>CM065173.1:4655516-5855516 GCA_033026295.1 Channa striata | reverse complement strand
GCCACAGAATTGACAATTCTCAGACAACTTGTATTACATTTGTGACTGAGCGCTCGGCAGCATGAAAAACAGCAGGAGCAGCTTCACACAATACAAAAGTTGACTCTGCAAATCACCTGACCGTAGCATCACATACACAGGGAGGCGCACCTGGGAGGTGTGTGTGTTTGCATGTCAGCGTGTGTGTTTGGACACAATTAAAACGTCCGAGTGCCAATGCATCACCCTGATGACAGTGGACAGGCTGTTTGCTTTGCCGCCGCTGATATCCAGCGTAATTATGCTGTCCTTCATTGCGGTTGCCGCGTCTGACCTGCCCATCACTGATGGGCGGCAGCCGGGTTTCAGTCTGGAGGAGGTGTGTGAGCGATCAAGGAGATTGAGCCTCTGGTTTAGATGCAGTAAGCAGCAATTTTTGTGACTGAGCAGCTACAAACAGATACAGCCTCACTGACAAGCAGAGCTGCAGGAGATGATGCTGGAGCACACGTGTGAAAGCATGGTCTGTGTGGAGAAAGGCCCACAGAGCTGCAACGTTTGCAAGACCTCAGGTCTGGAGTAAAAGGTTCAACAATACAAGATGTTGGTGAACATTTCCGTGATTCTGCAGCTCAGTCACTGAAGAGCTCAAATGGAGACTTTTAATTGTTTGTGTCTTTATGTGCTCTCATGTCATTAAATTGTGGTCAGAAAGTTAGCAGTAGATTAATGCAAATTTTGAGCACAGGTGAGTATAGGGACGGGAGGATGTGTGTGAAGGACT
This sequence comes from Channa striata, assembly GCA_033026295.1. Classification (NCBI taxonomy): domain Eukaryota; kingdom Metazoa; phylum Chordata; class Actinopteri; order Anabantiformes; family Channidae; genus Channa; species Channa striata. The sequence continues at coordinate 5,854,753 of CM065173.1, read as the reverse complement.
TACTGACTGTGTGTGTTTAGTAGTAAAAGCTACAGTATGCAATTGAAGTCGGAGCTGCTGCTGCTGTCTCAGCCTTTAACAAAGTTAAGTTACAAATGTTGAAGGGGTGGATCAGGCCCCCCACATGCATTGACATGCATGCACAGTAGTCTCATTAAAAAGAAATTAAAGAAACTTTGAATGCTGCTAAAAGGTTATTTAAAGGATGGGCCTCACTTGAACTTTTAGAAGCAAACATGTTAGCACTATTTCTTCTTCTACTGAGGTTAGTTGGAGTATCGAGTGGTCAGGTAATTATGAATTCTATGATTCTTATGCCTCTGCAGGTGTCGTTTGAGGCAATCTCAGAGGTCCACATAAAGAACGGTTCTCTTCACTGGTTTCTGCAACATCCTGTCTGGACAGTCTTTGCCTGATGTCTTCTAGACCTGCTCACCCCCCAGCTTCCAACCCCTGTTGGTGCTGAGAGGAAGTCCAAGACTCCATAAAGATGTCTCGACCCTCCTCTCAAATTGTCCGACCACCTGCTCTCCGGATCCGATCCCCTCCACTGTTCTTCAAGCTGTTGCACCTACACTGATACCAGCCATTACACAGATCATCAACACTTCTCCCACATCAGGCCAAGCATCTCGTTCAAGCAGGCCCAGATTACTTCACCGTTGAAGAAGTCTTTTCTTAATCAATCTTTGTGGATAATAACAGACGAGTCTCTCTTCATCAGCTCCTGAAACAACCTCCTCGATGTCAACCAGTCTGGCTTCAAGAGTGGTCATTCCACAGAGACGGCACTCTTGTCTGTTGTGGAATCCCTATGGGCTGCAAAACCTACAGGTATTTGTTCTGTCTTAATTCTACTAGACCTATCAGCAGCCTTTGATACTGTAAACCATAAGATCCTCTTATCCGCACTCTCTAAATCAGGCATCTCTGGATCAGCTTAAGCCTGGGTTTGATCTTATTTGTCTGGAGGAACATTTAAGGTATCCTGGCAGGGGCATGATTCTCTCATAGCCTCTTCACCGGTGTACCGCAGGGCTCTGTTCTCGGTCCTCTTCTTTTTTCCATCTATACTTCTTCCATTGGCTCCATCATCCATTCAAATGGCTTTTCCAAATTACAGCCATGCGGACGATACCCAGCTCTTCCTGTCCTTTCTGCCAGATGAATCGTCACACATCTTTGCCTGTTTCTCTGAAATCTCTGCTTGGATGAGAGAAAGACATCTTCTGCATAACCTCTCCTAGACTGAAGTTCTTGTCTTTCCAGCCAAGCCTTTTGACACAACACAATGCAAAACTCAATCATTCAGGTCTATGTTCCCTACCATTTGCTGTGCTCTGCCAGGGAACGACGTTTGGTGGTCCCAGCACCACACAGAAGACACCAGGAAAAAACTCTTCAGGTCAGTGATGGTGGAATGAGCTGGGAAACTGCACGCCCAGTAACCTCACTTTCAATATTTAAAATACTGCTGAAAACAGCTTCCTTTGCACTTAAAATAAAATAAAATCTGCACTTGTTTTCTTTCACTTGCACCTCATGAAATGGACACAGTTCTTCTGATAGCACTTTGCTTTGATGTTTTGTCCTTGACTTAGATTTTTGCAGACTTGTACGACACTCGTAAGTTGCTTTGGATAAAAGCGTCAAATTACTCAATGTAAATGTAAATGTAAAACTTTGTTCTACCTCAATCTATCAAAGGTCCACTTGGACTGGATGAACTGGCTGTATATATATATATATATATATATATATACACACACACACACACACACACACACACACACACACACATATATATATACGTATATATACATACACAGTATGTATATATACTATAGAGTGCACCCTGCCTCGATTTCTAGCTAAAGGAGGTGCAAATGAGTTTTGTACAAAATGAGGGCTAAGAACAACGTTAACGATATTAAGAAAATCAGCTTATTTTTATTTAGCTTTTGCTTTAGCCTAATTACAGGTGTTGAAACAACTTAACAGGTGTGTGAGACAGCAGCTGAGAAACAGAAGAAACTGAAAAGTGCTCAGAGGTGCTTCTGGGACCGAGCACCTGGTCTTCCTTTTGGGTTTCAGCAGAAGTTTAGGACTGTGATGGATATTCTGCACAGTTTCCAAAAAAAAAAAATAAAACAAAACATGACTCATAACAGATTGCTGATAAATGTGAGTGTGTGTAAATGTGATTACGGGCGTGCTCTCGGTGAAACCATCCTATATAAATAAAGGTTTAAAAAGTCTCCTAATGTATAGTCAGCATAACAGAGTTTGAATTATTCCTTCTTTCATTACACTAATGGCTAAGCTGAACGCAGTAGCAGAGGGAGAGTGAGTGAAAGCGAGAAAGGAAATGATTATTTTCAGCAGGATTTCAGATACAGGTGGGAAAAGGGCAAACTCTCAGCTGGTGACGTTCATCAACGGGTGCTGTAAAGGTCACGCCGTGTCTCTCGACGTGCGCTCACACCCAAAGGCATGTTTGCCCCCCCCCACCCCGCAAACACAACAACGATGCAGCCCACCACCCCCTTGCCTTATCCCCGTGGGAGAATGGCTGTGTGGTGGCTGAAAACAGTGTAAACACGCGGCGCTCGTTTAACATTCTCGTTCAGAGGCATTTGATTGCTGATGAGGCCGAGCTGCTTTGGTAAAAGCAACATTTAAACTGCTCTGATACAGTGAATAAAGGTTGACGCATATCACCATCTGTTGTTTGATTTTTGTCACTTGTCGTTCTGCTTGTTTCCTGCCTCTGTCTGAATTCAGGCAGAGCTGAAAGATCATTACCTTGCCTGGGTGAGACATTCAGTAATGTATGGACCGTCCTGCCTCACCTTACGTCATTAATACCTGTCTGTGGTGGCTGGTGTTCCTGAGTGCTTACACCATGTTGCGCCTGCTCAGCAGAAAGTCCATAACACACATTCATATGATGAATCACCAAGAACCTGTGACTGGAGGACAAGCAGGGCTGCACTGCAACGTCTTGTGCATTAGTGGATCAACGACAACCTGACCTCTGACCTACAAAACATCACAAGAAACTTCCGTCCGACAAAGGGCGGTGCAGTAAATTTGGCTAAATAAGGGATAACGTGTTCAAGTAAATTAAGCTGCATTCCCAAGCACAAATTGCTGTTGGAAGTTTTTTTAAAAAAACAGCTACAAAACACTGTAGGACAGAAACTACACTAACTGATATGCTGTTAATTGCAGCGACTTAGATCTCCTGTAGTTTCTGTCACAGGTGCAGCAGTGCAATAAAACACATATATTCCATAAGGTGGGACAGGAATAAAACAATGTGTTCAGCTTAGTAACTTCCTCCCTTTACGTGGCCGCCTAATTAGTTGTTTAACGACCTAAAGCTGCAGTGTATTCTGCCATACTAACCTCAAGGCAACCATCCCACCCTGCTGACTCAGTCTAGTCTCAGTCAGTCTTCCCTGGCTCACCACTAGGAGGCGCATTTCATCCCTAAAAACTAATAAATTAATATATTTGACTAACGCAGCAAGTTGTCATCTAAAGGACAATACCCACAGAAAATAATACAATAGCATATTATAATGACATTTGGTTCTTTAATCCACGTTACAGGCGACGCAGACCTAAACCAAACTATCAAATCTAGAATAATCCCTAACTGCTAATAGATCCTAATCATGTCAGTATAACCGTAGTATTTTTTGCCGGTACACTGTCGACAAAAACACATCATCTGCAGTTAAACTGTGCAGATGCCGGCAGAGTCGCCTCTAAACAATATGTGCGAACTGTTGCAGAGTCTTTGTTGTGGATGCGTGTAAACTCTAGCAGGGTGCAGGTAAAATTAAATCGTTGTTTATCATCGTATCATCTCGTTTTCCTTCTACCTCCTGCAGCCTCCTGCTTTCACTGTACATTCCTATTATTTCATTTCCAGTCTTTTTATGAGAAGACACGTTGCGCTCCTCATGCACAAAAACACACCTAATTGTTCTGTTTCCTCCTTCTCTGCTTCTTCCTTCCCTCTCTCTTAACAGCTCATGTTGTTTTGATTCTGTTTACTTTGGACAAACTTTGTGTTCGGTTAACTTCTTTTCTAACAGGTTTTCTGATTACTGTGCCACCAATGGGAGGTGAAGCTGAGGGCAAATGCAATATCTGATCAGCCAAAGGGCTGAGAGCTGTTATGTGAGATTGTTAAGAGCAACAAATCACTTTCTTTTTTCAGGGCTCAGTACTTAGCCGAGACGCTTTTTGTACAGTAAAATGTTTAATTAAAAGTTTTTCTCCATAGCTAACCTCATTGTGGACATTCTCGCCTTTGTTGTCGGTGTGTGGGTTACACTGTTTGCGTCTCTGCATCCAACACAGGAGGCTGAAAAGCTGCAGGAGAACAGACAATCCGACACTCCTGAGTCATTTTGATCTGTATAAAAGTCTTTTCTACAAAGATGCTTTTTTTCTCCAAAAGCTAATTAAAAAGCCAGACTTCATGTCTTCTCCTGACACTTCGAACAACATTGACTTTGAATTGAGTTTAAAAAGGAAAACGTGTCTTTAAGATGTTTAAACCGTTGTGGGAGCAAAAAGTTGTTTTGAATGTGGAGGTGTTGGGCTCTTTAGCACTTATGTTCCCACAGCCTGCTTAGGTTTTCTTAGGTTGTCTGAGGATGGTCACTGCTTCCTCAGTAAGCAGATGTTTTTTTTTGGGAGGGGGCGTTGTGGCCCTGCTGCATCTCTCTCCGTATTTTTAACATTTAGGCCACTGCACCCATTCAATCTGATGACGAGCGAGCCTGCCCTGCTGTGATTTAGCACACGGGGCTTTGTGTTGTGAGGGGACTGGGGCTCAGCCTACTTTATCAACATTAATTTCAGAGCCTTGAACTGCTCCGTCAGCGAATTCAGGCGGCAGCGGTGGCGACGGTTGTGTTTTTCCTTCGCTCCTGCTCAGCTGGCCTCCTTTTTCCTGCAGCCTCAGCAGTCTGGTTGCCTGCAGACCACAGTGTCCTCACTGCTCACTGAAACATCTCTATGAAAACCCGTGAAGAACCGGAGGTGTCATCAGGCCGGGGACTAATTTTCTACTTCTTGTGCATGTGATTGACAGGCACCACTGCGGGAAAAGGGTGACACACTGATCACAGAACTGAACCATTTTCTCCGTTTTTTCTGTCTCCTTTGTCGGCGCTTTCAAGCGCCGCTATTTGTTCCAGAGTCGACATTGTCAGGAGGCAGAGCAGTACTGATGACTGCAGGCCAGCCACAAACATCCGTCCCAGTTTGTCATGCTGAAGGATTATTGACAGCAGCAGAAAGTGGACAGGAGCACTGGACAGACACACATACACACACACAAAGAAGGAACAAAATGCTTCTCATTTGAAATTATACGAAAAATCTGACCTCCTGCGGGAAACCATTCAGGATGAAACTAATGCCTGAAATGCCCCATTTGGAGGATGAGGCAAGTTCATCATCATTATCCTCAAACTGACAGCATCAAAAATGCCTCACATATTTTACCAGATAGAAGATTAAGAGAGCAGGTTTGTAGAGACACACTGAACACAAAATACTCCATTGATTGTGGCATTTTCATGGGGCTGTTACTCTGAAATTCAGCTCATAATTTGACCCATTAACCCACTTTATGTTTATTTCTGCTAGTCTGCAGAAACAAACAAAAAAAAACAGCTAGTGTTAGCCTGCTAACTACCTTTAATTTAAACCAAGTGGCTACTGGCTAGTTAGTCGACTACTCACTTAATACTTTGTGAGTGATGATAAAAATAATATGATGTCTCTTTTCCTTTTTGGCAAGAAAAAATGTTATGAGGATAAAATTAATGGGAGTGCAGGCATTAAGGGAAAATGAGATGAAGTCATCTGAAGAACAACATTTGTCAAATGGCCGCCCCAGGGCTGGGATTGTCCCCTGGGATCGTCCACCAATCCCACGGTTGTTGGTTCGATTCCCTGCTTCTCCTCTCACATGCTAGTGTCCTTGAGCCAGACAATGAAACCCAACTTGGTCTCACCTGGTGAGTTCAGGCCAGCTGCGTAGTGTGTGTTTGTGTGTGTGTGATTACAGGGCGGCCTGTCAAATGGGTGCGCCATCATTCTGTAGACACAGCTTCAGGGAAGACACATTGGAATGATGTCTAATGACCTTAATACACAGACGATGTTTGCTCAAATATTAGAAGGGACCTTTCTGTTCCCAAAACATATTGGCAGGGACATGTAGCAGCTGCAAATCAGCACCCTTGCATCTTAAAATGCATCTGATCATATTCAACGGCAAGACAAGGACATGAATGAAACACTTCAGTCCAAACGTTCATTTCCTACTACACATTAAATCATGTGGTTGTTGGTGCTATGTTTACCTATGGATACCAACGCAGAAAAGCTGTTGGGCTCGCAAAAAAGCTTGATATTTATACACTTGTGATGCAGTGCCAGAAATTCCTACTCTACATTTTGGCCAATTAGATTTAGGAAGTGATGGATAGAAAAACCACATTTTTGTCTTGTTTCGTTGGTACACTTTTGGATTATTCCTGCAATGCTCCTTTGATTTTTTCAGAAACATTAATAGCAGAAACCCTCATTGACAAAGTAATGCCTGTAAATATCATCAAATTCCCTGACTTTTGTCCATGCTAATTTGGGGCCACTTGTGCGCACACCCAACTCACACCTACACTGACTGTTCAGACCAACATATTACACAAAAATGGGGAACGTTTTAGATAGCCCTGCAGAGTAGAGACTCACGATTAAATATCAAATATCTGGGAACTTCATCACACAAAAATCACACAAATGTTATGCCAACAATCTGCCTTAGCTCCTGGATGTGTCAAATTCCTGGAGCCAAGAACCCACGACTGGCCAGTACAAAAAGGTGAGCCTGGTACTACTGGACAACACCCAAAGTCTATTTATCAACAACAGGAAGGTCCATTGGTCTATCATCCAAATAATCTATTGTATTGTAATATTTAACCTGCATCTATATGCAAATATTGGATCCTTTTTGTTATTGCGTGTGATGCTGTTGTGGCTGGCTGTTGAGCCTTTTGGGGTTTGATTTGTTGAAGAATATTGCCAATGGTAATGACATTCTCTTACACATTAGGTATTGTGGTTATGGTTGATGGTCAGTGCTACCTGATTGTTTTGGATTCATGTTTACTCATAAATAGAGCTCTTTTTGGATTCCATTAGCTTTCTTCCTGTTAGCTGTAGGGTTGCAGACCAGAACTAACAGAGTCCATCAGGCTCCACACGAACCATAATGATAATCATCCACACCGGCAGCCACTTCAGTCTGCACATTCGTCTTCTGCCTCGTCGCTTCACAGCCACCCGCTTTGTTATATTTCAATTTCCTTTCGAGCGATTCCCACTTCACCTGTACACTTAGCTCATGCACATATGGAGAAACAGAGAGAGGGAAGTTGAGGAAGAGAGGGAGGGGAAGAGAGATTTAAAGCAGACGCTTATCCAGAGAGCCATCTCCAGTTTCATTGCCGTCTCCATAACGGCGAGTCGCTGGGGTCTGTTTTACACTTCAGGCGACATCAAGCAACTTGACGGAGGAGGCAAACAGTGGGCACTTCACTGTCTCCTGCTCGCTCTGATTTATCTGTTCAGCAGGAAGCCAGGCCTCTTTCCTTCAGAGGGTTTTTATCACAGCCGTTCCAGCTCCACAGAAGCTCTGCTGCTTTAACACTGCATTTCTCTTTTGGTTTCTCTTATTGTTGTGGATGATTCTCTTCTCTATCTGCTGTGCAAATTACATGCCCTGCCAGGTCAGATTTGGTTTAATAGATTGTTTTTTTTTTTTTGCCTGACTTGTGGTTGAGCCGGAGCGGGGGGATTGTTAAGTACTGGATATTTAGACTAGCCAGAGGATGAAGTTTTGATGACCTGCTGACCTTTTTTCTGTTGCTGTCACTACATTTACATTTCCACTAGAACCGAGGAAGCTGTATGATCCAATATGAGGTTGCTAAACAAGACATTTATTCTTTCCGTGTTCCAAACTTTTTAATGTTAGACCACTATCAGCAGTGGGTCTCTGAGTTTAAACCATCAGCAGTGCATAGTTTGTTCTGGCAAATATTATCATAATTATTTGATTACAAACAGTATTTATAAAAATATCTAGTTTTCCGTCCTGAGTTGGAGGCTGTCTTTCTGCACCTTAGCGTCTGTGGTGCTGACAGGACAGCTCCCTGTTAGGCTTAATCCCTTGAATGTCACAAAAACAAAGCAAGTCAAGGCGCTATAACTATCAGTCGTATGTTGCAGAGGAGCAGTGCTCTTAGGCATTTGTAAATGATTAGACTAGTCTAGTTATTTAATTTCTGGTTATGTGTCTTTTCTGTCTCTTGGTTTTATCTTTACCATCTTCTGAAATGTACTGAAGGAGTTTTAGGTGTCCTGTCACTGAAGAGCACCCTTATATTAACAGTATTGGATCAGCAACAAAAATCACTGATCAGACCTGTTCGGTAAAAAAGGTCAAGAGACCTAATTTAGAGATTGTATTTTTCTTATTGTCCACAGAAATGATAACTGACCACAAAAAAACTGAAAATAATGAGGACTGAATGAAAGAGAGGTATACGATGACCAAAAAGAAATGTAAAATTAGCAAAAAGAGACATGGCGTAACTGCAAATGATGTGACATCGTCATGCGCACTACTTCTTTTGTCTTTTTCAATCTGTCCTATGAAGGAGGACTGGGAGCCATTCTCTCATAATGCATTCATGCTTGCAGAGCCGGTGTTGAGGACAGAGGGGACTGCAAAGAACGTGTGTGGGTAAATGCTACTGGAATGTCACTTGCAGCGAATGCAAAGCTAGTCTGGTTTTTTAGAGCAACACAATTTCGTTTCAGCACGTCTTGTTTGTTTCTCTGTGTATTTGCTTTAATGTGATAAGGTGAGAAATATTAGAAACGTCAGGGGAGTGTAGTTTGTGAACATCTGCACAATGTGCAGATGGTCACGCCGAGAGCTTTAACGGAAAGTTTCTCTGTCTCATTTCAGCAGAAGGCTCATCAAATCTGGCCCTTCACCTCAAACCAAGCTGTGGGAATGTTTCCTCCTGCGCTATTGTTTTTATCTCGACAACCTGATGATATGGTACGATATTATCGCCTCTGGGTGTGAGAGGACCAACTCAATCATTTTTAATTACTCAAACAACCAGACGGGAGCTTCGACAAGCCCTGCCACCACTGCTGCTGTTACCGCTGCTCCGGAACTTGTCAATAAATTCCCAAACGTAAACCAAATGCCACTTTTTTCCTCCACTGGAGAACGTTGTCGCTGTCAGCAGATAACACCGCAATGGCTCTCCTGCTGCGAGCAAACACACGCTACACCCGAAGGATTTACAGTTGATCAGCACTTCGACGCCCTCGTACAAACAGACACACACACAGACTGAACTCTCTCAACACATCTCTTGCCATCACGCCCAGAGACTCGTCTTGTCTTTTCTGGGATTGTGAAGGAGTGAATAAGCCCAGGTGACTGCAGCTGTTTTTCCACCCAGCCCGTTGTCTGCTAATTAGACTGTGGAGTTATTAATTAAATTACAAGCTGATTTCCTGATTGGCTGTCGCAGGATTTAACTCTCAGTGGACGTTGCACTTCATCTGGCACATCAATGAGCCTGACAAAATGGAACTTCAATAGGTGTGCGATTTGTGTGTGTGTGTGTGTGTGATGTTAATACGTGTGCATGTTGAATGCTGTTGTTGTTGCCAAGTCATGTGACATTACCTGCAGCAGCTTCCTTTAAAAGCAGAACAGAAAGAGGAAAACAGCCTCTGTGTGTTTCAGGAGAGCATTGAAGTGCATGTTGTCGAGTCTGACCTTTAAATGTGTGGCTGCAGGCAGGAGAGTGGGGTGCAGGGGCGAATTATATACCACTGTTTGATTCAAGTCGGTTGGCAGCGGATATGGCTCTCACTCAAAGGACACGCAGGACAGTTTGCCAATGTAGTAACATGGCTCAAGGGATGACCGTGGCTGCTGGTCAGACTGGAGATCTCTCGACAACTGCTGAACGCAATGCGATGACGTTTTGTTATATGACAACTTTGGTGATCAAGTGACTTTTCATGTTCTGCCACCAGCACGTTGACATTTTTGTTTTTTTATTAAAAATATGTGTCCGACAGGTTGCTGAGTGAAGTTTGTCACAAACATTCATGGTCCCCAGAGGGTGAACTGTAAAGAAACTATGATCTTATGACCTTTTCGTTTAGGTCTGGTTTTTCCTGGACTTCGGCCTATCACAAAATATATTTTTGTAAGCACGTTAGCATGCCGATATTAGCACTGTGACTAAGGACAGCCTCGTTTCATTAGCTGCATTTGTCCCAGCTATTTTGATTCTACCGATCATTAAAATGCACATACTACTAAATCCACATACTAGTGACCTTAGTAGGTCACACATTGTTGAAATGACTTTTGGTTTAGTTTAGGCACAAAACTGAGAATCTTGAGGGTACATGCAGACCGTTGAGTGGTTGAAATCACAGAATAAACACTGACTATAGTAACATTAACTAACGGTATCAAGCAAGACACAAAATATTGTCTTTCATCTCACCATTACAATCCTTTCACCTTGACCTCATCCCTAAAAAGGGTAATTATTGTTGATGTCACTAAAATATGACACCTGTCACAATGACTTTGTCTGCTAAATGGTCCAAATTGTCTTGCTCATAATACCTATAAGTAAGTAATTAACCTGCTAAACCTAAGACTTAGCAATGACTGGTAACTCGCCATTTAAAGGTGACACCAAACTACAAATGAAACACAATCGCTAAAATAGTAAGTACCAAACTTTAATGTGCAGTTTCATTCAGAGCTCATGAGCAAAGAGCATATTGAGCTTATTTTTTTATTCGTTGTTTGATGGGTTCTCCAGCCAAAAGTCAAACAGTCATCAATACAGGCCAAACAAAGCTGGAGGTAAACAGAACAGAGCTGCTACCTCTTTCCTTCAATAAACAGACAAAAAAAAGAGCAGAAAATCCTGCATGTACCGGGGACATGAGGCAAACAGGAAGTCTGATCTCTGTGTAGAGAGAAAATGCAGCCAATGACTCTGACAAAGTCACCAAGCTCACACATAATGTGGGGACGCTGGCTCTGGACAGAGAACAAGTTTATTTACCGTGACACAGACAAGTGTTTGTGTTTGTCCAACAGCTGAAGAGGAGGGTGAAGCCTTCTAGTATTCTCGCCTCCCACATTTCCCTCACGACAGTCTCTTGGTCATAACATTGCACTGAGCGCTGAGCATCACCACTGCTGCCGCCGCTCCTCCTTTCAGCAACAGGTAAACTGGCGATGGTTCTTTATATCTATGGAAACACAGAGAGACTGACTACAACATTTTACAAGAGAAATGGGACCATGTGATTGGGATTAGAGGAACAGCACTAGGTGGGTTTAAATTGATTCCAATTTGTTGATGCTATTATGATCTTCCAGGCAAACAAAAAATAGCATAGAAGTTCCACAAGGCTCAGTGTTAGGACCAATACTTTTCACTCTGCACGTCACCTTTAGGCAACATTATGGAAATGATGTTTCTTTTGACTTTATGCAACCAATGCACTATGCTCCTCCCCTCTCCCCCCTACCCCTGCATTTACTGCATATGTCACCACTTCATGATGTTGACTTTGTTCACCTGTAGTTGTCCTCCTTCTGGTCCTTTCTGCGGGTGTCCCTCTGCCTTGGAGCTGTGTTTCCAATGTACTGGTCCTACCAACCTGCCCAATGCTTTTTTGTTTTTTCTCTACATTCTTCAATCGCCCCAACTGGTCAAGGCAGATGCCCACCCACCTTGAGCCTGGTTCTGTCAGAGGCTTATTAAAAAAAGGGAATTTGTTTTCCTCCACACTGTCGCTTAGGGCCTGTTAAAGGGCACTTTGTCAGGCTTTCTCTTCAAATCTGTATAGTGCATTTATTACATAAAGTGCCTTAAGCTGATTTTGTTGTGAACTGCTGCCGTATAAGTACAGTTGAGTTGTCTTCAATTGAATAAGGAGAAATGGCATTTGTTGGGGTTCATGTTGGAAGCTCAGTTGACCACATACTAATCGTATTTCTCTGTTACACCCACTATATCTCATTCATGTTGGACATACTGTGCACAAATACTCAACAAATACGCCCCCACAGGAGGACCTATGTCACACTGTACATGTGCACATTGCACCTTAATATCCACAGAGAAGAGTGCTGTGACTCCCTCACACCTACGTTGCATTCAGCTGTCTTTATATCATTCCTATATTTTTTGTGTTATCCTTTAGAGTGCCCAAAGAAAACAATTCTATTATTGCTCGTAAGATCCTTTGAACATAGTAAAAGATGCAATATACAGTGACAAACGGCTGATGTAGGGATTAATAAAGATAAGAATCATTCAATTATGTGACGTATCACTGTGCTGTAGATGAATTATCTTTTTTGGCCTGTCACACATAAAAATGTAAAAATCTACAAACCTCACATACTTGGAGACAACGCCTGCTTCTATGATTCCAGAAAGGAAAAGATGCCTGTATCTGCTCTCACTTTCCTTCGCCATTTGTCTCAAACATCTCAAAGTCAGGAAAAAAATACACACAAGGTTAAATTGCTGTGGAAGAGCTTGAACGAGCGAGTGACAGTGGGATTTTTCAGAAGGAAAAAGAGAGACAGAAAAGCTCTAAGGGCACTTTGCTTTCATTTGGTTGGGAGACAATTTTAGGTTTTCATTCAGTGGCGGCGATGCGATGAAGACGGGCGTCCACTAATCACCTCCGTGTCCCTCAATCAACCTCCCCCTTCCAAATCCCATCACCCCTCACAGAATTGAGATTCGGGGGGGAGGTTAGGGGGACTGTTGACCTCTCCACCTTTTCTCAGGTGGGAAAAAGGAGGGATTTTCTTGCTTTTCTGTCTCTCTCCGTCTCTTTCTTCACCTTGGTTGTAATTAGCCGGAGCTGAGATTTTTTTTCCTTTTGTCGGCTTTCTGAAAGGTGGATAAGCGTCCTTTGTGCCTCCTCACACCTTTTTTATTTCCTTTTAACTAGAAACTCCAAGCCAGCCGCCGCCTCAGAAGGAGGCTGATAACCAAGAGGGAGTTTCTACTTCTCTCTAATGCCGGCGTCTTTATCTCCCAGGACACAATTAGCTGCTCTATCGCTCATCACCGGGCTGTTTTTTTTTTTCTTTCTTACTTTCTTCTTCTTTTTTTGCATTTAAAAGCAGCTGTCCTTTGTCAAAGCTCACTCTTGAAAAGTTAAAAGCGGTTCTGGTCTGCAGTGGAGGAAACACAGCTGTGTGTGAAAAGATAAAATGGTGTCAAACTGCTTTGTTCAAAACAGAAACAGCAGCATCCTGAATTTAGCCATTTAAAATAACATGTCACAAAGGCATAAAGACAAAAAGTTTTTTATTTTTATTATTGCTTATACTCAAGTTTTAAGTCTCTTTTTACTTTTTAGGCACTATTGTTTGTAAAGGAATGCTGTATTTATAATTGTAATAACTTTATTGATGCTTGACATTCTCGCATTTAAAGTCTGCTAATAAAAGAACTACAGGCTTTTTTTAACTCTGGATGTCCAATTCCCTGACGACTAAATGTCACCTACAATTGCACCAAATGCCTATTTCTTACCATCTCACTAGGATGTAAATATTAGGGGAAAAAAAATCATATATATTGTAAATAAATTCAACAGAGAGCTCTGTAGCTCAATGTCTCTAAGCCATGTAAAATAAAATATCTCATCTCGTCAGTATGTGGATGGAAAATTCAAGGTAAATACAGTTTAATTCTTAAAATGAAGCCTCAAGTAGAACCAGGTAAATCCAAAGCTCACAATGCGTGTTAAAGGGTATACTTATATTAAACATATTTATAGCGAGTGACAATAGACTTGGATCCTCATCCTCCTTTTGTTTAATATCAACAGCTCAGACACAAGATGCAACTAAAGTTGATAAAAGTTGGTGACTTATGTCATAGAAACTTTATCCAGTAATTTTGTGTGTCTGGGGTTGGATGTAAATATCCCATTTCATTTTCTTGCAGACAGAAGTCTGAAAAGTATAGTTTAAATAAAATCATGCATGTTATTTAAAGCTACAGAATGCAACTTTTCAAGGACTCTTTTTTGTTCCGAAACCTCTTTTCATGTCTCCTTAGACAGTAGCACTAAGCTTAAGCTGCATATTGTGGGGTGTTTAATTTTGAAGAGTATATATTTCGATGGAGTGATGTGAGTGACTTTTGGACTTTGTCCTGTTTATCCCGTTTCGGTTTCTCTCGTCTTTAGCAATTAAGACTGAAGCTGTAAAGTTTAACTATGTTCTTGCAAGTTACTAACACAGGATGTGGCACCAAAGAACAAATGAAACCACTGGCAAAGTGGCCAGTAAATGAACGAAACTGCAAAAAAAAAAAAATTGATTTACCTGCTTTTATTTCTGTCGAGCTTAATCTCCTCTTCAACATGTAGTTTTAATGCTCAAATGAATTTTTGGTATTTTCAAAGAATTCTTGTAAAAAAATAACATTTTTGAAATTAGCATTATTAAACTATTTTCTGTGTGTGCCTGTTTCCATCCATATCATTGGAATATAATTGAATCAGCATTTGAGGTGTGGCCTTTTTCTTCTTGTTGCTTTTAATTCTAAAATGGAAGCTTGTGTCTATTAGGTGTTTCGCAATAAATAAAAGTAAAGCTGCAGTTGTACTTCTGTTAGTACACACTAGTGAACTAGAAACTAGTGTAGTGCTTTTTTACCTGTGTCTGCACCAAAAAGCATGGAATGACAGGAGGACTTATAAATGACATAAAGTGACAAACATGACCCAAACTATACATAAAAAAAAAACAGTTCTCAACACATTACAACAAAGGGGCTTTATGCAACCCTCTCCAACTATGGTGGACAGGATTGTCTGCAAATTGCAAAGACAAAAAAGCAGAATACACGCGATACTCTGAATGCATACATCAGAATAAAAATGATGAACTTTAATGGCTTGCATGATTGTTTTTCCACCTAAAGCGCTTTACAGTTTTAATAAAGCATATTTAAATTGAAGGCAGCTGCCCACTCTCGCAATTTTAGTCAAGTTGTCTGACAAACTGTTGATTTTCTCTCCTATTCACAAGCTCCAACATTACTTCTAAGTTGTGCGACAGGTTTTGAAAGGAAGCGTTCACAATGCAAAGTGGTAAGGTGGCATTGATTTTTTTTTTTTTTTTAAAGACTATCCATATCCATACGGGGGTGAGACGCCACTCAGGCATTTTCTGTCTCATATACAGCCTATTGATAACATATTTTCAAAAGTATGCAAAACACAGCACAAGGACCCTCCAGTGATATGTTTTAGTTTTAAAGAACCCTGAACGAGTCCCTGTCTGCTTCTGAAAAAGATTCAACAAAGTCTGACAACCTTGTCATTATTAGTCACGCTCTCCAAAACCACTCCATGCTTTTCATACTTCATACTGAAGCCTCCTCTGATGGTGAATTTGCTTGTTAAAAACTTCTGTCAAACTAGTTGTTGGCATTTTTTTTTTCCCCTTAAATCCTCGCTCGCTCATGGTTGGTGGACAACATCTGATAGTGGTAGGGGAACTAGTCATACATGGGCAGCCCAGCAGCAGGAATCCACACTTTAAATTAATGAATGAGCATAGAATTTCAAATCAGGTTTCGCACGGGTATCTTTGTAGGGGTGTGCTTCGGGTCGGGATTTTAACGCTGTTGCTCACTCATTAAAAACACAACAGGCTTTTATTTCTGGTCAATTTGAAAACCCACAGGAGCACACAGATCAATACCTATCCTACAGAGTGTGAGTTCTGGCCATCCACAGACTCTGAAATCCAAGCTGGCCACAAATTTGTTCAGAGAAATTGAACATGGCCTCTGTCTTTCAATACTTTTCTTGCCTGGAGTACAGACTGAGATTTCTCTACACTTTCCAGGCATTTTATTTTACATTTGATATAAGCATTCATGGTTCCCCGAAGATAAATGTCAATGACTTTAGTGACCATCCAACCTTTTCCCAGTGCCACCATTAAAATAAAATTTAAAATTTTACCATGGAATTTTAAAAGTGTAATGTCTGTGGTAGTGTATTATCTGGCAGACCTCTCACATTTGGAACAAAATGTCACAATTTGACTGCTAAGAGTCATAAAAAACAAATGCCTGTATATCATGAAATGACAAACACCAACAAAAATATTCTGACCTAATTTCCTGTCCTTTCCACCATAATCCAAACAAACAAAATACTTTCTAGAATCAATTTCTTTTCTTTTTCCTTATCCCGCCCTGGTAGTTTATTTTAGATAAAACACACAAAATTGAGTGACCTGTCACTGTTGAGATGTGAGAGGATGCACAAGACCTTATATTTTCATAGATTTTTGCACCCAGGGATTATTTGGCAGATAATTATTCTCGGATGATCTTCAGGTCATTCAAAGAGCTAGCTGCCCACTGCCGTCTTTGATCCCACTCTCCTAGAAGAGACAAAGCAGAAAGGACCTGACTGTCTAAGGTGGCCATAGATCAGTGGATTAGGAAAGTCCAGTTTGCAGTCCAGTTTACAGTTTCGTATGTTTTCATTAGAGTCGGCTTTACGATGGATCATGCCAAAACAAAAAGAAACCACACAAAAAACTAAAATGACCCTCATTCACACACACACACTCACATTTCACAAGTTAAGTGTCTTGTTTAGTTTCATTTTCACATGTAGACGAGGAAATATTGCATTGATATTTTATGGATTAATATCATCATTTCCACAAGAGTAGATGATAACGGTGTAGAATTGCATTTTCAGTTTTTCTGTGACTAATGAATGCATATTTTTAGGGTTTTGGTTACTATACTATACATTTCTAAGTGATCATAAATTGGTTTTAGTTCGCGCAGTTTAATCATGTGTTATAATCACAACCTAATAAATCATTTTGACTAGTTGTGTTGTCACAATTATTATTACATGAGTTTGTGAGTTTGAGTACATGAGATTATTACAAAAGTGGCATGAATGGATTTTCCTAATATGAAATGTCCTTTAGAAGCAAAATGATCATACAGGAACAAAGTGTAAGTTCCCCCCCAAGCGTGTCTGTGCATTTGTGCTGAGGTCTGGCTTACAGCAGGTGCATTGTGGGTTTGATTTGACAGAGAGGAGGCTTGTCATTGTTGTTGAAACCAGCAGAGTTACAACAGCCTCAAGGCATTTTGTCGGATTGAAAAGTGTGGACAGAGAAGTTTGGGGCTTTGTTTTCAGTGGGACCGGCTGGCATGTGGTATGTCAAGGCAGAGGTGTACTGTCCAAAGGCAAACCCACAAGAAAACACTGAAAACAGGGAAAACAGCACCCCCCATGGACACCAGTGCCCCCCAAAAAACGGGGCCTTATGACAGCTGGATACCACTAGTTGCTTTAAGGGGCCTCGATAGAGTGTCTACTACCAAAGGGAATCCCTTATATTACACACACTAAAATGCATCTTCATTTCTGTTGTTAATGACATTTAAAGTAGAAAGTATGTAAATCCACACTTACTAGCAGCTGTCCATTACAGTATGTCCTAAAATCAAACATTACAACTCATAAAGTCACGTCGTCATGGGATCCACCGCCCCACCAGCTGTCCCACTTCTGTGCACAGATTTCCTGTTGTCAGTCAGTATCAGTTCCTCGGAGTCCAGTAAAAATAATTATGGAGTAGAACATCAACAGAGACAGAGAGACACTGAACAAGTAAGTGCTGTTTGAAATCTGTTTGTTTCAGAAGTAGCTGATATTCTGTCTTTTCTCTTGAGTCTGCGGATTTAGTTTTATATTTTTAGGAACAGTGACTAGAAAGTTTTGTCCTTCCAGTGAAGTGGATATTTGGTCTGTTGTTTGTTGCAGCTTAGCAATTACTGAGCTTAAGAGCCCAAGTGTTCAGCCGTCTTTGTATGTTCAGGTCTTTGTCTACTTGTCTACTCTGTGACTCCACAGAGCGAGGACACCGTAGGACACTAGATTTTTATCTTTTTGTACTTCCTCTATGTCTTGGCTGTGCTTCAGCACCTCGTCATCCTTCTTTTTAAACACATCCTCTTCCAAAACGCCGGGGTTATTTCACTGTTTTCTCAGCAGATCTGCAAACGCAGGACGTGATGCTGTCACAGAAGACGACTTCTCCTCCACCTCAACAATTCATTACAATTCCTCAGCTCCTAATGCCTGGTTTGCTGACCTGATCCGTGAACAATGCACCAAGCCCATCAGCCTGCTTGTTCTATGTGCAGCCTTTGTGAACAACCAGATCCTCATGTCTGCACTCTCTGACTTGGGCAACTTGGGTTCAGATCTTATGCATCTACAAGGTATCATGGAGGGGCAAAGTTTCCAACTCCCACAGCCTCTCCACCAGTGTGCTGCAGGGATCAGTTCTTGGTCCTCTTCATTTTCCCACCTGAGTTCTGTTATCCCCCTTGTGGATTTTCTATTCATTGTCATGTCAATAACATACAACTCTACCTGTCCTTTCCACAAGACAACTACACTGTGTCATCATAATTTCTGTCCGTCTTTAACATGTCCGCTTAAAGAGACATCTTTAACTCAATCTCTTCAAGGCAGAATTGTAGTCTTCCATGCCAGACCTTCAATTCAACGCAAGATCAGTATCAACATTGGGTCTTCAGTGACTGTACCCGCTAAGTCTGCCAGAAATTGACGGCTGTAGCTCAGCAGTCTTCAATGAATCACAGGGTCAGTGGATAACCCCTGGTCCTTCTGGCTACAAACTGAAGGCCCAAGTTGTCCCTAGTGTCTGCTAGTTACTGCTAGTTGCTGCTAGTTACTTTGAGTCACTTTTTAGCATCTGCTAAAATATTAAATGCAATTGATTGACATCATTGAAAAAGAACTGTGCTTCATACACCACGTCTCGAGATTTGCCCTCTCTGACATCAGAAAGAGCACACCCTACCACCTGAATATACAACCCAACTCACAGTGCAAGGGCTTGTGATATTTCATCTTGACCACTGCCATGTCCTGCTGACAGAACTATCAGAACCACAATCAGACCCTTCCAGATGATCCAAAATGTGGCACCAAGTCTCATTTTAATCAGCCAAAAAGGCCAAATTGTGCCAATCTCTGCACTGGTTTGCAGTAGCTGCCTGGACCAGGTTTAAATCTCTGACTCTGTCCTGGAGGGTCGTCAACTCAACAGGACCTCTATCAATCAAACAGGGCTACAATCTCTCCCACCCACTGTGCTCTGCCAATGGATGGTGGTCTCTTCACCGTACAGAAACTAATCCTAGCCAACGTTCTTCAGCTCAGTGGTCCCATGATTGTGAGTGAGCAAACATTACAAAAACTGTCGACAGAACTCTTCGCACCTCCCTAAGCATTTTAAACTTAAAAGAAAGAATGAAAGAAAAAATCACTATGTCATGTGAAATCAAATAATATGAAATTCGTCTCATAGCACTTGTTTTTAATGTTTTCTTCTTGACTTTGATTTTTTTTTTCCTTTGCTTTGTAACTTATTTGTAAGATGCTTTGAATTAAAGCACCTACCAAATGACTAAACAGTTTTAGTTTGACTTTTTTCGTTGCATCACTGTTGATATTTTATTTGCTGCTGAATGCACATCATCATCAATAAAAAAAAAACGGACTGAAATTAAGCAGTAACGCCTGTGACGTAAAAGTAGACACTGAAACTATTCACGTGCTAATAAAACTAATACTACACATATTATTTCTAATATTATCATTACTTTTTTACTTATTCATTACTTACTATCATACCTTCTACAATACCGGTTATTATCTTGACTTCATTATGTTCAAGTTCCTTGAGATGACTTTGTTGTGAATTGCCGCCGTGTTAATAAAGTTGCAGTGCATTGAACTGAATTGAGTTGCTACATCGCCAGTACTATACTTCAATTATTTATTCCAGAACGACCAACATTACCACATCTGCGGCCACTGCTCTAACTGCTAAGACTGTAACACAATAAAATGGCAGTTTTTCTACCCTCTGCAACCTCCTGCTGCTACTTCTGTTGATGCCTTCGCTCTACTTCCTCTGTGGTCCTCTCTGCCTTGGTTACTCTTCTGTTACAGCACTACAACTGAAATTCTACTGTAAACCGCTGCAGTTTGCCTGCTACTACAACTACAGCAATTCATTCTGCTCCCACTACTATTTCTAGGGTAAACGCTGCTGCGGCTGCAGTATTCGGCCTACCACCCAAACTACCACCGGTACTGCTGCTACTACTACCTGTTACTGTGATGGTTAGTATCCTCCTGCAGCAGGAGCAGATATGTCATCACGGTGAAATTTAAACTCTCTTAGCTGGAGGTTTGGGCTCTTACTCGTTATTTCATCACTGGATGGTAAATTATACCAGATGAGGGGAGCCGAGCATCCTGGCAGAACGGGACAGCGTTTTGCCAATCTGTTGCCGTGGTGATGGCTGTGATGGTCACGATTCCTTCTCTCGCTCTTGCTCTCCCTTTTTCAGTGTGTCTCCTGCTCGCTTTGTCTCCCTCCCTCTCCCCTTACCATCTCTTCCATCCTCTCTCCCTGGGTGGGTGGTGTGGTTAATACTCATTATGTTTGTTACATTCATTACTTTTGACAGTATAAATGGGCTTTTTTTGTTCCCTTGTCTCTGTGTTGTTTTTTTCTTGTACTTCTCTTTCTGTTGTCAGTGAAAGCTAGTCCCTCTCTTCCTTTGCTCCTGCTGCCTCCAGATCTGATTTTACTCTCCCTCCTTCCTCCCCCGTCTCTTTGCTGCCTCTCTCCAGCTCGCTGATGGTTAGAGCTTAGAGTCTATTCACCGGAGAGATGAAGCAACAGCTTTCCACTTCTCCCCCCTCCATATCTCCATCCCTCCTCTTCATCCCTCCTTCCCTCCTCTCTAAACCCCACAGACACATTAATCCTTCGCTCAGGCTCAGTTTACAGACACAATAGGCCTCAAAGAATTGGACTTGAGATAATTGTGTTGCTATCCCATTTCATCTGGAATGGAATCTCGTGGTGCTCACCACAAAGCTCAGGGTACCCCGCCTGGAGATACACACTCTCTCTCACACACACACACTCACACAGAGATGGAGTAGGTTTTGGCAAGTGCAGAGCTGTAATTATTTCCCCCTCTATTCATAATCATCATCATGAAAATTCACCACCACAGGCTTGAGTCCACACTCCTGGCCCCGCCGTGTCTGTTTGATGTGTTGTCATGACGATATGGCAGCAATATGTTGCCTGCCCGGTGCCCGTGTTGTTGCGGGGGACTGTGGGTAATTAACGGCCTCTCCAATATGGCCAAACACCTGCTCTGGAGGGCCCCGTCGGTCATCTGGGTTGGCGACCTCTCCGCAAACACAGAGATGGAGGAAACATTCAGGTGGAACCTCTTTAAAGTAGGAGGATGGTTGTGTTGGAACTATGAACAGGTGGAGATGGAGCATCAGGCGAGGACAGATTTACAATCCTGAGATGCAGCAGTTCACCATCACTGATGTCATTCTAGATTTTAAAGTACCACAAAACCACCCTTCACTCTTCTGCTTTTCAGCTTTTCTTCCAGCTGTTGAAAACTGGCTGCAGGGATTCGAGAGCTTCAATGAGGTCCAACAGTGATGCTGGGTGATAAGGTCTGGCTTACAGTCAGTGTTCCTGTTGGACCTGGTTGACATGTGCAGCCAAGTCAAGTGAACCATGACGTGTTTAAACTGGAAGTTATCTACCACAAAGTTACCCAACATATTCACCAGGACTCACAACGGTGGAACATGACAACATACACTGCTATGACGTGGCTCGGGAAGGTGGCGGCTGTATGAAGCAGTGGACTGTCAAGCCAAAGACCGAGTTCAGCTCCATTGTCCTGAGTCTGATGTTAGAGTTAAAGAAAGGCTGTGGATGTGTTGAAAAGTAATAAAAGACGTTTGAAACCACTGCTAGACTCTTCTGCATTACACCAGCCCTGATCTTCCTCTAACTCTAACCAGCAGCTGTAAACCTATACACAACCATATTAACACCGTAGATGCACAAACTGGTCATTGTACTGCAGGATCAAATATGAGGCTTTAACCAGATATTTGGCTGCAAGATCACATATTTTAACAGAGAAAAACACATTGCCTGGTAACATTTTAGCAACATTTTCAGCATCAACGTATTTGCAATTTTTCCATTTACATTACATGTCATCATATTCTCATTATGTTCACAGGACAAGAGGAATTCCATTTCTCTAGAAAACAAGGCCAATTTGCATTCATCAACACGTGTAAATGCAGAGTAGGGAATTATGGGTAACCATAGGCTGCAGAGGTTTACGGAGGCCCCGATGTGCACACATCAGAAATCTCAACAACACATTGTGCGGAGATGTGCATCAACCAAGCTGATTTAATGGAGTTGCGAAAGAAAGGGTGTAAAAGTAAAGAAATGTAACAGTTCGTATCTGTCTAGACGTTCACACTGATTTAATATACTATTTTTTTATGTTGTTGTTTATGTTTGGTCGTAAGTGTTCCTACAGAGGTCTGGAAAGTTTTCAGGTCTATTTTATCGCTAAAATCGGTGTTTACCTTTACAAAACTAAGTGTTCCTTCACTTTCACCTAACTGAGGTTTGTTGAATGTGAAACTGCCCTTTTGTGGCCACGTAATTCTGCCGTGCAAGTACAAAAGGAACAGAAGTGCGACCGTATCCCAGCGTAGCTCCGCATTGACGTCTATTCACGGAGTGTAATTTGGCCTTTAGTTGTATAGTCTCTTTCAGCGCACAGCAGGGAGCCAGATGTGGTCGTGTGACATGTCAAAAACACAACTGAAATACTATCTGTGGTGTAATCCTGAACTAAAATATCAAAAAGTTGGTGATGGATGACTTCTCAGCATCACAAACTCAGATGATGTTATTCAGAGAAGTTCTAAACTATCACCTCTGTTGTGCGAGCCAGTGGAAGTGGAGACATATTAATATAGTTAAGGCTTAATTTCATATCCATCCTAAACCAGAGACCTAGGAACCTTTATTTTTGTTTACCTCTATTGTAAATTAAACTGCTCAAGCCCAATGTGGAAAAAAGTGGCGGATATCAAAAGTATTGCTGATGCTGTGAGATCATCCTTCTTGTCCAGCACTGGAAACTTTTCATGAGCACAATTTGAGCCTCTACAACTTCAGCAGTTTTCTCTTTCAGATAAATGTGCTTCGGTGTTGTTGATGCCAGAGCTTTCACAGCCCCAACTATCACAAATTTTT
This sequence comes from Channa striata, assembly GCA_033026295.1. NCBI lineage: Eukaryota > Metazoa > Chordata > Actinopteri > Anabantiformes > Channidae > Channa > Channa striata. The sequence goes on along the minus strand of CM065173.1, from coordinate 5,831,328 downwards.
GATTTGCTTGAATTTCGGAGTCCCACAGCAGGTTGTTTTGAGACATTTTTGACATCAAATGAAAGCACAGGGTGAACCAATCGAATGTGATTGATGTGAGATTGTCATTATTATGACTTTTGCTGTGCTTACGGTGTATCTAACACTCGCACGGGTTGTATTTTGTCATTTATTAGAACTGTGTCAACAAAAGCAAAAGTAAACTTTGGATAATGAGTGAATCATTGCTTAAAAAGTGAAGCGTTTGGGAAAACTTGGGTGTACACGCACACAGACAGCAGCACAGGCAGAGTTCTTCCTCCCTGCCTACGTGCTTCACCCTTTGTCCTGTTATCTTTTGTTCGGCATTTGATCTCCTGATTACATAATTGCCATTGTATAATCATCTTTTTATAAAACTGACCTGCATAATGAGGCTGTCTTAGACGCTGTTCCTCTCCAGCTCGTTGGAGCCGAAGATACGTTATATAACTCAAACTGTTATTTACTGCCACAGGTCACTGAAGTTTGTTCTGAACAGTTTTTTTTTTTGATATGATAACGCAGAGAAGAACTGAGACAGAATACAAAGGTACAGCGATGTCTGATAATCATCCCAGGTCCTCATTCAGCGGTAAGAGCAACGTCTGAAAGTTTCTGCAGTATTTGTTTTTGCAGAAGTGACAGGAGATGTAAGTTCAGTCTCAGAACTGTTCATTAACGAAAACAGTGGTTAACAGCTGAGATTCATGTAATCGGATTCATTTACAGCCGAGACCAACGCTCTGATCCACATAAATGACACACATCAGTGTGGTCATAATGTGCTGGGGATGAAACTGTTATAGAAAATATTACCGATCTTTATTTGATGCCCATTTAGTAGTTTTATTCAAAATGACGTACAAGTGAGCTACAAATTGTGCATGTTCTTTTACTTAGATGAATTAGATTTGTTGTTTAATTTTAATTAGATAATTTTATTGTGCATTGATGTTTTTTTTTATATATAATTCGACACAGAATAATGCTGGTTTGTGCTTACTTTCAGACATTCAGCCTAATTAGCTTTATAGTTAAATACCTCGGTGTAATTATCAAGATCTTCATCAGCTAAGTTTCTCTGTTCCCTACCATTATTGTTTTGAATCTGTCTTTGATTACAATATTTAACAAGGACATAGAAAATCCATATATCCACACTGAATTATTCAAAACCAGTTTTTTTTTTTCTCCTTCCCCTCTTTTTTGATGTTGTTTTCTGTAATTATTTTCTCATCCTTGTTGCATTTGTAAATTTATGTTTTTTTGTATTACTGAAAGAAGTGATTCACATTAAGATTTTTAAGGGTAACGTTCTCATATTTTCAACAATCCCAAATACAGACGTTACAGCCATCGAGTTGCCTCCAGTCACATTTAGTACCTGTCAGTCTTTAGCTTATGTGTGTCTCAAAACTATTAGAATGTGTCATTTTAATGGTCAATTAGTGACGTGTTTCTTCATTTCAACATGCTTACAAAACGCCTTAAGCAACTGTTTTTGGAAAAAAAATGTTGCTTGTAAGAAATAAGAATAATGCAGAGATGACTATCTGTTAATATTTCCACCAGTCTTCTCATATAAAGCTGAGATTAAAGCACTAAACAAATAGGCAGCTCTTGTAATATTAAGGCTAAAAGAGATTCACATTTAATCAGACACTAAACAAATACAGCAACCGGTGTCATCAGATGAAACCACATTCCAGAAAATATGACACACACAGTACATTGTGCACTGCTATGACTAACGGTTCGAGAGTCTCATCATCATCATTTAAAATTTAACACAGCTCTAACATTTAACTGAAGATTATTTTTCCTCCTTTATTTCTAACAAGAAGTATTTAAAAGTTAATAACCGGTTCACAGGGTCTATTTTCCACTCTTCTTTCTTCCACCTTTATGTGTATCTCTGTCTTGTGCTTCCTCTCGGTCCCCCGCCTACACTCGGTGTCCCTCTGCTGTCCTTTCCCCTCCGTCCTGTAGGGGTCACTGTGGCTCTTCATCTGTGGCTGCGGCGCCTATGAAACACCTCCCAGGCATCATTTTCTTGGTCAAAGTATAAAATGTTTTTTTTTTTCCAATACATAATGGAAGCTGGAGAATATTAACGGGGCAAATATCTGATTTCATGCAAAAGAAAATATCTGATGTACAGAGAGGAATATTAAACATGTCTCCTGGTATTGTAGTTTTTAGGACGAATTTGTGCTAAACAAAAAGAGCTTTTCACTCCCACAGAGGGAGGAGGGCGAGGCAGGTAGCAGAGCGACTACACAGCCTCTCTATCTTAGGCATGTTCAAATACTGCACAGTGGAGGCACGCCGATAAAGGGCCAGTTCACTCAAATCACCCTCTCATGCAGAAAGCATTGGCTTTACAAGCTTGCATGCATTTACAGCGGCACGGAGCTCCACTAAGACACTAATGTTTAATACAGCTGGCAGCAAAATGCTCCCTGAGAGACTTAGAGATGGAGTATGTTATTTAAGAAACCCAACCTTTGAAAGAACAACATTACGATGGCTTTGCATTGACAGGGGATCCGGCATGTGGACTTAACTGTTTAAAGCCACATACACCAGGCTTGTCAGATACTTCAAGGGCAAAATCAAGGCACACACTAGAGTTCATTTTACATTTTATAATTGAAAACTAATTAAAGACAAATTAAATGTTTTTAATTTGTGCAGGACATCAATACTGCTGCTTTATTTGCAGACCAACTGCAATGATCAACACGAATCACAAATGAATAATCAAATAAACTGCAAATAAAAATCTGGGCTTTTATACCTAAAGTTTTCTGCAAAGTTTCAAGATATGAGCCTTAATTATCCGTTACAGCCTTTAATTGGAGGCCAATGTGTGTCTTTGCTGCAATATTACAAAACACATCAAGATGTTTAAACATGAAGTCGTGGGCTGACAGGTAACTCGTTAACTGGACAGTTCAGTCAGAGACAGATCAATGAACCAATGGGCATTAATGGATGTGGTGGAAAAGGCTGCAGCAGCAAACGTGTTGATGTCGATAGTGTACGGGGTCCTGTTACTGTACAAAAGCTCTACTACACACCTGCATGAGCGTAAGTGCAGATTAATCAGCTGATATCCTAACAGCTACTCAATGAGCCAGTGAATCTAACAGCTAATGCAAGAGCGAGCACGCTGCACTGAAAGTGGGCCTGGTGCAGGGTGTCGCGAGCACTGATGGAGACGAGGCGTCCTGGATGACAAGACTGTGGTTTGCCACGTTTCACTCCTCAGCACTAAAATGCAGAGTAGGACATGGGGACAACTTCACTTTGATGTATCAGGGGAAATCTCAATACTCACATGCTAATATGCAAATATGTTACCATGGTAACTAAAAGATCCATATAAAAAAAAACGGCTTCTTTGGGAGAATCATCACATAAAATTGCACAAGTTTAATACAAGCTGAGCTTTTGCATTCATACAAAACCCCACTGTTATCACACACTTGGGTAGTCGGTCTGATTCGGTACTTTCACAAACAAATGGCACTAGAGTCATTTCAGGAAGTGGACTGGCAGTGTACCAGGGTCTGACAGCTTTCACACGTCCAAACATCCACCGCACCCTGTTAAACTGGGGACGCATGAGACTAGACAAGGTTTTACTCGACTGGACAGTTCACACTTTAAGACCCGCCAGATGACGGAAAGTCTCCGAAACAGAAATTCTAGAATGTTCTTGTGCCACAACAAACCTGGCAGCCACAGCCTGGCAAATTATGTCGTATAATTTGTGCAATTTGAAAACTGAAAACAACACGCAGTGAGATTGTGGATGGAAAGGAAAATAAATAAATCAGCTTGAGGTAAAGCATTGACCGACTGGCCAGACTGGCCCCAACCCAGTCAGCTAGGTTCGACCAACTGTCATGACCAAATTCCATTCAGAATCGGTTCTACCGTCAAGGGTGGAGGCGTTGGTGAAGCCAATCACAGCAGCCACCGCAAACCAGAGTTAACATAAAGTACAGGAAATAGGTGAGCTACTGTATTGAATAACTTTGAAGTAATTAATGAAGAGAACTTTTATACAAGAAACAGCTGTTTCTGGGTGGTAAATCTTTAGTTTAGCTTTAGTTTTTACCTTTTCTGAGGAAAGATCCACATTTTTAGGGTTCATGTGTTTACCAGCTCCGAGTGGATTCCCTGTCATTCAGTAAGCGCTCAACAAAAAGCGAATCTTATCGGAACCAAAAACCTATTCACAGCCTCACTGACACTATTCACACTATGCTGGAAATATAGCCACAAACACAGAAAACAAGGGTGTTTTTTTCCCATGTGTTTATGTTCATTATATGCCCAGATATGTTCACAATGACTCTCTGATTCTGACATAAATCTGCAGCTCAGATCCTCTAACCTGGTCAAAATGAGAGACTCCTCCACTCCATTCTCTAGTGCGCTGCTGTACACAGACTCTTAATGCACAACAACAAATCATAAGCATTAGTGCTAATGATGGTAACAACAGAGCACTCATTAAAACCTGATGTCAGCATCCTCCAGATGAAAGAGAAGCAAGGCAGGAAAACACAAAATGGAAGATATTTATGGATCTCGAGAAAATGTCTTTTTGTCGGATAATGCACACACACACACAGTCCCCGGCACTCCACAAACACACACATAACTGCACAGTTTCATTTGCGGCCTTTGCGTTTGCCTTGTTTTTAGCTGTGTTCTTCAAAGGAGTCCTGCAGAGTCACACAGCAGTCCGTGACTCACTGTAAAATATTCCACTCACACACACTCTCCGCTTGTGTGTGTGTGTGTGTTTGCATCTGAATCTTTGACTCACTCCCTATATGAAGAATGTGTAGGCTGTGTAAGTTGCCCAACACTAATGAGACCATGTTTAGATCAGACTAAATGCACAGATTTTTTCTTATGTATCCTTTGGTGGTTTCATTGTCTTGGGTGCTGCACCACAGGCGTTTTGTGAAGCACATATTCATTTCTATATGTATCAGCCCTCGCTGACTCAGACGCCTTTATTGTTTTACCCGGCGAGTTTATTTTTTACGCTTTGTTTGCTTAGTGAGGCGTAACCTCCATAGGCAGTCTTTCAAATTCACAATTCCACAGTACGGTTTGAAATCTATACTCATGGATCAAGGGGCCTAGATTGTGAGCGTTCTACTTTCAGTGTACGAGGATGATAAAATAGATCAGTCAGCAGAGAGACAACAGTGCCTCATGTGTACTACTTGGAAACTATTAGCACAAAACGCATCAGTGAGGACTGCTTGTCCAGTACGGAGCTGCTTCAAAAAACGTTGCTTGGGTTTACACAAAAAAAAATACTTTTTTATGGTTAAAATGACTCAATAATAAAAGAAATCCGCATGAGCTGTTGGTAGGAAATGAGAAATGACCATTGTTATCAGGGCAATCGTGCACCCCGACCCCTGATCCCTCTGTTGGCATCATAAAACCACTTACTCCTTTTCTTTGCACACACAGGAATCGTTATTCGAGGAGCAAATAGAGGAGTTCGACAAATGAAAAATTTCATATTTGTGGTTTTTGGTCACCTGCTCGGACATGGACATGGTGTAGACAGTTTTATTATGCCATTGAACAACAAGTTACCCCTCATTTTGTCACCTCCTGGCTACTGGCATATTTGCTATGAACGAGGCGTGTGGGAAAGTTACAACAGTCACAGACAATAAAACTGCATTTTGTGACATGGTTCATAATGTGCAAAGTGTTGCTAGAAGGTGATAAAACGCAGGGCTTCGAAATGAGAGACAACGGTTCGTCACCCGTCACTTCAGTCACTGTCGTTTCTGCATTTTCACACACGCTGCCGTCTTTCCCTACACGGAATGTACCACTGCACTAACAGCACATGAAGGCTGTTCAACGTTGCCATAACATCAGAAGTGGGCGGTTTACATGCCCCGTGGTTGGTGTAAATATGGAGTAACGTTGTAATCTAAATGGCTTCCATGAATAAAATGTGCAAAAGAGTAAAACCTACACCCACTGGCCACTTTATTAGGTACACCTGTACATCCAATACATCCAATACAAAGTGGTTAGTGGAGTTGTTCTGGAGGGCATTATAAGAAGAGACGGTTCTAATGTTTTGGCCACCGTGTTTAAAATGAATGGTGTGGGCAAAACATTAGAAGCACCTCCTCTTGTAATGCCGTCCAGTATTAGTCCACTAACCACTTTGACCTCAGTCATAGACACATATTAGAATTATCACCTTTGTGAGAGTTCCAACTTTAAAGCTGACAAATTAAAACCTTGTAAAATCAGAATTCATGGAAGAGTATTGGATGGTATTAGAATGTAGAGGTGTACCTAATAAAGTGGCCAGGGAGTTTATGATACCATAACCTGTCATTGAGTTTTTGGAGCCATGGAATGATAAACAGTCCCACATCTAAATACGTTCCATGTTCTTCTTCCAGCTCAACTACTTGGTAAAAGTGAGACGTCATGGTTTAAACCCTTGATGACTTTTCATTTGACTTGATGTTAGCAGTGACTATATGTAAAATCTAACGGCACCAGGACAAAGGAGATATGTTCACACTTTGCCTCTCTCCACCTCCGGATTCTTTTACCCACCCGTCTTTCCGCCTCACGTTCCTCCTGAGCCTAAAATAGAGCATTGTGGGTAAAGACTGCACGTGGTGTGATGATGCAACCTGTAGAGGCCAAGCCAGCTGTTCGAGTCCCTCCCAGTTTGCTGGGAATTTTCCCAGAAAATTATGTATGTGATATAAAGTTCTGCCATTACTCTGTGTAACCTCACTGATTTCACTCCGAGACTTTTTGGGGAAATGTGGACTTTTTGGTTGGTGTTCGGAAAAAAACAAGGCAACAAAGGACACAATACATAAAAAAAATAAAGCACTAAATCTCGCTATTTTTACATAAGAAACTATGTATTCAACATGTTAGGCCTAGAGTGTCGCAGGAGTGAAGGCAAACCTGGATATTACCATTACACTGGTTCCATCGACAAAAAGTCAATTGTATTTTTCATTGACTTTGGCATTATTGAACAAAATAAGCTCTGTGATAAGGGAAGTTTATGATATTACATATTTGCTTCAAAAAGTGGAACAGATGAAAACCACTTTTTGATTTTTGAAGACTAAATACAAACGTAAAAAGCTATGGTTACGCCATAAGCAAACTACAACATGGAATCATGCATGATTTGATTTATAAGTGCCGGAGTTGTTGAATGAATATAAAGATAAGACTGCCACAACAGATCTGGGAGAAGCCTCGTATAGATTTTTGCTTTGTTTTTTTATGTTCATTTTCATTGTGGCATAACGGTAGATAACATCATGAATAGAGAGTCACCTGATCGCTCATGCCTGATCGCTTTCCACACACGCTTTCAACTTGGATTAAATGTGATTTTTCCTCACATCACTGCCTCTTCTTGCATTTCTGACACTCATGTTAAAAAGCGTGCACCGGTTAGAGAATTTCAAAGAAGGGTATTTTATGTGATTTTGCAGGGTCTTTGTGTATTCGGCCTCGCCAACTAAAGCCACAAGAAAACAGCTTTAAAAACGCCAGCGCCGAGCTCCAGACGAGCACCGAGTGGGAGGACGAACGAGCAAAGGTGGGAAACAATCCGCTTCCACCCAAAGAAATTACCACTTCACCGTGAAAACATGCAGCTCTGAAGCCCTGCACTGACAAAAAAAGAGAAATAAATAAGAAGCAACACTCCACCGCCTCCCTTCCTGTTCATTTATTCTCACCAGGCAGACAGTTTATCATTAGTAGTCCACAAAAACATCAGTCATGTTAAAGCGTGCTGGTATTTCACCAATATGGCAGAAGCTGAGGTTCTCTGTGAAAAAACAAATGTGTGAAATTCTCCATCTGATGTGTTTTTGTAGCCCGAGGCTGCTTTCAACACAAACACTTGATGAGAAAATTGAAGAGAATTTCTACCCAATAAAAGGTCGAAGAACGTTATGAATGTTGAGTTCGGTGTAAATAAACATGCTGTAATTTCTCTCCGAGCACAAGTCGCTCTTCGCATTGCATCTTTTGACTTGTCATCCTACAAAACTATCAGGAAACGTCCATAAAGGTTTTTACCTTCACAAATAAAACCCAAACATCCTTCTCCGTGTAAATCCATGGAAACATTTCTCGGCCAATCAGGAGCTTTTATCGCCCTGTCGATCGAGCGCGGTCACACAGCGAGCTATCGACCCTTCAGCCCTTTTAACGTTGGGGCTCTTTTACAGTGCTAAAAGACGACCTGCGGTGGGGATCAAACCTGCGGCCTGCTGTGTACAGGAGCGCTCCCTGTCTGGGCTTCAACATTAGAGATCATTAGAGGAACCGTCAACGACCCTGAAACGAAACTGGACATGAATCACAGACAAAGGAGAAGAACGGGAGAATCGAGCGAGTGCAGAATTAAAGAGGACGCGGGCCGAGCGGAGCGCGGGAGGTGTTTGAACAAGAAACCAGTCAGTCACTTAATACGACAGGAAGCCGTCATGTCGGGCTTTTAATCAGTCAGTCAGTGGAGCAGAGGATCGATGGAGCGGCCGGTCAGTTGCTGACTGGTTGCTGACTGGATGTTGCGAGGCTCAGCAGGTCGATCTGTGCGATCGAAGCTGAAAACAAGCAGAGACACAACCTGCTGTGTGTGTGTGTGTGTGTGTGTGTGTGTGTGGTTTGTTTTCTCTGTTTTCTGAATAGAAGTGCAGTAGAAAAGCTTTTCATTTTTGCCTCTGAACACCAAACAAAGTAAACTGTACACAGACACAAAGGAAGCTTTGTGTCTGGAAAGTATTTCATAAAATGCCATTTGTTTATCATCTCCAGTGTTATTCTTCAGTCTTGTGGACAATCTGTGCACTAAAGTGAAGCCCTGCCCGCCATAAAAACCACCAAATTCAAAGCTCAGCATCAGAAGCTTCTGTCACTCCAAAACTGACAGACACAATGAAATAATTAAATGTAACTTTGGACAGAGATGAAACTTTTGAGTAATAATTAGTTGAAGGCTGATTATTAATAAATTAAAGTATAAATGTAGGTGGAGCTGTGAAAGGAAGTGACGCTCCTGCCTCCTTTCTAGAAGACATGTCTGTAGGTTTAGAGGCACGTTACAACCAAACCCCCGATAGCACCTGTTGATTGGTTGTAGGCCACCCCATGAATTCACCCAGTCATAATATCTAAACCCTAGACACTCAGGAAGCGGTTGCATTTTGCACATGTGTATTATAATACATTGAAATGTGTTGTTTTTTTGTTGATGGCCCACTTTTTGAAGGAGAGCTGGTAGTTTTGCCCATTGCCAAAATATCTGTATGTCATATACCTTTTTGCTTGGGTTTGGTCTCTACCAACACCTGACAAAAATTTCTGGCTTATTAGCTGCTGGATTTCCGTCCGTCTACGCCTGCTCATCTCTAGCTATTAATGCAGTTTGATGTTTGTGTGCGAAATTTAACTTAATTTAAAATTTAACTTCAAGCAACAAATTTATGAAATTGTGCTCCTATTCTCAATCTACTTTTAGTGTTGAATATATGGAATTAGGACGTTGTGCGAACAAAGGCACAAAAGGTAAACCTACAAAAGTGACCTTACAGGAGTTCACACGAATTATGAACAGAAGTAAATATATATGTCACTTAACAAATATGAAGCCTGTGCTCTCGAGTCTGACAAAGAAAGACAGAAGGTTTCTGAAGCTCCTCTGCACTCAGTTTGCCAAACTGTGAAGTGTTGTCTCTTTTCTCTCTCCAGCCTTCATCATCATCTCCCCATTCAGCGCCACACCTCGCTGTGAGGAGACTCATTCCTCTCGTCCCCCGCTGCCAGCAAAAATTGGCCCAGAGGACTAAAAAAGGTGGAAGAAAGGGGGAGAGAGGGGGAAGAATAGCTTCTAACACACAAAGCCTCCATCCAGTTCAGACAAAGCCTTCTCTGGAGCGTCAGCACAGCCGCTGGTTCAACGTCTGTTACTCCAATAATGAACTCAGTTAAAGACCACCTGGAAGTTTCCGACTCAGATCAGACTCTTCAGAACCTCAAAGACGAAAGTTCTGAAACCGTAGTTTATGAAATGCAAGTGTAAGCAAAGCTTTCAGGTGAGCAGACAAAGGTCTGTCAGCGAACACCACAATAGCCGCGACAACAGCTTTACTTGTGAGCATGCAATGTTATGCAAATATATATTTACACAGTAAATTTACTTAAACCATAAATGCAAATGACACATTGTTTGCAGGTAGTTATGACTCCAAATCGGCTACACACACACAATAAACAATCAGCTAGGAGTATATCTGCTTTTGCATCCTGTCTCGACAACACACACTAAGTACAAGTACTTCGACACAGAGTACCGCAGCAAATACTAAACTGATTCTACTATGAGTTATTGGACTGTAAAATCCTCATCAGTCCATTGCAGTTAAGCAAATCCTACGGGCACAAAACTGCGAAAAAAGACGAACAAACCCACCCGATCCTGGATGGAGCAGCGTGGACAACATGGATTCTAGAGTCAGGAGTAAGGAAAACTTTGGAACAATGTGAACTTCAGGTAACATTCTAGTTACTAATTTTAACACTTTTTTTGCTGATGTCAATCGAAAAATACTAAATTTTGTTAAATTTTCTGGAGAAACAAGATTAATAACCATATGTGTCCCCCTCCACCTACCAGCAGAGGTTATCATGGTATCAGACATCAGATGTATCGGAGAATTTCATGGTTTTATGGATGGGAGTACATGCATACGTACACAAAGGCAGGATTGATGAGGTCGATCCTTACATCCAGAACTTGAGCCCTACAGGTATTGCTGAATAAGTTATGCTGCTGACCCGGTGAGGGGATGAGGCCCGAAGGTGTTTCGCTGACGCACCCTCTGCACTAACTTTGCAGTTTTAGCCCGACTACCTGTAAGTTACTGTATATTTTCAATATCTGTTTTCTTTTCTGTGCAACTTTTCTGCTTTTACTGTTTTAAACATTTAAACCTCCAAGGCTGCGATCTTCAAATACAAACAACAATTAGAGATTAAAGTCTTTCTTCAGATTTGATCCGAATATTAAATTATAGAGTCGTTCTCTGACGCAGAACTATAATTATAAGCCGTTGTATTTGTATGACATGTTTCCTTAGCAAATCTTACATGAATCATTACAGCCAAATGAGGAACTGTAATGTGTTGAAATGAAATGAACATAGTCGTGTAGGAATAGTCAGCAAGTATTTACAGTAAGTAGGTTTTCAATTTTTATTTATTGCATTTTGACAGTGTGCTAAACTACATTCACTTTAATAACCGGGCTGACTTGCGCAGATAAAATCAGCAATTAATATGGAATCACACTGTTTTACACTGGATACAGATCAGATCACTTAGAGCATATGATACTGAGCTGTTTCGTGAGGACACTTCACTGGAAACCATTATACATGGTGCCTGTAACGTTGTACCCTTGACCACCCAGACCCAGTCCCAGCTATCTGAAACCACATGTCATTTAAAACAGACACCAGGCCAACCCGGCACACTGCAAACGAGATACGTGTCAGACTAACAGACAAAGGAATCTATTCTGAGATCCAGGGTCGAGATCACCTGAGCGACTTCGACCACAGTGGCAGCGGCATCCAATCCCGAGCTTTCAGAAAACACTCAGAGGAAAAGAAAGAAGACAAGAAAGCAGGGCATTCAGCAGGAGCTCTGCGCCAGTTGGTTGGTCGATTGATAAATGACTCGTAACTGATCAGAGGAAACTCACCCTAATGGACTGATCTCCACTGGATCAAAGTTCCCTTTTAGTCTCTGGTCAGAACCCCCACAGTGGTGTCTCAGCGTGAACCCCCCCACACACACCAAAACACACTCGTCTGTGTCTCCAGGGCATCAATGATATCCCATCACGCCCTGGAGGAGCCTGGGCATGTAAAGGTTTCCAGGAAAAGCGGGAGCTGTTGAAGGTTTGAGCAGAATCCAGGAGCAGCACTTGTCCGTCCGCCAGCTGAACTTCCCTCTGCACTGACATCGTGTGAGCTCGTGCAGCTGATGCATATTTGTCGTTTTTTTCATGTCCTATTTTAAATCTGTATGTTGGAGGTGTCTTTAACAAGTCTGCAACAAAGAATGAGGATTTGAAAAAAAAAAAATATAAATCAAAAATATTGCTTTTTGCTGAAGTGAAGAAAAATGTGACAAAGGGTGAATATTCACTTCAATCCTCTTGAAGCAGCAATAGCTGTTGTTGCACTATGAAGGTCTCCACTTCAGCATAAAGGCTTTGAAAAGTCCCATGTCTAAGTGTACGCAGCACCCCTGCTGAAGCGGCTGATTAAAAAAGCTCACATGCTAACTGGATTAGAAGAGAAGAAATTAATTACAAAATCAAAGGAATACACAAATGCCATCTTGAGGTATGCCGAGATCAGATTATAGGATGTTTTTGTCTTGATATGTTCACTGCTGCACATGAGATAATTATTGCATTATGAATAAGCAAATTAAAAAAATCAAAAAAACATTTGGCCAAAGAACTCCACAGCAACAATTTATGTAAAAAACATTGATTTTAAAACATTGAACATGGCGCATGTTCCCCTAAATTCTTGGACACCCAGACAACCCATTTCACTTCTGACTACAAAAACTGAAAACTCGAAGAGGAGCAATGACACCAAAGTTAAAGGTCTGTGTCAGATGACATTTTGTAAGTAAAGGGTCTGATTTGGTTTGACTTTAAAGACAAAATGCACAAACAAAGAAATTGTGAAAAAAAAAAAAATCTTAACATTAGATTTTCTTTGGAATAGGTCACAGAATTAGCCGAGTTTAGCAGAGTTTTGCCTTTCCTTTGCTTTTTTTCTTATGCTACCCTGCAGGTAAAAAAAAAAAAAAAAAGATAATTACCATTAAAATGCACAAAAATGAGCAAGAAGTGAAATGATGCCACAAGCGTCTGCTGCGGATCACAGATCTGCAATCACCATCCATCTGCTCTGGCTGATCCCTGTTCACTTCAAACACAAACACACACACGGTGTCCGTCAGCGTATCAAGAACACAATCCAGCTGTATGTGTCCTGACACGTTTGTGCCTGATTACTAAAACACCGAAGCAATGCCGCTCACACATCAGCTGTTAAAACCTAAATTATTTTCTTTAAACGACAAAAATATGTATCTGTTTAGTGTTAAATGTAAAAATGTGTCTTGGCTGCCAGTAGACTATTGCCTGAAAGACAGAAATTCAGAGGACACATATCAGAGGAGATGTATTCATACCATAGTAAATTATTATAAATAACGATTCAAAGGACTTTGAAAATATAATTCAGTTCATTTAAAATGTATGGTCATACAGCCTTTAAATAAATTATTACGGAGGTCTAACATCATTTACATGCTTTCTTCAAAATTTAAACAGTTCCAAGTGATCTCGGCGGTTTTTAACTGAATTCTCAGATTGATTTCGGTTTAAACTGAGAGCACAGATCCACAAGGAGAAGCTCTGCAGCCTCGCCGCAGCGCCTGAGTGCGAGGACAAGGTGTAAAGCACCTGGACATTTTTAGTGGGAGGGGCGAGGTCCACCCTGGACAGGTGTCCAGTCTGTCTCAGGGCCAACGCAGAGACACATACACACCTACAGGCGCTTTAGAGTCACTGATTAAACGAACACACCTGACCACAGAGAGGCTGCAGCCTGCAGGTGGATTCGAACTGGCGACCTTGCAGCTGCTCAGCCAATATTGATCTCCCATATGAACCAAAGCATAGAGGACAAATTAAGAGCTTTGTCTTTTGACTCTGCCTCTTAATTTGTGACTGAACTGTTTGATATCGTGCTCCGTTTTAAAGCCAGTCTATCTCCATGTCACAAAACACGAAAGAACCAAAACGAGAGCTGAACCCACGGAGACTAGACAAGACCAGACTTTCCCAGAGACTTTCTCTGAACCCTCCCAAAGGGTTCCCGGCAGTCCCACGCATGTACAAAAGTCCTAAGTCCATTAACGGACCTCTGTTTCGGGTCAAATGCAGAAGCCCAGACAGCAGCAGCGGCAGCAGCAGCGGCGGCAGAGTAAATGCAGAGCTCAGTGTTGTTGTGCAGCTGCTGGTGATCCCTCAGATAAACCCGGCTCCTCTCAGTCCGCCGTCTGCAAGCCCGAGACAGCGAATGAATCTCTGCGTGGAGCACAGGAAAGTTCAGATCTGTATTCTGCTACAGCAGTGGCCACTCTGGATTCTGTTAGAGAGAAACACGCTTTCTTCCTTCGCTTTGTCTCCTTTATCTCCTCCGTGTGAAGGATTTGTCTCTTTAAAGCCTCAGACTGCTACTCTCCCATCCACGGCTCCACTGTTTCCTTTTTATTCCTTCATCCTCCATCATCACAACCCCAACTCCAGGTTCCTTCTGTAGTCTGCACACTCTGACCTCTGACCTTTGCCCCATCTACTACTATCTTATCCCAAATCTGTAGTAGCGTCTCCCAAAGCCGACAGCTGAGAATCAGTGCAACCCTCAGCCGCTCTCGAACCTAATCTCATTTTCTTTCCACTCAAAAAGACAAGTGTAGATGCAGAGTTAGATGAAGCTGAAGAGCTTCTGACTTTCCTCTTCTTAGATTTAAATTTCAGCCTGAGAGGAAAAAAAGCTTTTGAAGGCAATCCAGCTTTCATAGCAAACCTATAATCATTGCATAATATCCATCTAAACCAGCTGTTTGCTCAGTCTCATACGCTGATCTGAAAATGTGGGAAAAATAAAACTGCCAGTTGGGAGAGATAATTTCACTCTTTTCGAGTATCTCTGTGGATAATGTGTCATTATCTCTTTCTCTGTTATTTTATATTGTTTCTAGCTTTAATATTTTGACAGTTAATTCTTGTAAATTCCTCTAACACACAGAACTGCGTCAGATAAAAGTGGAATTACTTCAGCAGAGTGTTCTCATTTTAATATTCTGATACACGGTTTTCCCCTCAGGACTCACAACTGTTTTTGTTTTTCCCGTCTATTTATCGGCCGTGTGCTGTATGGCTGCATCACTGTATGCAAAACTATATTAGGAGTCTTTTAAAGCTTCACATGAAGGTTCTGAATAAAAATGTGAGATCAGAGCTTGGAAAGTTATGATGATAATAATGGAGCAGAGTTGTTGTGAGGACCAGGTCGGTGGGATCGTGTGTGATCTTAATCAAAAACTACAGGGGACAAAACATTAGTATGACAGGTTTCAGGGAGTTTTATGTTTCGTACAATCATAATAATAGACTTTAGGCTTAATTGTGCATGAAATGAGTGGCTTCAAAAGCACAGGTGTGATTTGCCACAGTCAGGCTGTGTCGATCAGGGGAGGGAGGTCAGAAAATTACCATTTTTCAGGAGAGCTGGTATGAGCCAACAGTGGAGAATAGGAACGTAGTGAATAGTGTTATTGTATCTTGACGAAGCGGATTGAATGTGAGGTTTCCTCTTTGCAACAGTCAGTGTTTGTCTCACTTCACGGTGACCTTTTGTTAAGTGAGTTTTAATTGCCTAAACTTGGCTAAGATTAAACAGTGAGGACACACAGAAAAATATCTGTCACGTGAAACTGTATTTTTATTTTAATACTATGAGTTTTGGACACTGGCAAAAAAATGTCCTAATAGAAACGTCAGATCAGAAAAGTCAACGTTGTGGGACTTGTTGGGAACATAAATATGGCTTCAACTGTCTTAACGTTTAATATCTGGATAAATAAGAGGCTTCGACTGTGATATCGTCCAACTGATGGAGTGTTGGAGACCTGCTCTTATTTGAAATAATCCCAACCTGAATGAGCGGCGGTCCAGTAATCCACTAACCAACCCCCCCCTCCTTTATTTGGCACCACCACCGCTGCAGCTCACACACACACACACACACACACACACACACACTATCACACCAGCATGGCTGTGCCTTGCCGTGAAATGGGATTCTCAGGGATGAGAGCTGCTCTTTGTGATCACAGAGGGGGATCCACCACACACACACACACACACACACGTACATTTTACACACACTCTCTCACTATGTGTGTGTGTCTCTTTAGGTTGAAAATACACAGTCACACACACATCTGAAAAATGAGACAAACACTTCTTTTTTTCTCCGAAGGCTCTCTGAAATGGATGTTGTGGGACTCAACTGTTTCTATGGCAACTGCCGCCCATTTACTCCCTATGGTTTGTGTGTGTGCACGTACTTCTATACTGTGTGACTGTATGTACTCACGAGTTTTTGTTCCGACATGCAAACGGTGCTGTATGTATACAGTACTGTATTTACACAGTATGTACACCGTGTGTGTGTGTGTGTGTGTGTGTGTGTTTGTGTGTGTATACAGTATGTACTCCTACGCTGTGTCTCACATGCTGTCACACATCATTTCCATATACAGTACTGTATTTTTTCAATTCGCACACCGTGTGTGTGTGTGTGTGTGTGTGTGTGACAGAGAGAGAGAGACATGACAGTGGCCGACCTGCTCTGATGGATGGGAGTTGTGCTGTTGCCGGTGGCTGATCACAAAACAACCAGAGCCAACACGGTGACATCTGTCATTTCCCAATTCCCCCTCTGGAGGGAACAGATGCAAACAAATGCATCTCTGCTGCCAAAATATAAACGTGATAACAAACCTCCGAACGTCAATGAGTCAGAAGCTGACATGTTTGGAAACAGCAATTTGGCCCAGCTCAGAAACAGCAACGCAGCACTGCTGCGAAAACAGGTGATAATGCAAAGACAAAGCTAAAGGCAGATAAGCTGAACATGCCTTTAATAAGCAGGAGAATCTGAGGTCAGGACCATAAAGAAAGGCAGTGTCCTTCCTACAGAAAACACAACCGGACAAAATCAGTTTTTGAAGAGTGTTACGGTAATTCTTGCTTAGGAGCTCAAAGAAACGGGAAGCATTTTCCAGGTCAAGAAGAAGTTCCGACGTCTTCCTGGCAGCTTTAAACAGCTTCAAAAAGCCTTAAACAAAGATCGAATGTAGCGTAAGATGTTATTTTCTGAACGTCCCGTACAGAAGTATGAGAAAGACTGACAGCAGGGTGTAGCAGCTTTCCTGGCTCCATCTAAAGTGGGAAGGTGTAGGCCTTCCTCCAACCGTCTAGCAGAGTCAGCTGGGTTGTCTTCACAGTCCGAACCCCAGCTGACGGGGCACGGCAAACTTGGCAACACAACGATAGTCACGTGGCTTTAAAATGCTGCGTGCAAGATGTTCAGCAGCAACTAGTGTCTCCAACCCTGTTATTAGGTTCTAATATTACCTGTTCAATAAACAAGATATCAACCCTGCAGCTTTAGAGTTGTTGCAAGATGTATTTTCTTACATTTGAGCAGTTTCCGCAGTTTCAAGTGTGCAAATCTGTGTGGTTCCGTATCTACACTGGGTACGAAACAATGGCCTGCGACAGGAAACGGGGGCGAGCACAGAAAGGTGCAGCCGCCAGGTGGATTCAAACCGAAGACCTTCTAACTGTGAGGCAGCAGAGCTAACTACTCCACCAAGTTCCCAGATGTCTCTAGCATAATTTAGTTTCTGAATGTCTCTAATTCTTCCATGTGGTAATATTAATTTATGCAGCTATTTTGGGCATTTGGATCCAAAAACAGCATTTGGTTTAAAATGAAAAAAAAATCAGAATAGATGTTTTTTCCTTCCTGAAAATTTGAATGAGATTTCCTGTCGCCTTTTTGTTTTTGCGGACGACAAATTCTGCACATGGAAAAACTGACTAATATTGTATTTTTATTTTTGAATCAAATATCCCCACATTTTCACTCTACCTTCACAAATATTGACTGTGTCGCTGTTGCTGTAAAGGTACTCGATATAGGCGAGGAACAAGCTGGGGCTTTATATGAAGATGTAGCAAATTTGAAGCGAACATGTAGCGAAATAGAAAACTATTCATTAATCTTTTTAGGCATTTGACAGATTTTTACGGGCTTTCGACTTTGGACAAACCTTCGACTTTGTAAAAAGCTTCAACTTTGGACAAAGCTCCAACATTACCTGCCCACACAACAGAAATTCCAGCGCTCTAATTGGCTGCCGTGTGCTAAAATTCACGTTGAGAGTCACATTACATGGGCTTGGACTGTTGACTTTTTAAATCAAAGAACACTTTTTTCCCCCCCTGGAGTATTTATTCACCTTTTGTACTGATGATTCACGTCCATCTAAGCCTTGAAGTGTTCCAGCTACACAGTAAATGAACAGAAGGACCAAAATACCTCCTCCCACTTCACTATGGTAAGCAAACACCGACCAATCAGAGAACAGATAATGTTGTTAGATGAAAGCTGACTTACTGTTTGTGCGGAATACAGGCTGGTTTACTCGGCTGGCTTTGATCCCGAGCTGCTGCACGACACAGACCAACATCTTTATTGAACGCAAGAGAAAGCAGTGGCTGTTTTCTTTTTTTTCCATTCCATTCTTTCCATTAGTTTGTGGCTTTTGTGGCTGAGAAGGTCAACAGATGATAAACTCTTCTAAAACACTGGAACACACAGAGTCCTTCCACCTCCGATATCTTTAAAGTGGATCGCCTTCAAATTAGAGGAAGGAGGAAATGTCACAGCAAACACACACTCTTTCTGTCTTTCAGTCAGCCCTTGTGTGGTTTATAGCGCACTACTTCAAAGGTTATTCTCTGACCTTATTCAGGCTCATATCTAAGGAAATAAAATAGAAGGCAACTCTGAGCTCCCTGCTGAATGCTCTTTTTGCAGAGACAACGCATCTGTTCCTGCATGTCATGTGCTTTCTATTCCCCTCTTTTCCTGAAAGAATAAATAAGAGAAAGAATTTAAGGACTGAAACACAAAACTCAAACTACTTTATTTGCCAGGCTTAGCTTTATGGCGAAAAGCACCAAAGGTCTGCAGAGAGTCTTTTACAAATGGTTTCCTGTGTGCAGTTAAACTAGATAGGAGATGAAAGTCAGGCGGTATTTGTTTCACCTACTTGCACAAAAGCTGCAGAAACCTATTTTTTAAATAAAGATACATCTTAAACTCAGCAAGCTGGAATTGTTTCACTTCAGATGTTGTCGCGGCATAGAATGCTGTCTGTTATCAGCACCACAGTTATAGGCCAGTGGCTCCCTGCTCCACATTCTAGCAGGATCAGGACTGTCTCATCGAAGGCAGTGATTGGTTTAAGCACAAAAACAAGTGGAACAGGGTTAGTCAAAGATTGTGCGTGGGTTAAAATAAAGAAACCAGTGACTAAAGTCATAGAACTGATTAATGTCTAGGACACAAAGCGTTGGCTCAGATTTAAGGCCTATGTTTTGGCATCCACCTACCCACCTTCACTGACAACCTAAAATATGGCACCAAATCACGACGTACCAAACCACACTAATGGGCTGATAGCTACTGGTAACTCACCAATCAGTGGCATGATTTGGCATGTTTTTCCTCAATCGGCCCATTTTCCCATTCTTCCTGCAAAGGCACATCTTGAAGAAAACCAGTCGAGTCGCAGAACGTAGGGATAATGTGTTTCTTTAAGCCAACGCAGAAGCGGACATCTCACCGGTTCCCTCAGCAAAAAGCCAGATGGATTTGTCTTATAGTTGAATAATAAGGTCTGATAATCTTCATAAAGTAAAATCATTATTGAGGTCTAAATATAATAAGCAAAAAGCTACTGTTAGGCTATAAATAAGCCATGGTCCCAAAACTTCAGTGTCACCACCACTAACCTTCCAATTTGTGATTTGATTTAGCACACTGAACTCTTGAATGAACCGCTTTCTTCTTAGTCTCAGAGCAGTAGAGATAGATCAGGGAGTAAGAGTGTCCCTCTTCGACACCATGACATTTAATGTTTCCCACAAGCCCTGTAGTGTATTTAACACTCGTCTTTATGAAGAAACGCAGAAGTGCAAGTGGGATATTTACTAAAGAATTTATGCTGTTGTTAGGATTTCCACAACACACACACACACACACGGAAGTGAGCCAGTCTCCTTGTAGGCTCAGTATACAGGCCAAAACCTAGCATCGCATCATGCTTTAGTTTGTCACAACTCTGATGTGATCTGAAACATTCACATATTTTGTATTTTTTTAATACCCATGTTTAAGTGTTTTTTGTAATTGTGCAAAATGCATCTATTTTCTTAAGAGGATGAAGCGATTTGGATGTTTGTGAGGAATATCTACACAACATATTTGTTAATAGAAAGCATCTGAGTGGGTGTTGCTCTTGACTGATTGAGTGACAGCTAAAGAATGCTGTTGCTAGGAGACATGTGGACAACTTGCCTGCTGCATTTATTCCATCAATATTGATACAGTATAATTTTCTTTTTCTTTGGTTTTGTTTTTTAACACAATGGACTCCACACATAAATATGTAAATATGCAGTATTAACAACCTAATAGCCCCATTGCATTGTCACTTCAGATGGAAAGTTGTATGTGAGTGTGACAGGACACCCCAGCAGTCAGTTTGAAATGAGGAGGCTTTTTGGATGAGCGGTGAAACATATTCAAGCATAGAACCATAATCATGACGTGCAATTCAGTTCATTTAGTCAAGAAATTCTGCTCAAAACAGATACAATTTTAGCTTTTCTTCAACATTATCAACTAATCATCTCTAGTTTGCATGAATCCTAATACACAGTTTGTTGACACATTCAGCTTACTACTGCATGTAGGCCGCGCACACACACACACACGCACACACAAATGATTGATGATGATGTTTTTAACAGTTCATCCGCCACCATGATTATAATATTAGGAGCTGATTCCTCTAAACAAATAGTCAATCCTAATTTTCCAGTCAGGCCACATTAGACCATGACAGAAGGAGACGACACAACAAAAAGATTAAACGAGCTCCAGTCAATGCTCAAACTTGGAAAACAGTGCAGAAAACACGATGGGAAGTTTTTCCCCGTGAATGTTTTAATCACATTTGTCAAAGTCATCATTTATTCATTAATTATGTCTCTCTGTCACAATTTGCTTTTTAAAGCTCCAGTTTTAACTTAAGTATTACAAAGGTTTATTTAATATTTATGCATTTCCACCGTTGGCGCCTCACACAGACTGTGCTTTAATTCCACTGTTCATCTAATGAACATAAACAACTGTCATGGAAACACTGTCACCGTTTTCATTTTGCCAGAAATGACACGTTTGACCGTGGAAACGCATTAGGTCAAAACAAGCACCAATAACCAACATTTCTAACTGCAAGATCAGATTTTATTGTATTGATATTTCATTTAGTATCAACACGAGTCATTTATGTTAATTGTCAAGATATCCTCATTAAAATATTCGATTCGATGTTTGTGGTTTAGTTGTATGCAAATATAATTTTTCAGGCACAGGGCTGGTGGGGAAGAGGCAGGCATCTCAGCCTCAACACTTTTGGTTTTCATGCATCTTATAATGACTCAGTATTCAAGCACCAGGTGGCAATGATTACAAGGCCTATAACATTATTCAGTTCTTCGCCTGGTAGTTAAATGGCCTACATTCAGTCGTGCTCTGGCTCAGTATGAACCTGGTAACGCAGGTGGAAATACAGAAGTTCACTTCGGTACTCTTGGATCAGATCAAGACCTGAAATATTGGGGTTCATCTCAGACCAGACAACCTCTGGATCAATACCTAAAGCTCGGAGGGGCTGAGATGTTGAAGGGACTGATTTTCTTCCCTCTCACATCACTTCCCTGCTCTGCCTGCCTGTTTGTCCAGGCCTTCACTCTGTAATCAGCCTCGGCGTTTGTCAACCGCTGGATGGCAATTTGACATTTCAGAACAAAGCTGGGTGCCGGTGGGGCGGTGGGGGTGGGTTAGCAACAGTAGGGCGAGCGATCAGAAGGAAGCAAAAAGGTGCTAATGAGCATGTTGGAAGCTCGCAGGTGGTTTTTAGTGATGACAAAGTGGCTTTCACCTGCCTGCTCTGCTGCCATCTCACGTAGCATCGTGCATCACGGCAGAGCTCCATTAGATAACAGCACAGTTAAGGAGGGAAAATGAGAGTGAAACGAAATAGAAAAAGAGAGATGGGGGATGAGAAATGAGCCGAGAATACAAAGGAGACAATAGCTGTGTGTGTGCCCGCCTTGGTGTGCGTTGCGTGGACAAAATTTTAGGGCGACGCCAGCATTGGAAGGACAGGTTAAGGGTTGGGGAACAGTTAAGGTTATTGAAAGGGGTTAATGAGTATCATCAGGCCCAACCATTTCATGCATGTGTGTCTGCTCATACAGGTCTGCAGGGCCCAAGAGGTCAGGTCATCCTTAAACCTCTTTTATTTTCTAAATATAATAATAAATGTGAATACACTGTGTGTGCAACTTTATTAGCAGCCTCCTCGTAACATCGCCAACATCATAACATGCGTGACGGACACTCTCGGCTAGGCTAGAAATAAAGTGCTCGACTCCTGTGTGTGTGTTTGTGTGGATTTAACAAGCGCTTGTTACCGCTGAATGCGCTAGCTGGGCAATCTAGCACATTCTGCGGTAACAAGGGGTCCCTTACCACTGTTAGGGGCCTGAGACTGACAAAAGGTTACACGTGTGACCGAGGAAAGCATCTTGACATGCGTCAAGAGTGACTCATAGACAGATGTGACGCAGAGAATATGGTCATTTTTCGTCCAGAATCAGATAATAAATAAAACAGAAATAATGTAAGTTGTGTTTTCTTTCTGTGCGGCCAGAGGGGGGGAAGTTGCCAAAAATCCAGATAGGCCAAACTATGCTGAACTACTGATGCAGCAGGAAACAGGAGTCAAGGCTCTTACAACTACTTGGCAAAGCAACAAACACACACACACACACACACACGTTACCACATCCCAACCCAGAGCATCAGTGTTGGTCAGTGCTCACACACATTCTCCCTGAATCGGGCTCCAGCAGGTTGGTCTTGCCCCGGCATCTTAGTGGCCTCTCCTGTGGGCTCTGTTCCCTGGTCCCTCAGATCTCAAACACTGATCTTCTCTTCCCTCTGTCCTCTCAGCCCACATTTATAGGTCACCACTGTAGGACATTAACTCTGTGTCTTCTTTCTCCCGTCGTTGTCCATCTCCCTCTCTGTCTCCCTCTGTCTGTCCCTGTCCTCAGGTGTCCCCTGCTTTGGAGCTGTGTGTCTCCCAGCTACTGGTCCCACCAACCTGCCCAATGTTTTCCACTCAGCCCAACTGGTCCAGGCAGATGTCCGCCCACCCTGAGCCTGGTTCTGCTGGAGGTTTCTTCCGTTAAAGGGAGTTTTTCCTCTCCACTGTTGCCTAAAGGAGAGGGATTTGTTGGGTTTGCTCTAAATGACTTTATTATGTAAAGTGCCTTGAGATGACTTTGTTGTAAATTGGCGACATATAAATAGTTGAATTAAATTGAATTCAATTGATAGTCTACATCGCCCTTCCTCTGTCTCCCTTGTATCATCACTAAAAAGCCGTGTGAGACACGCAATGGTAATTTTCTCAATCTTTAAAACAGGGAGCAGTGCATTGTGAAACTGTGAGCAGAAAGTAGGCTACATAAAATATTTCCACTGCTATCAGTGTTGCATTGTGGGAAATTACGACTTGTGGGATTTACAAAATGGCGAACATACTACAGTATACAGTGAGTAGGGCTTACACATTTTTAGTGCCTACACTAAACCCTGATGTTTTTCTCTCTGTGTACCCAAATGATGTTATCCCATGTTTGATTTATTATTGATTTGTAGCATTTAAGCTTGTAGTTATTTTTATTCCTCACTTTATTTTTTACAGTGCATTTGTACAATAGCACATTTTTTTACAGTGTTTCCATAACTTCCACAGCTGTCTGACAGATGGCAGCAGAGAAGACAGAGATATAAAATGTGACATTACCTCAAACTATTATGGTGTGTGTGTGTGTGTGTGTGTTCACAGTACAGACAGTACTTGCATGTAAGATCAATGCATTAATGGGTCTGATCGGCCGTGTGCCTCATTGACACTGTGCGCGAGGAAAAAAAAATGTGACATTTGTATGAGCTGCACAAGCAACATATGTATCTGTAAATTCAATCCAGATGCAGAAGATCCAAACACAATCAGAGACAAGATGTTACCTCAGGTGCAGCTGCTGCGCCCTGGTCTGCGTTTCCACATGCAACTGCCTCTTGTTTGCATTTCTATAGCGATCATTACAGTGATCATGTCTCACTTGGTTCTACGTAACAACACAAAAAGGGCAGACAGGAAGCAGGGGAAGTGAAAATTAGCTCATCCTCAGGTGTAAACTCCTACTGATTATCAGCGCATTGTTTTAATCAGATATTCGTGACTCTGCTGACACACGCACACGTTCACACAAACACGCCAGCACGGGCGACTGACAGATTTTTGTCACTAATAACGGTTTAGTGGTGAGAGGTCCTGGAGAGGAGGTGAAGACTGACACTCGAACCATCCCTCCTTCTCTTTTTTGCTGGCAGCTCTCATCTGCCATGTTGGAGGGAGCACTGCCATCACTTGGCACCTTATTTATTTTAATTATTTTGATTCCCGCTCTCCATCCCTGGCATCCCTGGCTCGGGGAATCGCTGATGGCTGACACTCATTTGTCAATCTCGCCGCGGCTGCCTGCCAATTATAAAATGAAAAGTTTTGGCGAGGCCATTAGAAGCAGCTCTGGCTGTTTCACCGAGTGTTAACAGGCGAGAGCGGCTTGTCGCTGCCTCCTCCTGCCCTCTCTTTTCTCTGCAGTGTAGTGTGGGCTTGACGCCACGCAGCAACAATCAGGTGAGTAGCTGGTCTCCGTGTTTGATGTCCCCTCTTTGTTGCTGTACAGTTAACAGCGCTCCCACTCTCTGCTGCCAGATTTAGAAACTTCAGCATCTCGTTTCGTCTCTTCTTCTCAGACTACACCGAGCCGGTTTCTCTACATCAGCACAATCTGCAGGAGACATTCGACAGTTTTTCACAACGTATAAGATAATACCCAGTCAGGAAAGACTGCCTGTCCTGATTTAAGTCATTTTAATGTACAATATGTGACAGTGACAGTTCAGCAGCTCATGGTAACTGAGTGACAGGTTTGGACAAATGAACTAAACCAAGGAACATTTTTAATTACCAGCTATTCTACACATTTTAGCTTATTTAGTACAAATCACATTTGCATTGCATTAAATCTGACATGGTTGGCTTAACCTTTTAGGGGGCCCTGAGGCAAAAACGAACTCCTGGGCCTCTCATTAACCCCTTTCCTCCCTCGACCTGTGCCACATTGCAGTATTTCTACACTCAAACATGACTCGTGCTTGCTACAGTGTGTGGTAATCTCATTAAACACAATGAAACCAGTGCCACATAAGCCCAAAATCAGGTAAATAATGAAGTTGATTTTAATAGAAGCCAATTTCCAGACAAGGCATCTAGACAGACAATAATTCTGAATCTAACTGAGGGCCAACACCATGTCATTTTAGCAGGTTTTTTTGGCTTTCACAGGGCAGCTATCCCACCACTACCATTCTGACAAAAGACACACTCATGTCATTCATCCTTGAGACAGTTATTTTGGCAATTTTTGTTTTAAATCTGAGCAGCTTGTTATGCCCCATTCTGACTCTCATGGACACAAACCTCTTATAGGCTCATCCTTTAATCAGTGGAACCAACTAGCACAAGGTCGATTTTAAGCTACTGAACAAATCAGACCACAAACTGCAATATTCCTAAATAATTTACCTCCGTGCAACTTTTGGGGCCCCGACGTCCCATAAAAATTCTCAATTTGGTTTTTACAGCATGATTTTGCCATAGTTAAAATTCTAAATGTCGCTGAAGATTCTCAGTCATCCCGGTTTGGTTATCCAAAGATCTCTATGTGTCTATGGTATGTGCTACTTCCAGAATGTAAAAGACTAAAAATCAGAGATTCTCAGTGGAAACACTCTTGGTGCCTTTGCCCAGTCTTTGCTT
This sequence comes from Channa striata, assembly GCA_033026295.1. Taxonomy (NCBI): domain Eukaryota; kingdom Metazoa; phylum Chordata; class Actinopteri; order Anabantiformes; family Channidae; genus Channa; species Channa striata. The sequence continues at coordinate 5,805,252 of CM065173.1, read as the reverse complement.
GTCTTCACGTATGTCCCTTACTTATGTAGAACTGTTCATTGTTCACACACACAAGGATAAAAACACCTCACTGTGTTCTTTAGTCTTCAAACACAGATCAACTCCAACATTAAATCCACCTGGTGTAGAAACGGGCTGAGTGCCCACGCTGACCCCGGAAGAGCCGACGTGGAAATGCATATTCCTGAATTTTGGGGGTGTGGTCACCGAACCCTAAATAAAAGGGAGTGTGAAAACACTGTTCGGTTATTTACCGCTGGAAAAACTATAACAGTGCTGCTATAATATTGTTGAGCTGATCGAGGTAAAGTGTCACAGTTTGAGAAATGCATATTTATTAACTATTTATTAGTTACCCACATATGTAGCAAACAGAAAATTATTGAATATTAGGTTTTTGAAGATTTTGTGTATAAAATTGTTTTTATTTACTAAATGCAATTTAATTATAAGTAGATTATATTCAATTCCATTCAATTCAACTTTTTTTTATAGAGCATCGATTTAAAACAAAGTCATTTCCTTCTAGCAGGCACAGGAGCTCTGAATGAAGAGTAAGGAAAAATGAGTGCAGCCCAATGTCAGAACACTTTAAAGCAAAGCCTCCAGCCATCAGTCAAAGAGCTAAAAAGGAAGAGGCAGTGGATCCTTCATCAAGGCAACGACTGAAAGCACAAAGCAAAGTCAGCTCAGTGATGATATGGTGAATGTTTCAGCACATCTACACTTCTCATATCATAGAAAACCTGGGGATAGACTTGAGGAATGCTGAATATAACAGACAACCAGGCAATCTGGTGGACTTGGAACAATGATGGCATAAAGAATGAGCTGAAAGGAAAGGACACATACGCTGCGGAGAGGAGACACAAGATGTTGGGAGGAGGATGTTATGAAGGCAAAGGGACAGAGAATTAGAGAACCTCTCACAAAAATGGATGCAAACGTTCGCACTGACAACTTGTTTTACATGTAAAAATCCCCTGACCGTTTTTGTTCTGATTATGAAGAAACATTTGTACGGAATGTGCATAAAATTTTGTGGTAACAAAAAAAAAAAGTGTCTTTCACACTTTTTACCATTTCAAAGCAAAGGCATGCAAAGTTGTGTAGTCCGCTGGATTTTGTTGCGAAAAACACAATTCATTTTGTGTTGTGTTGCTAAAGTCGAGCTTGTTAATTAGTAGGAGCTTGTGTGAAGGATTAACAACACGCTCTGCTGTTCATTTCAGAGCCTGCCACATCACACACCTGCACCGATGGATTATGGGTAAGCACTTTTGTTTGTAGGTTGCATTTTTGTGATGAGACGTTTGATCCGGCAAAAGTGTCAAGTCAGGCAGAAAAGCAGGCTAACAAGAAGCCCACTTTCCTCTGGGTATAAAATCACTGGTTTACTGTTGTTTCCCTGCAAACGTTTGAGCTCCTTTCATCAGCATATTTTAACAGTCATACAGTAAAGAACAAAAAGAAGACAAATTGGGGTTTGGGAAGGACCAGAGACAACAGAATTTTACTTGAATTAGCAGCGAGCGAGGCAAAGCTCGGAGCTTAACAGCTTTGTTTCTGCAGCAGGAATCCTTCCCACAAAGCAGCGGCTGCTCTCCGCTTCCACACAGAGTAATTGGATGGAAAATGAAACATCGCTTTAGAGCGGATGTTCCTTTAGTTTTAACCGCTGGCTGTAAATATCCTCAACCATACACACTGTATTATTGTCATAGCCGTAGTGATCCAAAAGCAGTTAGTTCCAACCAGTAGGCTTGCCCCTGCTGTCAGAGGTCATTAACAGAGTAGTGGTGTAGCCAGGCCGGCTAATTAAGGCCTCTCAGGCTAGCTGATTAGCCGCAGAGCATGACACACACACACACACACACACACACACACACAGATCTAAGCATCAAGAAGCTTCAGCAGGTGCAGATGTATGTACGTTCATTTGTTACACGCTTTCACAGTAAAGGTGCAGCAGATGGAGCCTGGCAGTGTTGGCCGCCTCTTTTCTTCAGCCCCACTCGAAGTCTCAGACCACATGGTGTAATCTCAGCGTGTACAAACAGCGTGGATTGTCTCCTCAAACAACATGGTTACTGCTATGGCATAATTAAAAAAAATTAAAAAAAAAAAAATATTTTCAATATAAAATACATAATAATAAACAACACAAACACACAAATCCCAACAAAATCCCCATGCAAAGATGTTCCTATAGTATCCCATCGCTGTAACTAAATCACTGAACAAAATCCCAGAATAACACTACTAACAAAGTAACATTACACATTTATCAAGAACTAAAATAAAAAACTACTACTACACTTAACAGAAGAAAGCAAAGAAATTAAACTACATAAACAAGTAACAGATCTAAGAGAACGTGGTAAAATACTCCAGCTTTAAATTTACAAGTAGTGTCGGTCCAGACCAAATGACCACACTAAACATGCAGTTGCCCTAAAACTGTGCCTCTTCCTGGTGTCAACACATTTATGTGTATTTTCTTGGTTGCCATGGTCACAAAGAAAGCCGGGGCAGCAAGTCGAAGAAGTTGAACCATGTTGAACTCAAGTGAATTTTTTTTCTTTAGACAGGTTAGTCTCATTTTCAAGAGACGCCTGTTTCACATGTAGATCACAGAACTGTTCTTCCTTCCCTGGACTCCACACTGGAAACAGCCACTCTGTGCCTGCACCGGCTGTATCCACAGCAAAAGTCTGATATTTATGAATATGTTGATGAATTAACCTCTGCTCTAAATGAGGTCAACATTTCTATTAAACCCCTGCTATTTCCAAATAACTTTACACTTGCAATCTCTCCGAGACACAAGGGCAGGTGAGGTGACAGAGATTTTCTTATTACGATCTCGACGAAAAGCTGTGTGCTTTTATTAAACACACAATAGTGGAGTAACAACGGGAATTGGGAATGGAGGATGACATGCAGTAAAGGTCTCCAGTCAGACGTGAACCAGGGATGTTGCGGTTCATGCTCGGCACCTTAATCCCCAGCAGACCCGCAGGCTGCCTGAGGTGACTTTACTTGTAGCTGTGGCCTGGGGTCTGTGCTGCTATTTAAGGACATTTTTGATCATTTTGGACACTGCACTGACGTATAACTACTGTTTTTCAAAATGTCTGAAAATATACTGAACACATTCAACATTACTTGTTTCATCTGGTATGTTTACATTCTGGCTCAAATGGTGCTGTGCTTTGCTGATATGAAGCATTATTTGCATAAATAACAAAAATGTGTTTAACCAATTATAAGAACACGTGGAAGACAGTGATGAATCCACTGGTGTCGGACTTCACGATTGAGTGAGTGATCAGAGTTAGTGAGTGACAACTCCGAGCGGCAGTTTGGGACAAGCGGATTGATCCAGTTTGATGACGCTGATGAACTGACGGATGACAAAGGATACAGATGGCTGTCAATCTTTTCAGAGACACTGCTGTCGTCGGTTTTTACACATTAAAACCTGAAGAGTGCAGTGTACGGATCCACAGAATGCACGCTGAGGATCTACAATATAAAAAGACACAAACGGCTATTGTCTATTTACAGATATAGCATAAAATCACAGAATCTTTGACAGGATTTCAGGAATCTCGGGTTGTTAAGGTTTGGCGCTTTAAAATGTGCCAGTCTGCAATTTTGAAAAATATTTCGGAACTTGCTTTATACATGGTGTGAGCTTCGGCATGCTACTTTGAAGGATAGCTTTAAAATGCCATTCAGCTGGAAAGTAAGGCCACTGCTCAATGAATAAATAAAATATTTTCAAATTAGATCCCCTGTTTAATATTTTAAACAGATTGCTTGACATAGTGGGACAGGGCATTTTCACCATTTTCTTACACAATGCTTTGAAAAGTATTTGAGGATGCAATTTTGAATGTATTAATTTAATTCCTGTGACCATGTATGAAGATCTGGATGCAGATTGAATAATTTGAAACATTTTCCCTTATTATTAGATCAAATCTAAAAAGTTATGCAGCCTTGGGTGCAGGTCCGCACTTCGGGCCACACTCCTCATTTCACATTTTTTGTGAGAAAGAAATAAATTTCTTGCTCTCACTGATTAATTTTATCCATGTAATCTTATTTTTGTGTCTGCAAGCTCAGTGATGTACATGCAAAAAACCATCTAAAACAAAACAACCATGTCTGAACTCTAAATTGAACGGAACTTGTTGCAGTGCATTTCAGGTGAAGCGAGCGAAGCAGCGGCTTTCACATTTTTTTATGTGCTCAATGCTTAAATTCCCCACATTCCCTCTGCAGCCCTTTCCAATAAAAATAAAAGCCCAGAAGGTCAAACGATGTAGCTACAAATTAAAAATCCAAAAGCAACAATATCTTGAGGCAGTATTTAAGGCTCCCTATTTGGCTGCCTGAAGTGTATGGAAGGTTTTTGCCTCATCTGATTAGAAAGTCAAAAACCTGCAAATACAACACTGCACTTTTGTTCACCTCAGCATGATGCCCTGAATCCCAGCATTCTTGAAGAGGAACTGCATTTACAGCTCAGATGGAGCAATGGAGGAGACAAGCTCGTTCCTGATTGGCTCTGATGGAGAACTACATCAATCTTAAAGGATGACATGTTTGTCGTTGCCTTGTTTTCATATTTCACCTTTTTCTACTTTTCCTCATTTGCAGTTTGACAGGAGCTGCTCATCTCTGTAGCAGCTTGTCACATCTGTTCACGAGACATCGAGAAGCTGAACGGCAGCAGGTGACAGAGGAAAGGCTCAGAAAGGAAACATTTCTGAAATGGCTCAGAAACACCGGGCTCTACTGGACCACTCAGCGGCACCAGTGAACAACAGCTGAAGCGACTCACTCGGTAAGAAGGGCCTGGATGAGGGCGAAGAAGGAGTCAAGAGTTATATATACACAACAAGGGAGTTGATGAAGGAATAGGAAAAAGGTGAGTGGTCAGGTCTGAACTGACAAGACACTTACAACATGAAATTATGCATTATCAAATCTGTCATTTGTGGAGGTGACGCCTATTCAAGCAGAGATCACTTGAGACTTTATATAAACACATAGTTACATAAAGTTTTCATTCATTCATTCTATCAAATTGTGTCACACAATTCTATTATTCTCATAATCCATCTTGTTGCTGTGATTATTGTGATGGCACAAGTCCTTTTGAATTTACAATTCAAAGGCACAAGCGCTACTGTATTGGATATTTTTGTGTGGCTTAGGCCAAAAAACAGACATTTCTACAACACTTAACGACTATTTCATTGGAAAATACCAAATATGATCATCACCTTTGAAAATAGCCTCTTTCTGACGTGGTCCCTACTGCCCTAAATCACAAGTACACTCATGTTTGTAAGGTGCGTGCATCATGTTCTTGGCATTTACTGTTCTGTGTGTGAAGCCACATTTCTTCTGAAAATATCAGTGCCTGACATTCATAGGTATGTGTCGTTTCAATGTATGTGCAAATGCAAGGATGCGAAAGTCAAACAAACAGCCGAAGGGTGCAGGAGTGACTGCGCTGTGTTTATGACTGTGTATATAAACTGTTATGTTTCTATATGTCACAGCTCTGCTGGGTTTTTAGTGATTCACCTGCTGACCAGAAGCAAACACATCTCACCTGCGGCTAAGTAACGCTCACAGGAAGCGTGTAGTTAAAGAAAAAAAAAAAAAAACTCTGAATGCAGCCCAGAGCTCACACGGTTGAGTCAATCAATACATCTCAGTAATAGGATTGTAATTGCATAATGCAACGGTGTAAATACAAGCGAGACCTATTGTGGAGGGCGTCTAATTTAATCAAACTCCCTCTTTAGGTCACAGACACATTTGGCCTTATTAGGTACAATGTGCAAATGTAGCACATCTTCAAACCACAGGTAGGAGCTCCTATTAGAACATTAAAGGAGCAGAAAGACGAACGGACAGACGTAGAGCAGCACAGGCAACAAGACGACATCAGTTAGTTCTACAGTGAGAAATTGAGTGTTTACTGTCAGCTGGACCGACTGTTAGAAGATGACTCTGTGGTGGCCTCAGCCATCTTCTATGGAGTGGTCTGCTGGTGCAGACAGGAAGAGACCAGAGAAGGTGGTCAGGAAGGCCAGCTCGGTTTCGGGGACTCCCCTGGACTCAGGAGGACGGTAGCCAAGCTATCATCCGTGCTGTAGAACGACTCCCACGCCCTGTGTCATCTCCGAGCAGCTCCTTCACTGACAAACTGTTACATCCCAAATGTCTGAAGGAGCGACATCCAAGGTCTTCCCTCCCTGCTGCTGTCAAGACTTTACAATCAGCGCTGCTCCCAGTGAACCAGTATCACTATTAGTCACTGTAAAACTGCCTTTTTTAAACCGTGCAATACAAATGAGCCATGGTGCAATAACTGTGTACATGTTTGAAATACTTTTATTTTTTGATTTTATATACTGTATCCTTACATTCTTCCCAATCATAGGCTGCTGTTTTTGACACACCGCACTTATGTGGCAAAGTCACAGCAGCTGTAGGATATCACCGCATTTAGCTGCAGCTTGCCAATAAATAACTTTTAAATCGCAACATGCTTTATCCACATGACTAAACGAAATGGCACACAAGTTTAATTATTGCCCCTAGAGGTTTGTGTGTGCAATGTTTGTGATGTTTTTAGCAGAAATATGCTCCAAAATGTATTATTTGGTGGAAAGATGCTGGGTAGCCTCATTGATCAGCTTTGGCAGCACTGTGGAGATATTTGCTTCTAAAAGTTTTTACAGTGTGGCTCAGAAGCACCATAAATCATATTTATTTAAATTCATTTATTGATATTAAATTAATTAATATCTGGGCAGAGCAAATTGGACTGATTTTAAGTTCAAGGTTCGTGCAAGTGCTAGTTTAAGTGTCCTACTGTTACCTTCACAGTGCCGATGCTGACCCCTGTCCAGCACAACATTATAACCACCAGCCGGATTTAAAGTTGTAACTCATCAGTGTGGCTTATGTTTCTTATGGGGCTATAAATTCTCCCTTACATTATGGCTTTGCCTAAAACTACACTTCACGTTATTAATTTCATCCGTTATATAAACCGGTGTGACAGCTGATAGTAGAAAGGTAAAATAAGTTTAAATGTCTAGAGAAGGAATCAGAGTCAGCTCTCTTCAGATGACAGCAGTTATTTCTGTCTAATTACCGGGATTCTTTGACCGTGATGCATGCTGAGTGTGCGACATAATGACAGTGCAGACTGTCCCTCTGCTGCCAATGTAATCCCACTAAATGTATGAAAATAGAAGCTCCGCTATTGTTGGAGTCAGTGTGCTGACTCCAGCACATACATCCTCTGACACCATTTGGAAGAGGTGCACCCTGGGATATTCTCTTGCTGGGACAAAATCCATCTCGATCCATCTCCCTCTGGCACAGCGAGAGGAAGTTTGATTGATTTATCAGGCCTGCGTCTCCCTAGCCTCCCTTTAATGAGACAGTAATAGCCCACGGTCGGCCGGCACTCCAGAGACGAATGTGAAGGAGAGGCAAGCGGCAGTGAGGAGAAATGTGGACAGAATATGTAACCCGAGGTACAATCAATCCACACACACACAGACACACACACACACACACACACACACACACACACACACGGAGAGTGAGGGGAAGAAAACGAGAGAGATGGCCTGCAACAAGACACAGAGAGAGAGAGGAGTTTTAGATAGACAATATGACAGAGGCTGCAAGTAAAAAAAGAAGGGAACTACTGTGGACGGTAAAGAGACACTGACCACAAATTGAAGACAGGAAAGCAGTGGACTGTTAACATGAAGTAAAATTACAATATGATAAAGAAATAGAACAGAAGCAAAAAGCGACCTTTGAAGAAAGAACCAAAGGTAAACTTTATTGTTCTGGAGATATATGGTCAGTGCAAACTTCTGTCAAAAATTCATACTTTATGATGGTCTGTAGTATGTCACTTGTCAGCGTCGCATATGCATGCAGGTTGAAGGTTCAAAGTTAGGGTGTGGTCAAAAAACAATTGCAGTTGAAAATTACTGACTGTTGAAACATTTTCTTCAGGACTGAAGTGTCAGACGAACTGACTGTCCAGGTTTACCGGGCTCTAAGTGTTAGCAGGAGCCCAAAAATATCCTCGGTAACAGGAGCGTTCGAGGTGCTGATGCTGGGGACAGAAAAGAACAGATCAGAAGTGGAGTGATGCCTCAGAGAGGGGGAAGTGAGGGGGGCTGGGGGGGGCAGCAGGTAGAGCAGGCGTCTGCTGATTGTCAGCAGCAGTCGGTCACTGCAGCCTTTAATTAAAGTCACTCTCCTGGGCTCTTAAGCAACAGCTTGCAATTTCCACAGACAACAGCCGCATGGCGGTGAGGCTGGATGACCTGTAATTGTCTGTGGGCGAGGGGGTGGAGGAGGCGGGGATGGCAACCTCCCTGCCAACCTGTGATTTCCATGGGAATTAATGACACAGTGGTGGCCACATCATTTGCCTGACACTCTTCACCGGGGGGAGGGCAGAGGTGAGGCGCTGACCTTTGTGTTGATTCCCCCCCCCCACCTACCCTTCGCTGTCGATCTCCATTTCCCAAATATGAAATGTTACAGAGCAGGGGATGGAACAAACAGCCTCAGGAGTTGAAGTGCTGGGTGTAAGCAAGAAAAGTTGTCATTTTGCGTCACGGACTGCCCTTTTGTCGTGTCGTCAGAAATCCCCGTGGGAATGGACTTTTTGGAAAAGGTCAACACAAGAGATGTGTTAAACAAAAAAACTCGGCTGCACTTTGTTCCTAGGGGCTTGTACATCTCTCCGGCATCAGTGGCTTTCAACATTTTGTTCCACTTCTACCTTAATATTGTTCTTTCTGAACAAAATGTCTCCTCAAGAGGTTGGCTCTTGTAGGAAGGTGACTCGCTTTTATGATGTAAACATATTCTCATGTTATGTGATGTGACAAGAGTCACACATAAAGGAAAAGGAGTGTTCAGTCTCTGACGTTAGCGTGCCACTGATGGGCTGTGGCAGTGTTTCAAAGGGTCCAACCTGAACAGTCATATAGGTTGTGATCATGGTTCAAATAAGTACTTCCTTAATGTAAATTGACTTTTTTTTCATCCACCCACTTCAGATGTTATCACATCATTGCTATTACCTGTTCAATGGCACGTTGGCACTCGATTGGCTGTGATCGCAATTACAACATAAGCGCCTACCTACTTTCTGACAAGGACTCTCTTGTTTTTACGTTGTCTGTAAAAAGTTTACACACCCACAGGTTTTAAAAGTGACACACATTTTCTTAACTGGAGATCACCTGAATGCAGTGAATGTGTTTAAAGCATCGTTATAGAACGTCTATCTCATAGGCCTAGTTACTGGTCAATTAAAATCCTGGTCAAAAACTAAACAACGACGACAAACCAACTCTGATACGGTTAATAAAAGCCGAAGGCAGGGACTGTGTACAACAACATTTCCAAGTCACTGAATATCCCTCAGAGCAGTCACCCATTAGGAAATGGAAGAACACTTAAAAGGCGCTGTAAACATTAAACCACTAACTTTTTCTGTTGCTCTTAAAGCTGTTAGAGTTCACCCAACTAAAAGTCATTATATTTGGTCAAATAAATATGATGGCAGATAGGAAGCACTGGCTCATTTCAGGCCAATCCTAAATATGCGTAAATATACACTGGTTTCTTACTGATTAGATCCAAATATTCAGTAATATATTGCAAAATGCACGCAATTATTTTTGAGTATTTATTACTCAAGAAGCAGCTTGGCAGCCCTTAGAGGGCCATGTGCTAAACCTACACCTTGATTACATCTGAATAGGAAAAATACATAAGACAAATTTTAAATGCATACTCAACAAACTAATGTCCATTGAGAGATCTGAACACACTAAGGCCAGACTCAAGATACTGAGGACATGTGTTACTAACAGATAAAAATAAACAACAAAAACAGATGTCATTATCCAGAAGAAACACACATCAGGTCATTACCAGGTGAAAATGAAGCCTCTGTGTCTGTAGCCGCTGTGGGCTAAGAGGTGCTCTGACAGAGCTCCCTGCCTCAAACGTCATTCATGTGTGCATGAGGTCTTGAAAGACTTTTCGGACCAAAGCCTGGTCCATTTTGTGGCTTATGTAGACAGCTGTGTTGATTAATGTGGTGAGATGAATAGCCGAAAAAAATGGGACTAAATTGGATCTTGTTCACTGAATGCAACTACAACACAATTCCTACTACACCATGCCTCTGTCACACCTCCAACGCAGTTCCACTGCGAGAGGAAACGGTTCATAAATCTTCAAGCAGCCTGTACATCCACAGCCAGATTTTGGCATTTTGTTTATCTTTGTTCAACATTTTGGAAAATATGCTCAGTTGCTCCCTTGCCAATAACTACATGGAGAGTTGATGGCACCATCTTGTACAGTTCTGAAGACATGAAGCTACCCCCAGTTGTCGCTTAGCTTAACTTAGGGCGTAAAGAATAGAAAAATGTGTTCAACAAAGTAAACAATATGTGGACAGCTTGTTAGTAGCTTAAGATACCAGCAGTTTCTCTCAGGTGGTGGTCGTCGAGTGATACAAGAACGTCACAAAAGCTCCAGTATTCACAAGATGTGAAGGACCACTCTCTTTACAACACGCATAGTGGGAAACTGAGTTTTACGAAAAGATAACCCTAATCCATCTTTATTGAAATATGTTTTCAAGGTATCTCAGTTGGAAAAAAAAAATGTTTGGTGTCATGTGCCCACCGAGCAGAGCTGTTGCATCAGGCTGAAGTGCGTCTTGCAGCACATTACAAGCAGGACGGGACCGAGTCAGCCAGCTGCATTCTGTGTGCCATCCTGCTGGTTCTATGTACCCAGGGAGCTCATTAGTCCAAGCGGACTGCGCCGTGGTCACCGGTGGCTTCTTTGATGACGGGCAGACAGCCACAGGGACCCGCTTCTTACCCACACAGGGTTCGGTACTGAAAGGCCAGAGCAACGACCTGAGACTCCAAATAGGCTGACTGCCACACCAGGGGAAATCAGGGTGAGGGAGGGCAACACATCGGCATGCTCCAACACTTGTTTGGAGTTCAGAAGGTAACAGCAGGTAGAGGCTCGCCAGTGGCTGTGCCTCATATTTCAGAGTTTACAGAGAATCTCAGAGTTTGTAGAGATCTGTTCCCTTGGAGAGGAAATCTTTCATCTACACACATGAATTGTTGAGCTGATAAGGTAGAACACACACATTCACATACTGGAGTCTACGAAACATTTTAGGATAATACTTTGACTCACGCTTAACCTCGACATTTTCCCTAACTTCAACTTAACCTAAAAAAAAAAAAAAAGAAAAACTGCTGACTGCAACTTATCCTTTATTTTACAGTTAACAGTATTTGCCCACAGTTGTTTAACAACTACTCTACTGTATGTTCATTAATCTTGAACAGACAATGTGCTAACAAGGCCTTTCTGTAAGTGTATATCAAACACGTTTGACAGTCAAGAAAGACCTATTAGCTATTATTCAGCCTGTGCAGTGCAAATTTAATTAGCGCTGTGGTATAACATGGGAAATTCTCTTTTGTTTCACCCATAGCAGTGAGTAAACAGGGTTTAATTCTTCTAGCGCTTGTTATCTCAACATAAGCATATGAAAATACAGCCACGAGAAATTGGTTTGACATTCACAGAAAGATATTCTGCCACAATTAGAAAATAATAAGGTGATTTAAAATCAACATTGTCATCTAAAAATTCTATTACATATCTTAGGATTATGATATACTTCAATAACAATCGCATGATGAATGGTTTAATATCTTAGGATGATGAGTTAATTAGTTTGTGGTAATAGGGTTTATTGTGTTGATAGCAGTTCATGTTTGAAGATACAGAATGCAACCATTTTCTTTTTTTGTTTAATAAACAAATTCAAAAATTGTGTAATGTAGAGATGTGCTGTTGAAGCTTCCTGTGATCAGACTCATTGGACACCACCATTAGTGGGGATTTCTTGGAATTTTTTCCCCCCATTACCTGAGAAAGCTGATGTCTCAGAGTAACCTGGTCACCTAAGTGGATGTAAATGCAGACACGGGCAGCACAAAAGCAATACTCACTTCTCAGTTACTGGCAAATCAGTATCCAGGACAAAGAAGACAACATGAAGACAAAACAACACTGTGAAAACAAGGTTACTGCATAAGTCAGGGGATGGCCATAAGAATATTTTCACAGTCACCAAATATCCATCATTAAAAATAAAGGGAATGTTGTACATGTTTACATCTGCCCAGGGCAGGTCTTCCCCAAAACTGAGGGACTGCAAGAAGACGAAGAGTGGGGAGGCCATGGAGAAAAGCTTCAGCAGCAGACACTGTCGCTACAATAACTCTTTGGTTTAGTCTCATCAGGCTATACATCCTTCTTCCAATAGACTTCACGACTGCCACCTGATTGTTTCTAGCTCAAATGTAATATGAGCATAAAGGGAAGTCTGAAGCCAGATGAATGGAGGGTGTTAGAATAGCAGATTTACACTCGGGGTTGGAAACAGCACGTTCAGCCCCTGCATGGCCTCATGCTGTTTTTCTTGTTTTATTATTTTAATTCGTAATGTGATATTGGCACAGTAAATGAATCTCATCGCTTTTAGGTTTGACTGCTGGCGTTTTCATTTTTACCATAAAAGGTGCATTTCAGAGCCTCATCTACCCACAGCACGGGCCAAGTTCTATACGCAGTGATCTATAAACACAGGCTGCAGTAGCCTGTTACTGGCCTCACTGCTCCACGTTGATCTTAATGTGAATACACTCTGCTCTGCTGAACTGCCGTCTGTTTCCTGGACTGTTTCCATGGTGATATTCAGCTGCTTTTGTCCATTCATACACAAAAAGCTATTAGTGATCAGGATATGAAGATTCATGTAAACAAATTATCCTGCACTTATCTATATAAACCAAATAACCACAAAATGAATCAGTATCAGAGTATGTAGGTACATTTCCACTGCTACTGTTTGGCCCTAATGCGAAGCACGTTGCTCTACAAGACATCACTGGATTAGGGACGCACTGCATCTAAATGATCCATTACTCATTATCACTCCTCCTTTTATAATTGTTCACGGCGTCTAATTGTTGTGTGGTAGTGTGGTGCAGACTTATCAAATTGTACAGTCTGTCCTCGAAATCCTTGGCTGACTAATAATCTTTGGATTTCTGTGACTAATTATTTTGTATGAAAATAATTAGTCACAGAAATCCAAAGAGATTGAAATCTATCAAGGTGTTTCACCAGGAGGATGTCAGCTTGTTGTTTTATTCCATCATGAGAGTTATTGTAAACCTTTTTACTGGTACAGTAGTTTTTGGTCCTTCCTATCTGATGACTGCCAGCCCTTCCAAATGGACACACTGGGAAGTGGAGTGAAAAGGCGGTTCTGAAGGCAGAAGACATGCAACGTAATAATAATAAAAGAAAATAACTCTGTATTTTATACATGGAAAATGGAAGTTGGTATGACATTTTTGCAAAATGCTCTAAAATTCTTTCAGATTCTCAATGTTTTTCATAAACATGGAGCTCATGTCATGTTAGACATTCATATTTATTGACATTTTTCCACATAAATGGTGTGAAATCATGTCCTAAAGCAGCGAATTCTAATCATTGTCAAAGGGAAGTGCACACATTTGTGTGCCCAAAAGAAATAATATAAAATTATGAAGGTAAAATACCAATCATTTTGGTTACAACTTCAAATATAAGCCTTTGCTTTTATCAGTGTTAATTTAACTTAATTTGCTGGATTAGTCAAAACATGCATACGAGAATGTAGCTACAAAAAATGTGTTGGGAGGGCTACATAAGACATTTTAAAGAGAATGAAAAAAATTCTCCTCGATATTCACCAGCAGATTATTAAATATAAACATAGTGTGCAAAGTGCCTGGTTTGGATCATGACACAGTGATGTGTCGTCGCCTACGTGCAATGCTCCGCCACCTCCTCGGAAACATCAGACAGTTCCGGGACACGCTGAGATCCTTTTTCTCTCTCTTCAGTCCAGTCCTCATTTTCAATCTTCGGGTGTACAGTGTTTGTGTTGCATCTACATTCCAATCCGGGCGTGCGACCTCAGTGTCACTTCGTTTCTGACGAAGCAATCAGGTAAAAATGGGTCTGAAATGGCAGATTACTTCAGATGGAGCAGAGAGCGGAGAACGCAGGCGGACTGCAGGCAAATTGCCTTTTTCAGCACTTAAATAAAGGCAGGAGGTCAGAAAAGGCCGAATGAGAGGCGTCACATGCACACCCACACAAGCGTACCGCTTCCCTGTCCTCCTTCATACCCCTGTCCTCTCGCTGTGTGCGTCTCGGGGTCCAATTGAATCTTTATTGACATGATGCTTTGACTCAAGGCTCGAGTAGTGTCTCAATCCCAGACTTTGTTCAGAATTCATCCAAAAATGAGAATACAGACTAAATGACTTTGATTTCTGAGCGTGTTTTTATTGAACAATTGCCTTTCACAAGAGAGTGCACAGGCAAAATACAGACGCTCCTTACTGCTGGAAGAACATTCTAGCTTGAAAGCGTAAAGTTAAGCAACTGTATCCTTAATGACAGTGCAAGATGAATTAATGTCTACTCAGAAGCAGATTCAGAGTTTGCATCAAGGAGGGGATGAAGTGGCACTGTGGTATGGAATGTATGAATGAGTAAGACATGTGTATGCGGCAATGCTGCAAGAAGCAAAATGTTGATGTGAAGCAAAAAGGTGGAGGTGTAGCACGTAGGAACGAGGGAGAGAAATGAGATGGAGCTGGTATTTGTAACCTTTGTGGAGGCCTAACCAGGTGCCAACACATTACACTAACAACCCCCTTTTTGCCTGCAGGCACCTGCAAAAGAGGACAGGTTAAACAGAGCAGGCAGAAAGTGAGGGGTCGTGACACTATTCTTGCCAAAAGTGTGAGCAGAGACATGTCATCATTGCGCTGTCTGAGGAAGAGAGCCAATTCTGAGGCACACTGCAAACCAGAATAGCTTCCAATTCAAGCCATTTTTATGTTCTTTGTGGCCTCCAAGTGTGTTCGTGTGGGCACAGATTGAGGAAAATAAAATCTAAAAAGGAGAACTCTATGCACACCTGAATGTGTGTCAGAGGACAACAAACCTTGAATAAAATTCAACACTGTTTCGCTTGCTGATTTATTTCTTACTTCATAAAACTTTTCAGTGTAAAAAAAAATGTCCGGTTGATGAAGGCCTTTGGCTCTCATAAGTCAGCTGTATATGAACAGGCAGTAAGTGAGCCAATATGGGGTTGTATGAAGCCACTGTGTGATTTTGTGCATCTGAAGTGCTATGATGTTTAGTGTGCTAACTCCCACATCTGTACACCGTAAAAGCTTGATCTGCGAGAGCTGCTACAGCAACTGTTCTGTCCGAGAAGAAGCACATTGTCACACACTGCAGACCATCACCGCACACTATTTGCGTAACACTGATAATTAAGCCAATTTAAAGTCCCAAACATAGTTAACGCAAGTGTGTCAACACAAATGACAAGACGTTGTACTTTCAACACAATCAGGCCAATTCGAGGCCACTATTTTCCAATGCATACCTGTCTGAACAAAGTATCATAAATATGTCTGTGCAAACGAAGATGCTCGGACTTAATCTAACTCAGTGCTTCTCAGTTATTTTCTGTTACGCCTCCCCTAGCAAAAAGAAAACCATTCGCGCCCCCGGTGACTCTAATCGGGGGGGTTAGCGCTACATATGCGTAAAATTCGTCATATTTACTCGTCTTAACTTTCGGTGACTTTCTTTTGTCTCATTATCTTTCTTTTCATCCCTGTTAAAATCTCTTCATGTTGTCTTCACGTTCGTTCACTCACTTCCTGTCGCCTGCTCGGTGCAAAATAAACCCGACACCATAGAGCTAATCCTCCCTGCGCACACTCTGACAATGAGAGCGCCACTGCCAACTACTGGACTGGATCTGCAATTACACTTTATTGTAGTACGGCAAAAAAAAAGCATGTTCCCCAGGGTCACACACGCCCCCCCCTGGCAGCGCACCGTGCCCACCCAGGGGGGCGGGCCCCACTATTTGAGAAGCACTGATCTAACTGGTTGCTGTTTTAAACAACCTTGCACAGTTTGAATTACTTGCATTTGCACTCTTGTGCGATCAATTTTAAGAGCTTATCCATTTTACAGCTTAAAAAATAAAATTTTTCCTATCTAAAGCAGGATTTTTTTGAAACGTAAAATTGAAGTGAGGACACGGAAAAAAGGTTGCTTCTGCAAGACAACAACTAAAAGCTTCAAGTACTCCACATTAAATAAATTATACAAACTCAGAACAGATCACAGAATACTTGTGCGAGGTTACAGGGAGCAGAGGTACAGAAGGTGCAGGACTTTAAGGACTTAGGGTCCACAGTTCAGAGCAACAGAGAGGGGATGGAAAAGTGTGTGCAAGCAGGTTGGAACTGGGGCAGAAGTGTCAGGGGTTCTGTGCGACAAAAGAGCATCAGCGAGGATGAACGGGAAGGTGGTCAAGATGGTGGTGAGACCAACAATGTGAACAGCTTAGAAACGGTGGCACTGAAGAAAAGACAGGAGGCAGATCTGGAGGCGGTGGATATTAGGATGTTGCAGTTCTTCTTTGGGAGTGACGAGGGTGGACAGGATCAGGAATTGAAGCAACGCACATTTAGCCTTATTACATGTCACCGTTTCCCTGAAAAACAGCCTTTACACGCATTGACGCAAACCAAACCAAGTCAGTTAGAAAAAGAGCAAAAAAACTCAATGAATTTTTAACACTTAGACTGGTACAGGCCACTTTGTGTTAGTTTCAGTTTTATTCAAATATGTCTCTTTGCTGCCTCTCTGCACGATGGTGTTTTAACAGATGATCTAACAAATCTACACACAGTGACAGAGCACTAAGTAAAACCTAAATGATCTAAAAACGATGAGCTCATTGACAGAAGTGTCCAGCACAGCTCAGTAAGTCAGAAATACTTTGTTCAAACCAAATTGTTACATTCAGGACCCTGAGCTCAATAAATTCAATTCAATTCAAGCTGTAGTTTTTCATTCCGCATCTATTAAAAGAGAGGAAAATGTGCAGTATTATTAATGGGTACGATTCTGGGCTTTTGTCTTAAAATTTGTAGGTTTTTCTGCTTTTCACTTTGTGATGTTATATTTACCATATTTCACATATGGAGAAATGACGTGCGCTTTCCCATAGGTGGGGTTGTCATAATAGCTCCCTGAAAATGAATAAATATTTGATAGGGCTGATGTTGGCTAAAAACTTAAAAGACAAATAATACTATATAATATTTGTCCCAACTGTATAATATTTGTCACAGACTCAAGCGTAAGTTTGTAATGCTGCACAAAAAATAATAATGCAAAAAAATAAAAATAAATATTGCTACAACATACCCTTGACTGTGATAATCAAAAGAAAATATTTAACACATTAAAAATATTAATTGTTTTGTTTTTTTTAAGAAAATGGTGGGCAATCATGGCAAAAACCAGGCATTTAAAGGGTTTAAATTCTGAAAAATAATATGTATTTAATATTTCTGATTAGCACAGATGGTTAGAAGAATAAACTCCATAAAAAGTATAAGAAAATATTAATGCATATTTTTTTTCTCCAACCTAAATTTTATGCACTGAGGTAGTCAACGGTGTCGGAGATTGAAAGGGACACCTGAGTATTAACAACTGTTAGACTTGTTATCACTTGAAATATTCCTTGATATTTTGGTTATTATGACATTAATTAACATTGATTACACCTAATTGGTGTATGCTGTCCGAAAAACAAGCAGCATATCAAAAGTTCATATAAAAATTAAAGTGAGATACATTAAAAGCGGTCTATAATCTCTGATTATTCAGATTCAGATTGGTTTGATTGCTGATGTGTGAATAAATGGACCGTTTGTCAGTTTGGCTTCTTTTCACACAGAAAAATCCAAGAAAAGCTACAGGCGTCACTAAAAATTACACTAGAATAGCCTGTTCCCCTCATTGGTTAAATACACCTGGGTCAGGAACTGGAAAGAAAACACAGGAAGAAGATGGAAAAACTGCACGACTAGCACATGCTCACAGCCACAGCAATTAATAATAAATCTGGGCAGTATAGCAGCAAAAACAGGAGCGCTTTCCCTTGAGATCTACAGCTCCAGTCATCAGTCCAACCTCTTTCAAAGACGATACAGAGGTGAACTGCCCTCCCACCACCTCTTCAGATACACCAGGAGCATGTTAACCATCAGCAAAGACCCGAGTAAACCCTCCGTCACTCCCCCAAATCGACACATCAGTGTCTATGTCATTTGTCCCCTGGCTGTTCACTGCTAAGCCCAGGTTGGCAGCGTTCACAGAGTCTGGATTGCTGAGTCGTCGTCTGACATCTATTACAGCTAAGGATCATCCTGGCATGTGTTCTTGCTCACACACACACACACTTTCACACCTCTCATAAGGCCAAGAGAGCTAATGACTAAGATGGCTGGGCTTTAAAAAAGAGAAAAGAGAAGGTGACGGAAGATGATTCATCTGCGCTGCTCTCCACCAGCAATGACTGACAGCTGATTTATGATTCAGCGCAGAGCTGTGAGAGCTTAGAATCATTTCCCCCCATTTCTTATTTTAATTCCTTACCGCAGGTGACGGCGGAAGGGATGGGAGCCAATTATCTTAAGTGTCTTTCTGCTCTCTGTCACCAGCTGACAGTGGCTGCTTAAAACTCTCCAGCAGGCCTGTGAACAGGTGACTTCCACCGCCTTCTCCATTACAATCAGCGCTCAGGTTTTTCATTTGCATGACAACCCCACGCCTGCAAAAACATCTAAATGTGAGCCAGTCTGCTGCCGTTTGACCAGGAGACTCTGAATAAATTCAGTTCACCCTCCAGGTTAAGTGTTAAATCAGTTTGCCCTGTCAGTGTACACTGTAAAACATGTGTTCATCATAACAAGGAATTGTAAAGTCAAAAAAGAAAAAGAGCTTTTTGGAAAAGCAAATGCAAAAATCACATAGTGGAGTGACATGATTTTACACGTCCAAAAAGTTAACAAAGATTACACCATAAAAGTCCAATGGACAGCTGACTAGGTAGATCTCACTGCAACGCAATCTTCTGGTTCCAAAGTGTTTTACTTCATTAGAGTGCACAGATCGGTTTTATACGGTCGAAGACACGGGCACTCATTTCTAGAACATTAGTGACACAAGTGAAACATGTAATTAGAGGTCTTCATAGCTCAAACATTTTGAATACAATAAGAACAAGATCCATCAAAAATGTAATATAAAATGAAGAGTGCGGCACAGTGGTGGAGTGTAGAACTTGTATGTTCTGCCCGTAGATGTGAATATGAGTTGGAATGTTTGCCTGCCTGTGTGTCTCTGTATTTTTCCTGAGACAGACTGGAGACCTGTCCAGGGTGCACCGAGACTCTCGCCCAATGCCACCTGGGATAGGCTCCAGCATCGGCAAACCGGAAAGGGATAAGTTATGGTACCTGACCAGATAAGACTTAAAAAAAACACAAACATTGAATCAGGCCCCAGTTGTGTCCCTGCAATTCAAAGCTTTGTTGGGTTTTCTTTATGAGTCTGTAAGGTCTAAATCTTACTTTAGAGTGCATGCAAGTGCCCTGAGTTGACTTTGTTGTGATTTTGGGAAATGACAATAAGTAGCAAATTGTGCAAAATAAAACAGACAAAGGAGGGAGAAACATTGCAACGTTTGGGACTCAAGCTATCTGCAGCACGAGTCTCCAAATCCGTCCACCCAGGGCAACAATTACCTAATATTTGTCAATGCCTGTGACACAGGCAGCTGATCCAGTTGAAAACCGACCGGGTACACCTTGACACCCGGTGTAAATTACCTAAGTCGGACCTTAGGCATATTTTGTTTTTTAAACGAGGCGGAAACCTAGTCCCCGAGCCCGGGCTCGGAAACCAGGTTTCCCGAATACATGACACTTAAGAAATCAACTTTTCTGAGGAAGCCGACTTCCCAGTTACTTAAGAGCTATAAATGCATTCAGTCTAATGTTGTCTACATTGGGTTTACAAAGCTGGTTTGACAAACGCCACTGCTGCTGGAACCATAACTGATGAAAATACAATGAACCAAAGAGAAAGTATTGAAGCCAAAATCAGAAATGAACAGGTTAAAATGTGCATACATTTGGGAGAAATTTCAAATAAATAAGGGTTTATTAAAGCAGATTCAAATCTAAAAAAAAAAACAAAACATCCTGCTGTCAAAATAGAAGATTTGTGACTAAAATTGTTAAAATAAACTTTATTTTTAGAGTGTAGATGAAGAAGATTTCCAGAATGAGATCTAGCAGCGCAGAAGACGAGGCACATCACTCCATCTTTAACCAGAGGCCAGGCTGTCACTCGCCCCAACATCCAATATACTCCAATCAGTTTACCATCCATTGCAATTCAATGTGACAGTAAGACAAATCGAACTTCCAATGTAAAATAATTGAAACAGACGCTTACTTGAGTGTGTGGAGGGGGCCGGAGAGGGCCACGTATTCAGCATCAGCTTAATGCACTGCGTCTGTCCATGTCAGAGATGGATTGTGGTGTCAGAGTTATAGATACGCCTCTGTTTAGTTAGCCCCATTGGGAGGAATGAACATTGTAGTCATATTAAAGAACAAGTGTTTTTTATGCACGTCATTGCGGCACGGCACACACAGGGAATAAAATGCTCGTATTTCGTCAAGTGAATTGTAATTGCTATTCGCCAGAGGACACATAATTGAAAAATTGGAAGAGAGCAAAAAGTCAGCAGTGTCTGCATTGTAAACAAAGATTGGACCAAATCCTCCGCGGTCGTGGGCGGCCGACATCACAAGCTCCAGAAAAAAAAAAAAAACACAGAAAAGGCTGAGCTCTCCTCCTCAACTGAAATCCACTTTTATATATAAAAAAAGGTCTTTGGGTAGCAGGGGATTAAACCGCGCTCACACACACACATTCAAACAGCAAGCCGCAGTGTTTAGTGCCAAACAGCGCTGCGTTTCTGAGAAGAAGTGGTGCTTGAAAAGAAAAGGTTTGTGGGGGAAATAAAGAAAGTGAATTTGGATTGATGTGAATCACGCTCGCCACTCTGCCCTGGAGCTCATCCAGTCGGGGATGAATCGCCTACCTGTGTCAGAGGGATGTGTGAGAGCAACATCCAACAACAACAACAACCCCCCTCACTCCAACCACCACCATTACCCAGCGCCCACGCTTGCCTGGCCGCCAGGCATGTTATAGCGAGGATTAGATCGTATAATCAAAGGCATTCCACCTTCAGACTGGCACAACCTCAGGGTCTCCCTCTTCTTCGCTGCTCGCTGGAGCACTACAAACCCTCACAATGAGCCAAGCTGTGAGTCAAGCAGGACGATGGCAACAAAGGGTAAGGGACAAGCTACTGAAGCCAAGCTAAACCCACACACTGCTCAGGGAGTGTTCAGTGAGGGTCAGAGGTCGGGTAAACTAGACGGTGCCCGTTCGCTAGCCTGCTAATCCAGCTGAGGTTGAGGAGTTTGGGGGAGTGGGCGGCTAAATACAGGGGCAGCAAGGTTAAAGCCCGTTTCCACCCATCTGCAGCATCTTGGGACTTGATTGGCATCAAAATGTTGCCACAGTGTCAAAAGCTGAGGACAGGAGAAACAAAGAGGTGTCGGCAGCCTCGACACACTCTCATTACATTAGAAGTAGATTTATCAAACAAGTAGAAAGCAGTCAGCCCTGACTGGTCTGAAACTCGCCATTTAGGCTTCATATGAAAAAAGTGCATTTGTCATTCAACCTTGATGACATTTGACCATTGAAATAGTTCGACATTTTTTGGATTCATTTTAAGATTGCTGTCTACATCCTGTATAATAAAAGGTAGAAGGAATGGAATGTTAGTGCTGTTATTAGCGCTGTTGAAAACTTTAAAAAACTAAAAGGTGATTTCGTTACAAGAAACAATGTCCCTGTAACTTCCACGTCCCTGACATAAGTTTCAATGAAAACACAAACTTCAGAGGAAAATATCTCAAAGCCTAAGCTTATGAGCCGTGTTGGAGCTCTCTAGATGGCAAAGCGCTAAAGGAGTGAGTGAGAATGTATGGTTTGATAGAAGGGAACATTTAAATAAGAATCAGGATCCAGCAGTGCTAAGGATGTGTCAGAACTTGTTTGAAGTGGATGGCGACAGGAAACATTCCAGCAGACATGGAAACGCATAAAGTAGAACATTTGTCTTACAGACAGAAGAATCTTAGCACTCTCCCTCCACCACAGAAAACAAATGTATCAAATAATATGTTATAAGAATGATTTAGGATATGAGAAACGTGTTATTGACAATGTGCTTTTCAATCTGTTGCTTCTTATTTGAAAAGATGTAAAACCAGATTGCCACCAGGTTTTCTGAAAGTTCACTTTTCAGTGCTTCGAAAACAAACACGAACGTCTGATTGTATTCTGCACAGTGTTTTGCTACAGGAGACAAAGTATCCTGTCTTTAGATTTACTTTTGTGTTCTGAAATCTGAATTTTCAATTGTTGCTTAGTTTTCCTGACATATTCTAGTCTAGACAGGGACTTTAACATATAAACCACCCCACTAGAATCGCAGGCGATGAGTCCCTTCACTTTAGAAATCTGTCCTGAATGGAGATGTCTGCATTCTTTTGTGCAGCTTGTATTATAGCGATGAGCACAAGAATAACAAGCTGAGTTTAAATTGTTTGGCTCTCACAGTGACCAACAGAGACTAAAATATATATTTTAAAATCTTGCCTCTCGTTTAAACAGCAGGATGTTTAAACGAATGTCCAATCTTCGAATCAGATGACAAAATGTGACAATGTTTTAAAATGATGATTTAGATTCAGAGGACTATAAAATGGAAATTAATCATCAGCTCAGTAATCAACAGTACTAGGACTCCGTTTCCGCACACTTTGACCCCACAGAAAAATACTGAAATGACATTGGGAATGTTTTGCGTATGGGTGTTGAATTTGAATGAATTTCTCAAAAGGAGTTTAGTTTTATTTTATTTTAGCTTGCTAAACCTCTGTGTGTTCCTGTATTGTATGGACCTCCATAATACACGCCACATTCATAAAGCAACCTTAAATACCCATTTTGAATGGTAATGGTTCTTTAACAGGAAACCTATCCATTTTGTATATTCATAGATTATTAAAGTGCTACGAACTTTGCCATCTTTTATACAAGAGACTACAAATATTACAAAAATATAGCAGCATTACAGTTGATTAAAAAAAATTGTTTAGCATCTATAATGTCAGCTCACTCTATCTTCCTAGAACTACCAGGGCCAAAGTTTTTGTAGATATAGATGTTACTGTTCCGGATGCTACAGCTCAGAATTATATTTGCACTGTGCAGCTCTCTGGTAAAGGCCTCTACCAGCCCCGATGACCTAGAGCCCACTGTGGCTTTGGCGGAAGTAAAATTGTCAAACACAAACCAGTGCAAGTGATTTTAGATGACCAGTAAAATGACTGAAACGAATCAACATAAAATGGCAAGTCTAACAGTCAATCCCAAAATTCATTCTTAAATAAATCATCACTTTCTCAGCACACCCACTCATTCACTTTTAATCCTCCTGATGATTCGGGACAAAGCAGCGTACTGCACGCACAAGGTCGTGCAAATAATACGGACATTGCACTATGAGGCTCGCAAGATATAGTCCAGATAATGTCTGCAGCATCTCATTGGGGCATTTTCGTTCACGCATACATTTACATTTAGTCATTTGGCAGACGCTTTAATCCAAAGCGACTTGCAGGGTAATTTACAATTTACAATTTACATACACCCACTCCTAAAAAAAAATGAGGATAACGTCAGAATTGCAGTGCATGTCTGAAAGGGGCTTTGCAGACTTCTTAAAAGGAAAAAGTAAGACTACACTACAGAAAGAAGAGGAGGGCTTTGCAGGTGAGGGAGGAGCCGAGGATGTCAGCTGAACTGTGCGTGGGAGCAGAGGGGCTGTTAGAGTGGAGCAAAGTGTTCAGTGTAGTTGTTTCTTGGGACTGTTCCAAAGCTGGCACAGTTTAGGATGTATATGTAAATAGTTACACAATGTATTTTGTTTTGTTTGGTTCTTCTTTTTTCAAGACCATTTGTGCATTTCATTTACATTATATTAACTGTTTCAGAGTCAGTTTCAGTTTTTTTCTTGGTGCTTTCAGTCATGCCTAGGCAAATAAATAATTCTAAATTGCCAGATCTCTCCGAGAATTCTATCCTTCAGTGTAAAGAGATTTACACAGAACATTTACAAGTTTGAGACTTCAGGAGACACTGGTACCCTCTTGTAAGTTCCTACATATGGTGAGGTTCATTTTTCTTACCAGGTTACTGTCATCATCTCATTCTGCCCTGATGGATGCAGTCAGATGCTGAAGAACAGCAGGTCGAAGAAGCTGGGGAACTAGTAAAGGTACCGCCTAGTACTTCTGTCATCCACAAGACTAGTTGCCACTGCGTCATGATGTTCAACAAACATGCAAAGATTAGATTAAGGTAAAAAACTGTTCCTTATTCCTAATCTGTGCAACAGGGGTATTGACCAACATGCAGGAGGTGTGTGTGTGTGACAGTGTGGAGAAGGAGGGGGGGGCGTTACTGAGTGAGAGAAAAAGATAATGATTGCAACAGCGAGTGGCAAGGAGAGACAAGTTACTGTGTAGTGCATTTTATAAATACTATAACACACTTGTATTGATTTATACCTGCTCCTTTCTTAAATTATTTGTGTATTACTACACTCAGGAACTTTTAAATGTTGTAGGTCCGTGTTCACATGAAATAAATGTATCCATTGAAATAATGTCAAGTCCAAAACATTCAAACCTACCTAGAAATCATGCCATGTGACAACATCTTGGATGAAGGGATGTTGGGAAAGTTCAGTTCTCCTTGCTGGATTTTCAGGTTTTGATGTTTTGCTATAAGTTGTCACACAGCCTGATCTCCATGTCACTGAGTCAGTCTGAAAGTACATGAAGCCAATGATATTGCGTAATCTGACAGGTAACTGCGACAGGTCGTCCAGGATACAAAAACGCGGGCAAAGGTCTCCTGACAAATGTGAATCTGCCTTTTTTCTGAGCACTTTCTTTCTTAGACACCCTGGATTCTGTTTGACATTTTTCTTGCATAGATGGTAAACGAGATTAGTGGAATTATAATTGTTAAAATATACCAAGTTTGCTTTAATTAATTACATTAGCTTTGCTTTCACAGGCTCATGCGATGTATGAACGTTACCTCTAAAAAGAAGGATAAACTGAACGGCAAAATAACAGTTGTAAAATTAAATTGATTCAGCTAAATTTTCATAACTAACAACTTACTTTTGATTTCATTGGACATTCAATTCAATTCACCTTAATTTCTATAGCGCCAATTCACAACCAAGTCATCTCAAGTCACTTTACATCATAAAGTCCAGACTGTACAGACATTTGGATAAAACCCAACAAATCCCCCGTGAGCAGCTATAGGCAACAGTGGAGAGGAAAAACTACCTTTAATGGAAGAAACCTCCAGCAGAACCAGGATCAGGGTGGGCGACCATCTGCCTTGACCGGTTGGAGTCACATGCCAAACATTTCCTGTAAGATGTCTAATATTTGCTCCATTATAACAATCCCTGCAGTGTGTACTGTTAGCTGACAGCATTGATTTTTATTCCCGCGTAGCACGAGCGGGTGGAGACTATAGCTCCATGCTAACGTGATACAGAGGACCTAGCAGGCTGGTAGGGATGCACTGCTCCAAAAACGAGCCTTACGATAGAGCATTTCCACATAATAAATACCGTTATAATGCACAGCCCTAACTGACACCGCAGCTTTAACGTAGCTCCTTCACGCATTTCAACATTAGCCAACTAGCTAAGGTAGTTAGAACCAGCTAACATAACAAATCCACCAATCCACAAACAGGCACTTTTTCAACCCTGAATGAATTAGAATATAAAAAAACATTTTAATTAAAAAATGCGAGTGCAAGTCCACACAGCTACAAGCGCGATTAAGCCACACGTGTAAATTGCCACCGACCGGTTTCCCACCTCTGCTCCCCCCGATCACCCCCCTGCTGCAGTGGTACAGTCCTGCAGTCACCTGTTCACTCGCTGTCTCGGCTCTAGACATGGAAAAAAACGATTGTCGAACAGTAAATAGAACGAATCATTTTGAATCACGTTGTTTATCTCACACCACGTGACGCTGGGTCCCTCTTGTGGGCGTTGTAAAAAGGGCCGCCGGTTCTCAAACACAATATACTGAAGACGACATTGTTTGCTTCAGCTAACAAATTATAATTATATTATTTATTATTATAAATCAAACCATGTGAAAACCTAGCAAAGCAAATACACACCAGAATAAAGTGACTTGTGTCCTACGTCCTCCCTGAAGTTCTTGTTTAACAGCACGAGAGTGACTTGGTGGCTGTCACGTGACAAATGAATGAAAGAACGATCCGGAACGATCCAGATGAACGACTCGTGAACGAACTGTGAAACTTGCCGCTCACACAGAGCGGCCTGGCTGTCACGTGACAAAAAACAACCGAGGACGCACAGCTGAGTGAGTTGTGAACGAATCATTTCTGTTTCCTGTCCTGCTGACAGAGCTTCTGCAGCTGCCGCCATGCGGTGAGAGAAGGTACTGCAGGAAATGAACGTATCGCTCACTGAGGATTGGCTCAACTTTCCAGCCTGATAACCTGCCTCCATAAAAGCCTCCGGTGTTTGACCAGTTTCTGCCGTGATCACTGTCTCTGTCTGACACTGTGAGCTTCTTGATAATTATTCACAGTCAGCTTTTTTGAGTCTGGATTGTGAACTGTGGTGGTTTTATGGATAATGACCTTTGAGTGTTCACTCCTGTGTCTCTTTTTCAACTTCTCCTGCCTCAGGTTTCACCTTCTGTGTGCCCCCATCCCCTTGACTCACCCCGCTCGACTATCTTAACTATTACCTACCTGCTTGTTTACATTTCCTTTGGCTTTGACTGTCTTTAACCCCTGACGCTGTTGGCACGAGTGATCAAGCAATTGGAGTTTCCTCACCACCACCCCGTCCACTGCTTTGACTGAAATAGACTATGTTAACATAACCCACGGTGCTGAGCATTTTCTGGGTCACAATATTTTACTGAACTGTTAGTGGCTTTCACCAGAAGGTTTCATGTAAATAAAAAGAATAAACCAACAATTATACAAATTACTCATTGTGTTGCAACATTATATTATAAATGTATGTGGGAGTAATTTGTGCATTATATTGTCTCAAATATAGTAGCACTATGTAAGTTTTTATAAGCCTCAGTATCTGTGAAAGAGAAACAAAATATACACATTTATACCCTTCTAAGGACAGAAATATACTTCTGTATTCTTTGTGTTTTTGTTAGACATGTAAGACAGATCTACGTTGACACAAGGGGCATTCTTGTGTTTAGAAGTCACATTAAACTGGAAGTTGGAAGTACATTTAGACCAGCGTAAACACATGGGTTTACTAAATTGTTACATGGAGAGAAGAACAAAACAGGGCTTTAAATCACAGATGCCTGCTTCCATATTTTACAAACTTTTCCTTGGGGACTGTGATGGGGTTGGTTGGCCTAAATTGAGATTAGAGTTGAAAGACTTGGAATTTGACAGCTGACTGACAACTGGACGGTGTTAACATTGAGACATATCGATCATCAGGTCGAAGCTGAGGTCGCCACAAAGCTAATTTGGGGATTCAAAGCTGAAGGAGACAAAGACAGAGAAGAAAACAAATGTGTTGTTGTCAGAGTCTCGCCAAGGTT
The DNA here is from genome assembly GCA_033026295.1 of Channa striata. Taxonomy (NCBI): domain Eukaryota; kingdom Metazoa; phylum Chordata; class Actinopteri; order Anabantiformes; family Channidae; genus Channa; species Channa striata. The sequence continues at coordinate 5,777,269 of CM065173.1, read as the reverse complement.
GGAACAATCGCCACTGGCCTCTGACTGGTCTGGTTGCTGTTTCAGACTGGGCAGTGGGCCAGCCATGGCCTTTAGGACTCAAACACCACCAGACGTACACACAACCTGTGGTTTCCCTAAATATGCCAAAAATGTGTGTTACTCGTGTATGTGGGTTAATCCAGAATTAAGGCAATTTGTCCACAACATAAATGAAATGGTTGAAACAACTGCTGTGTTATTGTACAGTACATATAAAGACTCACTGGAGTTCAGCAACATTTAAATCTTCCTGTCATTGAAATTATGAAAGATTTTCTATATCTTATTTAAAAAAAGTAACTTAAAGGGATGTAAATGCAGTGATATAATTTTTTTGAAATTCAGGGCTAATATTGAGTGGATCTGTGTCCTTTGTCTCTACAGCTGTAAATATACATTGAAAATATTAAATCCTTTATATTTTGTTTTTGGCAGTTTTTGAAATACAGATGACACAATCATAGTATAATAAAAGTAAACAAGTAAAAGGGTTTTCAGAGGTTTTATAAGTAGCTTTGTTTTTGAGATATTTTCCAGGAAAATGTTTGCTTCGGTGAAAAAATGCATTCACCATGTTTGTTAAGGACCTCAAGGACACGCGGTGCTTGTTTCTGGTGAGTAACACTCAACGTAAACGACGAGTATAGAATTGCAGCCCTGTGTAGCATCACTGACATGTTTACTCATGTTTTTAATTCAGCTTTACTTGCTTTTAGCATTTAAGCTCTTGCTACGTGCCCCTGCCAGACCAGAGCTGTGCACAGGGACGCACACAAACACACACAACAACACACACAACTGTGGCTGAGGAGAGGAAGCTACACAAACATCCTACTGTGTTGATCACAGAACAGAAAATAACCGTCTTTGAAATTTCTTTCTCCACACAGATTTTTGTTCAGGTGGAACAAAAAAAGGGACAGTTGCCTGCTCTTTGCCGCTTACAAAATTTTGTTGTGCATAATCATAAATTACCCAATTTGAAATGAATGGGATGGCCAAAACATTAGAACCATGTCTGCTCATCAAACACTCCAGCACAACTGCACAGCCCATCTTGACATATAATAATAAACACATTTGTAACCTAAAAACTGAGAAATTATAACCTTGTAAAAGTAGAATTCATGGCAGAGCTATCTGTACTGTGCTTGTATTAAATTGCACAGGTCGTCATAAAGTTATGACTGATCTGTGTATCTTAAAAGTGCATTTCTTGCAATAAAGAAATTGAAATTTGTGCCCTATAAGATTCCCTTACGATGCAATAATGCATCCATATCTATTGGTTGCCTGTGGTGCAGTAGGTAACGTAGTTGTCCAGCGGTTGGTTCAACACCTGGCTCCTCTGGTCACATGTAAAAGTGTTTATGAGCTTACTTGCTCCTGGCAGTGTAACTCAATTTGAGTACTAATAAGTAGAAAAGTGCAGAACATTTACCATTTATATCAGGGCCAACGCAGACAGACAACCATTCACACTCACATTCACACCTACAGGGAATTAAGAGTCAACATTTAACCTGACATCCACCTAAGTGAACCGAACAGCTAAAGTGTGAAAACACCCAAACTCTAAATAGAACAAGTAAATGCCCCTGTTACTACAGATTCACAATTACCAAAATAACAACAACAACAACAACAACAACAATAATAATAATAATGATCTGCCCCAGTATTCTAAATGTAAGATGTCTAAAGTATAGGAGTAAGATACCAAAACGTGCCTTTGGATCAGACTGAAATAATAATATCATGATTATTCTTAGCAAGATCAAAACTATTATTCTTAAAAATGAGTAAGTGTAGTAACAAAAGTCTGATGTGGAAAAAGTGTTTGATTCGATACATAGGAAAAATAGAACATTTATACATTTGACCGCACTGTGTACAGTTCAGATTTTAAATAAAATTACATCATATTTAATGTTAATTAATGCTAATGCATAATTTAAAGGAACAAACAGCACTGGCAGTGGTTGTAATTAAACACAGCAGGCCTCGCACAAGCTTCTGTGAGTGTTTGTGTGTGTAGCTGGAAGGTGAATGCCCTTGGTTCAATAAAATCTATTCTTGTGGCTTTGTTCCTCCTCCCGCGCTGAGACCAAATCTGCGATCCTTAAAGGTGGCCATCACCAGTCGGCAGCAGCGGTAGTGAGGTCTGCGGTCACAGGTCGTACCAGACAATGGATGGAAGAAACATCCCTGTGACCTTGAGCATGAAAGCTAAGACTGGGCTGAGCAATCTGATGAGGTCAGAGAGCAAGTCGAGTCTCTGCACTCATTTTTACTGGCTGACAGAGGCGCCAATCAAAAGCAGGTGGTCAGCGGGACATGTTGCATGCTGATAAGCCACAACAATAAAGGCATATTTGTGCAATCCTTTCTTTTACCAACAAACTACTGCCTATGGGGAACAACCCACGATGGCTTCTGTTTTAAAGATATATTGACCAGGTCGTCGTTTGCTTGCTGCCTAAGTACAGTGGGTCTTATTGCTAGTCCATATCGGGGTGCCTATTTTCTAATCCTACCACTGCCCCACCAACTGCTGATTACCTAAATCAGGTTAAAGGAGGAAGATACCATCTGACATGAGTGTGAAAGACAAGATTAGATAAGTGGAGATAAACCATTATTTGTCCCACAATGGGGAAATTTCCACTTACACAATCATACAAGTAATTGCACCATTGGTCATTTATATTGCACAGATTTAAACAGATTTAAAGTGACTAATAGTGACAGTGGTTCACTGGGAGCAGCTCTGATTGTAAAGTCTGACAGCAGCAGGGAGTGAAGACCTTGGATGTCGCTCGTTCAGACATTTCGGATGTAACTGTGTCTGTAACACTGTGTCTGTCAGTGAAGGAGCTGCTCAGACAGGACACTGCGTCGTACAGGGGGTGGTAGATAAAAGCTCGGCTGCCATCCTCCTTTCTCCCACCTCCTGCACTGAGTCCAGGGGCATCCCCAAAACCGAGCTGGAAGATGGCCACTGCAGAGTCATAGAAGGTCTTCAGTAGCACTCCCTGCACTTTAAAGGACCTTAGTCTCCTCAGCAGAAAGAGTCCGCTCTGTCCTTTACTGTGGAGTGTATCTGTGCTGTGAGACAAGTCCAGTTTAATGTTCAGTTGAGCACCCAGGTATTTGTAAGAGTCCACTCTCTCACGTCCAATACCTGGATGTTCAGCAGTGGTAGACTGAAGAAGGGGAATATGAAGTAATTTGACAATTTCAATTGCTGATTGACTAAACACACTTGATCCAGGTAATTGGCACTGGTTCGGCAGGGATAGTTGGAAAACAGGCAGGGCAGGGGTCCTTGAGGACTAAGAACTACTGGCCTTATTACCCCACCCCCACCCCCCCTTGAGGTGTCCAATTAGCGCTTAAAATTACATTTAATCAGATATGGTTTAAATTACACCGCAATGCCTGTTTGGTAATTTACAGGTAGGAAGGTAAAATCATTTTCAGACTTTTGCAAAAGTTTGTGTTTATGTTGATGACCATTCAGCAACCTTGGGAAACAAGATATTTAGGATAGAATCATAATAATGTAGCCCACTGTAGCCTCTGATGTCTAATTTGGGTCTCAGGTGGATATAATAGGCAACTTCATCAATTTTCAACTTGCTTTCTACGACTTTAGTTTAGTGTGTAAATGTAAATTAATGCTTTTGAACTTCCCTCTGGCTTCTCTGTATTACAATACTTCTCTGCTTCTAGTTGAAAAACTCCACATGACATCATCTGTTGGAATTTTTCATTATTACGAGTTAAGATGTCATCTGGGGGAGCTCTGGAAAAGCAGGTGGACCATGATTACGACCTCCATAATGCTAGGAACAAGAGAGCATAATCTGGACTGAAGTGATGTCATCTGGAGGCATTTTTCAACAAAAAGTAGAGAGATATTTTCATCTGGGGAAGTCAGAGGGAAATGTAATAGCAGTCAAACTACAAGAAGCAAGTTCAATATCAGTGAAGACGTCCTTTAAGAATATTGCTTTCATTGAAGTTACAAAATCCCTGTGAGAAGTCAGCGGATGTCTTCTTTGAATAATGGGGACAGTGTGTTCTGCCTGATGGTGACTGACAGCATCAAAGTCGCAAAAGCGTCTTCTTCCTCAAACCTGCACGTCTACAAAGTGTTTACAGGCACAATCTGCAAGCGCAGAACTTATGATGAACTTTCTGTGGCACCGAGCAGCTTTGTGCTGCGGGAAACTGAAGGCCACTGCATTCTCGCAGCTTGGATATACTCAGGAGGCTGTGCAGCCTAGCTGTGAATTTAGGTTCCCGTGTCCTCTGCAGGGGGGCTGCCCTCTTTCCTCGCAGCTCCGACACTTCGACCGTTCCCTCGCTCGCTCAGACGAAACTTTGAGGAAGAGGGGTGGAAAAAAAAATGGAGCCTATTTCCTTGGAGTGCTGAGAGTAGACTTGACATCACTTGTGAGGGGCAGGAAGGAGCAGCTGATTGCACAGGAAGAGGAAAAGGGGTCTTTAATTTGGAGGCCTCAGTGGTGTTCAAGCCTTCAGCCTCATGGGGAGTTAATCAGCACTTGGGCTATAGATAGGAAGAGAGAAACGGAGAGGATGAAAAGAGGAGAAAGAAGAGGGAGGGCTGCTCTCTGCTGGTTTTTGTAATGCCCTCACAGTTGACATGTGGTTCCACCAACACTGTTTCCTGCAGTATATTTATCTGCTGTTGTCTTGTGAGATGAATCTTAATCTGTTATTGTGGCCAGTTACATTTCTATTGTTTTGTTTTTGTTTCTGTTCTCTTGCATCACTCAGATTCCAAACATCGAAATTTTTGCTGCTGCATTTATTCAGCTGACCACAGCTGCATTAGAGCCTACCATAAATTATGAACTGAAAGATGTTGTTCAAATGTGTGGCTGGGAAGAAATAAAAGGTGATATAGAAAACACCGACAAAGGATGTAATTATCTGTACTCAATGGTAAATTTGGAATAATGGGCATTTCGACATCACTAATTACATCAGTGCAGCAACCAAATATTATGTTTTCATTTTCTGTCCATCTGTCTTTTTCTTGTAAGCGCAACAAAAATGCATTGAAAGATTTTTTTTTTTCAAATGTGTCACAAATTGTGGTCCTGTTGGATTTTAGTGAATCAAAGTCAGGCCAACATTCATTTATTTTGACCATGTACTTAGTTTCATTGACACTGAGGCATCAGAGGACGTAATCAAGTCTACTACTATATTTACAACAGAGAATCCATTTTCATTTTTAACAAGTAACGTACAGTACACCGTGGTAGTATGCCATAGCGGACAGGACTGATTACATGTTCTGCCTGTACTAAAAATGGATTATTCACTGTAATCTGGTGTCCATGCAGCTTAGGTTAATTGGTGACTAGGCCTGAAGTGCTTAAGTGCTCGTAAGCAGAGTTAAGCGAGCATGTCCATGTGATTGTCTGGCAAGGTTTACACCCACTTTTCCTCATGTCCACTCCACTCCTTCCATAACCTTCTACAAGGATAAGCAAGTAGACATGCCTGTCATTACACTTCTTTTAATGTTTGCCATGTCACCATTATCAGCATCTATTTCTAAATTAGCACTAAATTTAAAAAAATGGCTGAAGGCTAAAGGAAAATGTATTAGTGCTGCAGGTATATGGTCATGAACTCTTGAAGTTCTGTATAAGGAACAAATCTAAAAATAGTCCTTGATGGCAAGTCAGAGGTGCATCAAAGCAGGCTAATTATGAGTCACAGCTTCACCTGCACGCTGCACACACCTTCACCGCTGGCTGATTTATTACCGTGTGCCAGTGTGAAATAATGTAATCTTTCTTTATGTGTCTGTTGGTCTCCTAATTGTCAGACCTTCCGTTGCTGCCATCTCCGCTTTTAGTCCCTGTAATTCATCAAAAGTCAAAATGATTTAGACTTTAGCACTTTCAATTAAATAAGCATGTCACAAAGTGTTTTATAGAGCAATATAGGACAAAACCAAACCATTAACGATAAAATGAGAAATAAAACCCACTTATAAAATGCTTGGCAGAGAGTGTGACTCCCTGCTCCTCAGGTCCATTCTTAATTCCATCAGCCGCCTACCACTGATATGGCAGGCACAGAACTCCATCTCCCAGCATGCCTTTGAACAGCCAATCAGCTGTGCCAAGGTTTTCCAAATAATTAATAGAGCTGAAAATGCTTTTCTGCCATTTTGCTGCATTGATCATCTGCAGTGCTACAATTAAAATGATTCCCCAACAGGCCGCTTTATACTTCTCCATCGATACATGTAAAGTGCGATGCGGACCTACGAAGACTGGGAATTATAGGAAACTGTAGGCCACAGAGGGTCGCAGATGTCCTGACGCAAACACCTCCCAGATCTCAACAAGGCATCATGTTGCAATGTGCGTTGCCTAACCTGACTGGATAATCACAGGACTCGGGATCGAAATGGAAAAAGAACTAGAAAGACTAAGAACAGAGAAGTAGAACAAGAAACGGAACCGATCATACTAGATGTTCACACTGATTTTATATAACATTTATATATGTAGTTGTACTGCTGCTTTAGTCAGACTTTCAGCATTTTTATTTAGTTTTCACTGTGTTTTGAGATGTCAACTTATGACCTTTTTTTTTTCAAAAACAAAATTATGGGAAAATAAGAAAAATCTGGGTTAACAAACAATACTTCACATGTTACGCAAACTATTTGGTTAACAATAATTAAAATAGTTTCACAATTTGGTCTTTGAAATGACCACTCCTTATCTATTAATATTATCTCTGAAAATATTCATTGATTTATTGAATGACAACTATGGCCATCAAATAAATCATATCAGCTTCCTGCAGGGGTCTGGAAAAACAAATTAAGTACATTTTTTCTTAAAATCTGCGTTTACCTTTACAGATAATGTTGTGAATCGCAGAAACTTTTTTCTAACAAGTTTTTTTATTCAGCGAATTGCATTTTTAAAAAATGCAACACTGTCCTCTTGTGGACACGTACATCTGCTGCGCAAGTATAAAATGGAACACGTGTGCGAGTCGCCATTTATGTGTATCGACAAAGAGGTATTGACCGGCCTTAAATCAGTAGATCTCAATCCTGGACCTCAAGGACCCAAGCTGCTTGTTTTTTAAGTACCCACTACTGATAACCTGGATCAGGTGTGTTCACTCGACCAGAAACTAGAAGATACCAGTTCACTTTTTCTCACCCCACTTCACCCTCATCTGACGCGCTGTCTTCTAGCTTCCTATTGACTGAACCCACCTGACCCAGCCAATCAGCAGAGGTTATTGCAGGGTTAGCTGGAAAACAAGCAGAGCAGGGGTCCTTGAGGACCGAGCTTAATAACCTCTGCCCTAGAATACTTAATAAAAGACTTATGAGTCAGTCATTGACTCATAAGTCATTGCATCGTAAGAAGCCCAGGGTGAAATGCCAGAGTCATTTCTCATGTCACACCAATCGGACGGGTTGTAACTTTAATCCGTGTTGCTACTTTATTTTCACCCAAACAATTAAGTTTTCTCTAACCTTGAGTTCCAATTGATTTTGTGCCTAAATGTACCAAACGTGCAACTCTGCGTTTAGCATCGTAGAAATGATGTGATCACTACTTACTGAGTCTGCTGGGAGGTGCATTAAGGACCCGTGAAGCCATGTGTATGAGCTGATAAGATCAAACGTCCGGCCAATGAATAGCTTCATAGCATTTGAACTGGGGTCGTGGAAAAAATGTTTGAATTTATATTCATACTTAAACCGAAAAAGTTAAAGCTACACTAAGCCACTTAGCTAGTGCTATAATGAGTCTCTGCACTTTTTCACCTTTTGTTACAGTCCACCAATCTCTGCACAGCCTGAGCAGGCATTACTCATGGTCAGAAGGGAAGCTGCAAAACGTACTCAGTTGACAGAAATCACTGAATATCTCAAATCGATGAAAAGCACGAGCTTCCCTCAAAAACATTAAGACGCGAATATCTCTGCTCTTCTGCACCTACCATAGAGCATATGCATATACTACATAAACATATACTATACTATATCAGCCTCAGGCTTTAAAAAAACTGCTAAACCCACGACAAAAGTCGTACTCAGCACGCCCCCTAGTGTCTGCTTCATGCTGTGCACGCCCAGTGCGGTGGGCGCCATCGTGTACTACACACTTGAAGCTCCTCGCCCACAGAGGTCAGTGGAGCAATGGTTTCCTGTCCTAAGAAGAATAATGTGGCGGTGCCCTTCTAAGTACGACTGTGATCCCCAAGTACAACAAAGGACACACACACTCACATGTGTACAGGTCGTAGAACTTCCTCTAACAATGCAGCACTGTAACAAATGTAGTGGCAGAGGCAGTAGTGGAGCTCCAGCAGATGGACCTCGCTGCTTGTGACAAATTGCATGTGGAAGGAAATCTGCAGGGCCCATTGAACTTTAGTATTGCTTTTATTCCTCTGTCATGTTCCTGCAGAGATGAAATGGGATCTTTTTTTTTTTTTCTGCTTCCCTTATTCACGTCTCCTTGCCCGCCGGTGTGCTGGATAAACGGCCAACGCTGCCTGACAGCCACAGACATTCTTCTCTCCCTTTCTTTTTTTTTCTTCTCTCCTCTCCTTCTGCTTTTTCTAACTCGCCTCCAGTTTTCAGGTACTTGAAATGAAGCGGGAAAGGAACGATGTATATTCATCCCAGCAGCGGTGCGGTGGCTGAGCAGCATGTCCGCATCCTTTTATTCTGTAAATGTTGCAGACATGGATCTTTGTTAGAAGTTTTACACAACAGAATAGAAAAATAATTCAGGAAACTCACTTATAAGACCATTTTACATTTTGTCAGCGAAAATAGCAGCTCTGTCATAAAGGAAAAGTAAAGAAACCCTTCGAAAATACGATTCTGTTAAAGTATGAAAATCATTTTCATTCTACTGGTGATGGCAGAGAATCTCAATCTGCAAAACCACTTTTTCCAACAACTTCACACTGCATTTCAAAAACTAGTAGTCATATTGGCAAAAAAATGAAATTGTATATTCTGGGTCTACATTGGGATACATTTATGATGGTTTTGATGACCTCGGTTATTGTAATTTTATTCTAAGTTTACAATGCATTTGTATTTGGGATAATTCCCAGAAGCTACTGTAATGCGTTGCCACAAAGCACCTTGTCATGGCCCTCGGCAGGAAAGTTTGTCCTCGTATTGTTGACATACGTAAAATCTAAACTTTTATTAAATTAAACCTTTTGGTAAACAAATGGGCTTGAAGTTGTGTACTGCTGTTCAGGTAGGTTGATCACACCATTCAAATGAGGATTATCAAGTACTTATCAGCCCATAGCTATGGCTCAGTAGGTCACCATCTACCTCCCACGTATGATAAACAGGCGACATCTAGCGGCCCTAGTATGGTATAACAGATGCAGGAGTGTTGCAAAAAGTCTGAAAACAAAAGGTCTGCAAAGGTAGCGGTCGGCTGCATAGTTGGATGTGACAGCATAAAGTGGGAGACAGGACTTTGCGTCCTGGTTCCATCTGAAAGTAGATGTTTGTTCTTCAGTGTTTTACAATTTTTCCCTGAATCTATCCCTGATGTTTTTGTACCTACACCTATATATTTGTACCTATATTCTTTTTGCACATGATAGAAACCTTCTGGGGGCAGCACAGGGGTGGTGTAGGTGTGAATGGTTGTCTGTCTGTGTCTGTCTCTGTGTGCTGGCACTAGAGACCCTTCCAGGTTGAGAGACAATGGATGGATGGATACATTATTCCACTGTAAGGGCATCTTATTGGCGGCAATATCCAATTTCTTCATTGCAAGAAATGAATTTTTGAAAGATGACTATGCAGAACTGCAGACCTGGTCAAGATGGACCCTGCCTCTCTCCCAATGACAGCTGGGATGGGCTCCAGCCCCGAAAGGAGGCTTTTGACTAGCCCATAACTGTGGGCTAAAAGCTAAACCCTGCATATGGAATAGTGAAATTTGGGTGTTTGAATTCATCTGCTGAGAAACAATCTGTGCATGAGATGTTTTTTTGAAGCATCAAACCATGGTAACTTTACGTTTTAAAATTCTGCATCTCATGCACTGCTTTTCCAGGGCATGAGATCACGTTAACAATGGAATTTTCAAGTCGATAACATTTACATCATACCAACAGTACATTTTCAACTGCTACAATAAATCTTAACTTCTTCTGAAAACAATTTTAGCTTCCAAATCAATTTATTACTATGAAAAAGAAAAAAAATCATCAATACAACGCACCCACTGCCGACGTGTTAGGACAAAATGAATAATGCTACAGTGTCTACGTAAATTGCATTTCGTCACAAGCACCAAAGTGCTTTATGTTAGATATTGTGATTGTTAGTAATTGCAACTGGATTGTGTTTTCTGTTAATATTAAAAAATGCATTAATAATGAAACATTAATAGCAAATTGTAAATATGTTAACACTGAACATATAAAGAAAGAACCATTATGTTCTCAGACAAGATTTTATTTATTTTCAGTCAAATAAACAAATTTGACAAGTAAAAATAAGCAAGGTTTGCATCTCATAATCGCAAGTAATATTTGACTTTTTGCTTGAACGAAGAGCTTCTTTTAATGCCACCTGGTGGTTTGGATGTTGTGTATGAAATGTGGCTCTTTGTTGCCACAGTATGTCAGTCTGGACATGAACCAACATCTGCTGTCTCCAGCAAGACCGTGGGTGCAGTTCTTCACTTGCCATAAGACAAACAAAAGTGCCTTTAAAGAGTAACTTTAGATTGATATGACCAAGATCACTGACTCACGAGCAGCCGAGCTGCTTTCAGCTGTCAGCCATGTGCTTATGTTAAACAGCAGGTTATGAAACCTGTTGGCTGATCAATACTGAGAGCAGCGGACGTCAGGGTGGATGAAGTTGGGGAGTGCATGTTGGGGTGTGCAACAAATAAATCGCCAGGAATAAAGACAAGCCACTTAGCAGCTACTGAGCTGTTTAATTGGAAGGCCTGCTGCTCATTAATGAGGACGCTGACAAAGAACGCCGCCCACTGCTCGCTAATGAATGGCGAGCTCATCACCAAACAGGTGAAGGCTGGACGCGACAAGGCTGACGCCGCTGGTTGTCCGTAAGGAGGGAGTTGTGATTGGCAGGCGTGGCCACCAGGCCTCAGCTAATTGCAGTCAGGGGCAGCGGGAGTCCGTAATGTGTTGTTACATTTTTACTCCATCGAACGGGTGGTTATTGATCGGGCCCGTGTTTATTTGTACAGATGGAGGCGTGATGCGTTTCTCATAGAAAGGTTATCAGGTATTGATGAGGGGGCTGATGGGTTGTGGCCTTTGGCTTTGCTTTGCTCTGCAGCACTGATGGAAAACTGAGAGGAGGAAATCGTCAGCATCGCACGACAGCAGGGAACCTCCACAGAGCAGGCCGAAGCATTAAATTCAATACTGTTATTGTTACGCAAGTGTAACAATAAACCCCCATATGGAAACTCAGCTGTTCATGGAGCCTATATGTTGTGGATGCACAATTTAGTAAACAAATATACTGTGACGTAATGTTGGGGGTGGAACCAGGTCTGCAGGAGGAAAGTGAAACCCGCAGAATTGCCTGATTGGTGTCTTAAATATTAGAGCTAGGAAACCATAAGCTTTCACAGAAAATGGGTTGATGACAGCGAGAGCCGGGGAACTAACCCGGATTATAGTGTGGTAAACGGTAAAAGACTCGCTGATCTTCGTCCGCACTCGAGTCCCGTCTTTAAACTTTTCAGCCTAAATAAACCTAATATTACCAATATCAGTGAAAGAACTTCTCTGCACTCAGTTTCAAACAGTTGAAGTGTAGAGGATGTTCACACTTTGTTTTCCCAAAATGCAACATCTATCAGAGATGGAGAAGCGGCTCCATTTGGCTCCAAATGATGTGAGGCAGCTCCACACACGTCAGAAAACAGAAGCACCAGCAACAAAACATCTTTTCACAGCAAGAGTAAAGTTTTCAAGTTGGAAATTTGCCACAGTGCTTCATTCCACTTAGCGGTGGCATGCAAATAAAGTGTAACATTAATTTCTTAACAACTGGCTAAAAAGTGCACCATCACCCTCATTATATAACGCATACTGTACTTTTTTAGTCTGAGGTTCAAAGTGGGTCACAGCCACAGTCTCCTGCGGTCCACTGGGAGCCACTGTGGTTTCAGTGCCTTGCTCAAAGGCACCTTGAAACTTCGACCTTCCTGCTGTTGCCCGTCCCGGCCAGTCGTGTGACTACGCGTCGGGCTGCGGCGCCCGAACGGAGCTGGGTCACCTCCAGGAGCGCCGATGCTGCTGTTTCTTCTCCTCATCCGTCTTGCAGCCTCAGCGATGGAGACGATGCGTCTCCTGTGTCGAACAGGTGAGCACAGCCATGCATTACAAGTGCCGTGCCGCCGACCCCGGGGGATGCAGCACATGCACACACACACACACACACACACACACACACACACACACACACACACCGCACCAGCTGGCTGCCTGAAAAAAATAAACACGACAGAAAATAATCCCCTGAACAAGGACAACCTGAGAACACGTTTATTTTTATATAATGTACAACACGCTGTGTGTATGTTCTGCTGCATCAGGTTTAAAATTAAATATCATCACAGAGAAGCCAGAGCAGACTCATTAGCTGCTGCTGCTGCTGCTGCTTCACCAAGAACTAAAACCCGAGCTCGAGATACTCAAGTACTCTAATTACTGTAATTGCAGTCTAGAGGTTCTTCGGCTTTACTTGAGTATTTTCCTTTTTTGGAGACTTTTCCTTCACGGCATTTCACAGGCAAATGTTGATTGGTAACCCGCTGAAATATAAAACACCACATCGCTCCACCACTCCACATCAATAACTTAAAGGGATTCACATTCCCTGGGATGTTTTTGATGCTTGACATTTTTAGTACCGTGACTTAAAGGAGTCTGGAAAGCCCGAATACAAGCTACTATTCTTAGTTTGAAGATGTTTTTTTTTTTTTTTTTTTTTTGCTACGCACATGCCACTAGCTTCTAGAAAATGTAGAAAATGTAAATCATTTATCCCCCAAAAAATCTTCCTCCAGCTTCACCTTCGGGGACTCGTTTGGGTTTTTTGACTGCTGTTATCAGGGCTCTCGTTACACGGAACATTCAGCAGCCATAGAAGAGGTGTAAAGTTAACACCGATAACGATCCCTGTCTGCAGTCTTTAAAAACAGAACAACCTGACTTTGTGTGAGGAGGGGAAGTTGGGATTTCTGGGTTAGAGGATCCACTGAGCATCAGAGGATTCTTTTCTCCGTTCTGCACGAGTCAGCATTGGCCTGGATTCCAACAATATCACCCTGAAGGATGTAATACCAGCTGGTGCGGTGAGAGCCACCCTCTGCCTGTATGATATTGCGCACGGAAAAGTCACCGGGCTCAGCCCCTGACAAGCACCTGTATTCGATTTCTCATCTCGACTCGGCGGAGAGCTGTAAGCCTTGTTCTCGCTGGCACTAATCCTCGCTAGAAAACAGCTTTCAGAGGATTAGCATCAAGGGTGGGGGGTGAGGGTTGTGGCGGTGGGGGGGTGGGGGCAGAGCAGCGCTCGTCGGCGGGGGAGCCATGCTTCCCCTTTTCTTCTCGTTCCTCTTGTTTCCAGACTCTTTCCCGTGTAAGTTAACCTCACACACAGCTTGACTTGACTCAGAAAATCTTTGACCTCCATTAAAGCTCAGAGCTCCCTATTGACATTCAGTTAAAACTCCCCTTTGGTTCTCCCTCCTTCACGCTGCTGCCGGATAACTTAACCATGAAATTCCGTGTTATCTGGAGGAACTGGGTGACACACACACACACACACACACACACACACACACGCTGCCCACATGCTGAACTGGACTTGACCTACTGCAGTAAGCTACCGTATCTTGTTGTGCCCCCCTGAAGGACCCTGGTACAGAAGTGCGAGGCCCTGAGGTGCGTAGGTTGAAAACTGGGGAAAAACTGAAGCCTAATTCCAGCTGCAGGCGATACATGGATGGATATCAGACAGAACACAGAGAACCATCCCGGCTGTGAAGAAACACGGAGAACAACGCCGCTGCTCAAGGCCTCTTACAGATGCTGAAAGAGCAAAATAATGTAACACGACGGCGCTCTTTCTTTCTTTCTTTCTTTCTTTCTTTCTTTCTTTTTTTTAGAGCAACAATTCTGTTTCTCTGAACAAAGACAGGATTATTCTGCATGGTGATGAGAAGGAGCTGCTGGAGGCCACAGCTCCTGCAGTGAACACACAGCCAACAACTTTTTTGGATATGGTAAATTTAACTTTCTCCTGCAAATTTTTCGTCTTCTTATGATGTCTCTTCTCTCCTCTTTCTTCTTCCCCAAACCTCTGCAAATATTTTGTGCTAATCATTGGCTTTGATTCCCTCTCTCCCTCCACAAACAGCAGGCCGTTCAGTTAAGAGCACTGAGAGATGAAAGCCCGCGCATCCGGGTAGGGATCAAAAAAAAAAAGAAAAAGAAATAAAAAAGATGCTTTCCCCCCTCAGCTTCCAAATTCCTGCTGGTTGTGACAGAGTTGTAAATACCCAAGATAAAAGACGGCTCTGCCTGCTTGTAGTTAACATTCCCATTAGACTGCAGACAATGGCTGCTTTTGTGTGCTCTCATGTACGGATAGGAATGAAAGTCCTTTGCCTCTAGTACTTTGCAAAACATAATTCAATCATAGAACATTTTTAAAAAATACAGAAGAAAATAGGAAAGCGAGCTCGGTGATCTGACTAACAAAAGGCGGCAATGTTTTGGGAGTTCTCCAAGGTGAGTGCTGAAGGAAGGATTGGTTCAGCGGGAAGATAAATGGAAATCTTACAACAGGAGTGTGTTGTTAGCAAAAGCTGCGTTTAAGAAGCGGCAGGAAGCCTTTCAGAGAGTCAACACACCGATCTGAACATTTTAATGAGTCGCTGCTGATGAGCGAGAGCGAAACCTGAGGTTCTGCACTGCTCTTCCAGCACACGAAGGCAAATCTGTTTGCTGTCAGCTCACTACGCCGCTGAGAAAAGGTGTGGAATTAATGAAAAAGTCCAGCAATCCTCTCAAAGCTTCGGTTTTGGGGATGAGATTGACAGTTTCACCTCTGAATGTTGAGTGCAAAAGAAGTTCCAGGTCACGTTTAGCTTAAGCTCAGTTCAATGGAACAGAAAACTGCTATTGCCGTCAAACCAGATAAATCAGAGTGAACTTTAACCCCTGTCTTCACGCATTAACCCTTCATAATGCAAAGAAATACTCATGCAATGGAAACGGAACATATTTTTGTTCGCCAAAACATCCAACTTTGCAGCAAAATATGCAGTTTTGTTTTCTGCCCGTGCAGTCAGAGGCCAGTGTGACTACAGTAAAGTATTTTACGGTTGTGTGAACGTTACAGGAGCTGGTTTGAGTTAGAGAAGGATTTGTGGGCTGGTGTAACGCAAGAAAATGTAACAGTCATTAAATGTGTTTTATCATTTCTAAACAGTCCTCCATCTTTCTCTAACCCTAACGTCAGTGGCTTTCTTGCCTGAACCAAACCAGACACGGGACTCTGGAATTGATCTCAGGTCTTTGGCTTGACAGTCCAGCTTTGTACAACTGAATTTTCCACAATAAAAGTGCCATTTGTGTCATTCAACAAGTACTTTGCGTCTGAACATAATAAATAACTTAGACAGAGTGGGAGGACCAGATGCCAGCAGACACAATGTAACCTGACATCACACTTTTTATGTCTAATATTCACACTTCCTTAAGCTGAACTTTGTTATCCACCAACTCCTGACAACTCTGGGTTTCCTCCACAGCTACAGACGCACTTATACTGATCAGTGGAGGTTTTTCTGTAGCAATTTGCTGTTTTCATTCAGGATCGTTGAGTGAAGGCTTTAGAATTCACCGCACACATGCCAGATGTGTCAGCAGCTACTGTATGTGGTGACACATTCACTGCGTCGTCTTCAGTGAAAAGTCGTCCGTGTTGCATATATAGTTTTGTTCTGTGGTGAAATGGCCAAAAAAAGAAATCGATGCTGCTCTGAAGTGTTATGGACAAAAGTGAAACTAAGATCACATGTCAACAAATGCATCTCCATGACAACTGAGCAAACCTCATCCACAGGTGAGTCAGTGGATCTTGAGTTTTATCCAAGGACGTTTCTTTCAAGGCCACAAATGAACGTACAAAGAATGCCTTTTCAGATCTTTTCCCACAGAAAAGATAATCATAGTCTATTTGGACCAGAACAACGGCTACTATAAAATTAAAGATAATTTCCCCAAAATGTTTATGGCCCCTTCTATCCTCAACTTTGGCCTAGAGTGTTGTGTGCTCTGTTTTTAGACGGATCATAACAGGATTTCCTGCTCCCCCACCCCGTTACCCCAAGTACAGAAATATATGTAAATGTTTTGACAGTTTTCCAGTCATAACTTTAGTGAGTACAGCTGTTCATCAACATAGGCAACGATCAACAACAAGGCTAAAATGTATTTCTATTGTAAACTGTGTAAGCAACATTTAATAATAACAATAACAACAACAATAACTATAAAATAAATAGTAAAAGTTTAAAATGTTAATATACGTTTTTACTTTTTTATACAAAAAGCTGATGCTGTGTGGGGAATGTGACAGAGACTGGGAAGAGAAAAACGTGTGTTGGCGTTTCTAAAAACATTGTTTTAGGCCGTCAGCAAGACGAACCTGTGTGAGAGACTAATTCCAACCGGGAAGTTCAGATCGCCACCGAGGGGGGAGCAGTGGCACGAAAACACGGAGCCGCTTACACGTCTTTTGGACATGGTGAAACGACAGGAGTCATGTGATACATGTGAAGCAAAGCCACAACATTCTAACATACCTGAGCTTTACCTTACTCTAACCAAACCGGTATGTTTGACCATTTTACAGCCGCCTGTTATTTTGTTGAATTTGTCTGGAACTAAACATCACTGACAGCGAAACGTGAATTATATCGCTGCTTCAATTTTAAATGTATTGGGGAAAAGTATGTTTCACTTACAAAGGGACGCAGCCATTTCATTTTACGCCACTTTGTCGCTGTTGTTATCGTGCTGTAAGGTAGTAGATCTGCAGCGCTTGTCAAGGGTTTTTAAGAAGGAGCGGTTCTTTGCCAAGTCCTGGTCAAATAGCATTTAGAAAGTTGAGGAACAAGCTTCCAGAGAGACAGAAGAAATAAATAAACGGCACAATGATCAGTTTTTATCACTGTAGAACAAAACATATGAGATGAAAGTTGTAACAAATCACAGTTGCCCTTTAACACGTGGCACTAATCTAAAAATCACCCCCAGCTTCCTCCTCGGGCTGCTGTGCACTGGCTTGTGTGTGGACGCGTCCTGTGGGGCTCCCGGTCGTAAATTGAAGCTTCTCGTAGAACGCGAGTGTCACTTAAACCCCTCAGACTGTAAAATGAAAATGTAACACACTCCGAGCGTGACCCCCCCACCACACTGAGGTGTGTGCATGTGACTGAATCCCCTTGGCTGTTTTGCAGTAACTAACAGTAACACGTCTGCAGCGACTCGACGAGAAGCTCCGCCGTGTTTCCCGGGCTGCAGGAGACGAACTTACGCAGGTTGAAGAAACAGAAATGTAACAAAGTGCCAAAGCAGAGAACCAGTGAAGGTGCTGGTCAGACCTGACAGGAAGCAGGTCCCTGTGTGCTTTAAAGGTGTGAACTTACAGGTGATACAACCCACTAACTTCATTTTCTTCTTCACTTTGCTTTTTTCTCAGCCACTTGTCTTTTTCAAGCTTCTCCCTTTTATTTTCGTGCTGAAACTTTCCTTTAGCCCCTTTCCCATTGTCACCTTTCTTCATTTCCCACATCTTTTTCTTCACTGATCCTTAATTATGCTTTTCCAAACTTTTCCAAACGTGTACCTCCCTGCTGGCTTCTCATTTCTCTGTTTCCTACCTTCTTAATTGTTGATATTATTTATTCTTTATTCTTAATTCTTCATTTTTGTGTTCCTCTTCATTCCCTTCACTCGTTTTTTGTGCCCTTCTGTGTTGGTCTGTCCATATTTTATTCACCCTCCTCCCTGTGTCCTCTCCACCTGCTCTGCTTCCCATTTTTCATTACGTCCTCTAATCCTTTGCTCCCTCTTTTGCTTTTCTCCCCTTACTGAAACTTTCCTTGTTTTCTTCTCTGCTTCGTCCCTCCGTTCTTCAACTTCTGCTTCGGTAATCTCTCCCTATGTCTTCCTCCGTCTGTCCTCCCTTTGTTTGTCCCTTTCTTCCTTTACCATCAGCAGTGTGTTCACTTTTATTTGCTTACGATTCCTTTCATCCATTTACTTCATTGTTACGTTCCATACTTCCTATGAAGCCTTTCCTTTCCTTTCTCACAGCCTCCTTTTTCCTCCCCACCTTTCACTCCATTGTCCTCCCCTTTGCTTCCTTCTTTACTTCCCTGCATCCCTTTCGCTTCGTACCCCACCACAGGAAAGGAAATCAGCAGCAAGAAGGTCAAAAAGGGGAACTCTTCCTCTCTCCCTCCCTCCCTCCCTCCCTCCCTCCCCCCCTCCTTCCCCCTCCTTCCCCCTCAGCAGCGGCGGCAGAGTCCGAGCGCTGGGATCCCTGGTGCCAGTCAAGGGGTCGGACGGACAGAAGGGACGCCCTGGTTTTCCAAAGGCACCGAGCCGCTCGCGGTCCCCACTCGGTGGGGTTCCGGTTGACCCTGCGGAGGTCGTTGTGGGTGATGAGCGAGGGGACTGAAAAATGGGCTCCTGTCTGTGAAGCGCGGGAGAAAAACACACACACACACACACAACGGGATATGAAATATTATCAGTTCTGTTGATTGAGCTTATTTGGGTCTCCTCGTATTTCTGCAGCATCAGCTGTTCCTGTTTGGAGGGGGATTTGATGACGGGTAACAAACTGCACCTGCTAAATAAAGCTCCACCCCCTTCCCCCTCCCCCATCCCCCTCCCCCAATGGCAGAACAGTACATCTTACCATGCTTAGCTCAAGGCTTTACAAACTGGACAGCTTTGCTAATTTAGCATACTTTTAAAGGTCGTGAGCTAATTTCAGAGGGGGCGTTTTGTCCCGACGTCCGGTCGACCTTGATCATCGGATTCTTCTTTTGCTCAGCTCCTCTGTCGGCTGCAGCACACACACACACACACACACACACACCGTGTTTACAGGATATTTAATACCTGAGAAGCACCATTAACCACTCTTTTAATGAACAGTGTGTCATTAATTCAAACACTGTCAGGTATAGTGCTAATTGGAACTCAAAATGAAGCAACGCGTCATTTAATAAGTTGACACTGGTTATTAACTTCCAACAATAATAACAAAGCTCTGAAATGTATCTGGTTGTAAATAAATTGAGAGAAAAAAAGATGGTTTGTACAGAAGACTGAACATAATATCTACACATAATGAGCTACAGAGATTAAACTCAAAGTGAAACAGAAATTGGATTTTTCTTTTTTTTAATGTAATATTCATTTTTGTTGGACCTTTATTTAAATAGAAATTTTAGAAAATTTTTTCACAAGTGATGCAACAACCTGCCAATGAGCAACCAGCTGTCATGGGGGAGAGGTGGGACAGATGTCGGACAGGTCTCCAGTCTGTCTCAGGGCCAACACAGAGAGACATGCACAGAGACACCATTTAACCATGTCTTGGTGCAGCCAGGGATTCGAACCGGGGACCTTCTAGATGCGAGGCTTTATCACATTTATGCGGTTAAATAAAGGTTAAATAAAAAGGAAATAAAAAAATAAAGCAAACTCTTGAAATAAATTTCACATTTTACCGAGGTGAAACCTTTTCCAGTGAAATGTCAATTGAAATTATCTGTACTAAACTTTATAAACTGCTCACTTGAAACTTCTTTTTTCCCTGGTTTGCTTCCTTGATGTCAACAAACATACAATCATGTCTCCTAAAAAGGTCATTGCTGCACAACTGCAAATCCATTTAGTAGGAAATGTAAACGTAACAGGATTAAGTGTTTAACATAATGTGGATTTATTATAAATAGCAAGTCACCAATAAACTGACACATCAGTGTGACGTTCCCAGTCCAACTTTGCTTCTACCAGGTTCTCTGGTTTTCTCTGAATAGTGTCGTTAAATTGTTTTGTGGTTATGTTTAAACCCTCACACTTTACATGCCCACACTCATCCCCGACCACCTCCTTGCACTTCCTTTAAGTAGCGTCAGAACATAGTCATCTGTGGTCTTCCAAATATTACTATTTTAAATGCGGATCCTTATCATGAGTAAAACATAATGTTCCTCCCTCAGCTAATCACACTAAAATATGATCTGCAGCCGTGGTGTGAGTGTCTGCACAGCCTCTCGCACAAACAGACCCGCTAGGAGCAGTGCGGAGCTCCACAGATGGCTCACAGGATGCTGCCTCTGCCTCCTGCAGTCGAGAAACAGGGCGAACTTTACTGATTAGCGCTGTTAATCTGGTGTAAGCAGAATGTAAACTTGCTGATGGTGACCTCAACAATAGCTTTGCTGCTTGTGATGCATTTATGCTCTGATGCAGTCCCCGATGGGATGAGATGTAGTGCAAGGAAGGGGGGGGGGCGGTGTGAGGCACCACATGTGGACAAACCCACATAAAGTGTGATTCTGCAGTTCTCTGCTCCCCACTGACCTGTAGATTTTGATGGAGGCTCAAGGCGATTCAACGCTGCGCAGCTGGAACATGGAGCATGGAAGCTTCACTCTTGACCAAGAAGCTGAGGTCAAAGGTCCTAACAGAAGGCTGCGTCTTGTCCAAACACTTTACTAACTCTCGGTTAATGATTAATAAAGACAAACCGTTTACTTTGGTTTCTTTACACTTCCAGCTTCTCTCAGTCAGAGGCCACGTCTGCTGGGAGTGTTTGTCAGTGTTTCATGACGCGAGCAGTGTTGCACTTGCTCGAGTGATACAGAGAACACCACCGTCAAACTCAGCGGGCTCACGTTGTCTGGAATGATCAGTCATGCTCCACCATCCTGCAGTCTGATGGACAAAAGTATGTTTTGGGCAAGTGCATGTGCCAACTGTTAAATTTGTAGTCGGAGAAACATTTTTGTGTGTTTCTAGTGGTTGAGGCCCCCTCGAATATATGAGGCAGAAAAATATGTAAGTGCAGCTTCTCTTTCTGTTTCTCTTTTGCCTCCATCCAGGGCAAAATGATGGTTTTCTTCACCTTCATTTTTCTAAAACAGACTAGTGACTTGGTGTCCTCTGTCCTGCTCGTTTTCCAACTATCCCGAACCAACTGGTGGCCCTACCCATTGTTGATCACCTGGATGACACCCAAGCAGGTGGTGGCAGTTTTGCGTAGCGCTGTACTTACACAATATTTATACCACAAGTGAGTTTTTGATACACAACCAAAACGCTTCTATTGAAAAAGTCCAGCTGTTTACACTGTCAATATGTCGGCTCGAGTTCCATTTGTGCTTTAGGCACAGAGATAATCCACAGAGAGGCTCCAAACCAAAGCAGTTCTACACACAGGACATCAAAACTATCCGTTGTAATGTGGATACAATACAACGTTGTTTTGCCATGAAATTATAAAAACATCACAATCATATTTTGCACAGTAGTGCAACAGTTTATGCGGGAAAAGAACGAACACATCGCGCTGTAGACTGCCAGCTTCAGACCGCTGACCTCAACCCAACACAGACATCAGGGATGAACTGGAATACAGACTGTGAATCTGATGTTGCTCTGCTTTTACGTCATGTTGGAGCCACTAAAGTTATAAAGTTTCTGGAAACAAATTTGCTGTTGAGAAATCATTAGTGTCGTATGTCAGTGCACAGTATGTTTAAAGGGCGACTTCACCAATTTTCAGTATATGAAAATATTTCTCGGTTAGAAGCCTAAAAAACATTTTTCGCCATTAGGAGTTCAGATGATGTCATCTGGAGGAGCTCTGGAAAAGCAGATTGCCCATGATTACAAACTCCATGGTGTGAGCAACAGGAGGCCTTTTTCTCTCAGAAGTAGAGATATTTTGATATAGCGAAGTCGAAGGGACGTCTGTGACATTTATGTACATGTGCTACTCAAACTACAAGAGGCAAGTTCAAAATCAGTGAAGGCATCTTTTCACCTGAAAATGACCAACTCTTTATTCAACAAACGCATTAATCCACTCTGTAAGACACGGGCGCCTCTGAGTCACTAAAGCAGAGTTTAATACATGGTGGAAGGAGAACAGCTGAAGAATGGAGGCGCAGCACATTAGTGCCTGAGGTTTGCAAATGTTAAACTACCACTAACAGCATGTGTGCAGTGTCCACATGCCTTGGGCCGTGTTGTGTAATAGTTATTTGTAGCACTTTAAAAATTTATATATATTCATAGGCTAAGAAACATAAAATATCAATAATTAAAATGTTGAACAAATGAGCTGTTTGAATCACAAAGTCGGCTGTGTTTCTGTGAGAAACATCAATGGGAGATGTTCAGGTGCAGATTCTGTGATTCACATCCACAGGAAACTTCTCACCTGCTGCAGATCAGTTTCACACTCAGTGTGTTGCTGAGATAGAAAATTACAATTTATTACATTAAATTAATTATTTACATGACCACTTGAAATAGCTCAAACGAGCATTGCCATGGCAACTGTGGCCAAAGGGCCGTTGAGTTTGTGCCCTTTTGTCTAGCAGCGTGTTACCATGTTCCACGGGTTATAATGACAACACACACACTCGGCCGCGGCAGTAAAACGAGCCTCTTGCCCTTTAGGAGGTGCCACAGTGATCACACACTGCACCTTTAGTGGAACAAGGCTTCATCTCTCCCCGCTGTCTGATGACTCTCATTTACCTTCACCGAGGTTTCATTACTCAACCGCTGTTCACTTGAGGCCAAGTTCATCTCACACTGTGACTATATATACACCCAGCAGCTGCTTGTCAGAAAACTCCGACGGTTAAGGTTAGAACTAAGGGGGTCTGGACTGTAAGTGAGACAGAACACAGGTTTCACACCTCCTCAACCTTTTTATTTGCTTCATTCCCACTTATTAGGACACTTCTGCATTAGAGCTGACAACTCCCTTCCTCCTGCGGGGAAGTGGCCAGCTGCACGGAAACAGACTCAATGGCCGTCTGGATTATTTCACTCTGACACGCAGAAAACACAGAAATCGAACATTGCCAGTCGTTTGTTCATACATGAGACAATTGTACCTTTTACTTTTAAGTAAAAGATGTTTGTCAGAGTCCCGAGATACATCACCGGTAATAAATCTCTCACCCATCCTTGTGTCTAAACTCTCTGGTCAGTTGGTCATCGTTATACAATCACAGACTCTCACATCAGTACGTACTGAACTTGGTAAAACACTTTCTTTTGCGTTTGAACCACTACTTACAATATGGTTCAGCAGGATCTGAAACTTTTCAGTCTGGTCACAGACGAATGAATGATGTCATTTTTTAGTTTTTAAGCCAGAAGCAGAGAAATATTTTTTCTTAAAAGCATTAATGTAAATTTACACTGTAAACTAAAGCTATTTGAAAATGAGTGGAGTCGCCCTTTAAGGATGTTTTATATTTTTTAGAAACTTTTTGAAATTTTAGAACTTTCGTGTGTATTTATATTGTGCATTTCTAGTAAGTTGTATGGAAGTTTTTTCCTTATTTATACACCTCACTTGTATAAATGAAGAAATACTAAAACAATTTGAAAGTGGCTGGTCTACAGTAAAGCCCCTGATGAAGTGGCAGGTTCATCTCCGCAGAGGAGTTTGAAGCGATGTTACAGCCACTGTTTGATGTTTGGTCTCCAACCTGATTAAAGCTCCTTCGGCCAATTGACCAAGTCTAAGTACAAACCTGCGTCTTCCATTAGCTATTCTTGAGGCTGCACCAACACTTGGAGCTTCAGAAATGATTTTATACTTGCGCCTTGATCCATGCCGAACCACAAAGTGTTATCACAGAGGTCCACAGAGAGGTCCTTGCACTCAATGGCACATTTTTGTAATAATATACAGATTGAAATTTGGCAGTTTTTATACACAGGTGTTTCCAAACTATGTCCGGTCAATTCAATTTGCACCAGCTGGACTCCAGCCGAGGTCTAGACTCATCTCAAGGGAACTTAAAGCAAACAGAATGCACCTGTCCACAGTTTTGCGTGCCACAGCAAAGAGTCTGAATACTTTTGTAAATGACATTTCATTTTTGCAAAACCTATATGAAAAAAGAAAATTCACGTCTTCTGACATGAAGTGACTTTTGTCCCCAAATGCAGTAAATACTAAATGTGCAGTCCTCCTTTTCTTAAAAAAATGGACTTAGAATCAAGATCTGGCGAATGCAAGTATGTTTTTTCTGTCTCCTCCAGTAATT
This sequence comes from Channa striata, assembly GCA_033026295.1. Classification (NCBI taxonomy): domain Eukaryota; kingdom Metazoa; phylum Chordata; class Actinopteri; order Anabantiformes; family Channidae; genus Channa; species Channa striata. The sequence continues at coordinate 5,752,778 of CM065173.1, read as the reverse complement.
TAAGTAAATGCAGAGATTAAAAAAACAAAAGTCAGAGTGTGGATGGCTTCACTTGGCCCTTAGGCTGCTACCTCTTCACACCTGCTGCATCTGTCTGTTTATAGATCCAATATATTATTAAAACCATCATCTTCTGACCTCCTGACACAGTCAATCCTGCAGCTGCTTAATGCAAAACACCCGTGGATGTTGAAGTCCATAAACACACCGCGCTGCAAAACATACCCACCTCGAGCAAGGACGTAACTTCCACTTCAGCTCAAGAGGTGACGTCTGCTGGGAAGCCAAGAAGACAAATGCGGCGCTCACAAAGACGGCTGGGCTGCTCCGGAGTGGATATATGATAAGCATGTGCAATGCGCTGCACATAAACCCTTTGGCAATCAGTCAGTCAGGCATCCTGATGTAGACAGCGCGTTAGGACGCGAGATGTTTGGCTATAATTTATACAGTTAAACATTCTGCAGATAGATGAAGCACTAGTATGTGTGCTGTCTGTTACTAAAGCACGTTTGGGACTGTTTGGACCGTATAAATTTACACGGAATTCAGACACTCAAGTAACACGGCATTCATCAGAATGCACTAAATATTGGGAGTGATTTCAGTCACAGTCACCCTAATTACTACCCTGCTGTTTTCATATTTAGTGTGTTTTCAGTGCCACAGTATGTCAGAATTAAAAAACGGTCAAAGCTGAGGTTTAAAAATGTTCTGTTTGAGAGTCTGAATAGAGGAAAATTGTAGACAAGTTTGACCTGTTGGTGGCACTAAGTGAAAAATACCCAGAGGAATAATAATAATAATCTATCAAAAACCTGCAAAATATTTCATGTCGGATCGAGTCTGGCAGGGAAATGTGTTTGGTCTGCATCTACATTTGAGGCTAAATCATAATGATTTAACATTACCTGGGACTTATTTGCCTGATGTTAATGGAGTTATGTGTTTTTCTTCTTTGCATAAATGCACAGACACTTACAGACAGACGTGTGTGCCACACACTCCTCTGGAAAGGTCACTGTTGATTCAATACATTGAAATGGTTACTCGGATTCGTTCAGTCGCCCTCTTGTCGGCGAATAAGAGTGAAATTAAGATGCTGACATGTTTTTGCTATGCATCCATCTACCAGCGAATACCTCGACGGTTGATATTTTCTGCTGTTAAATCACTGAATGTTTTTCCGACCTTTTGATACGTGTGGTTATTACTCATTAGAGGGAAATGTTGTTTTCTTATTCACAAACAGCAGCTGCCTCCCTTCATACTGATCAATTTGCTGGTAAAAACCTTTTCATATCCCTGTTGTGTTATTAATATTTCTGTGGATACAAATGAAACAGGTCAAAGCACCAAAAGAAAACACAGAGATATTTCCCTCTCATCCACCTCCTCATATACACACAGAACGTGGATTAAATAAGCAATATTGAATCAGGATCGGCTGTTTAATCCTCTGAGTGATGATGGGAGTTTGTTTCCTGATGACTGCAGGTCTGACAACACGGGTCTGACACCCCGAGGGAAATTACAGCCACTCTGTATTCCTGCTGTACACAAATATGTAGGGAAATGCACTTCAAACCAGTGTCCAGTGAAAGCTCAGCGTTCAAATATTGGTATTTACGCTTAAAATCACAGAACTTCTTCTATGAGACCTTGCCACGCCTTCATTTATTGCAACCAAGGAGCAAAATCAGGCACTGATGCAGTTAGTGGTTTTGTTCTTTGAGTCGAAGGAAATACCATATTTTTAGATGATTCAATTTTTTATATTGAGTCTCAAATTGGTTGTGATGGGACAAAGTTGTCTACGAAACACAATTTTTCTGTTCAACTAATGAAATTAAATGTCAACTATGTTTTTTAGGTGTATTTGCAACTAGGTTATGTTTTTATTCACGTCTGCCAGTGCAGTGATACAGTATCTGGGGACGTCTGCGTACTGCTTTTTTCCCAGACTGAGTACAAGTACTTACATTTTAGTACTCGATACAAGTACTTTTGCTTCTAGTATGAGTTTCCGGGGCGGTAAACTCGTCATCAATCCATAGCAGTTCAGAAAATCCTGTGAGAACGGAAAACAAACTAATAAAGGCTGCAGGCTGAGAACTGCCCAAACATGGGTAGAGCAGATTCATTGTTGGTTTTATCGTTGTATGGTGATTTTTTCCCCATGGACAATACAACTCAACACTGTTACAACTCAGCAATCAATGCCGTATATGGAGCATTTAGCAAAACTCCAATTTGCAGCTTATCTTCCCGGTTTGGCTTTTAGATGAAAACAAAATGTTTAAAAAATCTGTAAAAAGTATTTACAGAGACTTCTGTGTATGTACACAGCACAAAGTGAACTGTGCATGATACAAGTGATGTAAAGAATTATTAAAGTGATCCTTTAAGCATTGTGTGGTTTGAAATAATGACTTCCTTAAAACAGTTGTTGCCATGGTTACCATAATAAAACACCATGGATCAAAAACACAATGCTTTATCCTGGAAAATAGGTAAATACTGAATATGTTAATTTACCTACGTATGCATTATCGTCTGCAGCTCACAGTTTTGCGGTAAAAAACCCAGTTTGTGGTTGTGTTTAGGCAACGAAAGCACTTAGTTTACTTGGTTAAGGGTGAGGATCGTAGACGTTTCTTTACCTTTAACCATATCAGTCTTTGTCTAAACTCAACCAGTACTTTCATTGCCTAAACCAAAGGAGTTAAACTCAGGCCTGCCAGCACTTGAACATGATCATCCACTGATTCCGCAACATTTGATGTATGATCCTGTATTTTGGAGACAGGTTTGGTGACGTTGCTCTGTGCTTTCTGATCCATCCAACCACTCCATCCTCCTCTAAACCTGGATATTATCCCTCTGTACACTCCTCCATCACCTCCATCAACTCTATCCTTTGCTTCTCGGTGTAACTGAATTTCGTAGAAATGAACCGAAGCCAACAATGAAGGCAGGAAGGTAAGAAATTCAATCTACAATGTGATGGTTTCAGTCTGCATTAGTGTCTTATTACTTTTGTAACATATTTCATTACTTGACCCACCTCCAGACTTCAGTGGTGGAGTTAAGATTCATCCCCTCTCAGTGTCAATATTGTCAAAAAATCAATTTCACAGAGCATGTGAACAGAATAGAGTACAAGTGCTCCTCCTCCAGAGAGGCTTTTGTAAAAACGAAAGAAAAGAAAGTGCTGAGGATGTCACACCAAAATAATCTAATCCTTTAAGCATGGGAGGAATATTGTGGCAAAATGAAGAAAAGAAATAAAACAGCTGAGAATATATATTTTTTTTCTGCTGAATGATGACAAGTGCCAGCACAACAACACTGCCTCGAGCCACAACAATCAGTGGGAAAAAAAAAAGGGAGGCTCTCTAAATGAAAGACAGACGAGACTGGGAGGAAGAGAATGAGCTGGAATGAAGCAGAGACACGGCGACAAATAGGACGAGAGATAACGGGGGAAAAATTAAAAGGAAGGTGATGTAAAGTGAAGTCTGGAGGCCGACACCTGTCACTGCCATTTAAAGCTTTTTACTAAACCTTATCAGGACGAGTTGGGAAATGAGACATCCAGTGATTCTCCACTTCGTCCCTGTCAGACCACCATGACCGGGATGCCATCAAGGCGACAGCGGCGGCTCCATGATGAATAAAACATCACGGCTGTGGCTGCAGCAAAACTCAGGAGCCGTGACTCAGTAAAAGTGTTTGCGTGTGTTTCGGTGTCATTCAGGTGACAAACAGGAAGATTCTGACAAAGTTTGGACAGTTTTGAGGCGAACGTGGGATTAATTTTTGTCTGATTTGGAGTTATCCACATGAATTGTCACTTACAAAGCTTATTGACCATGTGCACCTTCTGTTCAACATTAGTTTTTTTTTCTGTATTAATGTTTGAAGGTATAATAAAAACATTCTTCACTTGTTTAAGCAAATACACAATAATAACTGTAATATATATTTGTGCAAAAACACAAGGCAATGATTTAGGATTGAGGTACTTGAAACGTGATGATTTGTCTTTTAACTCTGCTGGGTTATCTGAACGTCTTAATTTGCTTCACGAGAGGAGAAGATGGATATCAATGTCATATCTGTGGGATCACAGAGGTACGACACTTAATTAACGCTGCTTAGCAAAAAATTCAAGTGTTGACCCAACATTTCTTTTCACCTCAGAACCAGGGAAGCATCTATTTTTTTTTTACAATTTTAATAATTTTTCATAATGTCCGCCTAAACATGCTAAATTAGGTTTGTCCACATTTCACAAGAAGAAGAAGAAGAAGAATTAAAAGTATTCTTCTACTGATGGAATTAATGTGCAGATGGACATTAAAAAGTGTCAGTTCAAAGTTTTAGTTTCATTTATTATTGACCAGCCGTTACTGTAGTTGCAACGTGTTCTTCAACCTTGAGACGTATGCAGCCTGTTTGTCCCCATCATGTCTTGATGCAGCATTGACGGCTTCAGCTTGTTTGCTGTGATACATCATTAGCGCCATATTAGGGACGTCAAGTCAACTGGTTTTAAGGAAAGACTTGATGATTGACAAAAAATTGTTTATTTACAGTGACTGAGACTATTATTGGATGGGCTGCTGGATGTGTGTATCAGGACAGGATTACCTCCGCAGTAGAAAATGACTCAGTGCTGTAGGAAACAATATATGGGGTTGTATATCAGTAAAGCATATGTAATTATTAGGTTAAGTGAAATACTAATGGATAGTGCAAAACTAATAATAAATATTATAATTATTAATATAATTGGATCAATAATAGTAAATTGTATGAATACTGTAGCCCAGGGGTCTCAAACTCAATTTACTTGGGGGCCGCTGGAGGCAGAGTCGGGGTGAGGCTGGGCCGCATCAGGTTTCCACAAGAAAAACTTTTAAATAATTTTAATCTTCTCAAATGTCTTTATTTTTTATTTTTAACACAAAATAATATGAAAAAATAAATAAACAAATTAGAAGAAAATAAATAAGAAATTAATAAGAAAATCAATCAATCAATCAGTAATAAGTAAATAAAATAATAATAATTATTATAATAATTAGGATTCAAATGTCTGTATTAACAGTTCTTTAAGTTTTCTTCTGAACATGAATTGTCCTGAACATAAGTGGAACATTGAAGAACATGAACTGCTCTTCTGAACATGGCCTCTCTTGCCTACATCTCGCTGCTAGAGACCTGGCAGCGCTTCTTCTCGCATAACTGAGCCACATTTGGCTTGAGGGAGGAAGCAGTTGAGACCCTCAGTATGGCTTGAAGATGATCATCAGTAATTCTGGACCTGTACTTGGACTTGGAAGTTTCAATCAAGTGTTTAGCCGACGCACAAAGAACGTCATTTCCTCAATATACGTCATTTCCGCAATTTACGTCATTTCCGTTCCGTGCCGTTCATAACAAACTCGCGGGCCGCACTAACATTAAACTTTAATAATAAGGTGGGGGCCACAAACTATCGCCTCGCGGGCCGCAATTGGCCCGCGGGCCGCAATTGGCCCGCGGGCCGCGAGTCTGAGACCCCTGCTGTAGCCTATCCATTTGTGTCCTCCGCCCTGGACATTTGTCCTATCTATATCTTTTGACTCGTCTGAGCTACTTACTAAGTCCTGATGTGCTCAGTGTAGGACACTCCATTGATATCCATACTTTCCATTGATATCTCATGTGTTTGGGTGGGATGAGGGAACTTTTCAACTTTTCATACTGACACATTATGAGGACTGCAGCAAGAGCCGCAGCCCTGCTTGTTTTCCAACTATCCCTGTACAACCCTCATCCTCCAGCTTCGGACCGATTGAACACACCTGATCTAGGTGCACCGGTAGCTGGAAAACAAGCGAGGCTGAGGCCCTCGACAGCCCCGCTCTAGAGAACGGCTGTAGAATCAGAGCTAGACATTGTCTACAGTTTCCCTTTCAGACATGCAGCCAACCTGAAGAGATAGTCCAGGCGAGATGCCTTCACACTTGGGGTGGTGCTTGTGCGCTTCGAGCAGGGACAGGAAGTGACACAAAAAAGCAGCTAAAGCAACTATCAATTTACTAAATCTAAAGTATTATTATCACTATTAATATGAGATCTTCACCTTCTGGCGTATTCGTTCAGTTCTGCAATGGTTCAGCAATGGTTTAACTCAGAATCTGGTCTCCTGTAGTCCTGTGCCTTGTTGACCCATCTGTCCACCCCAACCTCCTCCTGACAGAGTTTTACTGCTCTAAATACAAGGTGACAGCTGCCAACGTCTCCAAACAGCTGCTGGTACAAAGACAAAAAGACATGTCAGAGAAATGTCACAACTTTGAAGTTTAACTTAACACAAAAATGACAAGCAGTTACTATTTTAGCGTGACATGTGAATGTCTCATGACTCATCATGTAAGCTGAAAATGTAATTAGGTGATTTGGCTCAAAATACATTTGCTGAACCTTCTTCATTCATGTTGACACACACTTTTCATTCAATAACCTCCATCCCATGATCTGGAAAATAAGGCTCCAGCTTGCTGCAGATCCTTTGTTAACATGGATGTTGGGCAGCATTTTCTCACAGGGTCCTGGGTTTGAATCCTGGGACGACCGGGCCCTTTCTGTGTGGAGTTTGCCTGTTCGTGTTTCCTCTGGGTGCTCTGGTTTCCCCTACCACTGGAAACGTGTGTCAGGGTCAGGTTGGCCAGTAGAGCTGCCCACAGCAGCTCAGGACTAAGCCTCCATCTGATCGTCTGACACAATTTTGTTGGACGCCTTGACAAAGTAAAACACTAATTCTGATATTATGAATTTGGTGCCTTTTTGAGGAAGCAATCATGGCGTCACTGGTCGTGTTGAACTGGCCCGGCAGCACAGGACTAGGTGGGAACCTAAATGGTCGAAACATTGCAGAATTTGAGGATAATATAGACCGGGTTAAAGTTAGAAATAGTTTGTTTATGAAGCTGTCTCAGAAAGCTTTACTATAGGGATGATTTTTTTTTATCTAGTGCACATTCAGGGGCAAAGAAAAAACCTTCAAAATAACGATAGTCACACATACACTCACAAACACACACAATCTCAGCACCCATCAAGGCTGCGACAGTTTTTGACAATTCTAACAAAAATTATTCATTTATCTGCTTTACATGTTGCTGATGCAACCTGGAGAAAGACAAGTTCAAAGGCCGTTGTCAGAATGACAGGATGAAAAAAAGATGGAGACTGAGAGGAATTATTCAGTGTTAGAGGACGCCACACTTAGAAACTCGTCACTTTGTGCTACTCCACATTTTCCTTTTCGCTGCCTCTCTTCATTTAGTGAATCCGCTGTTTCAAATGTGGAAAACGAATGGGCAGAAATTCTTCTTGGAGACACGCAGTGATAGGACGGAAGAGCCACAGCAGCTTTTCAGGGAGCGGCAATGCAACGTTTGTGCTGAGCCAACAGTGGAGTTGTGAACATTTTGTGTTGAGGCAGTGCGGCTTCTGAAGGCCGGCTTCATTTTTGTGGGTGTTGGCACCCGCAGCTGTGTGTCAAATCTCTGCATGTGCATCATTCACTGTGGACAACTCACAGCCAGACCGTTCTCATTCCCGAGGCATCACAGGCTCCCAGGTCACTTGTTTGCATCAGTGACGCTTCAATATTCAAAGCAGTGATATAAAATATAAAAGTCTCATAGGGTGGTGGACGATCCGTCCAGACACAGGACTTCTTACTTTCCTTACTCTAGTACGGAACTACCTGTTACTGTTTGTAGCGTGAGGGTTTATCCTGAAGTTGTTCTCTCTAACCCTAACACAGTTAGTGTGTATAAAAATGGGGGCAACAAAAAGGTGGTGCTCCTGTAGTGTCCATTACTGAGTCCACCTGTGGCATCATATCAGGCGTAATTATTCCCGTGGTGTCAAATAGTGGCGCTTCTAGCGCGTCCAGTAGTAACGTCAAAGGAACACAGGTAATATCTGACGTTGTGGGATGGCAAGATGTCGTCGAAGCTCAGGGATCAGTGGAAAGAGACTGACCTCCACAACAGCTGCTCAGCTGTGTATGCGTAGTGTGCAGCTCACAGATAAATGTGTGCATGTGTGTAGCTTAGAAAGTCCTGTGTGTTCACAAATAGATTAGATCCGACAAAATATAAATTATTAGTATTCAGTCATTACTATTCACTCATTTTGAAACCTTATAATAAACAGCCTCCACCAGGACCGGCATTAATCAAAGTTGTCAAATTCAGACACAAAAACCGGAGTCGGCGTACGAATATATAAATTGTTTAATCAGGTGATCTCATTTAGGAACCGAGAGTGACTTTAAAAACAGCAATTAACACAACAATCAAGGTTCAATTATTTAATCAAAATCTATTTTGCATGATAGACCTGCATGGAGGAAGCATTTCCACACCAGAAACAGAAACACTGATGTAAATGTTGAAAACAGCCGAAAAGTTTCCCACTGGGAAGAGACTTTGAAGTTTTGAAATACTTTGGTGTTTGATTAGCCTTTCATTCCACCTACCTGATGATAGATCCTGCCGAGCGGTGTTTCCATCTTCACTTAGACACAAATCGTTTTCAAGAGTGTCGCATATTATGAAAACTAATGAATCAAATGATAGTTTCTACTTATTTTTCTGTTTCTATTATAGGTTTTCATTAAATCAAAGTGAGAATATTCGTCTCCTGTATTTAGACACGGCTCAACACAGTGGAATTTAACGATTGTTAATACGGTCAGTGTAGGAGAACACAGAGCTTTAATTTCTTAGGACCCGACTTTATTAAAATATTAAAAAGTGCAAAAAGTGAAATGGTCTAAATAATAAATCTGGGTATCGTGGCACATCTGTCCTGCTGCTGTCGCTACTGCACACAGTAATATTGTTGAAGATTCATGATCAGACAACAGCACATTCATCTCAAAGCTGTGGGGTTAAATAACCGGCGTCCTGCAGGTGGATTCAGGCACCCGTTGGACAAAATGAATCCATCAATCAAACAAACAAATACTTGTTATATTTTGTGGCTGTTGAAATGTGAAGTTGTCATTTTTTTTTTCTTTTTCTCACAACATCTGGCGACTCCACTGCTCCGATTTCATCTGTCAGATTCTCTGTTATTCGCAGTGCAGACGGTGGTAGAAGATGAGCTGCTGCTCTGATTTACTTCTGCCTTTCACTTTTTCTTTAAGACTTTTGCAGAAGCACATTTGCTTGATCTCGAGAGAGCGCACACAGGGCTTCTGTGTGTCTCCTGGAACTCCTCGTAATCTGCCCTCAGAGGCACTTTCCACAACAAATTAGACTGCCACGTTTCATGTTTTAATTACAGTTTGCCCTTCACATCAGGACTCAGTTCAGCAGTCCTGCCGGATTTCACACTGTCCAGTAATAATTCCTCTCACTTTCTGTGGTACTCGTGTATTTTCAGAGCTGCCAGCATCGGTGAAAAGCATTTTCATGAAATTTGCTGCAAAAAGAAATTCATGATCTCCAGAGGGTGAATTATAAAGGTTTGTGTGACCTTCTGACCTTTTTTGTTTAAAGATCTTTTGCAACATACACTGAAACGTGTCTACACTTAAACAGGACGCATTCCTTCCTCTCAGAGGATGAACCCATTTGAAATATTTAGCTCCAATGCTGATAGTGTTTTAACAGACTTGAAGTCATGGGTGCATTGCTGGAGTAAATGATGAAGGTTCTGCACTTACAGAACGCTTTTCTAGCTGTGGATACTCAAAGCGCTTTACAATCACACACTCATACACCGATGGGGGATCTGCTCTGCAGCTGGCTGATGCTCACCGGGAGCAACTAAGTTCAGTGTCTTGCTCAGGGACACTTCAACGTGTTACCAGAGGAGCCGGGGATTGAACCAACAACTGCGCTACTAGAAGCTCCACAGTCTTGGTGCACTTCAAATTTGTGAATAACTGAAATCCAATATTCAACTTTAGCCAGCTTTGTTAGCTCTGGTGGGGGCATCTGCTATGCCACCTTTCACTCTTTTTGTTTGTCCTTGTGGGCACCAAGTGGGGCAAAAAGAAGAGTCTTCCTGCTGTTCCTCATCAGCTCCCACCTCATCTGGTTAAAATGTGAATAAAAACCCGGTGCTTATATTTGATTGATACCAGCAACACGTTTCACGAAAGTTCATCTGTTCATCACATTATTGCATCAGTGACTTTAGTTTTGAAAGTACTTTCTCCCTGTTCTTGCTCAATATAGGATTTCAGCAGTTCAAGGCCTTCTTTTTTGCCTCCTTTTTATTTCAAAAAGCTTTACATTCATGCAGACAAACATATTAGTAAATATAACAAAAAAATCTATATTGTCAAATTTAACATGTGAAATGTTGGTTTCGTACAGTTTTAGTTAAGTTATTGAAATTATTTCTTCACATTTTAAGCAGCCTCCCACCTTTTCTGGAAATGACGACTGTTACAACAACAGGCTGTGAATCTTGGACTTGGGACATTTCCCACCTTGTCCAGTTGCTAATCTCTGTCTAGGATAATGTGTGAGAGAGAAGTCCTATTTGACAAACAGATTCATGTGACACTTCTTCTTTCAAAATTAAAATTTCGGGATTTATTTCATGCTGAAACTGTTCTCGAACAAAAATACTGAGATACTCTGATTCCATTCACATTCACACTTTTCTCGCAAACTGCAATAAACAGATTCTCCAACCAAAGGCTGTGTGGACAAAAGTGAACAGGCAAAGCAAAGAGTTTTTACTTTAGTGAGGTGATAATGCAGTAAAACAGATTTGTTCTAAAGTCAGCAAAAGAGTCGGAAGAGTAAAGCTCGAAATAAAATCAGGACAAGGCAAAAAATATAAAGCCTCCAGTCTTTTAGAGGCAGAAAATGGTAAGAACCAGGAACCATGACAGGAAGAGGGAGGTTAGGTTGCTGGCTTTGGTGGTCTACCCTGTCTACAGAGGCAAGATGTCTACTAGGGTGGTGAAGGTCACATTCTTTGTAGGATGCAACACAATGTGTGTCTTTTTGAAAATGCACACACTCATGGTGTGGAGACATTAGAAATGACTCTAGGTTGCATGAGAGCGACATTGAAAACATCAGAACCAAGAATCTTCATCGTAATCATTAGTTATAATCAATATTATTCATGCAAATACAACAAAGTATTTTCTGGGTTATATCATTTATGTAACAGGTGAGAAATCTTGGCATCGAAAATCAGCTCAGAAGGCGAGTCATCTCATTGTGGTCCAGTGTTTTAAGTCCTTTTGTCGGAAAAGATGCTGAATTAGTTAAAGCAAAGAAAGCAAACGAACACCCTCGCCCTGCAGGCTGCCAGAACATTCCTCTGCTGAGCCTTCGCTTGTTGAGACTCTCAATCAGTTCTGGCAAAGAGACGCTGCACATATTGGAGTAGGCTGATTGGCTTTCACGTCTTGGCGGTGGAAGAGAAAAAAAAGGAATGGTTAGTGATTAAATTCACTGGCAGCCCGGGCAACACAAGACAACACAACACACACGTCTGTATTTATATTGTTGGACGTTAATCCTGTTAATGAAAAATGTGCTGTTTTTCACAGCCACTGGCATGGCGAGTGCCAACCCTCTCTGGTGGGAAGGGAGGTGGGATGAGTGTTCATCCGCCAAAATAATAGACACATTAATAAGAAAAGAATGTCACAATCAAAAGAAATTACATTCTGGACACAAAGCGTAGGACGCGTCTCGCTTGCTGCTACACCTGCGTGATGAACCAGGTGAAACTGTGATGTCGGGAGACGCTGCTGTAGATCTGAGAGTGTGTGTTCTCCTGCAGGAATGCGCCGATCCAACGCACGGTTCCAAACACACACAGGCAAATAGAACATGGAACACACAGATCCTCACAAACAATGCGGCGACTTCTCCAGGCTGTCGCACTTCGCATCTGAGCTACAGTTTAGAAAAAGTTCAAATGAAGCAGATTGTTTTGGGGTTTTTTTCATCGCTAAGTTTCCTTCCTGTTAGCCCACTTATGGGGGAATCACATAAGCTGCAAAATCCGTTCTGCCAGTTTTTTGACTCCGTTCAGTTTTGCATGAAACAATAGTCCAACTGGAAAGATTGTTTTACGTGGATGTCATTTCACACTTTACGCTCTTTATTGTTAAGTTAATCACTTTTTCTTTAGAAAGTGGTTCCTTCAAACTTTGTAATAAATGACTCACATTGATCAGCCGAAACATTACGACCACCTGTGTAATTTAATACAATCCAATACAGCAGCTTTGCCATGAATTCTACTTTGTAGGCTGAAACTGTCACAAAGATCATAGTTAAACTAAAAAGTCAGGCCCTCCTCTTTTTTAATAGACTCCAGTACAACTGCCCCACCCACTTTGACCTCAATAATAAACATAGAAAAAATTCTCCTTTCTGACAGTTTCAACCTAAAAACTGAGACATTATAACCTTGTAAAAGTAGAATTCATTGCGGAGCTGCTGTACTGTACTTGTTTTCAATTGCACAGGTGGTCATAAACTTATGGGTGATCAGTTCATATATAGTTTTTATATTATAGTAAATCTTAAAAGTAAATGTAGATTCAGCTGAAAAACCTCCCTCCTCTCAATAATAACAAATAAATGAACTAATATTGAAAAAAAACCTGATGCTTTCTGTTTTCATCAAAAGTTCACATTTCTTTACAGGTCAGACTTATGTGTGAGCTGCAAAAGCACCAATTACAATTGTATGTCTAAAGTTGACCCAAGGTCACACTGTCTTTGGGAGCTGCAAATTACAGCGGTTTGGACAAAGTTGGGACCGTTGTTCTGTGCATTTGTGTTGTGTTGATTTGACATCGGGCAACTTCACAGCTGTACCTGAGCAAACCATCTGGCACACGTGGTGTTTACTGTCACCTATAAATTTTTTTACATGACATTTCAGTGTCCACTATATTTTTATGTTTTGCCAAGTGTCCCAACCACAGATTGTGAAAGAGTGTGTGGTCTGACATTCTGATGTTTGTGCTGTTTTACAGATGTCAGGTGTTGCTCCGCATTTCTCATGGATGGATGTTTAGTGAGAGCTGAGCCAGTGAGTTAGACAAACGTGAACATATACGAGCTCGAATGCTTGTGCCTCATCGAGTGCCTTAACCTGACCTCTACACAACAATCTACACTCACTCTAAAGATACTGGATGTGTCCGTGTGTAGCTGTTGGCTGTCACAGCAGTCAGCATAACCCCCCCCACTTAACAAGCCACGTTCTCCACAAAAGCAGCCCTGACAAGTCCAGTCAACGGTCTGTTGTGTGACAATTACTATGCCACAGCAAGTACAGTTGTAAGCCGAAACCACAGGCCACATCACATGCTTGGCTAACATGGGTGGAAAACCTCTGCGCCTCCCAGCTGTAAACTGCCACAATGTCTTCGTCCTTTTTGAAGTATCGTAACTCTAACGTGTGACAAATATTATCTGAATTTGGGCAGTTTGGCTTAACGAAGAGTCACATTAACACTAAGTGACTATCAAAGCTGCAGATTTTCCAATGAAACTCCACTCTTGTACTGTGTTTTTGACTAAATAAAATTCTTAATATTACATAAATACATCTGTTTCTTATGGGCATTAGGGCCAATAGTGCTTGAACCGCCAAATTTCCACTTGTGGCTTCATTTGAGGTAATACGATGCAGCACATTCAGATCATTCTGGCTGGGATAAATGTACTGTAAAATATTTAATATCAGCGCTGCCCACCCGGGGCTCGGAGCAGTGACAAATATCCTCCTCTGAAGTTTCATCAAAATCTGATCAGCAGCATCCGAGAGATTGTGTGTGACAGACGGAGGGATGGAGGGATGGACGAGTGCCGACCCTCAGTCCCACTGCGGGGGGCAACAGTGGTACCAACGGCTAATTAATCAAATTATATGACAGATGGTGTGGAGGAACTATTTCCCCCACAGGATGCTTTTAGATGAGCCACCGGCCTCGTGGTGAAACTGAGCGTCAGCACTTGACTGAAGTCCTTTCATTCTGTCCAATAACAGAGGGAAGGTTTGGGGAGGGAAAAGGGCCAGCATTAGTGGAGAATTGGAAAAGAGAAAGAAGAGACGAATGATGGAAAAATATTGCTCTTTTCCTTTGGATGTGATGTGATCGCAGCCTGGTGATATTGCTTTGTGGAATATTGCTGGAGCGCAGAATTAGATTGGGTCTCCCCCACTGGCTTCCATGATAAAGCCTCAGGAAAAGCAGCTTTGGATCGATCCAGCAGACAAAAGCAGGACGACAAAAACATAAAAAGATTACGGACCTTTGAAACGGCTTCATTTCCAAGGGAAGGGACACACCCTGCTACCGCTATTAGGTTGTACACAGTTTGGATTTGTCATGTGATAAATCTGTCATTTGTTAAAGTAGACAGGTACAAGAAATCCTTCAGTGCGATTGGTGTCAGAGTCAGTAAACTCTTCCAGGAAGCAGCAGGAGGCTTCTGGTGTAATGATGGTTAAGGTAAGAAGTTTGTTAAATGCTTGTTTGGTTTAGGTGACTGAAAAAGGCACAAAAACAGAATTATCTTACATACAGTCTGTCTGAGTCAGTCTGATTTGTACCAATTTTCCACTTGAAAATGTGTAAAACGCAAATACAGAGAAGATGCAGTGATGTCCGCATCATTAAAAACTCATTTTTAATTTCAGTGCAGTTAGTACAAAGACAGTATTGCGACGCGAATGTTGAAACAAAGAAACGTGATTGTGGATAACGAGACAAAAGTATATGATGCAAAAAAAAAAAAAAACACCAGCTGATATTTGATGGGGCAGCGTTGTGACTGGATAATTAAATAGTGTAAGCATAGTCAACATCCATCAGTCTGTGAAAAAAAAAATGTGTATAACACATTGAAATCGATGTTTCTCAAAGTAAAGTTGCAACAAATTTTGGCATTTCGTCATCTGCTGTTCATAATATCATTAAAAGACTCAGAGAATCTAGAGAAACCTATTTATGTATCAAGGGACAAGGCCAGAACCCAATAATGAACTGGCCTGCCTGCAGTCCAGACCTGTCACCCACTGCAAACATTTAGCGTATTGTGAAATGAAATATATGACAAAAAAGGCCCCAAATGGTGAGTAACTGAAATCCAATATCAAGCTATAATTGGGAAAAAATTGCTTTTAAAACTAAAGTAATTGGTCTTCTCAGTTCCCAGACGCTCACATAAGTTGTGATGCAACGCACTGGTAAACATGTTGTACCATTATACTATATACAAACAAAAAGTTTGTAAACAAATCTGTTTTGCAAATTATTGCATTATATTTATTTATATTCACAACTTTCCTGAAAATTCCTGGGGCTGCAGGTCACGGAAGACCTCTCTATATATTCCAACAAATCGTAGCTTCGGCCTCCACCAGGCCTTCCTTGCCATTCTTCTACGGAGGCACCATGGAGACCACCCTGACCCCCTGGATCACTGTGTGCTGTGGAAACGACAACGTTTGCGCACCTGCAGACCCCTCAGCATCGCAAATGACCAACGCAACCTTTCCCTTTACCAGACAAGGTCCCAGTGGTCATGCTGTTTACAGGCAGCAATGCTGACAATTGTTTTGCTGATCTTAGCGTTGTCATATAATCACACAGTAACATTATCTCGTTATAAACACTGTGTGTCTGATTTGCCGATGTATGAGTGAATGAAGCTACTCGTGAAATCCCCTGGAGGACTTTACATCACTGGGATTCACATGATGTTAACTGGTGGATCTCTGAAAAAGAACTTGACCGGTTGGGCTGAGTGGAACGTGGAAAGAGAAAAGGGCAACAATGCAACAGCAAAACATTTGGATCGAGATTGATTTTTCACCAAGATCTTACATTGATGAGGGTAGAGCCGGACCAGCCAGTAACGTGTTCTCCAGCACATCCCAAAGATTCTCAGCGGGGATCAAGTGTCCATGTGTGGAAAGGATTTCTCCTGCTCCCTGAACCACTCTTTGACAGTTTAACCTGATGAATCCTGGCATTGTCATATCCCTGTGGCTTCAGGAAAGAGAAGATCTATCGATGGAAAATCCTGATATTAGTGTATTCTGGCAGTCAGCAGTTCGAATCAGTTGGGGGTAAAGAACTTGCTGCCAGCTGAGCTGTGTTAATCACGTAATACATGTAGAGATGTGGGGTGTTTCATCCCAGAAATTATTGTGTCCTTACTCACTGTGTGTAGGAAACCTACTTTATGTATATATGACACATATTAATACACTGCAGGACTTGATGCAGACCTCAAACACCCTCCGCTAACAGGAACTCTGTCATACAGGCTCACCTGGTAAAACAGGTAATAAAGTGCAAGTGAAAAACCTCAACATTATCCTCTCTGCAGTTTCTTACCTGCCTCTCTCACGGAGGATGAGCGGGAGGAGGGGGTGAGGGAGGGATTCAAGCTCTGTACTGAGAGAGAAAAAAAAAAAAAAACACTTCCAGATTTATTGTGAGGTAAAGGCAGCAGGACAGCGTCATCAGAGCTGACAAAACAAATCCAATGTTGTAGCTTGCTCCCTCTAATCTTATGAGTGGTCAGGGAGCGAGGTGATACCGCAGATAAAAGTAAATCTACTTGGCAGCAAAGAGTTGCTGTCCTCATTTGTTTGTTGTGTGCGAGACACGAGAGAGTATTAAGAGCTGGAGCTCGCTCTGCGCAGAAATTCTCCTCCGGTATGAGAAGAAGAAAAAAAAAAAAAGGCGACACACTGGGAGATAAATTAGGACTGTGGCCATCGCTGTTATGGCGGGATGATGGCTGAATTGTTTTCCCAGGGCAGAGTTGGCTCTTTTTTTTTCCCGGCAGGAAGCTTCTCTACCTGATTAGCGAGCAGAAAACCTGCTGAACAGAGTGAGCAGAACAGAGCTGCTGCCTCCTGCTAAAGGTACACACACACACACACACACACACACACACACACACAGTCAGAATATGCTCTAACGAGTTCCCATGGTTCAGAAACGTTGTCACATCCAGCAGAGAGCCGTCAGTCAGTCTGTTGGGCTTCGAGAGCATCCCCAATACTGTCAGATGTACTCCCATACTCTGATCAGTCCTGCAACACTGCGCTCAGGTGCTACACAGGGAATCAATGCATGCGACGCCTGCAAGTGTGACTGGGGCTTTTCAGAAAGGATGTTCTCAGTGGATCATTCCGGCTCTTCACAACTCAAGTCCTATTTTGCTCACGCGTCCCTCATTTTTTATCAGTGGGAGAAGAGATTCTTCCTCGTCATCATCGAGCACACATACATGTTACGATACATTTTCTTTGGGCATTGAACCCGTCCCCCCTGGGGGCAGCGACAGGTGGTCAAAGGGAGCTAGTGCTGGTACCTGGTGCACAGGCTGGGATTTATTCCTGCAAACGAGTCCAGTCCAACCCACTGACCACAGCGAATAAAAACACTGCAGTCACCGGGTTAAAATCACAGGTGACGTTAACTGTGATAGCCGATGTACAGGGTGAGAAGCAGGCAAATCATCAGGACAGTGGAAACAACCAAACAGATATGTGTACAGAGGAAACACAGGGTTTGTTATCGTCTTTGAATCATTCGGAAGGGTTTGTCACCCGTGCTAGTGGACGTGTGGAGCGTGTTTCTGTCAGTGCTTGATGTGATGTGAACCACACACATCATATGTCCTGCCTTCAGCCAGGCTCCACCTCTATACAAACACAGTATTTTCAGTCGGTTGAAACATGCCAGCTACATGTTTTAAACTTTGGACAGTGTCATTTGAGAAATAAGTTACTATGACATTAACCATTTAGGTTTAGTCGTCGACTTCTTGACGTTGGCTGAATCCTTCGTGTGTGTTCCATTGCTGCCGCTGTCCATGGTGCTGATTTCTGACGGCATCGTGGTGTCGTCCTGTGCCATTCGATCTATGCCACACTCAGCGCCTCGTTAGGCAGCGAAGCAGTGAACCATGACTTTTTGGTGGGCAGATACTGTCTCTAGATTTACTATTAGTAGCCATTGGGGAGCAGCAGTTGAATGTGTAGCACGACTACATCATACTGAATGGTGTGACTATGAACACAGAATACTGTGGACTGTAAAGCTTCAGCGTGAGTGAGGAGTTTCATCACCCACAGGAAATGAGGCCTGTGATTTAAACTGACTCTGAAAGCAGCCATTACTCTGTCAGCGCTTGAAACTGATCGTGATCGTCCCATTCACAAACCACAGAAAAAACCTAAAGCAGGAAATCGCAGGGAAAAAAAAAGGGGCTTGAGGGAGATGAAATTATGTGCAGTGGCTGTAATTCTTGTTCAGTGTGTGTCTGATGAAAGCGGAGTTGCAAACCAAGTTTAACCAACTTTAAGCGTTTGTCTGTTGCTAAAACTCTAGGAAAATATGGAAGATACTGCTGTTAAAGTGATGAAGAGGAAGGAGTCTGCTGCAGCAGGCTCAGTGGGAAAGTCTTAAAACACGTTATGTTTTCTTAATTCTTATTTTTACCTACAGCTGTGTGCTTCAGCTTTGGGTGGAATCGAGTGCAACCTTTTCATCTACAGACCGTTTTCTTAGCTCAGAGACTCCAAATGTGTAGTTTAACATACCATCTTTATTTCAGTTCCCAAGATACAAAAAGGATAAAAGAGGGAGGGCAGGGGGTGAAGCCTGTGGGCTGGCTGGAGGTATTTTAGGTATTGGTATTATTTGTAACCTTTATTTTGCTAAGGAAATAAAGGTTGAATATGTGTCATGATCAAAAAATTGACATCCAACAGAGATTATACTCATAGCTCCATCGCAACCTCAATTAGTATTAAATTATCACATTTTACAAAAATAACAAGGAAATATATTGAACTTTTACATATCAGAAATTAACACATTGACATGTTCCCCGATACCTAATTAAGAAATACTTAAATAATTAGACCTTGTTATTTAAAAACAGAAGATCTTGTGCAAAAACGCGTGTTACCTTTGCTTCCTCCAGACTGCTGTGCAAAGTTGGGGCATTTGCTCATGCACTAACTGTTCTAAGCGTGCGGGGTGTTTCATCCCGGAGAGTGTTTTAAAATTAACATGAAGTGTGCACAGGCAGCAGCAAACTGACCGACACTGAACATGTGGAGAAACAAGTTATTAGTTTTAGTGCTTGCATGGGAATTGGAAAATTAATTAAAATTTAAAAATTCATGTGATTAATTCAGAAGAAAACAAAGTTATCCTTCAAGGCTTATGGGGCTGATGGGGAACAGGTGAGGAGCTGGGGGTATGGGGAGTCAGCCAAGTGTGAATGTAGTGAGTGCAGGTGCAGGTCTGTTGGTCACGACAGGAGGTTCAAAACAACACGTGACTGTTCCGGGACAGTTTGGGCAAAAGAAAAAAAGAAGGTTTCTCCATCATTAAATGTTTCGGTAGTTTCCTGTATGCAGGAAACCACCACAACTATCTCCATCAGTAGATGTGAGATTGTGATTTTTTGAGGGCCATAGGATTCGTGTTGGATTTTGAGCTTTAGCTTTGAATGCACTGCACCCATGAGGGTACCAACAACTATCACTGAATTACTTCTGATACAAAAGAAAAACTATTAATTTAAAGATTGTGCGTCAGGCTCTGAACTACATCTGAGTTCCCTTTTCAAAACAGGTTCTAAGTACTTTTATATGTGTTTATTCTCGCTGGATATCAACAATAGCACTTAGAGCAGAAGATGGAAAAACGGGGAACTCCTTTTTCCGCATCAAAGTTTGTTTACTGAGTATCACTGCATAGGGTATGAAAAAAGAAAGTACAGAAGTAAAAAGCTTTGAGCATGTGTGTGAAAGCTAATAAAGCCTCCTCAAGCAATGTCACTTGAGTCAGCATCAGTTGGGTCTGAAAACCACAGCCCAGTCTCAGTTCATATTTTATACCCCTATCCCTCATTTTCTAGTGCTCAGCGTTTGAGTTTCCCCTAAAAAATACAGTCATAAACGGTAGTAGCTGAAATACAGTCCGACCATTTAAAACCACTGTACGTCTTAAAAGCAGAAAGGATGGTCTCGTTTGCCAGTAAAAGCAAATGGATGGAAATATAAACGTGAAAAGTGGGACACATAGTCATACCCTGAGTTAATGTTAGACATTAGTTATATTTTTATTCAGTGAATATACGTAAAACAAGAAAACGCTAATGTACAGTGTTTAACAGAGAAATGCTGACATTTATTCATAACCCTGGGTTTGAACGTCTTCGTCTACGATGTCTACGACTACGGTGATTACGTTTTGACGGACAAATGTACATTCAAATGAACATAATATCAACATGTGACCTGTAACATCAATAAAATCATCAATAAAATGTTACCAGGCAAAGTATTTCGGCTGGCCAAAATATTTGATCTTGCAGAAAAACAAATATAATATTTGTTGTCTGTTTCTAATATGTGCTCCTAAAGTAAAATTTCCCGTTTGTGTGACTACAGAGGTATAAAAGGATTTTATGGTTGAGTTTAGGTTACAGCAGCTGGTTAGATTCAGAGGAAGATATGCAGCTTGTGTCTTTTTACACAAAACATGTTTTGTAGTTTTCGTACATATGCACAATCTTTCTTTAACTATTAATATCGTTGGTTTTCTTGCCGGAACTGAACCAGACACAGGACTCAGGAATTGATCTTGGGGCTTTGGCTTGACAATCCAGTGTTGTTTTACAGCAGCCACCCTCCACAACCACCCTTTTTCCCTTAATAAAAGTACTTAACTCTAATGGCATTTGCAGTTTTGTTTTATCAGAACATAGTTTTGTTCAACGTTATTTCAACGTTACGTCTGCAAAACACCCTGATCTCAGACTGAACTGTTGGGTATCAAGTTCCACTGAGGAAAATGTAGGCACACAGAAAAAAAGACAGTAACAGCCACTTCGTTGCATCACTTCTCATCTTTTTTGTCCACTAAGTCCAAAATTACTTACAAAAGCAGAGAGACAAACACAGTGTAAGACCGAGTGCAGCCGTCCTCGTTGGCGCAGCAGCCTTCATGCGGAGCCACTGTCTCCCCTCAATGCAAATGGCAGCTCTGTGAATTGCAAAGTGCAAATATGTTTGCAGATCTTTTCTTGGAAAGTCAGTCCAACTATGACTTTTTCAGACTCTTCTGCTCCCGGTCTCTGTCTGTGGAGTTGAAGTGCCTCTTTTTCTTTTCCTTTTTGTCTCATTTACATGTTTCAGGTGAGAAAACTAAAACGCATAACTGACAATTGTGAGAAAAATGTTGTCACATTTACTTTTCTCCCAACTCGCCAACATATTTGCATGCAAACCTTGTTCCTTGCAGAGAACAAGTCTCTCCTCAGAAGTTGAAGTAGTTCTCGTTAGATGCTCCCTCACACAAACACATTCACACTGAGTCACACTCTCTCTTTCTTTTCTGCCAGTGTTGCTTCAGTCTCAATGCCAGACTCCAACCATCCTTGCAGTCGAGAAACAAGAATCACAAACTGAATGAAGAGATGAAATGCGCACTGTAGCAGCACGCAGCGACACAGTCCGCCCACCTTCATCTCGCCCAGGATGCTGAGAGGTCCGACAAGCAGCCAGCTCACTCTCCACACAGACACTTCAGTGACAGAGGAGTCTGCGTTTGCTCTAACATGCCGAGCTGTCGAGAGGAGTTTCTCTGTCTGAGCCGGGGGTGAGTCACTGCAGACAACAGAGCGAGCTCCAACATCCACTCTGTGCACAGACAACAGGCGTCAGACGGCAGGAAAAGGCCGGAGGAGTCAGGCTGGAGGACACGGAGTCGGGGAGGGACACGTTTGTCATAAACCAGTTGTTTTAAACCCGCTGCAGCATTACACAACTGAGAGGTTTGATGTGCTGCCTGTCTGGCAATAAAATAACGAAGATAAATGACAAAGGTTAGAATTTAAACTTTGTGAAATTTCAAACAGAGTGCAGATGATCCAAGTCCTGAGGGTGGTGCCACAGTAAAGGTCACAGAGTTATTAAAATCAAAAGCGTTCATTCTCTGGGCACCAATAACATCAAGACAATCTGGCTTTTAGTTGAACAGATACTTACTGTAGATAAAGAGACAGTTTTGGTCAACCAAACAATGACGGAACGAATCAAATCGGGCGACATGCAGTAAACAGTATTAAACACTGGACGGTTTAAATGGACCACAGGAGGAAAAGCTCAAACAGGGTTTAGCATTTGGAGCTTCACTTACAAAGAACAAGCTCATATGGTGAGAAGAGTCACCGTCAAGTGTCTGAGCGCAGGTGAGCTGGGAATCGAAGGAATGTTCAGTGCCCTCAGTGTGTATCTGCCATTGCGGGTTGTTTGGGTCCATTCGGCCTATTACAACCGGAGACCAAATTAAAATGCTGCTAGTTCTTCTGCGTCATCGATCGTATGATGGAGTCACCTCCAGGAAGTCGCCGCCTCCGTTTACAGGTTACAAAGGTTCACCTGGAAATTTATTTATGACATTCTCCCTCCCAAATGTCATTGCTCATCAAACCTGTCTTGACTGAAAATGTGCTGCCATAAAATGCTAAACATGGTGCACTTCTTGTTTGGTACCATGAAGACAAGGGTGCAGCAGATGATAGGAGCCTCCTATCGGGCTCCACGAGTGACCAGTGAATGTTACATGGAAAAACATTTGAAACTGATTTAAAAAAATGAAACAGATGTCACCGGTTTCTTTTTGGCTATTTTGTCACGTTCTCTTCCAATTTCCTGTCTTATACATTTGATTTTAATGACCTTATTTGTTATGTCACATCTGTTGGATCTTTGTTGGTAACATGCCAAACTAATTAATGGATATTCATCGTATTTCATATGTAACGTAAGTGCGTAATTTAGCATTCAGCTAAATAGTAAATTTTGAATATATTAAATATTTTAATAAATGCAAAAATAACATTTACTCTGTTTTTGAGCACTGAACTTCTTTAAAATCAGTGAATGAAAACCCACATTTGTGTGTCCAGTCTGTACATCATCTTAACTGGCACACGCTGCAGCGCTGAGAGTCGTCTCTGTGATGAAATGTGACGGCGCCAGCAAAACCTCAGATCCAAATCAGGTCCGGAGTGACTCACAGCAGCCCATAAAGCAGCGCGCTGATTACACACGGCTGATGAAAGAGGTCAGCAGCATCCATAAATCCAGCGTTATATTAAAGGACGATTTGGTTTCTGTTGTGGAAGCTGTAAAACGCCCCGATCTCCAATCTGGCTGAAGCATATGTGAGCAGTAAAAGGTACTTATGGCTGACATGTTTATCTGCCCACACATTCAGCCAACTCGCAAAAAACAGCAGAGTCAGGAGCTTTTTCAACAAGCACGAGAGGAGGAGAAGAAGGAGCCAGAGTGCCAGATGATTGATACATCAGCATATCTCATCGGCCATCATGTCTGGGAGCGGCAGATGATAGAGCCGCCGCCTGGCTGAGAGGCTTTTAGCCTCTGGACGGGTCAAACACCCCTATCGTCATGGTAAAAGGCCAGCGTAAATCTCCCTGCCACTGCCGCTGCCCTGCCAGCTGATCAATACTGATCTAAAAGTGATGAATGAGAGCTCGATGGACTCCATCTTTTCTTCTCCCGGCGGCAGCATGAGGAACATCTTATCTCTCCCTCGGCTGAGTGGTGCAGTGTTTTTGGTCGGGGGGAGGAACTGGAGAGAGGTCACGGAGATAAAACAGAACATCCTCGGTGTCTTCAGTGCGTCACACGAAGCCCAACGGGCTGCAGATTGTAAAGGGGTTCACAGTGACACATTCAAATCAGCAGGAGACAGGGGTCAGAGGTCACGGCATTGGTGAGGCGTTTACTTTTTCTTTACACTTTGTCTTTGTGAGTGTCTCCGCAGTGTTTCAGGTGGGACCTGAGTACCCGAGGACCCATGTGATCACTTTTGACACGGCGTTGTCTTGTTGTTTCACATCCAAGATGCATTTACATTTTTAAGAACGTGTCTTATCAAATCACTGGATTCTAATTTAAAACTCTGCGGCCGCGTTTGCCCAGTGAGCGTAGCATTTATTCATTGTGCAATTTTTGTTTTTAATGGTGTTCTTCTACTGTGTCAGGACATTATTTTTTATCTCCAGTAAAAAAGAGGAGGACAGGCGCCTAACAAAGCTGTCAAGGTGCAATAAACAATGTTTCACTCAGGCTTTATTACATCTTTATTGCACTCCATTCGCTCCAAATTAAACACGTTATATGTTTTATTTTATCTCTACAGTTTCCACTGAGCTCATGTTTGATTTTATTGATAATTACACAGAAACAAAACAGGTTATGGAAATGTTTTGTCATGATGATATTGACGGACTAAGCACGAAAAAAAAAAAAAAAACCCTCATTGGCTCAGAAGGCCCTGCCTGTGGCCCACCTAGAGGCCATTAGTGACCTCTCCAGCCTGAATGGGGCTGATGGACCTTCACTAACGCTCAGGGGACCCGTAGGAACGTGGAGCACGCTGGCGTACGATCAATAAAACGACAGTGTGACAGTTCCACTCAGGCGTTACAATGAACATCAGTTGTTTTCTCAGTCTGAGCTCTCGAGCTGCATTTTCCTGAGATGAATCCTCCCCTCCACCCACCCGCCTACACATAATGATAAAGGCCATGAATTGAAGCCATAAATTACCTCCTAACGTTGAAGAGTGTGATGATTAATCACTGCACAAAGTCTCTGCCGAGGAGACACAAAGACGTGTCTCCCGGTGCCAAACAGCTTCTCTGTGTTCGCACGCTGATGATTTACAGCGCGTCCGAGCGGCCGCGTTCAGCTCGACTGTCAGCCGCTGAATCAGAAAAGGGTTTGAAGATGCCAAGCTGACAAAGACTACAACACAGAGTCTGCCACACTCAGGAAAGCTGCAACATGGACACGTTTTGCTGATGGTGACGCCGCTCACTCCGGCTTCTTTCAGCCACAATAATGGCCATCCGGTCAGTGATGCACTCCATAAATCAAACAGGCTGTCGGTTTGTTTATCCGCCGAGGTTGGGGCGAGGTCTGAAACAGCAGTATCTGTCCCGGCCAGCTGTTCGCTTCCCCTCTCTGTCTCTCTTCAGCCTTGGCTAATCTCAGCTTTCCAACTTTCCTTAATTCTGCCCCCTCATTGTCCTCTTCATAAAGAGTATTGGGCAAACTTTACCTCTGCGCCGTGCCGCCGGAAATTTCTCTGCACTCTGTCTGCTATCTGTGCGCTGTGCGTCGTGACTCTGCTTGCTCTCGTTAATTCAGTCTCTGCTTTTCCTGGAAGAGCTCAGAGGAAACTGTTGATTTAACAAACTGGGGCTTGTGTGTGTAAATAGGTACCTCCTTGACTTCTCTGTGTGTGTCCAGTGTAAACAGCGGCGTCCACGCCAAAGGCCGGCTTTGTTCACACAGCGAGCTCACCAGGGGGTTCACAGGCTGCGCTGTTTGTATTTGAATCTGAGACAGAACAATGATTTGTTTTCTGTATTTGGATCTTATTTGGTCCCCAGATAATGGAACACTGATATTTTAGCTGGAACTCTTTTAGGCTTATTGTTGCAACACCCACGGCCTCTAGTATGGTTTCGCGGCTGAACACAGATAATCAGATGGTCTAACTTGGTGGAAAAAAGCCATAAGATAGAGTTTCTGCACTGCAGCGTGATAATGACATGCAACTGCTGTTGAATATCTATGTTTCAGGAGCATGATGTCAGTCATGTCGACTGAAGAAAAATACTGATTTAAGAGTCAGAACATTCAGCATTTGTTGTTTGTGTGTTTTGTTTCCATCATCTTGGCATTTGTGCACGATGGCTTCAAAAGGCTGCCTTTGTTGTCTGCAGTCTAAGCCTGAACTCTAAATGTTTCAGCAACCTGGTGTTATGTCAGGCTGTTGAGTCAGGATGGCTTCTTTTCGTGGGATTTCGAAACAAAAACACGTCTCTCTCTCTCTCTCTCTCTCAGTGTGTCAGGTTTTTACACAGAACCATCGCTTCCCTCTCAAATGTCAGCACGACATGCCTCGACTAACTGCCTGCCATCAATATTTTTCATCACAACTTTTGTCATTAGTGCACAACCACAACTCTAATCGTGCCTCCCATTTTGAGAAAGAAAAAGTGAACATTACACATTTGCAATGTAATATTAGCAGTAATGTAATCTAAGTGGTGTGGCTAACAATTCACTATGTGCCATTGCTGAATCAGAATCATATTCCTTACATTGCAGACACTTTTGCTTTTAATGCTGACACACTCTCAGAAATATGAGTCAATTTCTGTCCGCCAATCTACACTAATGCATCACCTAGAACCAAGTATTGGATGTCGAGGTAAGTGTGTGCAACTTTTGACTACCAAATAGGTACCTATATATTCCCAAGCAGTAAAAGGCGCATAGATGTACCATTTATTATGTAATGGTAGAGTTTTAGAAGGCACTACGTTTAATAAGCGAATATGACATTTAATAATTTAAATGAAAGAGGAACAACCCCAAGGATACAAACAAGTACCTGCTGTAAAGGGTACTTAGTGGGTACAGGTCCAGTCACAAGCTGTTGTACCTCGAAAGGTACAATAATGTTACTTATTTTTCAGGTATCAGCAGGTACAAAAGAATTTGAGTATTGCTACTTACATATCAAACGGTTGCGCCTGTGTGGACGTGTCTGTCACCTGGGTGGATACTTAGTTTACGTGCCCCCGATTCGTACAGAGTATGCAGGCAAGCATTGAAGTAATACTGCTATTATCACAGGCAGTGATGAAATGCATACACAATAAAATCTGCCAGTTTGTGACCAGATGATTGCTGGAAAAATTTCCAGACAGGATTCATGAGGAAATTGAAAGAACAGAGTTTATCTCCCTCATGAGTGACTGCTGCAGCTCTGGGGCAAAGTCTTTAACCACCAACTGCTTCTCAGTAGCCCGATGATTGGACTATGGTTCTGTACTGCTGATATGTGCGAAAATACTTTGATTGAGAACATTAGAGCTAGCTCAGTGGAAGTATTCTGCAAACTGAAGCTCGGGAGAAAGTGGATCATGCAGGAAACCAACCAACATCCCCAAGTTTGTTCTATAAGAAGGAAGGGGCTCGCTTCCATCCAAGCTGATGAATCACTGCATTTGTCTAGTGAAACGCATTGTAACGGGTGACCGGTTACCATCGGTAACGAACTCTTCTACGTGTCAAAGTGTCCTCGAGTACTGGTCCAAGTTGCTCTGAATGGATTTGTGTGAATGGCTGAATCGTAAGAGTCTCAGGAAAAGCGTGCTGTGTAAGTACACTCTTAGAAGCAATGTGTAGAATAATGGCACAAATTATGTGTAGCGCACAGGTTTACTCCTTTTAGGTAAATATCAACACAATGTTGTGTGATTTTAATATTACCTCAACATGTGTATTCACATCTGCATTTTCACTAAATATGTATAAACCAGTTTGCTGTGCATACCAGTGTGTTGGCACTTAAATGGTCAGAGCTCTACCTAAAACTGTAAACTCCATTATTCCTCTCTGGGTATTGCGAGATTTGTCTAATAATTGTTTTGCTCCATGCTGATATATAATGTTAACTCACAGTACGACACACCTGGAATCATTTTCGAGACGTTTTGTCAGTTGGTCTGAACGTGGTGCCGGTCTATAAGTGTAGCATTACGCTGGAAAAGCGTCGCGTGCGTTTTAACACAGGAGAAGAACTCGGGGAGGATTTTAGCTCAGGAGGTTAGCGCATCGCTTATTAGCGTCAGCGACATCTCGGCTTAGCTTTGTGAGCATGTAACTGCAGGTTTTTCAGATGACACAATTGGTATTTAGCTAGCAAAAGTATTCAGTTCGCCATTGTCTGCCAGCATTTGTTTCTATGTTGAGCGCCATGCTATTATTAGCTGCTTTTGCTAGCTACGGCTTGTGTCTTCCAGTAGTGTTGAGTTAGTTGGGTTGGCGAGTTTGGAAGTTTGTTTGTTCGTGGGCCTGTAGAATAAATGCTGACTTGAGATGTATTCTTTTCAACAAAAAAATAGAATATAAATAAAATTGTTTCATATTTTATCTACTATTTCTGGGTAAAACAATACTTTTTGTGTAGGGTTTAATGTATAGTTTCTAGCACAAGGTGTGTAAGCAAACACACACATAATGTGTTAATATTACACGTTTACACATCTTTGTGTTAGCCTTCCTATCACAGTGCGTGTGTCAATATGATTAACACAGTCAATTTATCAATACTGACACAACAAGAATAGTCCCAAAACACAACCACTGATTATTATTTCTATTTATTATTTATTATTTATACAAAATAAATAATTAGCATATTTTGGCTGAATTTGAGATGTATTGGTGGATGGGATGAGAGCTGTGCATTCTGGCTCTGATTACTTATAGTCCAATTGTGTTAATATGTGTAACAGAAAGATGTAATAATATACTTTAAAATAAAACATCACATTTATTATAGATCAGCTTCAAAAAATCTGAATCATTCCTTTTAATGAAAGTCCATCCTAGCCAATACTAACAGTAATGTGTGTATTGTTCCACTGGGATCATTCAGGCGTAATGACTCATTCTGGTGTGGCTGTCAGAGATGTCAATCATCTGCTGAACTGATCAATACAAGAGATGTTCATAAGTGATTGATTGTTTTCTATGCCGTCTTAAAACCCAAGGAAACATTTCTTACTGACACACTATGGAAGGTTGCAAAATGTCTACATATTGTGATGGAAAACGCTCCTCGGCCAAGGTGGAGACAAAAAGATGAATTTTCACATGTATACACATCCATTTTATTCTGAGCTTACAGATACAGATGAGATTTCTTCAGCAGTTTCCACATTCTGATGCTCGGCTCTTCCCCCCCAAGTTGAAGCTGCAGGGCCTGGCAGGTCTAAACAAGCTGCAATTGATTCAAAATCCTTAGCCGCAAAATAGACAAAGGGGTCATCTATTATCCTCGCCCCACGTTTCCTTCTCTCCTCCCGTTGCCTCTCCTCGACCCATCTTTGGCGGTCACCCGTTAGAAGGAAACTCTGGGGATGTCATGGAGCTCTCTGCGCCAGCGGCCACGCTCCACTTCTCCGAGGCTGGGGGCCAGGGCTAATTGGCGGATCCACCAGGGAGCCCTCAACCGCTGAGCCGCCAAGCCAGGGGGCCCATTTGCAAACATGTGATCTCGGCTGAACAGGGGTGAGAGCCAAAGAAGGAGGAGGTGGAGGAGGAGGTTGGGGGATGCTAGTGGGTCTAGAGGACATGGAAGAAGTGGTTCCCATGAGAAGAGTGGGTGGCAAAAATAAGAGGGGGAAACTTCTAAACTGCTCTCTGAGCTGTGAAATAGCTCTTACAGCCAGTTTGCACAAAATTCTAAGAGATTTTTTTATTTATTTATTTTTTTACAGAGAAGAATAAACAGCAGTATCTGTGAATGTCCTTCAAACCCCTCGTGTGACGATATTTCTGCCAGAAGGACTGATGTAAAGCACGGCAGTGTGATGCATTCAAAGCACATGAGATGTAGCGAAGAGCAGAGACACAGACAGAGGGGGTTTTAGTAGAGACTGTGGGTAATTGACAGGCAGAGCTGCACTGCTTTGTGAGCGTCTCCACCAGCAGCTCTTTGTGTTTATCAGCCTGCCCGATCGATGGTCATCTTAACCCCGGGAGAGGGAGGCCAGGACGGATGAAAAGTAAAGACTCCTCTTTTGTTGTCCGGGCAGCTCTGTCCATCGCCATCGGCAACACTCCCAGAAGGCTGAGCTCACAGAAATATGAAAGATTGAAACCATGACAA
This sequence comes from Channa striata, assembly GCA_033026295.1. Taxonomy (NCBI): domain Eukaryota; kingdom Metazoa; phylum Chordata; class Actinopteri; order Anabantiformes; family Channidae; genus Channa; species Channa striata. The sequence continues at coordinate 5,722,924 of CM065173.1, read as the reverse complement.
AAAGCTAGAATAAATCTTTCTATTTTTTCTTCCCACTATCCCCCAATGCACCCTCTCTTTCCTTTTAAAGGAAATACTTTCAAATATTTTGGTTGGGCTCTCGCTTTGAGCCTCTCTTCAGTGACCCATTTGGGTCCAGAGGGAAAAGTGAGCAGAGCGAAGCTGGAGGAGTGAAGCCACAGTGTGACACATTTGGATTTGATCATGCAAGGCAATGCATGCAATAAACCACAGTAGCGCTCAGCCACTGTATAGCTGGCTGCTGCGTGCTTTGTTCTTGCACTGTATGATTCGTTGGCTCTTTTTTTAAACTGTTGGAGGGACGTGTTTTTCTTATTTGACTGTGCTGCACTTGTAAACTCAGGCAACTGGTAAAACTTTTCTTGGGAATTTTTGGGGAATCCTCGTATGGACTGTGTGAATGAGACGATTATTAACGCCACCCTATGCCCTATCCTCTCATACGACCCACAGAAATGGCACTGCAAATGGCAGATGGTATAATAAAACACCCCAAAGATGTCGGATTACAACTGTGCAAACAAAAAAGCAGTTCGTTTGGGTTTAGGTACCAACACAAGTTGGTTAGGTTTAGACTGTTCCTTTATGTTGTGTCCTTGTGAATACATGGGTATAAGTATTCAACACGTTCTCATACCACAGTGTCAGATGTTGGGCATTCCTAAGGCATCAAATTTGCCACGTTGTACATCCTTGACTTGACGTCACGGGAATTAATTTATATACACACAAAAAACTGTTAGGGTTAGAGAAAACAACTTCAGGGTAAGGTTACGTTAAGAGACGACATGGGTCAGCGCTAAATTTAGTTACAACATAAATTGCATAAAAACAAAATGCAACCAACAGTGAAAAAACACACACACACACACACACTTACCATATAAACCACGTTGTAGTAGATTTGATGTAGTAGATCATTAAAGTGCAGAAGGTCCATGAATAGTCATGTGTCTTCTTGGACCATCCATCACCCTGAGAGACTTACTCTCTTAGCACGTCATTGCTTTAGGCGTCAAATACTAGTATTGGGGTTCTCTAAGCATTACAGTGAAAGTTCTACGCATCAATCCATGCCACCAACAGGTATCTAAGCATCTGCATGTCCTACCTAATGGTTTCATACCTACTAGCATCAAACTTAACGTCTTTAGATGGTGAACGTGATAAATATTATCCACTTAACATCAACATGGTGGCAGTTTCACTGAGTATATGGTGAAGTACTTTTCATGGCTTTTTTTTACTTAGACCACTGTTAAAGTTCACAACTCCCAAAAGAAACATTCATCTGTTTGCAAAGACCTGCATAAACAAGTTTTATAGTGTTAAATAAAAGCTTCAGAGGTGTTGGTGGATCAAAGTTTATCCCAGGCTTGCTATTTTCCTTCACTTCCAGGCTAATTGTCGCGGGTGAGAGTGGTTCAGATTTTTCGTCGAAGTCGTAAAAACTAAATCCCCAAATGCCAAACTGAAGTTTAGGGGTCATTATCAATGTAAACTTGTTTACAGCTCTACTGTCTCTTTAAAAGCCTTCAGATGACTTCAGTCAGCCTGATGGGCGGCCTGGTCATAACCACACACACACACACACACATACACACACACACACACACACACACACAGAGTCCAGACAGAGCACAGTCAGCAGTATTCAGCTGAGCCCAGTAGTCTGAGCCTTCTTTAGCTCTCAGTAAATTTGATGGACAAAAGATACTCGTCTCCGGAGAGATAAAACATCAGCCTGTCTGTTAAATCACCATCTAAAACACTTTAGGACAAAGAGCTTTTTATATGTTTGTCTTTTATGTCCTGTTGCACGGGGCTGTTTTATTTCTCTGTAAACTAAATTTACTTCTCTTACTGTTCATCTCAGCGGTTTTTATTTAGTCTCATCTTCAGTGACACTCACGGTTCTGAAAGTGCAGCACTAATAAAGTTGATATGTTTAGTGGCTGATAGAAGAGGTGTTTAAGTACAAGACAGTTTCCGTTTCATGTGAATCTTCTCTAACGGGACAACAAGCTCTTTCACTGACCTGCTGATTTAATCTACATTTACGGTTCCAACATATTGAGTTTCAGTCTAAGCATACAATAAATACTCCGGTTTATTTGAATAGTTTGAGTGCAATTTAGATTTCACTCCTAAATAACTTATTTAAATGTGAACTTTCACTCATGCAGGATCTCCTGAAAAGCATTTGTGAGAAAAATCAGGTGTTGCCACAAAGTTTAAAGACAGACAATACATTCCTAACTAATAAATTACAGTGATTTTTTTTTTTATATGCTCCAAGGGAACAAGCTCATTCTCATTAAGGCTCATTATTGTTATTTTGTGCAGTACTAACTTGCCTGCAGCAGGAGATTTTAAAAACCAGCTGCTTCCTTTTGCCACCACATAATTGTGTATCTTAAGGCTCCAGATTTACTGCAAAAGTCTCCACTCGTTTTTTTAAGTGTGTCTTCATCCTCAACCTGATCCCCAGCAGCTTCTGTCGGCTTTATTTTGTATTTTATTTTTTCCTCAGCAGAGGTCGAGTCTGTGACCTGTTACTCGTCATGGCAGCGGACAACGTGAACCAAAGCTATTCTGCTGCAGGGTTAACACTTCTACTCCACTACATCTCCTCGTCTGACTGCACTGTGGCCTTTTGTCCTCGTCTTGTCCGCTGACAGGAAATGGTAGTTGGGGGACGGTACCTGCCACACAGTGTGACATGTTCACAAAGCAAGCAGGGACAAGCACATTTTGGGAGATTCACTGAAAGAAAGAAGATGTGGATGAAAAAACTAAAAACGGTGGCAGCTGCGGCTGCTATCAGCTGCTCTTTGTTGGTTGGGGTAAAGCCAGCAGGTTTTCTCCAGTTTATCTGATGGACAAATGTCTGGGCTTACTGTACTCTGTGTGAGACTGGACAAATCGCCAGGGCCGGACATACACTGTGGCTCCTTTTTGACGGGAGGGTCTCAAAGTCCCCTTCTGTCACATAGTTCTCATGTCTTATGGTTGCTATAGTCTTCCTGAGGCCTGGTGGGGGGTTTGTATTCCCACAGAGATCCGTCCTACATCTTAATGTGGTGGGGGTGTATTGTTCTCTTTACCTGTGAGACAACAAAATACTTTAAGATCAGTGAAAACCAGTTGGAGGGACAGAATGTGTCAATAGGAAGCTCTCTAGATGCCAAAAGCACGGTGGTTTGATACTCCAAGACAATGTAGGACTCTGGAAAGTTACTCTGCAGTAACTCTGCAACCTCTATGAGAATCACGAGGGAAAGAACAGATATACTGTGTTTGCATCTCAACGTGAACCACGCTAACGGTAGACTGCATTTACTCCATTCACCAGGGCAGTGGCTTGTTGAATATCATGTTGTGTTGTTGCTTTTGTTGCTCTTTTCTTTTCTCTCTCCACTTTCCACTCAACCCAACTGGTCAAGGCAGATGTCCGCCCACCCTGAGCCTGGTTCTGCTGGAAGGTTTCTTCCGGTCAAGGGAGTTTTTCCTCACCACTGTTGCCTATAGCTGCTCAAGAGGGATTTGTTGGGTTTTCTCTAAATGTCTGTATAGTCTGGACTTTAGATGACTTTGTTTTAAATTGGCTCTATATAAGTAAAGTTGAATTGAAATTGAATTTAATGTTGTGTTGCAGAAGTAGAACAATGTCTGCACAGTCCCACAGCGTATATATATATATATATATATATATATACACAGTATGTGTGCCTTTTAAACAACAGTGATTAGACAGAGGAAATACACAGTAGGGAGAAACAAAAGATTCAATTAGGTAAATCTATGGAATTCAACGAAGTGGTCATATGGCACTCGCTGTAACCATTCAGCTGAAAAAGTCCTGGATTCTTGCATTTTTAAGTGAATCCCCGTGTATCAGCACAGTTCTATCTTTAAATCGATAAGAAGGGATGTGTTATGTCAGGAGGCACCTGGCGGCAGTCAAAGATCTGACTAGATGGCTGACTTTTATCTTCAGCAGGAAGTTGTCAACGTTTGGATTTTTTTTTTTTTAGTTTTTTTTTTGGCGCAATGCTTAGATCGTTGATTCACTAACCCTAATCCCTCAACCTCCTGACAAACCCTAAATCTTAATCTTAAATTTCCACTTCTTCCTGCCAAGGCTGGTGCCATCTTCATTGTACCCAGATATTCCTGGTTCTGTCAGACAGATTGTCGACATTTTTGGCTCTGGCTCAGGAGGTTGAAAGGGTTGGAGCTTTGATCCTTAACTCGCCATGTCCATGCTGAAGCGTCCAGGGGCAAGAAACTGAACCCTAAGACACTTCCTGTAGCCAGCTCAGGACCTTGCACAGCAATTGCTGTCATTAACGTGTAGGTCTGTGTGTTTGACCTAAAGCCCTTTGGGTACAAATGGGGTTGAAAAGTTCTATATGAATGCTGACCGTTTACCGATTAACAGCCAAATTATAATAACTCTTTTCAGTATAAGTTTTTCATCAAAATAAAGCTTTTAGCCACATTTTATCATGCCCGTGTAAAGTTATTTCTCTTTAAAAAGGGATTTATTTTGTCTTTATCCGGGCAAAAGTGACCAATGATCGTGACCAATGACCAACGACAACAGTAGTTGTACACAGAATGTTTCCTTCCACAGTTAAAAAACATGCTGTTGATTTGTGAATCTAAAATTGCTCATAGATGTGAGCATGTGAGCATGAATCGGTGTCTGTCTCTGGATATCTCCATGTTTTACCCTGATACAGCGTGAGACAGCAACCTGTCCATGGTGTAACCCTGGGATCGGATCCAGCACCCGTACAACCCTTGACAAGATAAATGGATTATCTGATGGATCAGGTTCTAAAAGCATTTTTCTACTATCTGAGAATTTGAAAATCTTTATTGATTAGTATTATTGTATTAGTTATAGCATTAGTTAGTTATAGTCTTTTTTCAGATCAGCGACATTAGTGGTCAAAGAAGGAATCTTACATCTCTGATTTCATGAGCGTTATTGACATTACCAGAACATTGTTGGCTTCTTCAAGTTGCTCTGATGTTCTGCAAACTTGCAAAGATGATTTACAATGATGATTTGCATATTAAGCAGCCTCATTGTAACAAATTAAATATGATGTCCAGGACAGGAGGAAAAATTCTGCGTTTCAAGAGTATGTCTACAGTTTATTCACTGTAATTGTAAATTGTCTTATCAAGTCATAGACCAGGATCAACACAGATGCTTAAAAGTTTGAGCCAAATGAAAAAAAAAAAAAAACACCCTGCTATCACATTACTGTCATCAAACATAAAAAAACACAACTTTCTGTCCTATATGTTGAAAAGAACAAATATTTGAATTAAGTGCATTATCCACTCCAAATATTGTGCTCTGAAACATCCCTACAGCTCACTGCCTGCTCCTTTCTCTTTTTGGGTAAAAGCTGAGAGGATATTTTGAGCAAAGTACAACCTCTCATCTGTTTAAAGCTGTTCATCATTACTACTCCTCTCCCTCTTGTTTGGGGCGTCTTCTTTCTGAGCTGGGTGCATTAAAAATTGAAAGCCTTTTTTGTGTTGATGCAGAGGAAAGGGAGGGGAGAGAAAACAGCGACAACACTCTTTTGAGTGCTACTCCTGTGCTCTTGAAAAGCCAACATCAATGAAACGGTGGAGGGGGGAAAAGAAAAGCATTAAAAAATGAGGTAAAAAGCAAAAGGCGACATGAAGAAGATGTTGTCACTCTGTTTGTTTTTAATGTTGAGATGTAGGAAAAAAACTGTCTTGGTGCTGTGGTTGTGGTGAGACGAGCACATACAGTACAGGATGTTAGATCCTTCTCCCAGAGGAGTCTGACACAGAAAAATGAAAACATACACATCATAGCTGCTGTGCTCATATCCAACAACTAACAGCTCCTCAGTCACCAATTCATGTACAGATAGTCACAAACACAGAGGCATTCGACACGGGTAAAAATAAATGTCATTATTATTCCTGTTATTATGATTATTGAAAGTCTTTTATCAAGAGCAGGCAGTACAGACGTGGCAGGGCATGAGGGGGAGGGAGGATGTAAGCTGGTTTGCAAAAAGGACCAGGAGTAGATGCAAAATGGGGACGTTGAGGCATATGGTATGTCCATATTGTCAGGCGGAAGGAGAAGTAGCTCAAAAGTGCTTTTGCCTCGTGTTCAGTCCTTGATCAGCAGGGCCTAGAAGATTTCAGCATCACTGGAGGTGAGGCATCAAGGGAGGATGGTCTCACGCAGGCGCCTTCGGCATGGTACTGAGGGCGTGGTTTGTGTGAGGTGGACAATGAGGTTTAGTAGGAGTTTGTGTGATGCCACTGGGTGTCGTGAAGCGTGACCCAGATGGTTTCTGAGTGGGAGGATGCGAGTTTCAGAAATGGACCGTTCACCCAAACCCTGAGTTTGTTTCTGGCTGACCTCTGTCCGTGGTGCTGAACATCAACACAAACCACTCACAGTTTGTGCAGCCACGACCTGTGACTGCATGATGCTACATATACTGTATGTGTATGCACATTTACATATTTGGCTGTAACCACAATCTAAGGTCAGTAACTATATGAGAAAAGCAGGTGAGGACAAAGATGGCCGAGCATGGCCTTTCTGTGTGGAGGTTTCCAGTCTCCCCGTGCTTGTGTGGGCTTCCTCCAAAGTTACATGTTAGGTTCATTGGAAACTCTAAATTGCATTTTGGTATAATTTGTGAGTGTGAATGGTTGTCCGTCTGAGTATGTCTCCATGTGTTTTTTCTTTTTATTTACGCTATAAAAATGAATGACTATAAATGTGTTATTAAAATGCCCGTCTCCTAGTGGCCAGTTGTTTTCTGACCTATCAACTTTGCATACGCCTTGACATGAAGTAACAACTGAAGTCTGCATTAAGCTGAGTGCGTTCCGAAAAGGTTCAGGATGCTTCTGCATTTACCTCTGTCCACATTAAAATGCCACTAAACACCAAGCCAGCATTTTCAGATTATACATATGCAAAAGCTTCAGTTTCAAGGAAAAAAATGCTGCTTCAGGCAGGATGTAGTCAAAGTAGAGAAAGAAAGGTGCGGTTAGAGATTTGCTTAATGTAGATGTGGTCACATGATCCACGCATAAAGGTGCATTAAGCTTTTCTCAGATGTCCTCTGCAGTGTGGGTGGGTTCCTTTTGAATCTGTCAAGCTCAGCCGGGGACATGCAGCACCAACGCAAGGTTTCTTCGACTGTGAATGGCAGCTGCCCCTCGCCCAGGCTTTTTAGTCGCTAGTTAATACATCATGTCCAACCGTGTCACAAACGTGTTTGATTTTTTTCCCAAATGACCAAACTGGAGGTGAAGCGCTACTCGTCTACCACAGACAACAAGGAGATACTATGTTATTCATAAACGATAATGGTCTAAATGACCTGCTGACATTTCTACTGTTGTACTGGGTTTTTCATGTGTGGAGTGGCTCAGACTGTTAAGTAACAGCTTGTCTTGCTCCTTTCTCACCTCTGCTAATGCTGGCCACTCACGATGTGAAGCAGGTGTTAAATGTTGTATCATTGGTTTTGGAAATAAAAAATAAAAATGAAATTTGATGCAGGAGAGGGGCATGAACTGCTTTCTGGATCTATTTAAGCCAGACACGTGTCATTGAAACATCTGTAAATTTAAATTTAACTTTTTGGATACAGGGCCTAAATTTGATGGATGATCTGAACTTTACCCAAATGATATTCAGATGCACGCGGGAAACTTCTCGAGTTTCTTTTCCTCATGTGTATCTCTGAAAAGACTGAAGCTGTCAGGACGTTTGTCTGTCAGAGTCTTCCAGGTCTGATTCACCTAGATCCCAGAGGAAAAAAACACCTCCAGCTCTTCATCCATCCATCCATCCATGGCTCCTCCTGCAGTTCTGACAGCAAGCAACAGAGGGCAATCTCCCCCCAGGCAACCAGACTGTGGAGGGGGTGGGCGGGGGTCCTGATTGACAGCCGAAGCGTTGGAGGGAAATAGGAGTTTGCCTTGAGTTGCCAGACACCCTGCTGAATAGAAGCTTACATGACGATGGGAAGAGCTGAGTACACATGCAGCCTTTTGTTGAGAAAGATGCTGATTCTTCTGTTGCGTCTCCTCTACAAGCTGCTGAGACTAGAGGCAGGATTAAAAGCTTCTGAGTTCATGGCGTCTCACTACTTTTTTGGGGGTTTAGTTTGATTCAATGCTTGCATTTGTTTGTGTATCACGGTTTTGTCTTCTCATCCTGTTCTGCAAATATCCAATCCGCCCGCCATGTAACGGGGCTTCAAGTGTTTAGTATATGTGTTTAAAAGATCTGCAGGAAGTAACAAGAACGAAAATAGGACGATTCTGTGGTGCACAAAATAGTACAGAGGTACTGGTTGCACCGTTACACTGTACATGTTTAATTTATCTGCAAATACCTGTTGATAATTTGTGGTGCAAAGTGTTTCCAAAGACAGAAAAAACAGACACGCAGGTCAACGAGTTCCATTTCAGAGGAGAGCAGGATCAAGGCTGCACTCGAAAGGTCTCAGGAGCCGGTTCTGTTTATTTCAGGTGTGAGGTTTCCAAACCCGAAAGAAAGAAGGGGGCTACCTTAGGATGATCCGTGGGTTCAGACTGCTTAAATGTGCATCGCAGTGAATAACAGGCCTATCATGGAGATTCTGGGTAATGCGGTGCAGATACAGATCAATTAGCACTTTGCATTATCACAAATTGCATGGCCACACACAGTCCCAGTGTGAGTCATTATCTGTTTGATTTCCTTGAAATACTTTCTTGGCTTTCAGAGTTAAAAGGCTCGTACATGAGAGGCAAAACATGAGAGGAGCCCAGTAGTCGACCCAGCACCGCCGAACGGCTGACTTGTATCTGTTGCCATGGAAACGTAGGACTGAGTGACGTTTCTGTCAAAAAACCTTCTGAACACAGGGGTGACAAAAAAAAAAAAAAAAAAAAAACATGGAGCCTGATTCCATTAAAACATTTCTATCACTTTGTCGGTCTGAAAGGAGGCTGAATGGTGCAGACACGCTGACAGTCGGCGGAGCAGAGCTGGGCTGAATGAAGGATCCGGCAAGTCGACGGGAAAACACTGGAGGGACAGAGAGCAGCAGAAAGGCCTCGGGGCACAGAGGAGAACGATGCGAGGAGAGGATGAGGATGAATTAGGGCTCGGTAAGCTCCGTCCTGTCATGCTACAGTCCGAGTGCTGCAGCTGCTAACTCAAAGCTCGTCATGTGGTGCAGATTTTACACTGATTTATGAAATGTGAAATGTGAGATGTGCAGATATTGATTCATTTAGTGAGCACTTTAAATGGGCATTAAAGACGGGAAAAAAAGGGAAACTCTATTATCAACATTGCACTGGCTTCTGTTGTTTTTTTTTTTTTATTTTATTACACGATCCCTCACTTTTAAAGCACATCTCAGATTAGCCCTGCAGCATTTCCCACATCTACTGATACAGATCTGCTGATAATCTGCTATAGAGCCCGAACATCTGCATCTAAATCAACACGTAGCCATTTATGATAAGCATTAAACCACATTTTCCTGGCATTTTTATTTTAGTGTCCCGTACGTTGAATTTTATTTACACCGTCTTTTTGAAACACATTTGTTCGTATAAGTGCTATGAAAATAAAATATATTTTCATCATTTCTAATGCAGAATTTACCAGAGGACATTAACAATGAAAAGTAGATTGTTAACAGCGATACACACATTTTATAATGACTACTCTTTTGAGCGAAAGTAAAACATGTTTACATCTTGGAAAGCACTTCTGCCCGTTCTAAAGAAGAGCTTTAGGCTCCTACCAGGCTTTTAAAAAATTTGAGAAATGAAATAAAACATCTAAATCACATATTATCTCTCTATGACTACACCACTACTGTTTTCTTTTGCAAATGGTCACCCATAGTTACAGGCAGCTGTCCGGAATTATACGTTACACAACTGCACAAGTTGCATCCGTCATTGCAGAAATACGATGTTGTTGAATCTGGCATAAGTATATTAACTTCACCTGAACATAATAACAACATAGCTTTTTTTGTTTTTTACAAACGCCTACCGGCTAAGTGAGTAAGTTTTATATAAGCAGACACTTGTCTGAACACCTGAGGAATGGGAGAACACAGGAGCAAGAGCTAGAGATTTTATTTCCAATCTGGGTGATTACTCATGGCACCAGCTTGTTATTGATGCGTGCAGCGAGGTGAGAGGCGCGACTGCAGAAGGTTGCTGGTGCACGTGCTCTGTGGACAGTACACGGATTGAATAGGTGCCATAAAACGTCGATGGCTGAACGCGAAGCACCATTGTAAAAGGCTTTGGGTACTGACACATTCTTTACATTTTTACTATCCATTCATTTTAAATATGGTGGCCAAAACATTAGAACCACCTCTTCTTTCAATGCACTTTACTAAAATCTTATTATACTTAGAGAAATTATAACCTTGAAACCTCCTACATTATTTTAACCTGTAGAGGGAGCAGATCCTAGCAGTACATAAGTTAGTTATTATAGTTATTTGCACAGTAATAAACATTGCTGTAAACACCAGCATTAAAAGACTTTTAGATCTTACAAAGTCAGCCATTAAAACTGTATATAATGGAAGAATATAAAAGCACATTTTAGCAGAACAACTTGAGATGATAAATATGTGAAGAGACAAAGGCAGATGCTCCCAGACATAACACAAAGGCTCGCTGATTGAAGGATGAGTGTGAAAGTGTCAGACATTGCTCTTAATCACCCCATCAACAGGCCACACATCATTTGAGGGGAACATTTTATTTTGTTCTTATACCTTCTCCTATAAGCAGGAATATCTCATCAAAATAATAAAAAAAAAACCCACCTAGTTGATGATTATGAAACTATTACGGTTTCACTTAGTTTAGGCACAAAAACAACACGGTTTGGTTTTGTAACATGGTTTTGTGGTTCGGGTTGAAATAAAAACCATTTTGAAACACTCCACTTCAACAGTGGTCTCCGGTAGGAAGCGCATGAGTTCTGGGACCCAAACCTCCTCCCAACTCTTGCCTGCTCTATCACGTCACCCAAGTTAAGTTGCTGCTGATCACGAAAACCTGCTGGTGCAAACCACATTTGGACCGAAGCGGCTGTGGACAAATTTGTGACGAACACGTTGTAAAGATCGGCTGATGCTAATTCTGACAGCTGAGATGGATTGTGTGGTTCATGTAGCACTTACACAGCTAGTGGAGGAGGACAAATGCACTGCGGGTGCACGTAAAGGAAGGAAGTTGAACCTTCTCTGATCCAAAAAAGCTGCAGGTATTGCAGTTCGCTGTTATGGTTCACAGCTGTAATCACTGTTAAAAAGCAAGAAAAGGAAGGTATCGACGAGTGAGCGGAGACCTATCCGAGGTGTTTAAGTTTTCTGTCTCTCTACCACTGTTCCGTCATCTCTCCTGTGGTCTTTGATTGATTGGACGGGTGTGTGTTGTGGTGTGATTAGCCAGCTCTAATTAGGATCCATGCTTTGTTGTAAACACAGGGGATTAGCTGCAGACAAACACACCTATCAAACAATTAATACACTAATCAGCTAAAGAGCACTGCTACCTTTTGCTCCCATTAACGCTGCTTAGCAACTATCAACAAACTCTTTTCCAGGCCTTTCCTTTTTTGATAAATTTCAGTTTTTCAGACTTTTTTTTTCCTTTTCGCTTGTTGCAAAAAAAAAGTGCTCTTGCTTTTCATTCTCTGATTTTCTGCTCCCACTCGGCTTCCTTTAGTGAATTGGTCTCACATGAAACCACAGGTCGATTCCATTTGTCCATCTCTCTTATTTTTTCATTTTTTATTTTTTTCAATTTTGTTATTCTGACATGCCATGATTCATTCACTGCTCAAAAAACATGAAGTGCACTATAGGCATACAGGGGCAGAGAATGCAGCCGTGGATGTGCTCAGATCAGAACAACAACAACAACAAAAGACTCACATTTTCTTTGTGTAAAAGCGGTCGACTGGAGGATTAGCAGGAAAATGTGCTTACTATGGAAATGCAAGTTTTGTTCCAAAAACATTAAAGAGTAAATTATTGATGGACTGTGAAAGCACTTTAAAGTTATAAACCGGTCCAACAGTGCTTCATATTTCCACTTTGTGTAACACTGTGATTTGCTAAGTAATTACAGCAAAAACCAGTATTTATATCATTAAATAGCGAATTGTATAAAATTTGCATTCCTAACTACATCACAGTGACCACTTATTTTCAGTATGACTCAACACGGCAGGCAGGGCAAAAAGATGCACAAAGGCAATTTCAGAGGGAGTGAGACAGAGAAGAACCAGAGTTAATGTCGAATTGGCTTTTAAGGCATAAAAGATGCGAGACTGATGCCAAGCACTGGGTTTTCTTTGTGATTGGCACCCATGGTAACCTGTGGTTACGTCACCACTGCACTGCGCTTAAGTCAAATTTGTGTAAAATCTTGTAATATTCCACTTTCTTGCAGACACAGCTGGAGCTTGTAAACTAATGCAGATCTGCCTCTGTCCAGGAGGACAAGTCAAAGCCGTTCATGACAATAGTTAACTTCTTGTCTCGTGCCTTTGTTTTCAGATCCAACAGCATGGAATCACACTGTATGGTGAATACTTTCACTTCGATAGCACCATGTTTACTTAAACCACCATGAACAAGACGTGGTCAGTCTGGTTTGTCATTTTTCCTCTTTGTGTGATTCATCTGAAAAGGTCTGAACAAAACTATTGCAATCGGGTGTAAGATTCTAGATGTAATGTCAGCACCGAAGAAACAGCAGATTTCTGTTAAACAACTGCATTTATCTTCTTTACAAACTGTATGAAAATAGTAAAATTATTTTTTTATATCTCTATCTATATTATATTATATATAATAATAAATTATTATATATGTATTTCTACCTTTAAGTTCAGGGTCCTGCATAACATCTTGTGTTCCTGGGAACACATTGTAGCTATTAGAGAGAAAATTCCTCAACCATCCCCACAAATACAACAGAATTAGAATAATCACTAAGTCCTCAGTCCTTTTAGAATGCTTTGTGCCCATAGATCTTGCTGAGTTAACTTCAACTATTATGGCATCTAAACCAACAACATGTCTGCTAGACCCTATTCCAGTTAGACTGCTCAAAGACGCTCTACCCTTATTAGACACGTTCATATTAGATATCATTAATCTATCTTTACAAACAGGATATGTACCGAAAGTTGCTGTAATCAAATCTCTAATTAAAAAACCTTGTCTTGATCCAGGTGTTTTAGCCAATTCTCTCAATTACAGACCAATATCCAATCTCCCCTTTATTTCTAAAATACTTGAAAAAGTAGTTGCAAAGCAATTATGTGACCACAAATTGATCACAAAATGTTATTAAAGAGACTAGACCAGGTAATTTGGATTAAAGGAACTGAACTAAATGGATCAAATCTTATCTATCAGATAGATTCCAATTTGTTCATGTTAATAATGAATCTTCCACATACACAAAAGTTAGTTACGGAATTCCACAAGGCTCTGTATTAGGACCAATTCTCTTTACTCTATATATGTCTCCCTTTGGCAACATTATTAGAAAACACTGATGAAACAAATAAATTAATCAAACTACAAGCATGTTTAAAAGACATAGGGGACTGGATGACATGTGATTTTCTTCTTCTAAACTCAGATAAAACTGAAGTTATTGTGTTTGGGGCTTAAAAAAATTTGAAACATATGGTCCAACCATATCGTTACTTTAGATGACATAACTGACCCTCTATAGTACTACAAGGAATCTCGGATTTACTTCTGACCAGGATTTACACACATAAAACAAACCTCTGGAACAGCCTTCTTCCACTTACAGAGCATTGCCAAAATTAGGAGCATCCTGTCTCAAAGTGAAGCTGAAAAACTGGCCCATGTTTTTGTTACTTCTAGATTGGACGACTGTAATTCTCTACTTTCAGGCTGCCCCAGTTACTCTATAAACAGCCTTGAAATAATCCAAATTTATCCAAACTGGTATTAGTAAGAGAGATCATATTTCACCTTCTCTAGCTTCTCTCCATTGGCTTCCCATTAAATGTAGAATATAGTTTAAAACCCTTCTTCATACCTATAAAACTCCATCATACTTTCCCAGAATGGGAGGCAGAGCCTTTAGCTATCAAGCTCTCTCCTGTGGAACCAGCTCCCAGTCCAGATTCGGGAAGCAGACACCCTCTCTACTTTTAAGACTGGGCTCAAAACCTTTCTTTTTGATAAAGCTTATAGTTGGTTATAGTCATGCTGCTATAGTCTTAGACTGCTGGGGGACCAACCCCTGATGCATTGAGACACTTTCCTCCTCTCACCCAAGATTTATAAGTCCACTGTAGGACATTAACTCTGTGTCTTCTTTGTCCCGTAGCTGTCCTTCTCACTATCTGTCTCTCTCTCTCTTTCCCTTTGCGCAACTACTGGTCCCAACAACCTGCCCAATGTTTTCCACTCAGCCCAACTGGTCAAGGCAGATGGCCTCCCATCCTGAGCCTGGTTCTGCTGGAGGTTTCTTCCGTTAAAGGGAGTTTTTCCTCTCCACTGTTGCCTATAGCTGCTCAAGGGGGATTTGTTGGGTTTTCTCTAAATGTCTGTGTAGTCTTGACTTTATTATGTAAAGTGTCCTGAGATGACTTTGTTGTAAATTGGCAAGATATAAATAAAACTGAAGTGAATTGAAAATTGAATAGGACTACATTCCTTTGCTCAGACGTTGTTCTCCTAGAGCCACTTTACCAGTTTGAGTGCCACAGCCCCCGATGTTCCAATTACCACAGGGACCACTAGTGCCTTCACCTTTCACATTTTGGTATTTCTCAAGCTTTATTGTTCCTGATGTTGCTATCACTTGGATTTGCTACAGGAATCACTGCTGCCTTCTTCTTCTTCTGTTTGTCCACCATTGCCATGTCCGGTTGGTTGGACATTACCACATTTTTTCTCTGTGTCTAAACGTCTCACGGCTTCTATACCTGCACTGATCACGTCGGATCACGTTAGGGGCTGAGATCGGCACATCTGGGCTACTGTGCCTTGATGGCTCCTCCGGTCTGTGTGGTAAATTCAGTCTGTGCTTCTGTAATGCAGCTGATAAGTGTTGCTCTTAGGAGTTTAAGCAGAGAGTGACAGCCAAAAATATAAGACTCATTAATATGACTGCCTCTATGAGCTCTGATGGGAAGCATCTAAGAAAACTGCAAGTGCAGAGTCAGGTACTGTAAAACGGTCAATGTTTCATTTTAATGTGGGTATTATATAATACAGTGACTCATTTCAGTCACTGCCTGTCAAATAAATCTGCATCATGGTTATATAAACTATTTGTATTAAACATTTTACCTTCTTTAGTTAGTGATATCAGGTGATTTGATTCACTGTGATTTTTCGTCAGGGTCGAAAAGTTGTGTTCCACTTAATGGAAAGCAACAGAGAACAATATTACTTGATTAAAAAACATGAACCTATGACTTTAATTTTTCATGCTTCCAGGCTCATTAAACCCTCTCAAAGCCGTGAGTATAATTAAACTAAAACGCAATTCCAGATATATACAAAGACATTTTTATTATTTAGAACCTCAAAGGATAAATTTGTAGTTTAGGGATATTTTTACCATTCTCACAGTGACTGGACGCAGTTAGTTTGGTGAACAGGGGCCAAAACTGCAGTGGCCAGTCAGACTCAGCATGATCTGCAACGTACATAAAGTGCATTCACCCCGAAATTGGCCCCTAACGAAAGTACCCCACACACAGCTATTAACAAAACATCTGAGCAATTCAGCAAACAGTACTTTTCCCTCATACAAACTACACACAGCATCCCCGTAGCACCATTTATCATCCAACCCCCACCCCGGGAGCATTCTCCTACAGAACGCAGAGACTAAACATATCCTCGCTATGTTCCAACCTAACCGGAGCTTTATAAATCTCCACCCTGCTTTCACATTCTTCTTATTCCTTCTTCTCAGAAACACCGCTTTTACCCGTTCCAAGAAGAGAATGAGCAATTCCCCCGTTTCTCCAGCGTGTCTTGTAAGAAAAATTCTGAAATAATAGGTCGGCAAAACCTTCAGCGGGCGCAGTGGAGAGGGGGGAGGCGGCGGTACAGTAGCGTGGGGTTCTCAACCAATTTTGTGCATTTTAAGGTTTCGACAGGATTGACCTGCATGCTGCACTGTCTGTACTTTACAAATCACTGCAGCAAACAGCTCAGGTGGTTCAGCTTTAGTTAACACCAGTTAAAGCATGTGATCGGTCACTAAAAGAGAAGCAACAGTACATGCAGAAGCATTTTATTCATTTTTTTCTTTTATCATATGAATTCACATCTTTACGTGTACAGTGACTCAGTGCTACTCAGTGAAATTGACCTTAATAAATATTGAAATATGTAACCAAATCCAAAAAGAGCCAAACTGATCTACAGTAAATGCAGATTTGGTTGTTTGACAAATAAAAAAAAACATTAGTTTAAAAAAATAGCTTTGGTGAAGTTGCAAATTCTAATTCCTGTATTAAAGAGTCTCTTATGAATCTGCAGGGGGTGTCACGGACTCCACAGACACGTTTTTATGCAGAACATGGATCATTGCCTGTGATAGTCATATTATTAAAAACAAAACAACAATAACAAAAAAAAAGCCTCAGCTGTTAATTCCAAACAATACAATGCAGCAGTTTGTCTCTGCTAAATCCACTAAACAAACTGCTTTTGTTTAGTGGATTTCTGGGAGTGTTTGAGTTCAAAGCTGCAGCAGGAAAGAAGAAAAGAACAGTAGCAAAGCTTCTGAGAATTCATCAGTGGGTTTACTCTCTGCATGGGCAGCGTGGAGAAAACTAAAAATATACCTGTAATGTTCTTTAAGCAGCACAACACCCTCCTTCACATGTTCAGTCAGGACAGAGACAGAAAAAGAGATTGGCCGTGAATTTCCAATGACTCCCCTGCTCGTAAAAAAAGAGTTTTATTAAATTCACATTATAATATAAATAAAGATGCCTAATTAGAAAAAATAAGAAAAGAGAAACTTTATTTATCTCAAGGGAAGAAATGAAGCAGTACAAGAAATAAACCAAAGAAGTGGGAAGGAAAGTTATGATTAGATTAGGTATCTACAAATACATTAAAGATAGAAAGCACCACAGATAGAGACACTTAGCAACAGTCGTATAAGTTCTGCGTGTTTGAAATCAGAGATGGGACTAAATATTAGTCCCATCAGGATTGTTGAACTTTTTGTGATTATGGGCCTAAAGTGCCTTAAATTGCACGGTTGAGCAGAATCACAGACAGCTGGTCGAATTAATTGTTCCAATCTCAGCAGTGCAAATTCCTGGAGGGACTGACTTATATGCACCGAACGGCCACAGCATTAAAACCAACCGTCAAATGTCGTGTAGCTGACGCAGAACACTGACACCTGTACGCCACCCCTCATTCCCCATCAGTATCGCTGGTTGACTGGTTGTCCACCTTTGGACTCCTTTCGGTGGGGACTTACCAATAATAAACCACGAACAAGACAGTAACACAGTTTGCTGGACTGTTTGCGGGCTGTGACCTCGAGTGTTACCACGTTAACTTAGCTCAGTTGGTAAGGCAGTCAAAATGTCTTTGGGCAAGACACTGAATCCCCAGTTGCTCTCGGTGGGCCCGATGAGCCCCATCATGTGTGTGTACCAAATAGTTCTGGAAGTTGCTTTGGATAAAGCGTCTGCTAAGTGTAAAAGGAGTTTAGTTTTAGAGCATCTACTTCAACGTGAGTGAAACATTTTAAAAACTTGTACTTGTAGTGGACTGCTCTACGTTTGGGGGCAAGTACTTCCACGTTGTTTTAAGTCGATCTACTTAGTTTAGTGTCCTGTATATGTTTGTCCTTTTTTGGGCCATGGACTGGTGGACAATATTTCCACCGACCGTCCTTTAAGGTGTGGTGGATTGATACAAGAAAATAAAATTATACGACCTGCATAAAAACTGGTATTTTCTAAATATAATAATAAACACGAATCCACTGTGTATGCAACTTTATTAACCCTAACCCTAACCCAACGTCCTCGTAACATCGCGCCAACATCATAACATGAGTAAGACCTCTTACTCCCACACTCTCGGCTTGGAGAGAAATAAAGTGGCGGCTCGCAGGCTGAATAAAACCTCTGTCTGTTGTTTGTGTGTGTGTGTTTGTGTGGATTTACTCGGGCCGCTTGTTACCAATCAATGGCAATCTATGACATTCTGCGGCCCCGTTCCACAGCTAGAGACCGTAGGCTGCCATAAGATAACACATGTGACCGAGGGAAGCATCTGGACACGCGTTAAGAGTGAGTCATAGACAGATGTGACGGAGAGAATCTGGTCATTTTCCAAAAAAAACTTCCAGAATGCGATAATAAATAAAACGGAAGTAATGTAAGTTTTTTATTCTTTCTGTGCAGCCTGGTATCAATTGACCCGTGGCCCGGGGGTTGGGGACCCCTAGCTGTACAGTGTATAACACACTTCACACTATAAACTAATTTTGTTGACCTCGTCTCCATATTTATAAGAATATATGAAAAGATAAAAATATATTTTACAGTTTTTTTATTGATTGATTGAACAATAACACAAATTTTTCGCACACACAGCAAGATTTACGATCACTCAGGAAGTCTGTGGGATGCATGGTAACTAAAGGTTTTATTAGTGTTTTGATTTAATTTTCATGAATTATCTTTGAAGTTCTTCCCTCTATTTTGTGCGCGGCCAAACTTATTTAAAACTTTCTGAAATCGGTTGAGTCCATGCTGACTTTACACCAAAAGAGGTCAGGTAAACAGCTTTCGTCTTTCTTAAAAGAACACTAAGCAAAGGCTTTTTGTTTTGGGATGTATTTTATGTTTCCTTTGTGTTATAACTTTCATATAAAGCACGACCCAGCTACACTGAATCTATAGAAATACATTTCTTCTGCACTCCAGCTGAGACCAGATAGCACAGAAGAGCTCTAATTCCTCGTGGACTTTTTTGAGCCTCTGTGTGATTATGTCTTTTAGTTCAAAGTGAATGAAGGTCTGCATCCAGCCAGGGAAGGATTTCATCCATTCCCACTTCTTTTTCTAAATGAACAAACAGTGCTCTCCTCTTCTGAGCCACATCCTGTACAGTCTCACAGCTATGTTTTCCATGGCAACAGTGTCCAACTGGGTACTCATGGGAAAGCAGTAAAAACAGACGAAAGAGGACGGGAGGGGGAAAAGTAAGTTTCTCCTTGGAAGAGCAAACCTGGCTGAGGCTTTGACTGGCATCACATGGGCAGAGCTGCTGACTGAGAAGTTCAGCTTTCTCGACAGTGTGTTGCCCTGCAGCGCAGCGATGTTCCCATGACAACTGCATCCTCCGGTTCAACCAGGGTCTGCTCGCTTTGCCCCTCGCTAATTCACAAACAGTAATAATCAATACAGATGATGCAACTCTGCCACCAGTCCTCAGGGGCTGAGAGCAGTGTGTGAGATATGAATGTAGTGCACAAACACAGAAATTCACACAAATGTAAGTGAAGAGGGCTTTTATTTTTCCAGCATGTACGACTGAAACAGACCAAACCATCAGATTTGCACATGCGGCTCTTGTTTTGTATTTTTAGTTAACTCTTGTCGTGTCGCGTGTCCATATTGTGAACAGCCATTTCCAAACCGCGCTTGTGCACATACTGAAGGGACACGAGCTAAAACGAGTTATTTCAGACAGAGGGTCAGAAGAAGTGCCGCATAAAAACTCACTGCAAGAAAATAAAAATATAAACCCAGAATTTTTGCCTCTTTAATTCCATTGATGAACACACTGGATATGATGTGATCATCCGCATTTTTTAATTTTTTACACATGTGAGTTCAACCTGTTTCTAGCCACTTTCACAATTACATTTTTTTATATTTTATTATTAAACACCTCTCCACTGACAAAGAGGTTTTCTTTGAACTTAACTTCATCTGGATCTTTGGGCACCATCAATTGCTGCACATGCATGTTTATGAATTTATAATTACTTGTTGTAATGAAGACAGAGTGTCAATAGTAATAATAATAATAATGCATACAAACTTAATTGATCACATAGCCAAATAAGTGTTGGACAGCTGCACAGAGATGGAGGAGCTCCCGGGTTGGGCGGTGGGGTTGTCTTGTTGAAATGTAGACAGGAGGAACTGGGAATCTAAGCACCAACAGCAGGCATTTTTAGACTATTGTTGACTGAGCTGCTGCTGAGTAACACCAGACATAGACGTACTTCTCTACATCTGACGCCGATTCAGAAAACACAGAAAGGAAAACTGTACCAAAATACAGACAGAATATTTTAGGATTTAGTCTAAATGACATAATCATGCAGACGTCCTTGAAGTAACTTTATTTTTACTAGTTTTAAATGACTTTATAAATATAGAGAAAAGGAGATTAAGATGAGAATTTAAAAGAAAGTGATACAACTTGAGGTGTAAAACAACAAATCACGAAATGAAAATTAGAAAATATTTGAATTTGAATCAAGTTGAAACTTATTGGAGACTTAAGTAAATATAAAGCAGTGTGAAGCACTGAGTGTGAATTCACCTTGAGCACATTATCCACTTGAAGCAGAATGATTTGAGTCACTACAAATAGCAGAAACCAATTATAGTCCGCGAAGCAAATGTGCAAGTAAAAAAAAAGGGAAAAAATTAGAAAGACTGGTTTACTTGTTCAAATGAGTCACTGATTCTATATTCCCACTTCTCTAAGTTTGTCAAACTTCTTGTGTAGCAAAATCAGGCCTGCTGTTTGGAACCCAATTAAAATTTAATTTCTTAACATGCAGCGATTAAAAATAAAAACATCCCCACACCAAAGATTTTTACCCAACAGTGAAACTAAACTGACTGTCAGGCTGCAGGACTTTGTCTTGTGTTTTTGCACACTCAAATAGAATGTGTTTCCCACTGTTGAGCTGTTGAAGGCTGCACGTTTTCGGACCCGTGCGCCCCCGTCGTTGGTGAAACTCGGAGCGTGAGTCAAACGAAATGCAGTGTTACGTGCAGATGTTTGTTTTAGCTCAGTGTTCCTCCGTGCCTAATTGAAAGCCGCAGATGGAGGGATAGAGGACAGATGAAAATGAAAGCGTCTCAGAGCTGTCCAAATGGCGGCCGCACAATTACCCTTCATTTTGTTGTTTGTGTTGGGCTCCGGCTTGATTAACACAGTAAAGAGAGTGACATGTGCGGAGCAGGGGAGGTGGCCCACATACAGCTCTCAGTGTGTGATGGAGCAGTTACACATGTGCTTCACACAAATGATTATTAGAGTGTTGTTGTAAGGTGGAGGTTCGGGGCGAATGCTGGCAAAAAAATGTTGATTTTGTGTTTAGAACTCAGTGCTTTCATCGCTGCTGCTCATCCCGAAAATATAATTACAACCACACCAATTTTTTTTTATTATTATTAGAGAGTCAGTTTAATTGTCCCAGCATGAACACAGACCGCAGTGCCACCTGTTGAAACATTCTTTGCAGAGTTCTTCAGACAGTGATATGAATCATAGATTGTTGCTGAATTATGATGGATTAGTACATCTGCCCTGTCTGGCACAATCTGATGTATATTTATGTGGCCTGTTACACTTTAACACTCCATGATGCTCATGAAGAGAATGAACGTTTTTGGAATAATTACATTTAAAGTTTCCCTGAGACCTTTGTGTGTGTTGGGCACCTTTACCACCGCGGGACTAAAAAACAACTTGATCAAATGTCCGCTGGGTTGGTTTGGTTTTGTGTCACCTGTCACACCTGAGATGGGGCCATTCCTTAAAATGTAATTTATCGGGATTTGTTGTCTTTCTTTTTCTGACTGTATGTGTTGCAAGTAGATACATTATTTTCAGTGGGGAGAGCAAATAATAGGGTTCGGGGTTTCCAATCTAGCAGTGATTGTGGGGTTCAGTCGGACTGGGTCTTAAAGTGGTAGACGCAGTTTTTCTGCAGACAGTATGAGCTGCCGCTGCCAGTCACACAATGTAAGGAAGCTATGTCCCAAATGGTCATGGACAAATGTAGTCAACAAGTCAACAAAAGGAGAAATGACTTTATGCTAAATGTCATTTCTGATTAACCCTTTTTGGACACGATAAGCCTTTATCTATTCAGTTGGGCACAAATTTTTGTGTGCCTTTATTTTGGAAAAAAAGATCAGTTTGAATCCCCCAACATTCATCAGGAAGTTGAGGAGGGTATAAAAAAGTTTCAGTAAAATAATGAAATTTAAATTACCTTTAGACAATTTCTGAAGATTTGTAACAGGTAATTGTCAGACAACACTTTAATTTCTGAGCTACAACGCATGAGCGTTGTTGATGACTAGAAATTATTTTTGGGGTGACACATGCTCAAAATAGCGTGGCACATGATTTAAAACTCTTAGAAAACCTTCAGACGTAATAAGCTGTATATTAACAATTATGTGTTTAAGTGTGTAAGAACTGCTAAACATGGACGTCCAAATAGTGATGAACAAATTATGAAAGTGTTTGCAGAGATGACCTGCCTGGTTACAACCTCTGTAATAAAATGCATCCAAAAACCACATTGCACTTATAAGTAAATTAATTAAATTCTATTTATTTTTTCTTGCTTTAAACGGTCAGATTTATTTTAAGATTGGGGGGGTAGCACCTCGGGGTGGCCAATCAGATGTGGCCCTGCCTTTTCAGTCTGATTCTTTTGTCTTTAACCACAGTTGTCTGAATTTCTCGCTGTGGGTCTGTGGTAAAACCTTGAGTTAGAGACATTGCTCCTTTGATTCCTGAAGCCAACAACGCTGCATCTTAAATAGGAAAAGACATGTTAAACGAGGGCCAGCTTAATGCCAGTGTAGCAGGGCGTCTGTACGAAAAGCTTTACGAGCATTTACTGCATCTGTCTGCACAGGGCACGTAACAGCTTGTGTTTTTAAAGCATAGCTGCGTCTTCTCAGGCTGTGGAGCGGAAGGATTCAAAAAATCCCCTCCAGCCGAACAATAACTTGTGTAAAATGAATCTGCTTCAGTAACGAACTGTGTCTCGTGATTTTTTTTTTTTCACCCAAATCTCCAATTTGGTCATAAAAAAAAAAAAAGCAGCTTCTCTATGCCTTTTGATATGTAAACATTTGTTCGTGCACATCCCGAGATTTAAGGCTGAGCTCAGAGAAACTTTGCCTCCGGAGTCAAACTGAATAAAAAATGCCCCTCACTTACTTCCCTCTCTCAGTCTCATTCATCAGGCTCTCCTGTTCCTCTTCTCGGTGCTTGTGCTGTTAATGTCTGCTAACAGGTTCCACTGGAGCGTGAAATGCCGCTAATGCTTCTAGCAATTGTTCAGCCATCGTACCTGCGATGCCACTATTAGTGCTCACTATTACTGAGTGTGGACGGTTCAGCTCCATGTTCCAGCAAATTTCAGCCGGATCACAACATTATAACACAATGAGGCAATAGTTTAGCCTCGATGTTATTAGTTTGAAGTTAATCAAAAATGGCAATAAACGGTTATTACTGTAAATAGTGAATTTTATTCCCAAAACATTCCCTTGTCCATTGCAAAAAAAAAAAAAAAAGTGTTAAAGCTTAAAATTTCAACCACTATTTCACCTCTAGAGTCGACTCCTGTTCCCCGATTGACCCAAAGAGTGACAATCTCTAAAATACTTCAACTTTCTGTGTCATATTGAACAGACTTGATAGTGATTATCATCCAGGGGCTGTTGAAACAAAGTCGCTGCCCTGAATGTAAATTTAAACAAAAATTGCAAACGGCTGTAAATCTTTTTATAGCAGACAATGCGTGGATGCTTTGAAGCCTGTAGGATTTCTGCCTCAGCATGACTGAGATGCTGCTGCTTTAATCTTCCACGTTGGTTGTTTTTTTCTTTTTTTTTATCCCAGCCTTGTTTGCTACTGCATTAACCTATTTTACTCACAAGGATCATCACAGCTCCAGCTTATCTCTCACACTGCTCCACACTGCTCGCTCTCTATCGATAAGTCAATCTCTGTAAACTGATCATACAAATGCATTTTTTGAAAAAAATAGCATGTGGTCAAATAAACCTATTTGCTGCTCGACACACACTTCCAATGTGAAGGGTTAAACTGGAGCATGGGTTCGCTTGAT
Source organism: Channa striata (assembly GCA_033026295.1). Taxonomy (NCBI): domain Eukaryota; kingdom Metazoa; phylum Chordata; class Actinopteri; order Anabantiformes; family Channidae; genus Channa; species Channa striata. The sequence continues at coordinate 5,698,642 of CM065173.1, read as the reverse complement.
GTTACGTTTTTGGCTCAGCAGACAGATGAATTATTTCCATCCTCCATTTCTACTGTAGCTGCTTTTCTTCTGCTTGTTGGATGTTGCCTCCAGCTCAGAGGTTCTTGGCAGCGTCTCCCCTGTGTGTTTGCTTTCAGTGCCGAGGCCAGCGTGTCTGCCAAACAAGTGGACTCCTTAAAAAAAGTGGGGAATAAAATGTCTTTGAACTCCTCGATGGGCTGATTAACACTCAGGGAATCTGAAGTGTCGCGTTTGATGGCGACCTCTGTTCCGCGCTCCTTTTATTGCCTGTGACCCGCGGTAAAGAAGCATGAAAGATCTTAAAAGGGATTGCTTTTATAGTAAAAAAATCTGTCAACAATTGCCAGCCACATTTCCATGAAAATCTCTGTCCCCAGATGTTGTTTACTAAAGAGTTCGCTAAAGCTCTGGCTTTTCCTCTGGCGAGGTGCATAAAATTCCGCCTAATTTGTGCATGTGTCATGTTTATTTTTCAGTGACTTCTTCACATTTCATTCAAAAGTCTCTAAATTAATATTTTTTTAACCTGCCACCAGTTTGCCACGGTTGCCAAGATTAAGAACACGGACATTATCTAGATGTTTGTACGAGCTAATGCACCCAGAAAGTTCCATTCTTTGTGGCGTCCTCGCCTCCTGCATACGCATCCAGGTTTTTTGTACAGAGAAACACATGACACTGCAATTCTGCATTCCTAAATACTCTAAAGTAGAGAGGATGCAAATCTCCCAGAATGCACAGGGCAAAGCTACTTTCATGTGAGGTCAGTAAACACAGTCTAGAGTGGAGGGAATTACAGTTATCTGTCAAATGCAGATCCTTTGATGGAGGGTCTACGTGCTCCTCCGATCTGAACAGGGAGGAAGGAGAGTTTTAAGCAGGAATGCAGATGAGAGCAGCTTAACAGTCAAGTGCCACAAAGATGAAATGCAGCGCGCTCATTGGTCAGGTTTGACTAAATGGAGGCGGCCGTCATTTGTCCTTCTCCGTCACACCGTGCATCCGAGTTCTGCCAACTCGCACGTGCAGCTTTTCGTGTGCACATTCACCAAAGTTGTCTTTTAACCTGTCTGTGTCCACGTGTGTGTGGACAGACACACAAACGTGTCTCACTCTGCTAAAACCCTCTGTCCTCACATAGACAGCATGGTCTCACAGATGCACAGGGAGAAGACGGGACGTCGGGCACAGCTTTCAGTCACTTGAAGCTCGTGTATGGCCCTTAGAGAGAGCCACTGTGTGATGCCTGTGCAGCGGCTCTGCAATGAGAGGCTCTTCAGGGTGTGTGTTAGCGCATCACCACGGCCGCCATTATGGTGTGTCAGCCCGAAATATCTGCATAAGTTGTGAATATAGTGGAGATGTTGGCAGACCCACGTATTGTGTTACTGCAGATGAATGCACTGTAATTCAACAGTTTTTGGCTCAATGGCACAAAGGCTGCAGATTTAGCTTTTTCCACCACACGGTAGCAGCTCAACTCAGCTCCACTTGACTCTGCCTGCTTTTTGCATCACGTACGTGATTTCTTACTGCAGATGTAGTTCGTGCAACGTGATTAAAGTTACTTTTGCATTCAGTCCCGACTTCACTCCACTTTTATTATTATCTGCAGACTGAGGTTGACCCATGACCCAACTCATTCAAGAAAATAACAAATATAAATGAAATGAACTAGGACAATGGTTTACACAAGTAATATTAAATAAAGATAACATTATTGACTCCATGAAATATTTTTTTTATTGATGATGGATGAATTGATAAATTGATTGATGTCTGATTCTGTTTTTGATTCTGGACATGCAGCTGTTTTTCACAGCATGGAAACAAGTTGTGTTTCAGAAGAGGCTGAAAGCAGAGGTAGCATCGTGTAAAGGCTACAATGCGGGAAACAGAGTTCATGGGTTTACACATTTGTGGCGAGTAACCTGACCGTGTTCGATTCTAGACCATCCGTTTTGTACCTGGACAACAATGGAAAAAATTCCCCTCATCTATAAAGCGCAACTGAGACCCAACTAATTCCAAATCTGAGAAATCAAGGATCATTTTCTGACACAGTTTTTATACCAGACATTCAGGTAACAAGCTCTTCATTTTCAACCTAGGCTTTCCTGTCACATTTGCCAGTTGAAACAACAGCTGTCACTGTCAGAATTTCACCAGCTGTAGCTAATTAACATTGATTTTAGAAAAAACTTAGAAGACGAAATGAACCTCTGCCAAAGCTCAATTAATCCAAATCGATGAAGTGTAGTTTTTAAACTGATTATTATAGCGAATGTAGAACTTAAGCGGACTGAGCACTGGATGAAGTGGATTTTAAACTTCCAAACCTGGTATGAAGAGACAGAAAACAGACTTACTGATGCCAAAAAAAGCTTCATTTAGTATTATTTCATACAGTGTGAGGCAAGAGACGTCTTATAGAGGTGGATCTGGGGGTTTGCAAACGAGCCCAACACAATCAAGCCCCAAAACCTTTGTGGCATAGTAGCCAGTGCGTTTGTTGCAAGGTTAATATTAGTGCTTTACAAGAAGTGCTTTTAAATGTCATGGTTTCCTTTTAAAGATAAAAAATGAAGTGCACAGCCGCTTCCATGAGCATTTCTGTGAGACGTGCCTTGGACCGTCTCTGGTGTAGTAAGGACAGTCCTACATGCAGCAACAAACTACCACCTTCTTTTGGCCAAACATAAATTACAGCAAACCACATATGGTTCAACACTTCACAGCTCACCACTGGGTCCGAAGGGTCATCTACAGCTATAATTACTGTGTTTTATAGAAGGAAGTGTGCTGGGCATCACCACGTTTTCTCATGTCATCAAAGTCAAACAGCACAGGACTGTGTGTACTTATAGTCCATACAGAGCTCAGGATGAGAAACCTTGTTGTGGGCAGCTCCATCTGCTCAGAATGGTCTACAAAAGCTCTCAAATTACAGATATTAGTCACTCTGACTCAATTCAAACCTAAATTAAAAGAGTGTTTTAAAGCCTGAGAAGTGTATGTAGCATTATTTGTAATATACCATTTTCAGGACAAAGACCAATCAAGAGGTTTTGCTTTTTGCCTTGTTTTGTGTATGAATCTCCTATGTATGTCTTGGTTCTGTGTTAGTTTAAAACTTGAACTGTGGAGCCCAGCCCCCCCAGAGTGTTGGACTGATAAAAGCCATATGAGGTCAGTACGGTGGTGGAATGGCTCGTCACTGCAAGAAGGTCCCCAGGTTGAATCTTTAAAGCCATGCATGTTAGGTTAATTAAATATGTGCAAATGTGCGTGTGAATGGTTGTCTCTCTGTGCATGTGTTGTCCCTGAGACCTGTCCAGATAATGGGTTGTTTTATCCTGGCACTTCACCTCCAGAAACCCCCTGTTTCTTTTCAGGGTTTGAAACACTAATGGTTAACCGCATAGTTCTGAAAACTCTGAAAACAAAAGCAAAAAACATCTGCCTCATTACAGAGAAGAACGTTTGCGTCTTGAGTCACAAACCTGAACACACACCCAACAGCCCGCTGTGATGTGCAGGGCTCAAATATAGTCTCTTCGACAGGAAAAAAAAACTGCTATTTATCATAGAGACTAAGTGTAAGTGAGAATAAGCAATTAAAATATCTGGGTCAGGGCTTTGTGCGATAGTGCTTACGTTAAGACACAGGAGAACCATTCATCAAAGCAGAAGAAGAAGACGTAGACAACTTTTCTACATTTGAATCGACAAACCATCAGCGGGAGGAAGTGTGTGCGTCTGCCTCAAGGAGTCACAAATAATGATTTCAGGTGAAAATGGAGCACTGCGATTGGCCCTTTGTGTGATTTACAGTACGCCGACACATACATTGACAGAAGCCAATGAACGCCATCTGCATGTTTTCATGCAGATCAAATCATTTTAGAAAAAAAAAACATATCCGTTGTTGTTTTTTACTGAACATTCTTTTAAAACGTATTTTTAAAAAAGTTGGGACAGGGACGAAAAAAAGACAGGAACGGTCAAGAAAAAAAAAATGGTTACAACTATGCAAAAAAATGTTGAATTGGCAACAACATCATTATTGAGAAGAGCACTGCAAAGAAACTTCTTTCTGCACAGAATTTTAGAATTTTATTATCATAGTATCATAAGAGATTCTGAGATTCCGGACAAACCTACTACACGCACACTAAGAACAAGATGGCTGGGATTTTCAGGCAAGAATAAACAGACAGGATCCTGTAGTGAAAATTACTACCTGGGGTCAGGAACACCTGGAAAAATAACCAGTGCGAGTTACGACTGTACCATGTGAAGATATGAAGAGAAACGCTGCTGCCGTCTCTGAACCCGAGCTCGTTTCAGGTGGACTCAGGTGAAGTGGAAAACTGTCACACACAGGTTTTCTTGCACGTCTGCCAAATCTCATGTTTACTGGCCCCAGGTTTGAACCAAGCTGAACGACTGAGTGTTTTCATGGAAATCCTCTTTTCATGGACTCTCCCATTTGGGAATGTTTGTGTTTGTTGGTTTTTTTTTTTTTTTTTTTATATTACTAATCTGGCAATAATTGGCCAAGTATTTTCTTCAAAAAAGTAATTATTTCAGGAGACTTTATATTTAAATGAAGTTTAAAACAAATTCCTGTTGGGACACGCTTTAAACACAGAAACCAAAATGACTAAAACGGATTAAAAACACAAAAACACAATGAAAAACATGTTCCAAGCTCACACATAGTTAATTTGGGAGGCAAAAAGATGAGAAAGTTGAGGTATTTTCACAGCTGCATTGCCTGGTCCTTGCATTGAAAGCGCAATTACGAAAAACAGCTTCACGTGGGAGATTTGGTGTTAAGGCCCAGTGACGAGTCTGTCATCTAAATGACCGTGATGTCAGGCTGCACGGTGGATGGAAACATCTGATCATATACTCTCCGAACATTGTGTACATTTTCTTCTCTGTCATTTTCCTTCAGCAACATAAAATCAGCTGATACTAAATTTAGCACATCCCTTTAAATATGACTGACAGGTGGATAAGTTGTTTACCACTTTTGTACTTTGACGTGTAGAACAGATGTGTTTTTGATTTGATCTTCACCTGAGCTTTATCACACAAACAGACTTCGTGAGCCAAAGCAGCTTCTCCTGCCACCGTGTCACGGATGTTGCTGTGACGAGAACCGCTGGCTGTGGTTTTGTGTGCTCGGGAGTTCGGAGACTTTGCATTACAGTCACCACAGAGCGTTTCCAACAGCTGGTGCGTCCACAGTGGATTAGCTCACAATAAACAAAAAGAATCATAAATGACTCAGTTGTCGTGCGACTGCTGCTGATCCAAAAAAAAAAACTTGAGCAGGCCTCATTCTGATCCTGCGGATTGGTTTGGGATATGTTCGTTTACTGATGGAAAAGAAACTACCAGCTCCACTAACAAGACAGACGGCTGCGGTAGAAATCAATGTCCGCCCAAGACGGAGAGCAGTGAGGAGCTGGATTGTTGCTGTCAGCTGCAGCGAAGAGCGAGACTGTGCCTGAGCAGGAAAACAGAGACGTCATGTCATTTCTTACTGTCATGGCAAAGTCACTTATTGACATACTAATTTTATTCTCAGGATGCTGACGTTGCAATGCTATCACCAACAGTCGCATCATATTCTGCAATAAAAACAGATGCAGTAGTGATGCATTTCACGTGGTAAAGGTTTTTTAATGCAGTTTACTTTATTTGTACGCCGAAGCAGACAGAAGAGGCTCTTACTGGCTATTTATTATCCTTAGTTACTGTTGCTATGTGCATCACAATGTTTATTATACAACAGCAAATATGATAATAGTAATTAACAGATTTACATCTTGCTATTAAACAATTACAAGGGAAACCTCAGCTGCGGCTCTCTGCTGCCGACCACCTCGCAGCATCAGGTAATGACGCTTCCCACCGTGTCAAATTGCTGCTCTTATTACGTCCTTTGGGGTCTCATATTACCACCAGAGGTACTTTGGCCCCACGACTGAACGCTCCAGGTGTGCCGTCATTCGACCCCTTATGTAAACACAAAACTGCATTAGGGTTATGGAAAACAACTTCCGGGTTAACGTTATGCAATTAACATCAATAAAGCATTGGATTACATTAGACCCCAGTCCTGCGTCTTGATGCTCCATCCACCATCACGACCACCTCCCATTGCTTTAGTTGTTAAGAACTGAAGTGCCAGAGCTTCGGCTGTACTTCACTGAAGGTCCCATGCAGTGAAAACTGGACAAAGCTGCGGACAACTCCAGAAGAAGAAAGGGCTGATGCTACAGAGTGCTAAAGAGCCAGTACCTCGTAGTTCATTGAGTTTTAGAATATCAAGTTTATTAAACCTTTCAGCTGAATATTAATTTGATGGTTTACAGTGGAAGGAATGCAGTGTGGCTTAATCTTCCAAAGAGGTCAGAGTCAGTCAATTTTCAGGTCAATCAAAGTCTGAAAAAAATAAAAATAAAGTCACACTAAACATAAGCTAAATTCCAGTACTTAACAGGACCTTTTCAAATGTCACCCAAATGTCTCACAATAATTATGTTGCTATGCAACTAAACTGCAATCACAAATATGAACTCGGCTGGATGGCTTGTGAGTGGGGAAGCGGTAGCTCTTTATTTATTTATTGACACAAATCGATGCAAAGAGGTGTTTGTATGACAGGTGCACAAAATGTTTAACCCACTGCATCACGTGCGTAAGAAGGTTTAGGTCAGAAAAGCTCTATGGTTAATGTTAGAGGAAGACTGTGGTTTGCTTTTAAAAATAAATATGCCTGACCACATTGTTCACCTTAACCAAGTTCTATTGATACTCAAACAATCATTAAATCATTGGAAAGCTTAAAGATTAGATCCATTTGTCAGATATCCTCACATAAAGTGCACCTCCTTACAGTGATTCGGGAACAACTCTTAAGCTGATCCCGTCAGTGATACAGTTTTAAAAATTTTGGACTGACAGAGAAAAACATCCCAAACCAGCAGCATGTACAGCTCCTTCACTCTTGGCTCTGTTTTCTGCTTCAACTCATGCCTATTTTTTTTTTCTTTTTTAATACATGCAGCTCTTCAATGAAGCATTGTTTTTGTAGCACACATTTGCTTCTTTTTTTCAGTTCATCTATAGTTATTAAATATTTTTCCAACCCATTCTTGAATTTTTTTAACAAGCTGACACTCAGAGCTTTCCAGTCAGAGAGAAACAGATGCCAGCCTCCCACAAGCTGAGATCTGGTAAACAAACCAACCTGACACCACCGACAAAAAACTTCTCATTAAACAATGCAACTTTATCAGCCACCCACGGCTAATGTGAAAATATTCCGAGCTGTGATGAGAGGGGATGGGGTGAAGAACAACAAGGTACTGGGGTGAGTCAACCAAACCGGAGAAAACAAGGCGAGCTGCGGACAGTGCACTTAAAGTTAAACGGGCTTCACCTGCACTTTGCAGCTCAGGACTAATGTGCATGTGTTTTTATTTGAAGCACAAGAGGAGTCAAAGTTCAGACACTAATATTTCTGGGTTTGTTGTTTTTCGACACTGCTGAACACACAATCTGGCCTACAAGACGGTCTGTGAGTATTTTTTGCAAACTGGGCTGTTAAGAGTCATCTAATAAACCAGCTGTGGTTATATTTCCTCTTTGAGCCGCCAAAATAATACAAAAGCGAAAACCAAAACCGTCTCCTGAGAATTATTTTTGCATAATACTAAACAAAACGTTATTGCAGCAAGATGACATTTTAATTAAGATAATGTGACAACTGAGAGTCTGGTTTGTAGAAAAGCATTTTTTTATTTCTATATATATATATATATGTATATATATATATATATATATTTTTTTTTTTTTAATAGATGATAGTCTTGAGTCAGTTTTTCAAACGTGTCTATTCTGTGGACAGTTTGGTCTCTGGACCTTTATGAAATTTGATTTAACAAAAGCTATACTAATTTGTAGTTTTTGCATTTTGTATTTGTTTAACGATGTACATTTGCAGTAGGTGTATATTCATTTTCCAAATTAATGATGAGGACGTCAGTTTGTTTTGTTTTTCATCTAAATGTTTTTTGCTAGTGAGGAAAACACAGGTGACTCTTCACGCTGAGACAGACAGACACTAATCCCACGGTTGTCGGTGTGATTCCCCACTCCCTTGTCGTTGAGCAAGACGCTGAACCCCAACGCAGTTGCTCCCAGTTAGTTCTGGCAAGAATGAGAAGCAGTGTAAAGCGCTTTAATGCGTCCTAAACGCAGGCCAGTGCAAATATCAGATGTCTGTGATATTGGCATGAGTCTTAAAGCTTGAGTCACTCTGCTTATTAATATTATAATTTTAATGCAGCTGGACTTCTGGAGAGATCTGTGAGCAAAACAAGACTGTGGGTGTTTGTTTTAGTCAACATTTATTAAGGTATTTCACATCTTTCACAAAAGTCTTTAGATCAAACCCTGATCAGCCATAACTTTATGACCACCTTGCAAGTGAATGCGATCTAATACAGTGGCTCTGCCATGTCTCAGTTTTCTGATTCTAGAAGAGGTGGTTTTAAAATGAATGAGGTGGGCAAAACATTAGAACCACCTTTTCTTATAGTACAACTCCACTTCTCACGTTGATCTCAACAATAAACACATCATATAATTATTACCTTTCTGACAGTTTCAACCTAAAAAACGGGGAAATTAAACCTTGTAAAAGTAGGTGGTCATAATGTAATGCAATATAGTAGTATTGAGTATTTAACTACCGCAAGTAAAATTGTTAGTTACATGTTTTTTGCTACTTGTACTAGACCTTTGCCACATTTCACTGACAAATAATATATTTTCACTCCACAACATTTATTCAGCCACTTTTTTTCACATCACCATCATCACATTAACTGAACAAGAAACAGCGTAATCGTCAGACTTTATTGATCCACAGTGTAAAATTCATATGATCATCAAAACAGTGGCAACACTGAAGGGATGACATGATAAACTTATAAATTCATTGGAAACTATACATACAGTAGTTCTGAAATGAGCATGTAAAGTGCCTTGAGATGACTTTGTTGTAAACAGGCGCTGTATAAATAAAGTTGAATTGAATTGACTTAAATTCTACTAAATACTTGTACTTAAGTAAAGCAGGACTTGCTGCTTTTTTTACTCAAATGATATTAAATAATATGAATACTTCTTTAAGCAATGGTTCCTGCCAGTCTGTGGTCCATGAATTCACACTGAACTCAGCACTTAGATCTGAACAGTGGTGAGAAGTCAAACTTTACATAGGTCACAGTGAAGGTTACCAGTCACAGCTTCTTTCACACATAACATTTCAGAAAGAGGTGCTAGGGTAATAAAATGCAGCCGCTCTTTCAAGGTGAAAGGTTTTGGAGAGTGAACTTAGCCTTTATTAGCAGCTAGCAGAGTTAGTTCCCAGACATAGTTTACGCATCCAATATTACACTCTGAACATGCATTCATTTCACCCTAATCTTCATTTTCCAGTCTTCCATTTGTTTTGAAGAATTTAAATTATCTCAGAATTTGGCCAAAATCTGAAGACAGATGGAATTTAGGCGAGAAGGAAAATGAAAGAGATAAAAAGATTAGGAACGAAGGAGCTGTTCCAGCTATTGTTCTAAAGTTATTATTAAAGTTTTACAGAAACAATGAATTACTGAGAGTTGAAGACGTTCCACCTGGTTATTATTTCATTTTAATTTTCTGAATTAATACCGGCGTGTTGATCACAGCTGCCGCCGGCAGCCATGTTTTCACCTTCCCAGCACAATGTTCATGCTCTTAAAGGAAAAAGGAAATAAATCTTCCTGTTGTGAATCTGCTCGTTTAGCGACGGCGATGGAGGCGACAGCATCTGCTTGCAGATCTGCCCTCCCGGCTCTCTGGCCTAGAAAGCTTTATCCAGCACTGAGAGCTGATGCTGGACACCCATATGGCCCGAGCTTTATCTGCTTCCACACTTGCCTCTGTGCTAATAATCCTGCTGCACTTAACACTGTGAGCTTATGGATTACACGAGGGAGGCCGGACCCTTCCAGGACTCAGATAGAGGGTTTAAAGTTCAAGTTCTGCCATCGTTTTCTTGAGCAGTGTGTCACTCAGGCTTATGCTGCGTCACACGATGTGCTGCGATGCTTTTAAAAGGTAGACACAGCGCTGTCACAACTTATCTGCTCCGACAAATTAATTGTATGTTATTCTCTCAGGATGTACAGGGAACGTATTGATCCTGTGACAAGTGAAAGCCATTAGTGAAGTTCTGCATTTCAAAGGCAGCAGATGAAAAGTGGTGAAATTGGAGGACATGTGTAGTCTCAGTGTTGGACCGGGCTGATTAAAGGCTGCGTCTCCTCAGACAGAGCCAAGAATCAAAAGAACAGAGAGCTTATTGTCTCCCAGCAGAACAGGCTGCTGGAGGTTACTACGGGATGGATGAAAGTGGTGTGATTGAAAAGAAAAATGAAATATCTAATGGGTACCTTGGTAACAACACGGCAGGCTGGCAGTTAGTGAATCATCAAATGTAAAGCGAGCAGGTTTTTACAAAAAGGGAGATAACAGTGTCCCGGTGGTAGATTATTTTGATACCTTAGCAGCAAGACTGAGGATATTCAGTGTGTAACACTTTAGGCTCAGCAGCTGCTGGCCACATTGGCAAAAATGGCTACAAATATCAGAATCATGAATATATAGGAAAAATATTGACTGCCTTTTGACATCTTACACAAGAAATGTCAGAGGAAATTTTTAAAACTAATTATCCTATCTCACCCAAAATGCAGAAATGTACACCCTGCAGAGTCAGCTGTTTTTCACCTAATATTAGTTGGTTACAGTCACATTTAGGGATTTGGTGGACAGACAAATTGACTTACAAGTTAGGTAAGAGACCAGGGGCAACTCAGATCTCAGCATTTTTCCAAGAGGAGCCGGGAACTGAACTAGTTTACCAGCTGATCCACAGCTGCTTAACATTAAAGTGAATGATGTTTGCAATGGATTACATTCCGAACATAACCAACAGTCACACTAGGCCCGGTTGCCTTGTCCCGGCTTTATCGTCTCCCTCAGTTTCTACTATGTTGGAATTCGATTGGATCCAGTCTCCATGCCAGAGCACGTCTACATCACCACTGAATGTGACTTGGAGTGATTTTTTTGTTTTGGAATCAAGCACTGTCCCATAGTTACAGTATTGGAGGTCTTTGCTCAGGCACAGTTAGCAACCAACTAAATGTGCAATGTCCAAATGTGTTGTCTTCTTCAGGAGACCACGAAACTGTCTCTAGAAACGAGACCGGTGGTTTGTGCTTGGGCTCGACACAGATTGTCTAATGATCCTATAGGTACAATGATAAAACAACTTCCCCACTTTGGATTGATTCGCTATTAACTGTGGTCACACGTTGATGTAAGCGTCTTCACATCAGGTAGAAGATCGTGATTAGGACTTTTTTGGGTGGTTTTGAGATGGATGAGATGAAAGAACGTTAAAGAAAGCTGAAATTCTTGGTAAAACTGGCACAGTCTTGAAATGTTTTCATTGTAAAAGTTGTGAGGAGCTGAAATTGGCCAAATTTAGGTCAGTCTGAAAGTCCTGGAGAGACAACCTCCCATCATCTCACCTCAAATCATCTCTCCCCATTCCCCAAACATCCCATCACTCCACCTACACAGCCCCCGCTATCCCACCTCGTTCTACATCCTGTGAGCTCCTCCTACCTCCTCCCATCACGTGCCCCCGCTCCTACCCTTCACCTCGACCCATCACCTCCTTCCTGCGATCTTTCCCACCTCCGGTCTTATTGCGCCACATGGCTTCTTCTTGACACCTCCTGTGTTGACTCCCTGCTCCATCACAGTGTGCCACCGCCGTCAGTCTCCTCCTGATGTTCCTGTCCTTCCACCGTTTCCTCCCGAGCTTTCAATCACACATCTTCCCTATTCCAACTGCTGCTGTAACATTTTCTAAACAACTCTGCTTTCCACCACCCTCCCACATCCAATCATCTTATTCCAACTACTCCTCCCACCTCCTATCACTGTCACTTTTCCATTTTAAAATCCATCTGTTACTGTAAATTCTGACATGTTTACAGCTTGGATTAGTTTGATGCTCACTAAATAGTTTTGTAATTAATGCATCAGCCCTTTTGTTTAATGACCATTGTTTCTATGTGACAGATTTACATCCACACATGCAGCAGGTGTCCTACCACTGTACAGTATTTACAGTATTCAGATGTTATTTCCTCCAACCTCCAACCTCAGTGCAGCACCATTTTAAACACACTGGTGCTATATGTGGAGGTGAGACGTGTCAGCTGCGGGCGGAGCAGTGGGCGGGTTTTATTGAGACAGAGGAGGCATGAATCCATCTGCCAGATAGACCTCGAACGTCTCTTTTAATAGCTCCATCATCAGACGCTGCCAGCAGCTCTAATTGGCAGAACGTGGGAGTTGATGGCGTTAAAATGGCTGCTGTGCTGTTCACCTCCATGACTGCAGCCTGTCAGTTACATGGGAGGCTAAGTGAACATGGACAAGAGAGGCAGAAGGAGTGGGAGGGAGAGAGAGAGAGAGAGAGGCGCTGGGTTGAAGAGGTACAGAGTTGGACACGGAGAGAGCTTTATTTTCCATGTTTATTGGACTTACATTTTTTTCAATTATTGCTTTTGAGCAGAGCTGGGATTTACAATAGAGCACACAACTGCCAATGCGCCAGTGGAAGCAATCTGGTACCAATTAAGCCACCAATTAATTATTGTATTTGTTGATCATTACTTAATTGTTTTACTGTATAGGTCTGATAAATGCAGATTTCCCATTTTCCAAGTTCCCCCAGTGACCAGAAGGATCATTGAGCAATTCAGCCATGATCCAAAAAATAGAACCATTAAAATTCTAGTACAATAAACGAGGAAACAAGTCATTGGACGAGATTGCACGAGAGGTAACCTACTGAGGTGTTGGTGTCTTCATTATGATTTTATCAATATTTGTTGATTGATCAGCAGGTTTTATTTTAGCAGCACTAGATGGCAACACAGCAAAGAGGCAGAGTGACATCCGTTCACATCTGAAATGCAGATGGCAGCTAACCAGCAAAATGCCAACATACAGTAAATCTGCTGCTATCTGTAACTTAGTAAGACGCTAACAACCCACTTCTGTCCGACTGCTCAGCCCGGCAGAATAAGTCTGCAGGCATTTGCTTTTTCTCCATGTGAACATTCCAGAACTGTTCCATTAATAAAAGAATTAAAGAAAAAAATTTCACACTTTTTCTGCTCATAACTGGATATGGAGGAGACCTCACACTTATGTCTCATTTTCCCACACAGGCCGGTGCCCAACGATCTTCACATATGACAGTTAATAATTAAACATTTCTGTACACCAAAGACAAAAGTCATAGTTACCACGTTGCTCCAGTGTACACTGACTTAATGATGTGTTGAAACAAACAGCTCTACAAGAGGTCCGCCTGAAAATACAGCAAAGTGATTAAATGTGGATTTAAATAAGAATATATGTGATCAAAGAACAAATTTAACGAGACTAAGATGTGAAATTCCCTCAGCCTCATTCTGTCAACACCAAGTTCCAAGTCTGCAAGTTGATTTCCATATTGTTCTGACATGAATTTCAACTAAACATAAAGTACATTCAACATGATGTACACAACATAATCATTTTATATCTAATACATGCACATACCAAAGTGATGTTTATGCAGATCGGACTGTTTATTCCTCCTGCAGCCCCGTGTTGTGTTCTCTTGTTTCAGTCTGTCTTTGAGCGAGACGGGACCCTTGAACTCCATTGTCACTTTAGTCCGCGTGACTTCAGATCATCAATGTTTTCTGGCACTGAGCTGAACTTTTTCTCCATTTTTGGCAGCACCTCGTGCTGCAGTGATGTTAAGCCTCCTGTTTGGTCCAGTTTTTAGGACCTTCGCTAGAGCGGAGGTTCTCAGTCCTAATCCTTCAGGCCAACACATTCTCATCCCTCAGTGTCAGATATTGATGTTGCTAACAAACAGGAATCACTGGAAACACGTGTTTTCTTACCACCTTGCAAAATAATAATTTATGATGTGAAAAGTTTCTCGCACTAGACTCAAACCCCGGGCTCCTGTGGCACATTCATGTGTTTTATTGTACCACCCACCACGCCTTCTTCCTCCTTATGAGACTTTTTCACTTCGTCTTTTACATAATTAACTTATGCTTCAAAAAGTTGAGTTGATGCACATGTCCTGCGGACAGTATTTCATTTCATTTCATCCAAAATTCAGTTTTGATTCGGTTCACAAGATATTCGCTTTCCACAGAGGATGAACCTCTTTTATTTTATAGACTGCTGACCTTCATTGCTGAGATACATTGGGACCTTCACACAGAACATCTAACTGGTGTTTTTAGTACGTTACAGTTTGGGCCTTGTATTAAACGTTGCTGTGACAGTCATGCTCTCCACAGGAAACACCCTTTCCATTTTAGACCTCTTATAATTTTCTTTCTCTAGCTCTGTCTTTTTCAAAGTTAACTCTGTCCAACTGGTTTTATATTATAGAGGTAATGACCACCGCTGCCTCCAAAGGGCACTAGCAGAACCTATTACCCTTCCATTCTGCTGTGAGGGAAGCTGCTAACAGTGTCCCTGCTGTTCTGCGAGGACAGAAATACACTGATCCTCCTATGAGATGGTTGCCTTAGCAATTGTGTCTTGCCCTTCTACAATCGGAATCACTCGAAGGCAACATTGTGACTTCTGTAACTCCACGGTGGAGCTGCATGGACATAGAGCCAAAGTGTGTCTAATTGTACCAAAGGAAGAAATTTGACAAGCAGCTCTGTGGCTAATGGTGGATGGGGGCCGATACTCGCACAGAGCAGCCCTGCAACAAGCACTCAGCCGGCCACTTCCTGTTTGTAATCGGATAAAAAGCAGACTGAGCTGAGTGGATGGTGACCCACCCTAAGTATCTGATTCCTCCTGCTGCACAGATAAAATATGATGATTATATTCATTTTAGGGTTTTCGCTGGGGTTTTATGATCAAGTTTAGTCACTGTCCAGTGGAAAATGGTATAAGGGTTGACCACTTTGTGGTTTGTATTTTATTTGAAGCGATTTAAATGGGTGGTTTTTAATCCACCTTCAACTTTCATTTCCCTGTAGTTTTCCCTCTACCTCCAATCTAATAATGCATCGTTTTATCTAGACTGTACTAACATCATAATCAATTTAAAGAACACATGGAAGAAGACAGAGGACACTAAATAGTCTTTTAGTCTGAAACTGTACTGCTGTATAAACACAGTAAAGAGTTCAATATTCATCTCACAAAGGAAATGTAGAAAGTCACAATTTAAATACCTGGATAGAGTTAAATTACCGAAATAAATGTACCTAAAATACATACACTACAGGTGCATCGTAACAGATATCACTGACGCACTGTTGAAGGTATTTCACACATACAAATATGTTGTGTTTTACTGTCCCCAGACAACTGTTCCTGGTGTTTAAATAGAAAGCCATGTAATAAATGTTACAAAAAACAGCAAATTTGTTGCACATCTAAATAAAAATACATCAGAAAAGAATGAGGTTAATTAAAAATAAGGGAAAAATAGTTTTAAAATGTCTCAGTTACCCAGTCGATGTCTGTAAAATGACTTTTCACTTTAAAGGACCAGCTATTAGTGAGACCAGAAAATCTTATAAGCATCAAACAAGGTAGCGGCATTTAAAAAAAATTATGATTGAAGGTGGTTGTATTTCCAAAACAATATGAAGGGAGTGGAACAGGATTTTCTTTTCCTGTTGGCACTGTAAAATCTTGATAAACCTTATCTACACTAAGCAAGGGGGCTAAGGGGATGTAAGCTAAAGTGTCCGAAAAGCAAAACGAATAATCCTAATGAAAAAAGTAGAAATGGATGGTGGACATCAAATAGTTTGTAGTGGGTTCATTTGAATGGGGAACAGTGAGAACAAGAGATGTGGTGGTGATGGAATGACTGACAACAGGAAGATAAAATTAAGAACTGATTTTGCCTTGTCTAATAAGGCGGCAAAAAATATTTAAAATAATTTGAAATTGATATATACTCAAAAAAATGTATTTGTTTAAAATTATGAATGTTAATTTCAAAGCTGCATGTGGGATAATTTTGCACACTTTTGCAAACCTTACATTTTACATGCCACACATTATATTGATGTCATTCCGCAAATACATGTGAGAACCATGGATGGTTTATCGGGGGCCCAAAATGTCAGAGGGTCCTGGGACCAGACAGTCCTAAGATCTGCTGTCTCAGAGCTCAGAGAAATAAAATCATATCAAACAGATGCTAAATAATCACCCTGATATAATAAGTGAGGACGGACATACAGCCAAACATAGACACAAAATGACCACAAACCCACAAGAGACAAAAAAGATGAATTCTTTAAAAATAATGCCATTTAAATATGACCAAAGCTGCGACGCGTCCACCCAAAAGAACTTCACAAACTACACTGTCGTTGTCTTGCCTAAAGAGCTGGGAATCGAACCGCCACCGCCCACCTGCCTCAGCCAAGCTGTTTGGCTTGTGGTTGCTCAGCACGACGTATCAAACGTCTCCATCGGCTTCTGTAATCGAGCATGACATCATCCATCCTGATCGTAGCTGTCGGCCAATCAGAGGAAGCAGAGAGCACTGGCGGGGCAGGTGAGTGGATGCAGTTCATGTCGCGGCACTCTGTCACTTTGACAAACATGTGCTCCAATTAGAAAAGCCATTAATTTTAATTTCGGCTGCAATCTTGCCTCACATCTCTGCCTGCTGCTGCACAACGGCTGACTTTGTTCATTTTGTGGTTGGCCGAGTTTGAGTAATAGAGGTCTTGCATGCACCCTACAAGACTTTTTTGTAAGTGTGTGTGTGTGTGTGTGTGTTAAAATACTTTACTATTCAGGAGCTGTTGAGCTTCCAGCTGAGCAGTGTGTCAGAAGAGTCGGGATGTAAAAGCAGGAAGAGCCTGAGCTGCAAGGAGCCTCCTGCTCGTTCTGCCTTAATAACTTTAATGTTCATCATTTTAGCTTCAACCTTTGCTACAGACGACCATTAGTAGCTTTTAACGGCTGCTAAACACTGTTTAACATCAGTGATGGGGAGATAGTATGAATAATAACTGTAAAGTGGTAATATTTTGAATAATTACCGGACAATAAAGCTAAAATTAAACACACTTAGCACGTTGTGGTTTTCTAATGCAGCCTCCTCATGATTTAAGAGCTCGTATTAACGCCCTCTATGACTTGTTTTAATAAATATCGAGTGTGTTTTGAACATATTTGTGACATTTTATTCACCCAAACAAACAGTTTGGGTGAATAAAAAAGTTTAGATTTCTCTCCGTCCATTGTTTCAAACAGATCAGATTCTCTGCTGTTGCTGAATAGTGCAGTGACGTGTGAACCTGAATGTGCAATGTGTTAGAAGTTTTCCTTTATTATATGTAGCTGGAGTCCACAAGCTTAGCTTTAGCAAAAGCATATTGTTATTCCTTCAGCGGAGTTACAGAAATAAACTGCAGTATATTCTTGTCTGTTTGTCTTATCTAATTTTTGCTAATCAGATGTTTTGGTAATTTATGGGTGTGTGACATCACAATAGCTTTTCATTATCATAATTATCAATGTATACAGATTGTACCACTAATTGCAAAATATTCTTTTTTTTTTGCTTCATTGTTGTATATTTTATTACTTACCATTCAGTTTTTATTTTTTTCTTCCATTTGACTTTTTGAGCACACACACACATTTTTGTGTGACTGCATATCCTCCTACTGAAAGACTCTTCTCTTTCTGACTAACACTCGCTTTTACACTGTGAAATTGGAACTTTATTGTCAGTTTACTCAAGTACTTCAAACAGCAAACAAAGGATCCCCCACAGTTTTGTAGACTTTGGAACATTTTAGCTGGTCTGCCATGATTTGTGTGTGTGTAAGTGTTTTTCCTTTGCTGTAGTGTTGGAGTCGGCGGTGGTGAAGTACTTTGTTACTGTACTTAAGTACATTTGTCACATTTCTGCACTTTATTTAGGTAGATTTAATTATGGCTGCATTGGACTTTTATTCCACTCTGTGTGGATTGTGTTACAATCACTTCACTTTACACAAATAAATGAACCTCTTTTTCCATTGTCTCCTTTCATTGTCTCGTTTAAAAGACTTATTTGACTTATTAGCTGTATTCAAAGTGAGCCACTGTGCCGTAACCTAAACTTGAACATGGTGTCGCGACTTCTTCTTGTCACTCGACATGAGTAGCTTGGGAATAAAACTGAAAAAGCACAATTTATGTCTCTCACCATTAATCAGTTAATGTCCCCCAAACATGAAGCAGCACTAGTCCACAGAAGTGGACAGAAAAAAATAAACAGTCAATTACTTTTATTACTTTAAGTAAAAAATAAACCACCCACTTACTTTCACTTAAGAAGAAATTCCAGTGGGTACGTGAACTTTAATAGAGTATGTTATTGTGTGTTTATTTGTATTTTTACATAAGTGCAGTTTTTGAGAACTCCATCCACTACTGACAGTCAGGGACTAATGGTCAGTTCAGTAAAGTCTCTTTTTGTAATATCTTTTTTAAATACCTAAAAAGTGATTTGTGCACTTTCTACCGTTCCTGTGAGCTGCTTAACAAGTGACTTTCTCTGCTTTGGGATCAATAAAGTTTTATATAATCTCATCTTAATCATAGAGTTAAAGATTAGAGATTAAAGATTCAATAAATATCAATATTGTACTTGCAATTTTTTGGTGTTTAAAAAATCTGGGTCTTTTACCAGGGATCCAAATTGGAACCAGTCACTCGTTATTAGTGACAAAGAAAAACTTTTGGAGTCATTACACTCCATCAATGTGAAGCATCTTCATTTAGCATAGGCTCATAAGATGCGGTTAGTGGACTAATCTGAGTTAAATCTTGTCGGCCATCGTGGAGATCAGCGGGAGGTGATTTATCATAATCTTTAAGAGCCCAAGTTTTTCATAAAGCAACACTCATTTGATTAAAGTGTTTGGGAGCACAGACTTCTTGGCTTAAGACACAAGACAGGAAATGAGGGAAGAGAAGGGGGAGATGGAGAGATGGGAGATTATACTTACATTTTTCACCCAAATGAGTCCCCCCCCCAAATTCAGTTTATTCCAGACGGAATGAGCAAACGGCCGTACGCAGCTTTTGTCAATGTTTTCACGTTTAACCTGCACGGATGTCTTTTTATGTAAAGCCTGGTGTGTGGGGGTCTTGTTTTACTGGTACAATCACCGTCTTTCATCTCTGACCAGACACTGATTTACCTCAGGAACACGAAGGAGAAAAAAAAAAACCTCTGCCTTGACAATGGAACAATCATCAGTGATGAAAACATGTCACCCAGCAATCAAATCTGTGAGTACAGTCGAAGTTCGATGGCCGCTGCCTTGAATTCGGCTGAGCAGTAATAATAATCCTGAGCTGCAGACGATCCTAATTACTGAGTACTGAGCGTCTGGCTGCAGCCGAGGTCAGAGGCCAAGCGCAGCATATTACAGTCATTGTTCTCCCAATGATCCTGCCGGCCTCCTGAGGATCTCCAAACTAAGTGAACAACTTCCAGTGAGAAACTTGCGAGTGGACTTTTGTCTCCCTAGAGTTGGAGTTAATGGGAAAAGGAAACTGAACTTTTCGCCAAAGTTTAACTATTTAACTTGGAGTTGCTCGCTGCTGTCTGCGTTCCACACCACAGAGCCTTTTCTTTCCTCTTTCATTTTGTTTTTCTTCAGAGGTTTGGATCCCCCAGCTGCCTCGTCGTACCTCGCCACCCCTAGAGAGCAATCCGGGCCTTGGCCTTATCTTTAGAAGGCACATTTCCCCGAGGGAAATCTGCCTGCCTCCACCTTGGGCTCTGCACTTAAGTGATGAACAAGTGAAACATGGCCACTCTTTTTCTGCTTGCTGCTAATCAGCGAGGCAGAGCGTCGCTGCCGCTGCTGCTTCCATCTGGCCTCGCTGCACCACCTGCATCAGTGGCATGACGCCTACCTCCCTCTCATTCTTCTTCTTGTCTTCTTCTTGCTTCAACCCTTCGTCGCGGCACGAAAAAACAACTTTTAAATACCATTAAAAGAGTTAATGAAAAAATACTCCTGCGACTGCTGATTGTGAGGGAGTGTAAAGTTTAGCTTTGCTCCAGGGTAAAAACCTTGTATCGCTGTACTTTTTTTTAACAGGAGTTACAAAAAGAAAGAAAGTGAAATGACATGGAAATTAACCTTATTTTGTAATTATAGTAATTTTGTCCTTGAGACAAGAAAAAAGCCTTTGTATGATCACTAATAATAGCAGATGAGCAAATTACTAGTCATTTGAAAATTCCCTCATCCCATTTCACTCACTTCTGAAGTTTATTAATATTTCTCAGTCATAATGTTCCCAGCTTGTCTTGGTTGTCACAGTTCAGTTTTTTGGAGAGCAACAAGAAGAGCTCAGAGGTTGCAGTGGTTGATGCTCAAATTACCTGTGACAATCTGAGCAAATCCTGTGTCAGCTGAAAAGCAAATTCCATCAGATTGGACTGCACGATGCTAAATAATTTTGCTTTCACTTCCTGGAATTACTCCCGATGGAGACTTTTTAGAAGAATAATTAAGTATTTGAAAGATTGACATTCAAAGGTAACGTTCATCATTTACTAAATTGCCTAATTAGTCGTGTTTTAAACAATCCAGTTTAGTTGAAAATACAATTAAGTTGATAAAAGTTATCATTTAATCTGACATCAGAACTTTTACTACAGCCCAGCCTGAGATCATAATGTTGTTAGAACCTCCTTGCATAGATTGGAAGCAAACCAGCTAAACTTACCGACACATTTAAATTCTTCATAAATTTAAAGAAAAGATTCAGGCTGGAGAAATTAGAAACCAGCAGCTCATGCAAAAACCTCTCAGATATCAATCAAATCAATTGAATTACTTCGATGAAGAAATAATAGTTCAACTCAATTCACATATTGAAAGAACAAAAAAATCAACAGAGCATGAAGCGATGCAAAATAATAAAATACCACACATTCAACACTAAATTTAAAATAAAACATTTCAGTTGAGGAATTATTAAAGCTTGTTTAAGGAGTTTGTTCAAACAAAAAGTCAGTGTTTGGACACAGATTTGAATTAGTTTGGAAGGAGTTATGAAACAAGGAACTAAAGGATTGTTATAATGAGAAGAGGGAGTTAATCTAACATATTTAATTTGATTCATACAGAAAATTTGTGTTTACATGAAGTAAACACAAGTGCCTTGAATCCACCCACGTCAGTTATGGCTGCAGTTGCGTGTGACATGATCCATAAACAACTAAATTGTGCTAAAACTTCCTTCAGCAGAGGCTTTTTGTATTTAAATCATGCCAGGTTTTATTATAGTTTTGTCACAAAAGGAAGCAGGTGTGACACCGACTGTCTTATCTGCGCATTAAAAGCCTGGCACCGTGTGCCATTCGATGTTCATGACACTACAACTGAGCCACAGAGGTCAGTCTGTTCCCTCATCTGGACTCAGCGCTTCTCCTCAGCAGGATCGTAATCAGAGTCCAGAAGCAGGGGTGGTCTCCGGCTGCTGAATATGTAAAGCCTTATTGAAGCTACGCTCCAGCGATTTCTCTTAATTATTGGAATAATCAGATTGAAGGAAAAGAGAGGCTTCGCTTATTGGATTAGCTGAGACGATCCTCTAACACAAACCATCTCCTCTTCTCCATCTGCCTCGCTGTATTCAATTCACTTCGATTCAGTCTGCTTTATTGCCACTAAAGTTTTCAAACAATATCCCTGACATAGGGAAGTGCAATAAAGATAATTATCAGCGTTTTAAATATTAATATTAACAGGCACAACGATTGGGAAGAGAAAGTACACCAAAAAAATAAAAATACCTGAACATCTCTCAGTTACTGTTCAGTTCAATTTGTTTCCTTCTTTATTCGTATTAATATTATAAAAAATACAGTTAACAAAAATCACATTATTCCAATAATTTCGATAAGACTTTAAAACCCAAAGAAACAAAAAACACCATGATATTTAAGACATTTTGCTTACACGACACAGCATGAAAGGTAAATATAAATATTAAAACATTTTGAAAAAGCAATTAAATAAATTGTCTCCTGTCTCCTAATTATCCTACTATGTTCCTATACAACTGCATGATTATGCTTTTGTGAGATTTTTAATTTTAATCACGTTTCCTGTGAACACAATACAAACATGATGATGTATAACATAAATGGCGACTTGCAAATATGTAGATACTAAAAATGTCAGTAAGATATTATTCGACAAAGCATGGCAGCTTTCGAGGGTCAGAGGAAGATCGAGGGCTGGTGTTGTAGACACGATTGTGGAATCGCTCTCGGCTCTTTGGATTGACAGTCCAGCTCACTCTTTCTTCATAAAAGTACAGTTTCAGCCGTGCGCGCTCAGGTCCGCGCTGACAGGTCTGAATTCTGGTGTGTGCGGCCTGACGCTGTCTTTGGTCACCATGCCACTGTGCCGGGTCATCACTGCAGGGCTGCAGACGCAGTGATGCCCTGTGAGTTCTGCGGATGCGGATCGTTCTCCACAACAACACGGAAAACAGCACGTAGATTCAATGTGATGATTGATTTGTATGTAAAGCAAAAAAAACCTCCCTGGGCAGAACCTCTGTTTCCTGACCCAAACCCCAACATGATGACACACAATAATGCTGCAACTCGCCATACTGCAGCTCATATGTCCCATCATATCATAATCGTATTCATAAATACGCAAAGTCATCTTAAATACAACTATAACATCTGGCAAAATTGTTCACGCAACTAATGAGTACATTTGAATGATGGAGTCAGTCTTTGATGACACCTTGTTCTTATTTCATTTCAGAAAAAACAAACCTTTAGGGATATAACTTTTGCATGCATCTCCCATTCTTAAGCCTCCTTTATCTTGAAATTATGAAATTAATAATATACTTTAAAGTCAGATTCAAATACAAATCTGTAAACTGGTTTTTGACCAGTAGCAAACAGGACAGAGAAGAAGGATTATGGATGATAATGATAAGCATGTTACAGCCTCTTAGGATTATGCTACAACATCTGTCAGTGAAATCTCAGGTTGCATTTTTTGCAGAAATATAATTTCAGGTTGAAGGACACCAAAATACCCAGAACCCTGTTTCACAAAGTCCAACCGGTTGCACGGAACAGGTGAATTTTACAGACTAACAAATGCTTTATGATGTCACATACAACGGCAGCACAAACATTTTCGCATTAACAAGCGCTGACTTGTTTTAATTAGATCGTTTTACTGTTAATATTACTTTGAACAGTGAGTAAGATACAGTAGATATGTGTGTGTGTGTGTGTGTGTGTGTGTGTGTGTGTGTGTGTGTGTGTGTGTGTTTGTGAGCGCGGAGTTTCAGGGTCGCGGATCAGTGCCGAGGGGACACCAGGGGCATTAAGGTGGATCGATATCTGGCAGGCGGAGGGAGACGGCCATAATCTCCATGAGCCATGTAGGAAAGTACATTACTGCCACTACAAAGCCTATTAACAAAACCGCAGGTCATGCATTATTGAATGGATGTTGGTTTTATTCGACCCGTTCAAAGGGATGAAAAAAAAAAGGACATACATAAATTATTCAGATACTCCAGCTCCTCTGCTTGAAATATTATTTTTGTTTTTGGTGCTTAATTGGATTGTAGTGTGGGAGGCATGGTGGTGGTCAGGGGAGAGCAGTGGGGTGGGAAGGGCGGGGCACTCAGATCACACCCAAGTGACTTAAAGGGGAATATCGATCGGCAATACGGATCTACGGAGAGGGACCCAGAGGGAAATCCATCTGTAAACAATAGCTCAGGGCGGCGAGGAGCTTCACCTCTGAATCACAGATGAGCCGTCATCACCTCGGGGTTGAATCTACACATCTGCACTGGCGTGTGTGTGTGTGTGTGTGTGTGTGTGTGTGTGTGTGTGTGTGTGTGTCTTCAGCAACAAAACAATTATAAAGGAAAAAAAAAAACCTTGTGCACGTGTTTTATAACCGCTCCTGGATGAGAGGATTAGAGTGTAAAGATTCAGTTCCTCTTTGTGTGGTGTGACAGGACATGACTTAATCACTGTTGTGATCATTCTTCTAATATACCATCAGAGTCCGAAGGCACAAACTTACCTAAGACCCGCTTTCTCCTAATTAATAATGATTTTGATGTTGTCGCTCTGGTGTGTCTGTCACCAAAATGTGCACGACAGGCACGACTGGGTACAGTAGGCCAGAAAGGGCTTCGCTCCAAAAGTGAGACACTGACGGGCAGTCACATGATCATTACAATTAACCTTAATGCTCAGCCTGTGGTAGTTCAGGTAAAGTTTTACGTCTTAAAGTGGTGATTCTATAGCTGATTTTGACATGACTTCCTTTTTGCAGTCAGTGTTGTGGACAGGAATTTCCATAAAAGCCAAGTGCTTTTATTTTACTAACAAGTGTTTACACTAAAATCACCACGATGGATACGATGATGACAAAAATTGGTACCAGCCTGTTCTTATTGCATGTTAATGCACCGCTTGTGTCGGTGATCGGTGTGAAAAACTCCTGTTGGGACCTGGACCTACTACATACCAGAGTGGATCAGGATTTGATTCTAGTGCAAGACATTGTGCAAGAGTGTTGTGGATATGAGGAAGCAACTTCTCAGTTGAATGCCGAGGCCAAGACCAGGACAATTTCATGAGTTAGTGATCACATCTTTACACGGGTGAAATGATAATTATCACCATGTGTTGGATCAAGCCTGTTTGCTTTGGTCTGTGGGAACTTATCGTAAAACCCCGGTATGCTCACATCACTTTAGCTCACTGCCTACGTTCTCAGTCCCGCAGGTTATTTCATAGGATTACTTGACATTAAAAATGTAAAATATCCAGGAGGAGGCCAGTAGGTTTGGTTTATCCTGTTGGGAGCCTGAATGTCTGCTGTACAATTTCATGGTGGTGAGTGTGTCTGATAATGGAATCACATGCAATGCTGATGATTTCTTCTTCAGGTGGCACCGGAAAAAAAAGCAAATGCAGTGTGAAATGAAAAATCATATTAAGCTTCATAGCGTTCCCACTAGTGGTTGCTCAGACATCCCACCGTGGACAAAGTCATGGACATACAGACTAATTCCATCCTCCACAAATTTAAACCATCGCTGTCGGCTGTGTCAGCCAAAGACGACACAGAGTTGAACTTAAGTTTAGGCTGCTGAATAATAAATATGACCACTTCCCTTTATGGAATTGCATTTTATCCTCAGGAAAATTGGCAAGAAAGTCAAGAAACTAGATCTTTTTAGGTGAATGTAATAAAGTTCTTGAGTAAAAAACTTGTGGCAAAAAATCCGACTTCAGAATATCATTTTTGTTTATTTTGCGAGGGCGGCCTTGAACCATATTTGGAGCAGCTGGCTGCCTCCACCCAGCCAGCGTTCGCAGACTTTCCCCTCCTGACGGGGTCACGGAAGTCGAGCGCTGCCGACTGTAAACAGCTGTTTTTTTCGCTTTGGTCTCCTGACTGACGGAGGATCCCAGACGAGTCCTGGAACGAACTTCTCCTCTAGTCCATCTCATCCCATAATGCTTCATTACTGGAGCGTCCACTTTGACCCCAGCAGCCACTGAGCAGGCAAGCAGAACAAGGCCGGGAAGGTCCGGAAACTTGCACAGGACACACAGACACAAACTCGCGTCTGACTGAGATAATAAGCTGATGCTTTAGTGAAGCAGTGGAAGAGCGTTTCGTCTCTGTCAGCTCGGGTCAGCAGCTTGTGTTTACTTCAGCAGCTCTGTGTCAACTCAGCAAACAGCAGGAGAGGTTCGCCCGACGAGTCCGACTCTGCTTCACACAGCAGGTCTGATGTTATATAATGTTGGCAGATATAATGCTCCTGTTAGATCTTATCCGATAAACTGTAAAACAGGCAGCGCCGCCGGTGAAATACGGTTCCCACTAAACTATTTATGATGCAGAAGTGAAGAAGGTGAAATTTGAATCAAAAGTTACAGTTTCAAAATACTTTTTATCCATTTGGATTCAGTGTTTTTTAACATTCATTTAGAATTATGCTTGAAAAATGTATCAGTTGCACCTTTAATAGTGCAACTGATACATTTAATTTGTACAAAAGAGACACTTCAGTGCTGTAAATTATTCCTCATACCTCAGCACTCATTAATCATTGTTAACAAAATGCCCTTTAATTTAATATTAAAACAAAATGTGAATAAGTTCCTAATGAAATGAAAGTCAGTTTGGTACTTTCCACATATAATTTTTATAATGCAGGGATCAATAATTTAACTTAAAGCTAGAGTATGTTACTTTTTCAAATCCAAATTTTGATCTAATATGCTCTGAAACCTGCATACTCGTGTATTTATTAGATGCTGCGTCTGTTTTGGACGCCCTCTGTGAATTTGATTTCGCACATTACGGCTGTAGTATATCGTTTAAGTCTGCACATGAACACAACGACAGGCCTTGACAGGTGAGGCTCTACACTTTTTCCATCAATCAGACAGAGGCTGATCTTTGTTTCATCTGTTTACGGAACTTTCTTCCAGAACTCTCCTGATTTGTTTTTGTGAACTTCAAAGTGGCCTTTCTGTTTCGGAGGCTTGCTTAGGGGTTTTTATGTTGCGCTGAATGCTTGGAGGTTATGCTCAGGAAGTCTTCTGTTGATCGTCGAAACACGCCTACATCCTGGAGAGCATCCTTGACTTGCCGTGCAGGTATAAAAGGTGTTTTCTTTCCCATGCAAATGAGGTTCTGCTCATCACGAGGCGTGGGCCTTTTGGTCTACCAGCTCATTTGCCAAGTGCCTTTCAAATTTGGATTTCTTCTCTTTTTATTTGTCTTATTTTTTGGCATCTTACATCTATACACTTATATGAGCCTGTTTCCAAAAAAAATTGGAAATTGTGGAAAATGTACAGCAAAAGAACATGCAATGATTTACAAAATCATGCAAAACCTATATTTTATTTTAAGCTGTGCAAATACAACATATTAATCAATTCATTTCTGAATTCATTTATTTATTTTTGCTCATTTTGAAATGGATGCCTTACAGCAACACGTTTCAGCTGGGAACCACTACCTTAGTTTTTAAAAAGCCGAATAACTTTCAGTTCTAGCGTGATAAAGGATTCCATTTGCTAAACAGTTCCTTC
This sequence comes from Channa striata, assembly GCA_033026295.1. NCBI lineage: Eukaryota > Metazoa > Chordata > Actinopteri > Anabantiformes > Channidae > Channa > Channa striata. The sequence continues at coordinate 5,671,248 of CM065173.1, read as the reverse complement.
TTGGTTTTGTTGTAGTTTTCACATAATGACCTGGACTCCAGGGGGGCAGCTTGGAACCTGGACTTGTTTATTACTGTGGGGCAGTTTTGGATCAGTTTGAGGAAGAGGTCTTCTTCCAGTAGAGGTGGGAAGTAGCAACGTACAAATTCTTACATTACTTAAGCGGGATCAGCAGTTCGAGCTCCTAGTGTCCATATATCAAAGTGTCTTTGGCAAGACACTGAAAGCCAAACTGTATATGTCTTATTAATGTAGGAATATAAAAATAAAAATGCTTCACAGACTTTAAGGATCTACTGTACTAGTCAGGTGACTGATTCCAGTAAAAACTTTTAATTGAACTTGCTTTTTAGATTTTAGTTCAGGTAGAACATGTAAATTAAATGTTGTTGCTCCAGTCAGTTTTGTAATTGACTAAAAAGTTTGAAAGACGTTTTGTCAGCAGTTTTTTTTGTGCTACTTTCTTAGAGGAACTGCGGGAATAAATAAATAAATGTTTATATTGTGTTTGTCCTAAATTCGGATGGAAACACGTCAATCTCTCCTGTATTGGTTTGGTGTTTAACGCATGAATCCGCATTCCGTTTAACCAAATTATATAACAAATACATAATTAACAGCTGGATTCAGGCCAGTCCGTTCAGTGCCCCTTCCCCTTTGTTTTGTTTTTATGACCCGCTTTGGACCTCATCTAGCCTGCCAGTCCACTTAATGTAAATTCGGTTAAGCTCCAAATAAAATGTAATTTCTGACCCTTGGTTTTCAAGTCCCAGCAGTGCGAGCAGAAAAAACAAAGTTCAGTATCAGGACCTCAATAGTCTATCTGTTCTATCTCCAACACACTTAGGGCCTTCCTGCCTGTCAGCTGACACACTCAGCTCAGTTCGTCTCAGTCCGTCTTCAACGCTTGTACGAGTTTGTTGCTGTCGACCTGGCAGTCCCGCACAGACGCTAGTGTCGAGCGTCATTTTGAAAAAACTGCTTGGAACGAGCCATCAGTGAACCTGAGAGGCAGGTGGATGCAAACAGGAGGAGTGTGATTCATTAGCTGCAGCCGCCGCACTGCCTTCAGCCTATAATTAGCCAAAGCATCTCTGACTCAAAGTTTACAAGCTGCACTCAACAGCATAAATATTCATATGCATCTCTGAGAAATCAATAGGGCAGAACAAAACTTTATAATATTAAAGTATTACAATATTAATGTGTGGGCGAGAACACTTTAGACAAACTAAACACTCCACCTCCCTCCTCTACCCACCGTTCTCCATGCTGGGAGATCAGATTTCATGACTTTTGCCATTCGATGGGAACTTGTCTTTGCTTTGGGGAGCAGATAAGCCCGGATGATCCGCAACAATAAATAAATCTGTGAACAGGCTGGAGAGCCCAAAAGCTCCCTCCCTCCCTCTCTCATCTTTGCAATTTGCCATGGCTGATAAAATTTTAATGAGGAATAAGCATAATGGGAGCCTCAGAGAGATTATAGTGAACTGGGAGTGAGACGTGTTGGACGAATGAAGATGGAGGATGGATCAGAGATGCTCTGCAGTTCCCCCGAGAGGAGCTGGGATACGCAGACAGCGGAACCGAGTTTTATTCGTTTATTTTTTTAGACACTTGTGCTGCACACAACCTGCATGGGGGCAACCCCACAGTTTTATTTTCACTCCCAAAATATTTCTGCAGTTTTTTGCCATAAGGTGCCGTTAGAATGTGGGGCACATCAGCTTTCTCTGAACCTCTATAGGAGGTACAGGTACATCTTTCTAACAGCGCACGGTTGTAGTGAATGTGTTACTACATTAGGCCTCAAAACCACTTATTACAGGAAATGAAGCAAAGTTACTCCACCAGATGTTGTGTTTTGGGTTCGCACACTTGTGTGGTGCGGGTTAAACAAGCAGGCAGCTTGAAATAAGAAGGTCTTTACTGGGGTCGAGCAGAGGCAGGAAGTCAGAGCAGACAACAAGTCAGCAAGGAACAGGCGAGTCAACAGAGTAAAGAGTACACGAGTACTACAAGACAATCTGGCAGACGAGGATCTAGCAGCTAAAATGAAGTCAGTTAAGAACTTGCTGGTCATGAACTTCGGGCAATAAATGTTCAAGCTAAACTCTGACTTGGCAACTTCACCTTTAAGTCTCCTTCATGAAGTTTGTAACTGGACGCGACTTTTCCTGTTGCTGCTTCACTGTAAAAGCCTTGTAATGTTTTGAAAATGGAATGCTTTTATTGTGAAGGCTTGTGCCCTTACTTTATGGCTTTAGTGCTTCTTTGTGACCAGCAGGTTTTTAAACTGCACAGACCATAGACTTTTTAAGGAGTTTTATGCCATAAAGACGTTTTTTTTTTTTTTCATTTTAACCCGGTAAGCTGTAAAATTAAGGACAAGAAAAATCCAGATCTGTCAAATGGACATTAACCTGCCCTGGACTTCTTATCATGCTGCGATTCTTCGTTGGTAAAACTCACCCGCTGACCCGAAACTCGTGTTATGGTTGATTTGACGAGACCCCCCTGCTTTTTAAATGTTAATTCTTAATCTGACAGGACCCCGCCTCAAACGTTCCTGCCGTGCACGCCCCTTCCTCTCATTAAGTTATTTCTGTCCCCTCCCCTATTCACCCGTCTGCTCTCGCTCCTTCACAACCCACTAACCTGCCTCCTCTTCTCCAGCCAACATCTCTATCTGTTTCCCTGGGGGTCAGCCTTCCCTGAAAGAAGCAGCAGCTTCCTCAGAAGTCTTTCCCCGCTGCAGACACAACCTCTCCATAGATTCTAATTTATTGAAATTAATCTTATCCAGTCCTTGTGGTGAAGGCGTGGTCCTTGCTTATCAACATTGTTTTATGTTGCCAGACTCTCAGGCATTTAGGGACAGTGAAATCTGCAGGAGAGTAAGAATGAGTGTACAAAATTGCAAAGTTGTGTGTTGAGTTTAATTTATCTAATCCAAAAATCCTAAAATTTAGACAATTCCTAGACATTCCTTCTGCTGCAATATCTGCAAAAGGAATGTGGTCAAACACAGATCACTAATAAGAGTAATTTTAGACCAATGCCCACCCCCAAACCTTCCTATTTAACATAATTAGGTAAGTTATGCTAAGAGCAATCCAGTCTTAAACTACATGCTACTAAATAATTTCTACAAAGATATGACAAATGGTCCAATCATCCATCTCTGTTCAGGGTCACAGGGGTTCTGTCATTGGGGGGGAGCTGGGGTCCACCCTGAACAGGGCCCCAGTCTATCAGGGCCAACACATGCGTGTCTTTAGACGAAACAGCAGTAACTTTACAAACTGTGGGTTCATGGATCTGTTCACAAAATGCACATTTTTAATGCCGACAGATGGTTGTCAAACTGTTTATTTGACAGGCGACACGCAGAAATATTTCACATTCCCTTTTGTCATTTTTGAGAGCATCACTAGACTACGACATCAGAGACTGACTGACAGCTGATCCCACGGTGCCGTCGTCATCAGGAACTCACATCACTTCAGATGACAGACGTCTCATTTCTCTAAAAACGTGTTTCCTCAAATCCTCTCTTCTAATGCAGCCTTTGCAAGAAGAGGGGATTCGCGTCCCTGCTGTGCAGGTGAAGAACAGTAGCAGGAGAATATGCAGGTGAGGGACGTGAAGAGACACTTAAAGGCAGTGATAAGTAGCCACGGTATAAGAGGAGGAGGCCGATCAGACATGTCTGTGCTGGCACAGCTCCTTGACGACTGACCATAGGACTGTGATCGTCCATACTGCATGTGACTAAAATACAAGCTGCTCATCTACTCATTGTGGGAGGTGTCCAGAATGTGTGCCCTGATCAGTCAGATGCTACAAGAAGCCTTTAGAAATATGTTTTTGGGAATATGTTTGGTTTAAAGATGCTGTACTTATCTGTGATCTTCTCCAGGATACACATTCAGCAAATGGAGGAGGATAAAATGACAAAAATAAATTAAAAAACTTAAAAAATGATGAACAATGACGTAAAATTACCCAAATTAGTTGCAAAATTACCCGAACGGACACGAAACATCCACAAAAAAACATGAAATGAAATCAAAAAACACACACACATAAAGAAATTAATCATGAATATCAGACATCAAATGATCAAAAATACATATAAAACTACAAAAAAAAGGAGCCTCGCATGTTTCTCATACGCTCAAACACAGGTAGGACCTGCACCACAAGCCCCAGGGGCCAAAGGCATAAAACTGTGTTTGCGTACACACAAAGACATGCGTAGGCTTTTCTCTGATCTGACTCCAAAGCCACACGTGATCTCCCTCCTGTGGAATTGGGCACATATGCACAGGCCTCATTTCCACACCCACAGTTCTGGCCCCTGGAATGAGGAGAAAACACAAGAGGAAAACTCAATGACATCAGTGATTCGGTGGGAGAAGAGACGAGGGAATGATTTGCGTTGGTTAAGACTGTGCATCCTTTTTGTGTTACTGAGGCCTTTTGCAGCCTAGACATAAGAGAAAAGCTGCGACCACGTCCACCTTGGAGATGACACGCTCCCTCCCTTTTAGCGTCATCCACCGCGGCATCAACCGTGAGAACTTACAACGCTGGAAAACACAGAAACAGGCGTGACTTCTGTGACGCCCATTAACACAGAGCCTGTTTGTGTCACACGCACCCGAGTCAGTTGTGTTTCAGCGTTCAGATAAAAGCTCTGATTGATTGGCCTGGTATAACGTGGCGCAAGACAGAAAACACTCGCAATCCTTCTGCAACAATTACCCGTCTCTCCACGCTGGCTGTCAGTGTGCTAATTCATCTGTCATCATCCCACTTCTCCCAGTAGAATCAGGCTGACAGCGAGCCCAGTATCAGTCACACAGCATTACACTCCTGTTGGCTTTCATTAGCTCCACTTGGTCTTTCACCATGAAGGATGCTGGATTCTATTTTACCCTTAAAACTAATGTTTCTGCTTGTTCTGCTGGTGCCCTGCTTCACATTCACACCGGCTGCTCTGCAGAGAACTGTGTAATAGAAAATTGGATTTTATCAGTTCAACCCTGTCAGATCAACTTGTGGCTCTGTTGTAAAACCAAGCGTTGTTTAAATTTTGGAGCTCAAGACCTCAATAGCAGTCTGCTAATGGCAGCAAGCATTTCTCTGTTTCCTCATCCAGCAGACTCATAGCAGCATCCCATTGGGCTCGTGTTTGTGCCCAACAAGAAATTCCAAGTCCAATACTTACTGTACTTTTAGTTTCTGTTTCCACCCACTCCTGAGAATAAGATCTGGCTCTGTAGCTGCTAAATGATGCACAAATTACAAATGGGAGGCAGAGCCTTTAACTATCGAGCTCCTTTACTGTTGCACCATCTCCCAGCTCAGGTTTGGGATGGAGACATCCACAGTGGGTAGAGCATAAGGCAGTTCTGCAGGATCGAACAAAGCCCAAAAACCAGGTGTGTCCTTGAGGGAGACACTCAAGCTCCACCTGTGGCTGCCCACTGGTCCCCGCAGGGACGCAGGGAAATAAATTTGTGTGCAATATATATGACGAAAATAAGGCTTCTGTCCTGTTATTTTGACTAAACTTAACTGCTCATCAGTACTTACTGTGTCTTTACATCTTATTCACTTAGGATTCATTTTTCTTTCAGGTTCTGTTGTATGTTTCGTGATTGTGAACTGCACACGTGTATGAAATATAATATACAAATAAACTTGTTTCTTCTTGGCCAGTTTTACATTTGAATATTAAAATTTGATCTCTTTTGTTTCATAAAGACAAAACACATACAACACAGAACATTATTGGAAACATGCATCAAATGCAGAAAAAAATATAAAGAAATATGGAAAACCATAGTCAGACTTTTGAATTATTTCTGACAATGACAATGAGCTCACTATGTTTTGAGCAGTTAGTGGTTCCACCTGTGCTTCCATTGGATTCAAAGTCCTTTTGAATCCAGTGGAAGTGGACTGTTTCTATTATTTTGCCCACCCCCTGGATTTAGTAGCCTCTGGGGAGAGTATTTCCAGAGAGTATGATGGGAGTTTTTGACAGCTTGTCTCCTCCCTCCTGCATGGCTTAGCAGGGCCTACCGGAGCGTTACCACGTACGATTCCCACTGTGGCAGCTGAAGGGTGAGGCTGAGGGGCGGGGCTGGGGTTGTCTCTGGGGGCAGAGGTCATCTCAAGGGGCCTAAGGCTCATCCTCATCCTCCGAATCTTTCTAAAAAGTGCACAACCTGAACTTTGGACGGGGTCTGTTGTTTCTTGTGTAATGCCTTGAGTGTTTCCCACTTAATATCTCATTGGAACGATGGTGCTTTTACACGGCGGGACACACGACTAGGCAGTATTGCAGATCCACACTAGAACTTTTTTGAAGTGCAGGGAACCATGGAGTTTTTGAGGCGGCGCTGTGTCCAGCTATAATATATAGTTAAGTGGTTATCCACAGTGTCACATACATAATATACCAGCAGAGAATGTAAATGTGTTTCGATTCCATGTCATCCATGGTAGATATACTATAGTAATACTGCAGTGCCGATGCAGATGCTTTATACCTGCTGCCAATCTCCATTTCTCGTGTTGTTTACTTTTGATTTAATTTTATTCTGCCGCTGTGGCACCTGAATTCCCCCCTTGGGGAACAATAAAGTTGTATCTATCTATGCTATAAAAACTTAGTGCTGAAGACTTGTTTTGTCCTCTCTGGCAGTGATGAAAGAAGTATAAAAAAAAAAATAATAGTACCAGTCCAACCCCAGGGAGTATTTCATATAACAAAACGATCTACACTTACAAATCTGCAAAGTGTTATCAAGAAAATCTTATTGACTATCAAAGTAAAAGTAGATCCTCAGAGTGATGAATGTATGTGAAGTTATCACATCATCGTTATATAAATGAATAGTTGCACAAGTGGCATTTAAATGTAGTAGCTGCTGGAGCTGTTGGAAGTTTCAACCTCTTAACATGTCAGTGAAATGACATACAAATATAAATGTGAGATGTTTAGAGGCAAATAAGCCTTTGGGGTAAATGTCAAAGACTAAAAGCTTAACAAGAGGCCAACATTTTGTCCTGTATCTTAGCATAATAATAAAATAACTTCAGGTGAAGCACAAGTGCGTAAAAAATGTTTTTATAACTGTAAAGTACTTGAGTAAATGTACTTAGTTACTTTTCAGCCCTGCTTTCTTGTGTTTTGTGTCTCTGAATGGAGAACCCTCTGCCGTCGGCTGAAATGAGTCTGAGCCTCAGATTGGTCATTGCTCTGGTTTCCCAGCAGTGTCCGGCTCCCCTGGTGGATCCTCGTCCCTGATCTAATAACTCTGCCGCTCACAGTGGAGAATAAAAGTGTAATGCCCGCAGCTGATAAAAAGACTCCTCAGTGAGACAAAAAGCCGCTCGGCAGCAGGTGAACTGAAGCTTCGATTAAAGATGGATAGAGACTGGAGTGTTTCTGATTCAACCTGCCGCACTTAATTTTCTTCCTGCTCTTTCACTGTAGAGAAGTTTTTTTTATTATTATTTTCCTCAATTCACCTTCTGTGGCTTGTTCCTGCAGCCAATCAGAAGGCAGCTTTCTGAAGTCATGACTCCACTGAGCCTCTATAATATACAGTAAATATCAAACATCAGGTGTAACATTAAGAACCGCTATCGCGTAGCCTACAATAAACATTTACCATAACTACTCTGACATTAAAGGGCCGCTATTATGCTAAATTATGTGTGCATTTACATCTCCAGTCTCCAGTATGTAGACACACAGATTATATAACAAAAAGTTCACACCTCTCTTTTTCGCTATTTCCATATTTGTAGAAAGTGTGCTTAAATAGGCCAATTAAAATTCTCCACTCCCTTTATGATGTCATTATTTCACTGGAAATAATGAGTATTCAAACACACACACAGGCAGAATTTGGTCTAACATTTCTTCTGTGTGTGTCAGTCTGTGAGAGTTTTAGAAGAACATTAGATGTATCTTCAAATCGTCTCCAGCCAACTACAACCCCAAATCACTTCTTCAAACTAATTATCAGGCTTTCAGGTAATAACTGTGATTGAGAGCATGGAGCTTAATGCGAAGAAAGTGTCAGCTCACTTGTGGAAAGAAACCATAATGCAGCCTTTAAAAATGCCATGAATCAGTGTGGATCGTCATGCAAGCTGGTGGAAGACGAGGAGTGTCTGCAGCGTTGCGTTCCATCCAGCAGATAATGACAGTAGTGCTCAGGAGGAAATTAAATGTCAAGCTGCTGCCTCTGATTTCTGTTAAATGGAGTGCTAATTACATACAAAAGCTGGAAAATCCAGCCACCGTCCTCATCTGTCACTTTCTCCTCTCAGTTTGACCCATGGAAATAAAAGAAGACATTCATCTACAGGGACCTCTCCCTCTCCTCCTCCCACCCTCTGCAGAGTTACCTCATAGAGCGAAGGTAGAAACTCACCTGACGAGTACAGCGTCACCGCTCTGTCTGTCACCGCGTCGCCGTCGATGCTCGTAACTGACAGTTTACAACTAGAATGAGTCAACAGATTACTGAAAATAGTTGTATGGAAGAAGATATATCTGAGTCATCCCCAACCAACCCATTTTACTCTGAGCCACCACCTTCTGATATTGAAATTCAGTTGTAAAAATATGTTGGCAGCAGTTCACATATACTTTCTTTAACAAGTTTTCAAGCCATACTCTCTGAGAATTTTATGGATTCTGCTTGATTGCTTAGTTTTCTGGAGTGTTCTCTTTATTGTAATTTCATATATCACAATGATGCCACCTCAAGTGCTGTGAAGAGCATAGCAGAGTGAGCAGAGCAGGGGGGGGAGGCTGGGCTGAGCAGAGAGGATGGACTGTTGGTGCCAGCTTGTGTATTTTTGTGTTTGTGCAGTAAATATAGATTGACATAATTCTGTCCATATTTTGCAGGTGACTCTGCACTTGACGCTTTTTATGTCGTATTTTCAACTATTCGGATGTAGACCATCAATAATTTGCCTCCTCTTCAGTTTAATTTAGAGGGAAGTAAGATAATCTGGACATGCTTACTTGATTGTGACCTGTTCTCCAAAAACGATGAAATGATGAATGATGAAAGATGTGAAAGACTGGGTCGCTTCAGACTGCTACACGAAGTTTTGGCAAAATTGCAGCTTGAATCTCTTGCTGTTGGTTTATGGACCTCTTGAATGACGGCCACAACCTTTGTCACACAGCAGAATTAAGTTTGAAATCACTTATTTGTTTGTTTTTTTTCATGATTGTTGTAGTATAGAGCTTTTGTGAAGAGTTTTAGTGAATTTACACCTTTGACCAACTCCATGACACTACTGACCTTTTCAGAGTTGCAAATCCCAAATCAGAGGAATGTAACCGTTCCACAAAAGAAACCTGGTATGTGGTCAGTCAAGAGACTTGAATCGGTGTTAAAAATGACACTTTAAAAATATACATTCACCTACTGAGCAAACTTTTTCCATGTGGCAACTAATTCCTGCAACTTGCCCTCCAGGCTAAATCCTTGAAAGCTTGAAACACCAACTCTTTTTAATCAACAGTCAGTCAATTAACATTGCCGCGTCCTTTCTAATCCGAGATCTGTACAGTGTATTCGTTGGTATGAAGCCACACGTTCTTGCTGTGTCTCGGCCAACGCATCTATACAAACATTTTCCACACATATGATGGTTTTATTAGGGGTGATTTACTAGCAGAGGTACTCACTAGTTCTGTTTTGACTCAGTTGTCTGTCTGGGTTGGGACTTTGGGGTGTTAGTCTCACAGCTCAACAAAACTCTCCTGTGTTTCTTAGTTCCACATCGTAGCATGAGCAGGGACATCATCATCAATCTTCTTTCACTTCTGCAGGTTTATAGTTTCGTGCAGAGCAGTGCCGTGTGCCTCTATAGATCAGTGACACACACAACACATCACCGAAGCTGAAAAAAACAGCACCCTCCCACTTTTTGTGTAGGGGTTCTGTGATACGTCTCAGATGTCTTACCAGTTGTCATCCACTATGTCGCATCCAATGCTTTTTTTTTTTGTTTACAATGCCGCGCGTCTGTCAGGACTGGCTGTGATCCGGCTCATATTTTGCCACGTAAACCCACTGTAAGGGATGAAACTGGTTTCCCGGCCTTTAGCTGATACATACACAGTGATGCATAAAACATTTTCTACACCCCCAGTTTTGATCAAACACTCGCGCTCTCCTCAGGTCCCAGGGTGCCTAGACATGAAGGAAGACCTCATATGTTACACTGATGGCGTCTAACTGTAATTTTACTATTGAACCTGATGACACTCGACGACTGAAGAATGACTGGAACTGCTCTCCAGAGGAAGCTCTGAAAATTCCTTCAATATTAGGCCCATAATTCACGGCAGAGCCTGCAACTGCACCAACACCGAGCTTTAAAACAGCCATAAAGCTGTAACTAACACACAGAGAGCTCCTCCATAATTGACAATAAAAACGATGAAAACAACTTGTGAATGGAGATGTGGAGATGGCAGTCAGTGCTAATATCCCACATCCTCAAAAGTTGAGGCTGCTTGAGTTTTTAATGTACTGTAGAGAGCAGCGGCTGCTGTAATGAAATGTAATGAAGCTCTGTAATCAAAGGCAATTTCACAAACACACAGCAAGAGAGAAAGAGAGAGAGATGCAGCAAACACACAATGGATACGCTGAAAATACAACATAACACAAAGACCCAGAGTCTAGAGCAAGTGTGAGTAACAGTTTTCTGGGACTGCGTAGTAGAATGGGTGGAAAAGAAGTAGTATTTGTGGTAATTGTCACAATTATAGATCCTTGTCGTACTGAATTTCATAATGTTTCATTTTTTAGGGGAAAGAGAAAGTTAAAGTCAAAACATTATGAATTTAGTCTGGTTTGAATCTTTTGACTTCATAATGATTGTTCCACAATTCTGTCTCATTTTAGATCAGGTTTGAGAGAGAACTGAAATGACACTAAAACTTCCTGGTTCCATTTCAGTCATTGAAAATCAACTTGAGATTTGTAATTCATAGGAAAATGATCCAGCCTTGGAACGCAGCAGCATGATGTTTAACTTTCTTTATGTGATGACATGTGCAGCACGGTCAGTTGGAAAGACAATCTACTATCATTGTTCATCCAATATATTTCCTAAGAGCTGTGGGCATCTGAACGCTAATCATGATGGTTTTTAATCAGTTGGACAGTAGAGATTACAGCTCCAAATTTAAAAAGTGACTTTGCAAAAGAGCAACCCCAACCCCTCAGCCATTCGATAGAACATGTACATGTGAAAAATATGTAAAAAACAAAAATCTCAAGGGAAGTTTTTTGATTGTTCGCAAAGACTGGTGAAGGAAATGCTGAATGTGTGTTTCACTGCGTTACCGATGCTAATAAACGGACACGCGGAAGGATTTGATGAAGGCTCTGTGTTTCGGGCTGGATACGATTGTTTCACAACAGATCTGTGAAATTTTTCAAATTTTGGCTGGGTATGGTTAGCGGTAATATTAGGCCCTTTAAATACTAAAGATTAGCAACGTGAGCCCCACCTCTCTCCCATTCACAAGAGGGATCAGCTCCACCCCCTGTAACCCTAAAAAGGATGTAACAGTAGTAGCGTTAGTAGTGATGGATGTACTGTATGTATTTGCAGAGAAGTGGGCGGAAGGACTAACACGTTAACTGGTGCAGAGTAAAATAAGTATTTAGTGCCTGAACACTGAAAATCTCTTTCTCCGTTCTTTTTTCTCTCATTAGCCTTAAACCATCCGCATCTAGCAGACGACAGGAACAAACTTCACTGTGTAGCTCAGGTAACGCTCGACAATCTGTAGGAAGGTTAAAATTTCACAGTGTGGTTGTACTGTAATGAGCAGTAGTGAGGCTGGTCCTGCTGAGGATGAGACAATGATGCTTCCAGATGTTTCGATTACGTCATTAATAAAAAATAAATCCTACTGCATGTGTTTGTGCACATGATGATGTTGAGAGATTCAGGCTAATAGTGGAGGAGTGTGATTCAGTCTCTCTGATGTGAATGTCATGTTTCTGTGGCTGAAACGACCTGGCAGGCACACACACACACACACACACACACACACACACACACACACACACACACACATTTGTGAGGTCCCACACTGATATAATGCATTGCCTCCTTTATCTTAGTCTGGACCTAATCTAATTCTGACCCTAACACTAAAACCATCTCCTAATCCCCAAAAGGCCTTTTGACAAACTGAGGACAATTTCTATTTTCCAAAAATGTCTCAAAACAAGTCCTCACAGAGATAGGAGGCAGAGGCAAGAGCACACACACGCTCTTGTCAGATTAGTTCACTCAGAGGAAATCCTCCTGGGAAAGGTGGTGTGCCAACTGTCTCACACACACATGAATAAATATATCTGCACATAATCCTCAACACACCTCAGTTTCTCTTTTTACCTTCTTCTTTGGAAGCTTTACTGGCACAGTGTTATGGGAGGAACACAGTCATATATGGACATATGAATACTGCACATTCAAAGTAACATACTGAACAATAGTTATGTCCCACCTAAATATTTTCTGATACTTTATCCAATTTGATACTCAGAGTGCAGACGCACACAGACGCCTCGTGTATACACAGCTAGAGAAGAATAAAGATATCAAATGCAGTTCACTTAACTGCACCATAATTCCACACTCTACTTAATCCAAGATTAAAGAACAACAGTACAGAGTTATTTAAAGTATGGATTTGGTATGAATGAATACCAAAGTTTAAATAGGAGAATGTCAACATGTATACCTTTGTTGGACTTGTTGAAAGAACTAACAATAACCTGACAATAGACACGTCAGTTTAGTCTGTTCTTCGAGTTAGTGAAGCTAACGCGACCTGCAATCTGAGATATCTGTCAATTTAACTTGCAGTCAGCAGGTTTTTATTTTCATTCTGCAGTCATTTGAAATATAATTTGCAGAATTAGTCATTTATATCAGCTGCCAAACACGACCATCAAATGTGTATGACTGCGACTTTATTTACTTACCTTATCATCTTTCTTTAGTGCTTTTATTTAACCCAAACGTAAAATGCCCTCAATGTTTTGGCACAGTTTAAAGTCGCCATTTTACAGATATACATATTGTTAACTGTTCATTGGGTTGGATGAGAGGGAGGGAGCAAGTGACCTCTGTGGGTCTTCATTTCGGAAAACTGTCGATACACAGACTTTCCTCAGCCAACTGGAAAAGCTTTCTGAGCTGTCTGCATACGAACAAATTAAAAGTGTGTTTTAAAAACAGGTGGAATCAGTCTTAACGCTGGCTGAAAATGGATGTTTTCTGTTCTGCATTTTGCTAATGTCAAATGAGGAGTGATAAAAGATTTGATGATAGATTTTGTGTCACTGCTTCATGATAGCGAATCCCATTTACGTGTCTGATCTTGCACTTTCAATTTGTGTCCAAATACATTTTTCCCCATTCACACAGTCCAGTTTCCACTCGCAGTACACGCAGAGAAAAACTGCAATAAAGAAAGCATCTGCATGTGATCAATTTAAAAATAGTCTGCCAGTTCTTCAGGTCATTCTGTGGGCATCTCCACTGTTAAGTACATGGAAACAAATGCAATCGCATCTCCACCGTGGTCCATGTGAGCAAAGTGCTTCCAAGGAGCCGAAGACAGAGTTAAACCCTCTTTAAGGATAGATGGTCTTGTACAGTTTGCAAAGCTCCTCGAGGCAAATTAATGATTTGCGATTTCAGGCTATATGAATAAAATTGACCTGGCTGAGAAAAAGAAATGGTGGGGAATTAAAAGAGAGGTGGACGTGGAGCAGGAAAGAGTGTGGGTGGACTAGACGTGGAGGGAGGCTGATGGACGGAATCTGGACCAAATGTTTTCTCATCATCAATGTACAAAAAAAAGTTAAAATTTACTATATTTTCTACCCAAAGCCTTAGTTCAAAGGAGGGCGACTGAAGGCAGGAGTTTTCCTTTTGATTTGAGTGTGTGTGATGTGAAACCATAATACAACACTGATGTATGATGAGTTTATATTTCATGCTGTGTTTATGATGTGTTTGTGTGCTTTATGCCTCTCTTTCCTTCTGCAGCCGTATTCGTGCTGAAGATGAATTTCCCTGCAGGCTGTTATAACGCAGGTCCTCTCTTATCTAATCTGCTGCAGTATGAAATGTGAGCTGATGGATTCATGATAAAACATGTGGGGATCAGACCAACGGTCACATCGATGGCCCCTGATGCTGTAGGATTAAGATGCAGTCTCCCTGGGGGGGGTTGAAAACATCTCCCTGCCGCAGTCTTAAGTGCTCTAAGACAGTGGCTGGTCATGAATTAGTGTCGCTTCCAACCAATGTTCATCAACTTCCTGCATTAGCGTCTGGAGAAGCCACGCATCACATTAGAGGCCCTCGCAGTTGCTGCTCCCCATCGGCCTCCTCCTGCTCTCGCTGAGATATCGGCGTGGCGCACAAATTAAATCCACATTTGTTATTAGCTCGGCAGCGCTCGGGTCGGCCAAAGGGAAAGGGTTCGGCGCGGTAATCCGAAGAAGGAGCCACGTGGAGTTGGCTGTTAATGGAATTACGGAAGGAATGATAAGAGGCTTGGTCAGAGGAACGCTCTTATCACTGCCATCCCCGGGAAAAAAACTTAATGGAAAACATGCTATCTTTTTCTTAATGACAGGCCAGCGTTAGTGTAGCGTGACAGTGAAACAACACGCGTTAAGAAGACTCGTTAAAAGAGTCCTGCAGGAGCGGGATGAAATGCACCCCGGGAGGTAATCAATCTGCATTGTTTACAGCTGCTGTCTGTCTGATGAGGGGCTCCGCTGCACTCCCGCCAAGATTAGATGCTGTTTGGTCGGCATAAAGAATCAGTCAGGGGAAGCCCCAACCAGCAGCCAGCGAGTCAGCTGCTGCAATAATATATCAGAGCAGACAGCTACACGGCTAATGTTACACTGGGAGCGGGAGGAGGGGGGGGTCTGGAAATTGGAAAGGAGTCCAGTTTGTTCTGAAGATTACAGTTCACTCCCGCCTGTAATTTTTCAAATGATGCAAATGTTCAACAGGCTAAAGAAACGACTCGGTCACTTCAGCTCAGTGTTTACCCTCGTTTATTCACGTAGCGGCGAGGAACAGGGGCTCCGCAGTTTGCACTGTGTCTCTTACTGTTTGGGACCTTCAGCACAGCCGGTGGCATCTGTGCTGAATGGCCATGGATTTCATTGAATTTTTTTCAAGGTATTTCGATAGGGAGCCCTGTGTTTCTTTAGATAAAGCTTAATCAGCTGTCACGGTGTGGCTCTGATGCAAGAAAGGAAAAAAATAAAGATGGAAAAGGAAATAAGGATATAGGCAGGGAAGGAAACGCGAACTAGAAAGGAATAGGGGAGGATGGTGAGGACGGTTAGAGAGATGTAGGAAAGAAATAAAGAGGAAGGAAACAGAAATAAGGAGAAAAGAGGATAATTTAGTGAGAGAAAGATAAAAAAAATGGTAGGAAAACACAATTCTCATCAGATATGAGGTAGATATAATGAGGTGTGAGGATAAATAGGAAAGAGAGAGATGAAGGAACTAAAGAAAAAGTAAACCACATCAAATCTAAATTTACTTTTTTAAAAGTTGCCTTCTTCATTTGATTTTTATCATTTTAAATTAGTCTTTGTTGCAACTTGACAATAGGATGTTCAGCGTTAATGAAAGATGGCAATCAGATCATCTTAAGAGCTCCCTTTACAGAGTTTATGGTTTAGGGAAACTAGTTATTTTCTTTAAGCACCTTGTGGATGACAAGAACACAATCTGAAAGTATAAAACCCCAGACAAAACTAGTTTAGAGGTGTTGGGTTCACAAATTGTGGGATTCCAGGCATACTGATGAAAACCATCATGACAACAACCTGGTGAGAGATGCCAAGCACAGGAAAAATGAGAGGCGGCTTTTTCAAATCTACTTCCTCCTTGCTCCTGAGGTGTGATGGAGAGCCAAAGGAGACAGAAGATGAAATGGATTACACACTCAGCTCTGATTGGACCAGCAGCCGCACCTTGAAAAACACAACCAGTGTGTCAATTGGGTGTTGACTTTGTAAGTGGGGAGGCGATCGACCGGCGGGAGTCGTGTTATTGATGAGACGGCGGTGGTGTCGGGGGGGTGGGGTGATGAAGGCAGAGGAAAGCATCGTGTCACACGTCTGAGTAAAAAAAAACTGTAAGGAAGTGTTAAACTGAGATGACAGATACTGTTTTCTGTTGTGTTGATCAGCCGTGCAAAGGTGTATTTTTATACTTTGGTTTGTGCACGACTTTTCAAGTTGTATTTTAACTGACGGGGTTGCTTGGAACAGAACAAAACTGACATGAATTAAATTACATCCGTCTTATTTGCATCTTACTTGCAGCTTGTCACTGCTTAGCTACAAATCAGACTGCAGACAGGAAATGTGTTTACTATCAAATAAAATGCAAATATGTTTCAATAACATAAAAATCCAACATTATATTTTCAAGGTACCTGTAATTAAACATTTTTGGTTATTACCAGAATGTCTAAACAAAAGTTATTCTACTTTAACCTAAAATAATGAGTAAACCGAATGAATTTTTAATTTTCAAGTTATTTGAACTTGAGCACACTTTCCATGTGACAGAGAGAGTGACAAAAATTACACCAATTAATAAAAACACAGTTTGTTATGAACCTTGAACATACAGTCTAGCTGTGTGTAACAGTGAATGAAATCCTAACATAGAGAAAATATAAAACCAAACATTGTCATTGCGATGAATACAAAATTGAAATGTCAAAGTTTGATGACTTCATCATTTGCAACATTGACGTATAAGGAACCTAATAGGAATTTGAAGAGTGAAAAGAGCCGACCTCAGACCTATAGAACATCCACGTGAAGGTGCACAATGGGTTTCCATAGCTTGTTGTTTATCCATCTTTATGCAATTTGTGCAGTGAATTACAGGGTGATAACCCCATACGAGCATGCTGGAGGCTTAAGACATGGACCGTCTCTAATTTTGTATGCAAAAATAATTATTATGCTACATCAATTGATTAGGATTTGCAGGCACTTCAATGGAGAAACGCAAATGCGAGCGCTAACGCTTATGCCAGGCGTTATTTCCAATAATGACAACAATGTTCACCATGACGAACATTAATCGTGTTAAAGTTTAGTGCCTGTGCCCGTACAGAAGCAGAAGATGATTTTGTACTGACTGAAAGTGGTTCATGCTGGTTCATATTTGCTGAAAAGATCTAAATCACTCAACCTCAGAAAAAGGTTTATGTAACATGCTACATTTAACCAAGAGACCATTTTGATTTATTAGAAGAGCTACTTGCATTTTTTTTAACCTCTCGTAAAATTTGGGAGCCGCACTTTGACTTGTCCTTTAAAAGTTGACACAACAAATTATATTTCACAGTGTGGGTTTGAGCGCTGGTTTATAGCTGGGTGACATGGAAACCATGTAAAAAGACAGAGGAAGGAGATAAGTTGAGCAAAATATAGATGTTGTGGGGGGGGTCAAGAAGTCCCGAGTACGGAAAGAAATTAAAGGACAGGTAAGCTTGTCAAGATGAATGGAGGGAGATAAAATAATGTATTTCCATCATGTACTGTGAGCCTTTGAGGAGTAAAGTAAAACTTGCTAGATATATATTATAATAAAGCTTTGACTGTGAGATAGCTCTTAACAATTTTTCTGCCTTAACAGAGGTCACCATTAAAGATGCTCTGTTTTCCAGATGTTTCACATAAAGTTGTGTATACAACTTATTATTCTGCTACTGTATCTCTGAGGAGAAATCACAAATAATAGTAACTCTTAATGTTCTTCCACAGGAGGTCGGGAATATTTTCTCAAATATGGCTGCCCACACACTAAACAGTACCTATAATATTTTATGAAATGGCAAAATCATTTTTCATTTGAATTCCACTATGACATATGTTCTTGATAGCTCTGAATGTCTGAACACCATGAAGGTCAATAATGGTACATTTCTCACTCTGGACGTCCACCTACAACGATAAACTAATGCTGCATTTATTCCCATTTAATGTCCTGACTCAACCAGCTCTCATTTTCTAATTAGTGATAATGTAAAGACCCCGCTGACCCACCAACAGCATCTGAAACGCACCATCATTCAAATGTATTCACTACAAACTGTAGAGTTACATAATGTTTAAGATGGAAGGAAAGTCTGGGTCTGGAATATTATTCTCTGAAAAATAATCTATAGCGTTTGCCTCTTGAGTTTCCATGTGTTTTGTGGATTTGGATGTCACTGATTGAGTCCCACAGAGAAGGACATAGTTTTGGACATTCTCCAGCCTGTAAATACAAGCTATTCTGTCCTTCTACTGTCCAACAAGTCAGAACTCCACGTAGTTGAGTCTTGACAGAATCTCTACCTAAAGCAGTATTTGGTATTGTCTCAAGCCTCTATTTTTACTTTTTGCGGACGATGTAGTTCTCTTTGTTACTGCAGGCGGTTTACAACAAAGTCAGAAGTAACTTAGGATGTGGATCAGTCTGTAGCTTTAGAATTTCCGATGTGCCCTGCACTGTGGGCACCAGTCAGCAGCACTACAAGTTCAGCTGCAAAATACTGTTATTTCCCAGATTTTTTCCTAAACTATTACAATCAAACAAGTTAACACATGCTCAAGATTGTGAAATAACAATTTTAATTTGAAACAAAAGTCAACATTGTATATTTAAACTAACTAAGCAACAGTAGAAAGGAATTCTTTGAATTCTCATCAGATATCCTGAACTGAAAACATATAGAAGAACTACAAAAAAAAATTGATAAAGTAGATTTTGAAACTTAATTACAAACAAAGAACAAACCACTTTTTTTTAAAGCTGTTACTCTTCCTATTATATTTATAATGTTTTCCACAATATTCTCACTGTACTGTACACTTTTCATTTAATATGTGGTCAAACCTTAAAATGTCCTAAATTAGAATCCTTAATGTGCAAGTAAGTGGAATTTAGCAGATTAAGAAGATCCTCCTACAAATTTCCAGGATCCCTGTTGCAACTAGGGGTGATGGGAACTGACAAAAAAGACACACATTTAATGAAATGTCCCCAGTTAGTAGGAGTTACTATTTTTCCATTATTTTTGCCACTGGGAGACATGTAGGTATATTTCTGCTGGGGAAAATGTCTTGCAAATATACTTATAAGTCCTTTTAGTGCTTTACTTATAATAACTACTACTACAGTAAAATATAAAGTTTACAAAGTAGTCAGTTGCTTTTTGAAATGGACTATCAATCTTACATACAGCTGTTCATACTTACTATATGAAGACCTGGCTCCCTGCTGGGTGTCTGTTGTCAATCATAAACAATTAGCATCTAACATTATAACATAATGAAGGGAATGAGCACATCAGAGGGACAGCGCACGTTGCCTGCGTTAGCAACAAAGTCAGAGAGGCCAGACTGAGATGGTTTGGACATGTGCAGAGGAGGGATAGTGAATATATTGGTAGAAGGATGTTGGAGATGGAGCTGCCAGGCAAGAGGGCGAGAGGACGACCGAGGAGGAGATATATGGACGTTCTAACAGAGGACATGAGGTTAGCTGGTGTCAGAGAGGAAGATGCCCAGGATAGAGTGAAGTGGAAACGGAAGATTCACTGTGGTGACCCCTGATGGGAAAAGCCGAAAGAGAAGTAGTGGATTATAACATGATGAAGCAGCTACATCAGTGTTTCTCAAATAGTGGGGCGCGCCCCCCCTGGGGGGGCGCAGAACGCTGCCAGGGGGGGCGCGTGAGACCGTGGGGAAAATGCTTCTTTTGCCGTACTAGAATAAAGTGTAATTGCAGATCCAGTCCAGTAGTTGGCAGTGGCGCTCTCATTGTCAGAGTTTGCGCAGGGAGGATTAGCTCTATGGTGTCGGGTTTATTTTGCACATTAACCACATTCAAGGTGTTTGTTCTTCACTGACCTCCCACAGGTCAGATTTGCTCAAAATAATCATTTGGCAAACTGGTGTAAAACAGTCTTGGTAACTAAGGAATCGAATGAGTAGGAGAGTGAATGTCCCGTGCAGCAAACCGACTTTACTTGACGTAAGTTCAAACTTGACCGACAGGCGTCATTGGCCAGGTTCCTGCATGACATCCAGAGTAACCAATCATGTTTAAATCAACACGGTGAGACACCCAATAGCATTTGTTTTCCCATGGATCAACTAGAATTTCCAACAGCCACCACTGTTATAAAACAGACATGGAGCAAACTGCATGTGGATCTTTCTGACATACTTTTTCATTTCATAAGGATTTACTTCTAGTTTTTACAATAATTAAACATTCACTGTGCATCTTTGTACAATTTACAGTCAGTGTTGTGCTATGGTAATTAATATCCTCTTAAAGAGACCAAAAGGGAGCAGGCCAAAAGCCAAAGCTTATTTATGACCCTGCTCCTTTGTAAACACCTGCACTTTTACTTTTCTTCTCCTTGTTACAGTAAATCCCAAATAATAAAGACTACTAGATATACATATCTAGTAGTTCATAAGCAATATTGAAACATACAAAAAAAAACAAAAAACTGAACAACTTGTTTCCTCTGTATGCAACGTCAAATTAAACTACTTGTTCAACACATTAGTTTTAATCTGACTGAAACACATCTGCTTTTCAAATATGTTAAAGCTCTTATTTTTCTTGAACATAAAAGCTCCTTTGAGATTATAACAACTCTCCCTCTCTTATATGTTCTTTGGTAGCATTTTTTTTACTGGCAGGCCAACTGAGGCGCAATAGGTGGTGTGATTGATCACCAATCCTACAGTTATCGGTTTGATTCCTGTCTCCTCCCGTCACTTGTTGATGTGTCCTTGAGCAAGACACTGAACCCCCACTTAGTTGCTCCTGGTGAGTGTTGGCCAGCTGGACAGCAGCTCCCCCATCGGTGAAAGATTGCAAATGGATAAATAAGAAGCAGTGTAAAGCGCTTTGAGTAGCAACAGGTAGAAAAGTGCTCTATAAGTGCAGAGCATTTACCATTAGCTGTAACTAAAGAAACTGGTGGTTTGAGGGTTCTACATAAGAAAACCTTTCTGCAATAAAAAAATTTGATTAGTGTAAGTTTAAGAAGCATTTCCCCAAACCTCTACGCAATAGGTGATATAAGGAACAATAACTGAGCAGTACAATATAAAAAGCTTTCTCATGTAGAAGATCTTTGACTTTGTGTTTGCATTATGGAAAGTGGTATGTAAATATGTTTTATGTTAACATTAGTCCAGCCACAGTGTGCTAAGTGTTGGTTCTATTAGTTATTAGATGTTATTGGTTGTGTTATGCATGTTGTATGTGTTGGCCGGATCCGTGGGGGAAAGTTTTGCGCGTAGGAATGACCCTCGCAGAGACGGGCCTATGTTGTTGTTGTTAGCTATGTCTGAATGATAGCTGTAAAAAAGACAAACAGCTGACTGTTTCCTGCCTCCTTTCAGTCTGTTTGAGACACTTGGAGTCATACAGTAGAGAAGTACTCTCACTGCTGTCTGCTACTTTGAAAGTTAGCAGTAAGCTTAGCCACATTTTAGCTAAGTTAGCCTTAGATTTGCCGCCTCCAACAGTAGCTGCACTGCACCAGTCGTACAGAATATGTTTTTATGGTGAAATATAACTTAAAAAAAAAAAAAATAATATGTATTGTAATTACAATGTAATGTGTGGTTTTGTCTGTTTTAGGTGCTTTTTTAACAGTGTAATCTAAACTATTCTGGTTTATTCTAGTCGGTACTGTATAAAACATCTGTGATGACTGAGAGTGGGTTGAAACCAGTGCGCAACAATTGATTTTGTTTACACTATGTTGACTGCAGACATAGGTCTTCAGCTTCCCCTCCTCTCACACAGGTAAAGGATGGTTTGGCTGTTCCCTCTGGTCTTTGCAGTCTGCACTCAGACTTTGTTTGATGCTCGTTATTTGATGTCTCTGCTATTCAATGTACTTGAAAACAGTGGATTGAATAGTTTTGTTGTATGTTGCTACCCCAGGTGAACAGTTCAAGTCACTGAGCCTGAAAGCTGAAGGCAGTCACAAGAGTTGGGTGGCAACTAAAAGGAAACCGTGAAAATTGTGAAGATTAAGTATCGTAAAACTTCTATTTGGGATGAGCCCATACTGAGGATGGGGACAGAATTGTAAGAAATGGCCTCAGGAGGGTCTTTGCAGGAAGACTCATTTGAAAACCTTGCTGAGTTAACTTCATCTATTGCTTCTTCAAAACTAATAACATGTCTTTTAGACTCTGTACCAACCAAATTGCTTAAAGATGTTTTACCGTTATTAGACATTTTAATATTAGATATCATTAAGGATACCCAGTCTCCCCTTTATCTTTTTCTCCTCGAAAAAGTAGTTGCAAAGCAATTATATGATCACCTGCACAGGAACAATCTGTTTGAAGATTTATAGTCAGGATTTAGAGCTCATCAGAGCACAGGAACAGCACTG
This sequence comes from Channa striata, assembly GCA_033026295.1. Classification (NCBI taxonomy): domain Eukaryota; kingdom Metazoa; phylum Chordata; class Actinopteri; order Anabantiformes; family Channidae; genus Channa; species Channa striata. The sequence goes on along the minus strand of CM065173.1, from coordinate 5,648,660 downwards.
GTAAAAGTCACCAGTGTCCCTCTCTTGGCTTCTTATAATGGCCTTGTGTCTACACTCATCCTACTAAACCTTAGTGCTGCCCCATTGACCACCACATTTTATAACAAATAGTGGAACATGGATTTGGGATTAAAGGAACAACCTCCTTGGTTTAAATCAAAAAAACTAGTTCATGCTTGTTACTTCTAGATTGGATGACTGTAATTCTCCACTTTCAGGCTGCCCAAGTAACTCCCTAAAAAGCCTTTAATTAATCAAAAATGCTGCAGCAAGGTTATGACTGGTATTGGTAAGAGACATTTCTCTTTCTCTAGCTTCTCTCCATTGGTTTCCCATTAAATGCAGAAAAGAAATCCTTCTTATTATAAAGCTCTAAATGGTCAAACTTCGTCATACCTAAAAGATCTCTTAGTACCATATCATCCTACTAGACCACTTCAGCCTTAGAATGCAGGTCTACTTGTGGTTCCCAGAATAGAAGGCAGAGCCTTCAGCTATCAAGCTCCTTTCCTGTGGAACCAACTCCCAGTCGAGATTAGGGAAGCAGACACCCTCTCTACTTTTAAGACTAGGCTCAAAACCTTATAGTTAGTTTTAGTCCTGCTGCTATAGGGTCAGACTGCTGGGGGAACAACCCCTGATGGACTGAGACACTTTACTTCTCTCAGCCCACATTTATATGTCACCACTGCAGGACATTAACTTTGTGTCCCCTTTCTCCTGTACTTGTGCTTCTCCCTCTGTCTGTCTCCCTCTCTCTGTCCCTGTCTTCAGGTGTCCCCGGCTTTGGAGCTGTGTGTCTTCCAGTGCGCAGCTACTGGTCCTACCAACCTGCCCAATTTTTTCCACTCAGCTCAACCGGTCAAGGCAGATGTCCGCCCACCCTGAGCCTGGTTCTGCTGGAGGTTTCTTCTGTTAAAGGGAGTTTTTTTTCTCTCCACTGTTGCCTATAGCTGCTAAAGGGGGATTTGTTGGGTTTTCTATAAATGTTTGTATAGTCTGGACTTTATTATGTAAAGTGCCTTGAGGTGACCTTGTTGTAAATTGGTGCTATAGAAATAATGTTGAATTGAATTTGTTCAGTAAAATATAGGATAAAAGTCCCCCCATGCTCATGAAAAGATTAAAATATATGGTGCCATATATATAGTCTCATATGTAGTCTCATTGTTATGGTAACTGTCACACATGATATCCAGATGACAGGTTCTGCTTTAGGTAAATTAAATGTAAAAGTTAATATTTTTATTACTGGCCTATAACACATTGACAGGGAAGAATACACACAGCACTGTCAAGAAAGCCATGAAATGTAAATTTGTCAGTGCATGAAAGTTACAAAAAGGGTCAATGTGATGTGGCAAAAAGGCGTTTTAATTGCAGTTGGACCATTTAAACAAGTCAGTTGGAATGCTGACTAGAAAGTCGAGGTACAAAGCACATCAGTCAATACAACAAAGACGGGGCCGTTTCACCTGCCCACTGGGTCTTATCTCATTTTCAACCGAACTGCACTGGAAGGACAATCTTTGATGTGATGTGTTAAATAGCTGAACCCTCTTTGTGACCAATTAGGCTTCAAACAAAAGCGTTTGAGAGTCACGTCCTGTATTTGTTGATTTGTCACTTAGAAAGCTGAGAGACAATACTGTCCATTAGCGGGAGGAAAAATCAATACACCAGAGATTAATGGGCTTTTTAATAGAGCACAATTATATTCCAACGTGTTTGGCTGTACCCTCCAGCTCTATTTAATTTCCTGTGTATGAGACCACATACTTATGAGTGTAATTATGTTCGGCAGAGGTCTTTTTATTGGTGGCCGTACTCCACTGACAGGACTGTATCTGATTTTGGATAGATCAGGTTATCACTGAATGTGAACATTTTCTCTGCTCCCTGTTAGGCAAAAAAAGAGAGAGAAGAAGAAAACAAAGGAGTAGTGAGAATGAATCGAAGGATTTTGCTTGTGGTTGAATAAAAAGCAATGCTCTCATTAAAAACGCCAACACAAATAAAAAACGCAGACTGTCACACAGAAGAGATGGAAGGGGAACCGTAATGAAATAAAAGTCCGGAGACAGCTTGGCGCACCGCGACTCCGGCTAATTAGCGAAGTCGAGGGAAGGGAAGTGCTGCTGTATGGAGATTCGGCCTGGACGTCCTGCTGCTGGACAAGGCGGAGACGCTGAGCAGGCGGGTCGCTCAAGGACGCACATTTCTATTCACAAGAGATTCTGCTAATGAGGGAGGACTTCTTCCACATTTGTGGACTCATTGTGTTTGTATACAGAAAGTCAGATGTGACCACGAGATTCAATTTCTTCTCAGCCTGTCTGTTCTGGTACTTTACTTAAGTGGTTATAGTCATGGAAACTTTCTAGTGTTCCAACACTACATTCATGTCAAAAAGCCATCAGCAGGTCAGCACTGAATTAACTTATTGTTTACTTATCATGTAGTAATAAAAAATAATTCAGCAAAGGATGAGCTTTATTTGGGGATAAGGACGTACAACCCCTTTTCTCAAGTGTAGTTCATCTAGTTTAACAATGTTACTTCTCATTCAGCCATTCACACTCACACACCAGTGGCTGCCATGCAAGGACACTTTGACACATAGCCAGGAACCACCGACCCTGTGGTCCAACTGAGCTACAGTCGCCCCCTAAAAGGATGTTTGGGATGTATTCCGCTTTAGTCCAAAAGTCACGTCCTTGTAATAAACTTTTAAATGCTGTGGTCCAGCTGAGGCTCCAGGTCTTCTGAAAGATCTTCATAAGATGGAATCTCTGGACACAGGTAAAGGAACTTTTATTTTTTCTTTGATTCAATTTACCTACAGCCACACAAGAATGTGTGGTACATTATAAACCATCAGTGGAGGATAAGCAAGGCGAGGCCACTGAGAGGAAAGTGGACCCACTTGAGTGTGACAGTAAAGAGGGCGACAATCGTGAGGACTGCTGAAAGAAAAAGGTGCAGCTCATCTATTCCACGAGAAACATGCACACACACACACACACACACACACACACACACACACAGACACACACACACAGACATCAAGGAACGTGTCCCACTTAGTTACGAGAGACACAGTGTTGTTATCTGTGCCTCTGTGCTCCAGCAGAGGGCCAGTTATCTCAGAAATTAATGGCAGCAATAAGCAGCAGCAGGAAGACACAGGATGATTAGCAAAAGCAATCAGGCTCTTTATTAGATTTATAGGAACAAAGACGCAATTCAGTCTGCAGCAAAACCTACAGGAAGACTAATGGCTCATGTGTCCCCGAGCTTCAGTGACAAACAGACACAAAACTGCAAGGAGACGCCGGCTCATACAACAATACTGAGGACGAAATTGTTTCAGAGCGCGATAGTGGAAACTGGAAAAGGCAAAAGACCGTTTCCTGAAGAAAATGAGTGTGAGAGCTGAGTCAGCGCAACCTAGGGAAAGGACGGCGGAGGAGACGACAAGTGGAAAACGAGAAAACTGAAGGAAATGAGGAAGAATGACTGAGCGAGCAACATCAAGGCTGGGGGAGAGGAATTCAAAAAGACAAGAAAATGACAGGAAGTGATAATGGATGAGATGGGAGGGACATAAATAACCAAATAAATAACCAAAGATGAAGAATGAACTAAAACGGGAAGTTGGCAGCAAAGGAAAAGGAAATGAAGTCATTCATTTAAAAAAGAAAGAAAAATTCAAGCGAGCCCACATTGTCGTTCCACTGACTGAAACTTTATGGTCCAAGATAAAATGAGGAATCTTTAGAGCCGTGGGAAAGTGTATTTCCTATTTTATGACTAAGACATACTAGTCCAATGAAACTGCTCACAGTTTCTTCCTACATCCAGTCGCTGTCTTGGTATCGGCTGGGGGAAATGCACAGGCCATGATTACCATTTTGAGACAGCCGTTCTGAGCTCTGTAACATTTTACCACATCATGCAGAGGTCCAGGGGCTCTTCGACCTGTTGTCCCAGATCCTGTGCCCAGCAGACCCGTTCATTAGTCCCTCCCTGCTGATATGAAAGTCACTCTCTGACTGTTAATAGTTTTTACCTGATTTTCTGACTGCCCCCTTCTTGTTGATAGACTTTTCAATGAGTTAATTAATGAGCCATCACACTGTGTGTGTGTTCCGACTCCTTTCGCTCCACAAACGTATGCTGTTTGATTTCCTCTCAGAGAGTCGGTGTCTGCAGAGGAGCCGCCGTCAGACTGTTTGAGGAGTGAATATTCATTAAAGCCTCAGCGAAGAGAAGGAGAAGGCCCGTTGATACTCGCCTTAAATCAGCTGCTGTCTGCTTTACAAATTGCCGACCTTCCTCTGTACATAATTGGCCAGTTTCAATTAGCGGCTGTCAGAGGAGACACCTCAGCTGCCAAGTGTTACACAAAATACTACAGCAGGAGTTTTAATGATCAAAATATGTTGCCGCGGTATCACGCCATGGTAATGCCATTTGCTTGCTACTGTCACCTTCTCAAGAGAGCAATTATACAGGGCTGAGGTGTGTATGTATGTTTGAGAACGAGGGAGCAAGCATACTGGCCTTGATGCTGTCGAGTTTGGACTGACTTTATAATTCCATTTGAGACTGGATAAAAGAAATTGCTATTTAAAGCTGCAGTAAGTTATTTTTGACCACACGAGTAGCGCACCAAGTTGTTCTTCCAAACGAATTAGCAAACATCCACCATCCAGTAAATGGATGTTTTTTTTTCGCACTTTTGCAGCTTTTACATCATTGCAATGCATATGTAATGACGCTGTAACGATGTCTTGCTTTCAAGTTTCCAAACTCCACCACTGACTTGGAACAGAGTATAGAAACTACAGGCTTGAAAACAGTTGTCTGTGATTTCGTGTTGGATTGACAGGTGGCTCTGAAAAGGATCATCTAATTTCACAGTGCAGCAAAATGTTAAAAAACCTTCACGTAACCTTCTCAAACTGGCATGACAGAAAACCAACATGTGTGTAAGAGTTTAATTGAATCTTTATTAGCTGCAAAGGGTGGAGGCAGACGAGGTGCTGATTCTTTGTGGTGCAACAACAGTCACGCTTAAATTACATTTAATTATAAATACTGGCTAAAGCTTTATTTTACAGGCTGATGAGTTCCTCATTATGACGGGGAACAATCTGTACACTCTTAGGGCACCGCAAGTTTGCTTGTTAAACACCTTGTTACAAAGGAACAGGCTCTGGAAATCAAAAGCTGTCAACACAACTACCAACACTTAAGGTAATTACCAGCAGATTTACTACTCCTTTCTACTTTTTTTAACTTGAAACATGGTCAGAAAGCCTCTGTGTAAAGGAGTCCTTTAATCATCCAAGGGCTTCAGCGTGTTGCTCATGAGCACGTCAGTACCTCACATCTTCTGATGGACACTGGCGACAGAAGGTGTTCAGCGCTTATCTGCTACATGACGGCCAACTGTTCGGGCTCAAACTCTCAGCATCCAAAGCGCTGTCTCCTCTTTTGTGTTTTCATTTTGGGGCTGAAAGGAAGTTGTTGAAAGGCTCAGCTCCTCGCTCTAATCCCTGATAACGGGCTTGTTTCCGTCCTCCGTCCCGAGTTTGTCTTCGTCTCTTTCTCCTGGCACACATTAGCTGCGTGCATCATTTGTTAGCGGCTGACTTAAATTCTATCTCTCCGTCCCAGGTGGCTTTGATCCGCCGCGCACACATTCCCTCATCTACTCTCTTCTCGCTCTTATTTATGTTTTGTCTCTTTCCCCCCTCCCCACACCTCATGTTGAAAGTTGCCAAACTCCTGTCCTGCACAGCTTTAAAGGAGAAGACAAGGTGACAGGCAGCCGGGCATGAAAAGAGGAAATCAAAGCCAGTCCCTCCCACTGCCATCCACCGTCATAATTCACAGCTAAAGAGGAGCGTTGTCCAGATTCACATTTAGCAGAGAAGCAGGAGCGAGTTCTCTGCTGACGTGAAAAAGCAGCTTCGAGTCCAACATCAGCAACATGTAAACCAAACTAAAAGCAACCTAACAAAAAAAATACCTTATAGATCACGAGAAAAGCCTGAGACCTCTGGGTACAGGCAGACAGGCCATTAGCCCTCATAGAGTATTTAGAACGCTCCCAGTCAACAAACGAACCTGTCTCGTCATTTTGTGTGTTGATTTATTTATGAAATCAAACATGTGGATTGGGATTTTTGAACTTTCACGACTCTACAATTTAATTTTGAACCACTCTTCTACAATATGACACGATTTAAAAAGAGAAAAAAATCTGTAAAGTCTGGGGCTTGAATCTCCGTGGTATAAGTTGAGTGAGATATTCCAAAGTCATTAAGTTCAGGATTTTTCATCTGAAAGCTAAACACACTCGGGTACGACACGCTCACACGTGCACGCTCGCACAACGTGTTTGTGCAGGGAGATTGCAGAATGTCTTAATCTCTCCTGGATAAACAGCATTAGTTAAATGATTTGCACAGTAAATATGACGAGCGCAGAGACGGAGATTTAAACACCTGACTCCACCTTGTGCTTCCTCCCTTCACCACTCTGAGCTCATGCAAAGACTTAGTGAACTTTGTCTGATATTTATGTTTTTTAGACAGTTTTTGGCTCATATTATTTCAAGCAACTGCTGGATGGTTATTAGTTTTAGCTAAGTTTGGGGTTTTTTATTATCACTTCAAAATTCAAGTCGTGCCACATTTGGACAGGGGATAGAAATTAAACTCCAGATCTTCCAAAATGAACTTATTGATTGTATGTTAGCGAACGGAAAATCATATGTCTCTCCACACAATTAAATTTAGGAAAATTATGTGACCTTTTTTGCCAGATAGTGCAATTCATTTTATTATTTACTCAAATCGATCTTAGCTGCTGTAGTGATTCTTTCTGTCCGTACTGGCCTTTGACAGATCTCTTCTTAAAGTAAAAGTGATGGGGGCCAAAATCCACAGTTCTTGTTCTGTACAAAGTGTTTTTAAATCTGTATGTAAATGAAATGAGCTTTAAGTTGTCAGAGTTGATTAATTCATCTGGATATCTTCTAAACATCTTGTGTCTTTGTGTTCTCCTGGACAGTAATCCACTGCTACTACACTACACCAAGTTGTAGTGGAAAAAAATAAATAGCCAGTGAACATAGCAAATGAATTGTGATTCACTTGCGAACATTGCTATTGAATACAAAATAAAATAATTTCAGCTACCAAATAAAATAATGCCAGAGGTTTTCAAACTTTGAGGAAGGGGTAACTGAGACAAACACCAACACAACTTCAAAATAATGGAAAGCTAATCCTGCTGTATACTGTTCATTTTCTCTCTGTCAGATAAGTGACTACAGTGTCTGTCTCAGTAAAGAAAACATAATAATAACCTGAGCAGTACTTGTTGTGATAGAGAGACAGAGTCTAGAGCAGAAACTTAATAAGGTCCCAGTGTGATCAATAATCCCCACACAACCGCTAATCAATGAAGTAAATGTCCAAATAATCAATAGTCCATATTGTGCATTGAGCTAATAATGGACATATTATGAAACAACACGCTAATCAATAGTGTCTTAGTGACCTAAAACTGAACGAGCTCTTGATGCTGAATTGTGCTAAATTGTGTCTCCTTGATGATTATGTATTTAAAAAATACATAACACTTATAAGGTGAGAGGTCACTTTGTCTTAAAACTATTCAACTCTTAAGTATCTCTTGATATTGTTCTTCCTGGAAACAGACTCTAAGCAGCTCATCAACATCTTAATTGTAAAGTTAAATAATGTCATGGGATAAAATATGAGAGGCCTGTAAAAATCCGAGCAAACAACACGTGCACTGGTATTTGAAAAGAGTTCAAAAAAAAAATGTGAATATTTCTCACGACCGCTGTCCGTGGTGCTGAAACAGAAGGGCTCAGGTGACTGACGTCCAATAGGTTGGTTTTGCTAATAAGCCCGTCTGCTTTATAAAGTGAACTGCATTTTTAAAGTCTTTATTGCTTGTAACCATTTTATTGTTGTTTAACTGAGAAGATTATTATATTGTCATTCTTTATTATTAATGTGTGTAGACTAAGATAATATTCACTGAATGAGAGCGACCTGAGTTCGCTGGACAACCTGCTTGTGTCTTACTCTTATTTTCTCCCATCAACAATGTTTGAATTTTTAACATTAGTACCAGTAGCTTAATGTGAGGAAATTTCCACTTCCACGTATTTGCAGTAGTTGTATCGATCTTCTGTGACATTATTTACGTAAAACTGCTTCTGTGACATCACCAAACATAGTACATCAGTTCTAAAACACTGAATGTTGAATACAGACTGTATAATGATACACAATCAAGGTTGTTTTAGATATAAAGCATTTCAAAATATAAGAAATATCAAGTAAAGGTTTTATATGTCCCATGTGTCTCCATACTCATTACTCCCACCTTCATTGGAACCAGCTGCAGACATCATGTACTGACCCAAATGTGCCCACATTATATAACTTTATTGTGGATGTGGGAAATAAAGCCTATTCCTTTAATGGGTGACATTTTGAAGTCCTGTCCTTATAATCACTTACAGTCTGTTTGCCCCCATGATTAAGAGATTCATTTATATATTTGGCTTTTACGTAAGTAACTGGTGTCACAGTCATTTTTTGCACAAGGCATGAATGTCATTGGTTTACGCTTTGAACGAGAAAGAAAAAACTGCACAGATGTTTAATTTTAGCGACAGCTGTTTAGATGTTAATGGGTTTTTATGGTACCAAGCCTTTATAAAGACAAATCCTTAGTCACATGTCAGCTATACTGTATGTGCTTTTAAATTTAAAGACTCTAAAAGCAGCTCAGAGCGCAAAGAAGAAGCTGCAGTTAAACAACGTGGGCTGACGTGGACAGAAACTCGACATGAAAAGGAGCCATTAAAGCAACGAGAGAAGCTTAATTCATCAGAACTGGATTTCCTTCAGTCGCCGCACATTCAGTCTGTCAACCTGCCGTCATTAGAAGTCAGCGCTGATTGCAAGGCTCCTTTGAAAATCAGGCGCCAGTGATTATTCACTATCATTTAGAGGAAAAGACAAAAGCCTCCAGGCAGCTTTATTTCAAGATTGCGACAAGGTAAATTGTGGTTCAGAGCTTCTTGGAAAAACGTCTCAGCGGGTTTGAAGAGTTTTGACACGTTCGTGGAAAAAAGGGAAAAAAGGTGGAGAGGGAAAGAGTGGCAGCAGTCTTTAAATACTGACAGGTGAAATAAGTGGGGTGACTAGTGTGTTTCTCATGCTGCGGATTCTTTGGTTCAGATCGTCTGCCTCCTTGAATAACATGTTGACATGTTTTCTGAAATAGCAACAACAGTAAAAAAGAGCAGTGCTCAGAAGCTCGTTGGCGCATTGAAGAAACTGTGGGGAACTGATTCCTTCCTCCAATATCCAGAGTGTCCACACTGATTAGGCATGATGACAATCACGACTGAATGTCATTTTGTTTCCTGGGACTTACAGAATAATTGCGGTAGGGGTTATTGATTGTTGTTACCATGATTCTGCATTTGCATAATTAAAATAATTTAAGACCACAGGTTTCTCAAGACCTAAGACTTACATTTTTTGCCCTTATCTCTTGACCTGGCCTAAAAAATGGCGACTCAAGATTCAAGATTCCCCTTCATTCAAAACTTGACTTAAGAGATGCAGTGCAGAATAAAATATTGATTTTACAGATAAGTAATGTAAATGTATAAAAACTTTAGCAGCTAGGAATGTATCTCCATCCCCAGAGTGGTCCTGCTGAACACTGACCCAGTGGTAATAAAGCTACATGACCTCACAAAAAAAAAAATTATTTGTTTATGTAAAGTTTGTGTGTTTAGTTGTTTGTTCAATAAATGTTGTTTGTTGTAGTGTGTGGGCTGATTTTGTGTCTATTGACTGATTGATTGTTTTATGAGCTAATCTTCTGCCCATTTAAATTGCCTCTAGAGGATAAATAAACTGAATCGAAGTTTTTATAATTTAAAAAGTAAAAATGACTATATGTAAGAAGATGTAAATATAAAAATGTGCAAACCTGCTGCACAAACTTTACTGACTCAAATTATTACATTTATGGAACATAAAAGATTTAAAGATCTCAGTTAGCTTCTTGGCATCACAAACCTGGGAACGCTGACTAATGCAGATTCCACAAAAAGTGTTGCATTATCCAGTTGCGTCTGTTTTAAATGCTGTCTCTTAGGCTACCTGTTTGTGTCGGTGATCAACACTGAGCTTTTAAAAAACCCACAATGGAAATGACGACTCCTTAAAATTTGATGCCTAAAGCAACAAGACACAAGAGTTTTCCACAAGAGACCAGTGAGAGATTGTGAACCTTGTGCATCACTAATGGTGATATTCACACTATGTGGCGCGTGTGGTTACTATAGTAAGGAATTATAGTAGGTTTGTGCTGTTGTTATTGTCTGTAGTGTTTTCTTTTAATGTAATGTATTTTATTATTTATTTATATATAATATATTTATTTGATTTTATTATATATTAATAGACAACTTGGGTCTCAGAATGCCGGCCTACTTTTGCTTCCCAGAATGAAAGGCAGAGCCCTTAGTTATCAAGCTCCTCTCCTGTGGAACCAGCTCCCAGTCCAGATTCAGGAAGCAGACACCCTCTCTACTTTTAAGACTAGACTCAAACCTTATAGTTAGTTCTAGTCCTGCTGCTATAGGCTTAGACTGCTGGGGGACCAACCCCTGATGCACTGAGACACTTTCCTCCTCTCAGTCCACATTCATATGTCACCACTGTAGGACATTAACTCAGTGTCTCCTTTCTCCCGTGTCTCTCTGTCTGTCTGTCCCTGCTAGCTCTCAAGGGGGATTTGTTGGGTTTTCTCTAAATGTCTGCATAGTCTGGACTTTATTATGTACACTGAAAGCGTAAGTGCTTTGAGATGAAGTTGTTGTGATTTGGTGCTGTTGTTGAACTGAATTGAGTTGAATATTTTGTAACTTGTCTTTAACCCTAACGAACTTTTTGTGTTTATACAAAGTTGTTCCTGTGGTGTCAAATAGCAATGAGAAGAAGTATATGTAGCATCAGTCAGATACTGGGCATAAAAAGCGACAAAATTTAAGCCTTATGAAGCGTCATCCTTGGGAAGCGTCATTGACTTGAGGCTGTTGGATGAGAGTGTGTTGTGAAAATACAAATGCTCTAATCTGTTGTTGTCCGGGACGGTCATTCCCCTTCTTCCATGTGAGCATAATGAGCACGAGAAAACCTATGCAGTGTCCATGGCAACAGTCAGTGTGTTCTGGTCAGGTCAGGGCATCATGGCGACCAGGAGACCTAAGATTTACAACCAGAACGCAGACAGCCTGGCAGCTGCAGAAACACTTGAGAGAGACGTGTGTGTGTGTGTGTGTGTATTTGGGACTCTAATTGGCAGAACCTTCTGTCAATCACAAAGCAAGAAGGGTGGTCACACCTGACTTCACAGGTTTGACTGACAGGCCCAGGGGACCAATCACAGTGCCAGACATCTTCAGACCACCTGGAGAACAGCTCTGCGTCTTCTGCAGGTAAACTTCAGCCTTTCAAACTATTTCCTCTTTTTATATCGTTTAGATGAATACTGAACTTTTCATCATTTCATTCATCCGCAACCACTTCCTCTGCCTTTCTGCATCTGCCCTGCCTTTATGGTGTTTTCTCCACTTGAGAATTGATGGCGAGTGTCTGGTGGACAGAGAGACGCTTTCCTAAACGGAGCTTTAAATGAGATCTGCCACGTTCTTAAAAGGCTCTTACTGTAATGCAGCAGTAATGGCTTTAGTGCGTGTGTGGATCTCTGTTAAGGTTAAGAGGGTGGGGCTGATATCCAGGCTTTAGCAGATACACATAGGGACACATTTGTCATAGAAGTCATTTGAATTGTTCACTGCAGAGATCAATCAATTGGATTGTAACAGATCAATTTACAGTCAGTTTAAAGAATCGGGTCGTAGAAAAACAATGTACTGGGATACAAAGATTTGTCAGTCAATATAAAGGTTAAGCAACAAGACATACTGATGAATTAATCAATCAGTACATAGATCCAAAGAGATAAAGTGACCAGTAGATAAAGCAACTGGGCAGTAGAGGTGATGGCTGATGGATCAAACTTATGGCTTCACAACAATTTGTAGCAGCTATGAATAACTGCCAGGGACCATGGGCCATATTTCATAACACAGTTTGGTTTATTAAACTTCACACATGCAATGATACTCAGGGCAGTAATGAAACTAATGGTCTTGGATTATGTGGGCAGGCAAATGTGAGTGGCAGGGAAGTCGCTTAATTAAAGTCCAGATGGTGCAACCAAAAAACAAAAACATGGCAGAAAAGATCCAGTAGCATTAGAACCAGTCCAAACACAGGGTCTCTGCGAGGCCACAAAGGACAAGGCAGGAATGACAGGAGTCCAAAAAAGGATCCAGCAAACAGAAATGGTAGAAAGTCAGGGCAAGGTCCCTTTAAAGGCCAGGAACTCGGTGATTGTGCTCATGGAAAAGAGGTGGGGTGGATCAGCCAAATGTTGTCTTCTGGTTTCATAGATGTCACAAGGATGTTCTCTCATCCCTGCTCCACAAGATGGCAGGAAATCAAAAGGCTCCAGTCACAAAGACTGTGCAAATGGATTGAGTTTCAATAGGAACTAGTACTGTGTCGTTAGTGAACGATTTGTTCAATGTGAACTAATCTTGCGTATGAGAGTAATGAATCCTCTCAGTGAACAATTCTTTCATTTTCCTGCAGTACCTTCTCTCGCCACATGGCATAAGCTCAGTCAGCAGGACAGGAAACTGAAATGATTCGTTCACGACTCACTCAACTGTGCTTCTGTCCTCGGTTCTTTTGTCACGTGACAGACAGGCCGCTCTGTGGCGAGGAGCAAGTACTAAAGTTCGTACATGAGTCGTTCATAAAGATCGTAACGGATCGTTCTTTCATTCGTCACGTGACAGCCACCAAGTCACTGTTGTCCTGTTAAACAACAATGTCACTGAGGATGTAGGACACAAGTTACTTTATTGTGGTGTGTATTTGCTTTGCTAGGTTTTCTAACAGTTTGAATTGCTTGTCGCATTTTGTGTATTATACTTTGTCAGCTGAATCCAACATGTCGTCTTCAGTATATAGTCTTTGAGAACCGCAGCCCTTTTTACAAGGCCCACAAGAGGGATACAGCGCCATTTGCTGTAAAATGAACGAATTGACTCAAAATGATTCGTTCAATATACCGTTCGAGAGTTAAAGATCCGAGTCAGTCAAAAGAATCGAATTTCCCATCTCTAATAGGAACAGTGACTAACATCTGCATTTATATCTACAGAGGAGAACTAAATTCAGAAATTCTGTTTGCCCATTTGCAAAGAGTCAGAGTGGTGCAATATGGCAATGGAAAAACCAAAGATGATGAAACATTTTTATTCTGATGGGATTTGTTTCACTCAGGACAACAATGTTCCCATCCATAGGAAACACTGAACCTAGGCACCTATGGTGTGTTCGTACTCTACAGGACTTACACCATCAACACTCATTCCCTGAATTGCTATTTAGTCTTTTGTTACACCGGTTAACAAATCAGGCAAACAGTTTTCATTTTGAACACACACGACCTGCAGGGCAGAGTGGGAGGAACACACTTGTTTACTTCTATAAAGGAGTTTAGGAAATTCCAGTATGAGGCACTTTTGTTGCCACTGACGCAGCGTTAAAGAGGTCTGTCATCATCCTGAGTCACCAGTTTACCTGCCGCATGCTCGGGGTCCATCTAAGAGGATTCTCTATGTCCACATACACTTTCTGGAGTTTGTCTCCATGTTCATGTGGATTCAACTGGGTGCCACAACCTTCTCCCAAAGTCAGTTGATATGATTTCCCTCACATCATTTCCTTGAATCCCTCAACAAATCTTGAAAAGATTTAAGAAAAATATAGAAGGACAGACAAACCAAGGAAGAGTCTAGCTGAAGACATGACAAGTCCTTTTTTTATGGACCATTATGTGCGGTAGCATCTGGTGCTGCTGACAGCAGCTCAGCCGGGTCAGCTGCCACTTGCACTTCAGTTTTACTGTAGTGATACACGCTGTCCAAATAATATTTAGAACATGCAGATATCATTATCATTATCATTAGAGTTGACAAAGAACTATAAATTAAAAACCTGCATTTTGTATTTTCTTTCTTTGTGCTGTCAGGAGTAAAACCAGACTGGTATAGTGATGTGGTGTCAGTTCAGTCCGATGGGCCATAGCCTCCGATCACTAGCAGGTTTCTAGCAAAGGTGTGAGTCTGATAAAAAAACTTGTGCATCCTCACTTATCTCTCATCACACTCCGATCCGTGTTCCAATCTAAATTCATAAATTGCGGTTAATAAAGTGAGCAGCTACATTGAAACAAATACCAGAAACGTTATTTAACAAATGCTGCATGTGGCTTTTGTTATTGTGCAGTTGTTGGGTAATACTGTCAGGTCATGAGTGCTTTCTTTAGGCACACATCTTTTTGTTTAGCTGTGGAAAGATAACACAGAAAATAAGTGAGAGTGATGACGCACCAGCAGCTGATTAAACATCAATGGAAAGCAATAGTAAATAATAATCTGGAAATTACTTATCAATAAAACAGAAAGGTGTTCACCATATTATTCACTATCACGGCTTCAGCAGTCAGTGTTCAGAGCACAACATGCAAGCTCTTCTGTCTGACAGATTAATTAATATGCATTAATGCTTTCTGAAAACCTTGCCATTTAATTTGCTGTAGAGTAATTGAAGCGAGTGATAGTGTTTGGTTGCAGCAGATTCATTAAACAACAGACATTTCTGCAGGTAGCAGCATATAAATTATAGTTATCCAGTATATAGTTACAGAATAGTTATAGTTACGTCTTTGGACACACGCTGTTGTCTGTCTCTGTGAGAAGAGCAAAGACACAAGGTTAAAGGTCAAGTCTGTTTTAATGCGACAGGGTTTGGACAATTGTGATACCAACAATAAAAATGTGGAAAAAAAGATTATCAAAACACAAATTGATTATTTTTCAGCATGTCAACCAGGCGTGATTCTTTGAAAAGAGGATCAAGCGGTTGCAGCCTCAGCTAAGATAAAAGCTAACAGCATGAAAAGATGCTCACAATCACAATTGTAGTTTAGTGTAAGAGGACTGTCAGTGACCCGGGTCACTGTCATCTCAACGTTCAACACAGTGGCACCTGGACTTTCTTCGTTTTCAGACTTTACATCCAGGAGGGTCCTTCGGTTCTGAGTGGCTCCAGATATTAACCTGGGTTGACTATCAGTTTTTCAGTGTGCAGTCAACAGTGCTTCTCCCTCCCTGTCTCCCTCTGTCTGTCCCTGTCTTCAGGTGTCCCCGGCTTTGGAGCTGTGTGTCTCCCAGCTACTGGTCCTACCAACCTGCCCAATGTTTTCCACTCAGCCCAACCGGCCAAGGCAGATGTCCGCCCACACTGATCCTGGTTCTGCTGGAAGTTTCTTCCGTTAAAGGGAGTTTTTCCTCTCCATTGTTGCCTATAGCTGCTCAAGGTGGATTTGTTGGGTTTTCTGTAAATGTTTGTATAGTCTGGACTTTATTATGAGAAGTGCCTTGAGATGACTTTCTTGTAATTTGGTGCTATATGAATAAAGTTCAAATAAATTGAATTTTCTGTCTGAGTTTAAGCAAATTAGACCCACACTGATTATTATATTAGTGGAAACCAAAAATAGGTTCTATCTTGCATATTGATGAGCATTCCATCCTCTTGCTCCAGTAAGTTGGATCTCTGATTGTGTTCAGCCTGGAATTTGGTAACAATTCTTCAATTTGAAGGAATAGGTGTTAGGACCAAATTAGTAATTAGTTAAGTAAAGATTTTGAAATCTGGTGTCTAGTGACTACCTAACTGAAACCATAAATTAAAAATACAGTTTCCATAGATTTTTATTTGTGCTAATTTATTTATCACCCTGAATATGTGAGTTTTAAGCTGCAACATGTGGTCATTTAGCCCAAATATATACAGAATCTGCTGCCCATGTCTGTGTTCAAGTTCTGTAAATGGAGGTTGGCATGCTGGCCTCACAATTACAAAGCTCAGTGAAGAACACAGCTTTGACATTTTAAAAAAGACGACAAAGTGGAAATTCCTGGGTTTGATTGGGGAGGAGCAGCACAACAAACACTGGTTTGTGTCCGTCTTTTCATCCTCTATTTCTGTCGTTATTGCATTTACTGTATTTTTTCATCGTCTACAAAATACAACTGCTTGAGAGACTGAGTTTGTGTTGGGAAAGACACAGAAACATTAACATATGTTGTTTGCATAAAAATTACAAAAATTTTGAAGAACAAATCAAGTGAGAATAAAAGCATGGGAGACTGTAAAGAGGGACAAAATGTTTCAAGGATTCAGCAGGGGAAATAATCACTGTCAAATCTGATAAAACTCATTTATTTTTTAAACACACAAATACACAATATTCCACACTCATAATGTCATACAGAGTGTGTGTGTGATTTTAATTACTTTTTTTTTTTTGTCTATTTTTACTCTCCTTCCCCACGGGTTTGGGTTGTGTTACTGGGTTGTGTTTCATGTTCCAGTTCTTTCGTCTCCCATCAGTGTCGGAAATTAAAGTTTCAACTATCACTGACGCTGTGCGTATCTCAAATCTAATCAGATTTGAATCAAATCAAGTTAAAGCACTAACCAGCAAGATGTTAAGCAGTTTAAAGTGTTCACGACATTAGAAAAGCAGCTCTTTAATTTTTCGGGAGACCAAACAACACAAATACTTGGTGAAAACCGAGAGACAGGAATGGCTTCATTACATATCTTATTCCCTTTAAAACGTATGCTTTGAGATTTGTCCAGTTCTACTGCTGAATACCTGGATCCGGTGTCAGTATGAAATTTAGGGAGCAGTGGGTAGGACAAGGATAGTTGAACGACAAGCAGGCATGTGGCCCTCAAGGAGCATGGGTTGCCAAACCCTGAGCACCATACGAGGCGTGAATTGAAGCCAAAACATTACATTTCAACAACCGATGTCTATTTACGGTTTTAATGTTTTGGGTGAAAAATCTTTGCCATTGTAAATGTGACAGTATCAGCCATTTTGTTGCCTGGAACCAAAAAACATTGTGTTTTTCCATGATGAGCTGTTATTCCAACAAAAGACCCAGTTGGTCGTGTAAGAGGGAGAGACAAACAGAGCTGGAGGTCTTGTTGGCAAAGAGACATAACAAAAAAAATCTAAATTAAACAATCCATCAAGTAAATCATATTTTCCATGTGAGAAAAATAACAAAAACTCAAAAATTATATTTTGGTCAAATTTGCAATGATCGTCAGTGTAAAACTTTATGGGAAATAAAGACAAAAGTGTGGTGATTCCTCCACTGCATTTATGTTACTGTTGAAGATGAGCAACCTCCTCCAAAACACTGATTATTAAAAAAACTGAAACTGGCCGTCACCTCCCTGTGAGATAAGTGCAGCTCTCTGCTATTGTCAGCTGCTGTACAAAGCTGGAGATTTGAAGATCGAAGCACTTTTTAATAAGGAAGTCCTGATTCAGCCAGAAGGATGGCTGCTCGCCACAAGAGGCTCAAAGACAGGGAAGAGACGAGGAAGTCATGATGAAACATAGACAAGTATTTATTTTCTTTTTTTTTTTGCATGCATTTTTTTCTTTAAAGGCACGAGCTGTGGCATTCAGTGAACGTTATTAAAAGAAACGAAAAGTGATGGCGTGTCTGATAGCTCCACTGCCGCCAGCCAACTTAATAAGAAGCTCCAGTGTGGCTCAACACTGCTGAGCTTCTGGACCGATAAGAACCAGTGAAAAGACAGAAAGGCGGCGGGCGAGAGATACAGACAATGAGAAGGGAGAGAGAGCGAGGGGGAGTTGGGGGGTTGGGTGACAAGAGTTTTAATGCTTATGCCAGCAGGTTGAAAAATGATTATCTTGCTGTCTGGTCGTGACGGTGTGTATGGAGGTCTGACAGCAGCCAGCGGCTCCGCTCATTAATAAGGTGGAAAAACTGAGTGTGTGTTAAAACTGTAATGTTGTCAACTAAATCCTGACATGCCCTTTACCATCTGACTGCAGGCAGAGCAGTAAACTCTGAACTTTTGTCATATTTTAATATTTCATCACACTCGCCTGTTCTGCATCACACTCTTCTTTTTTTTTTCTTTTTTCTTTTTTCACTGCAGCTCAGTCACAAACCGGGTTATGTGGTGTATACCTTACATCACATCTCTTAAAAAAAGCATATTTTTAGATGAAGTCCTCCTTGATCAATGTCACAGCAGCTGAGATTAGTTAGGGGGAGTTAATGGAGACAGAGGATGACTTCATTTCTTTTCCTTTTAGACAGCACCTCAAACCTGGACTGCCACTATCTCCTGTGTCCACTATCCTAAAGTCCCTCAGAACCAAAACAGAACTAAGGGTTTTCTGGAAACACTGCACAGCAAAGTGAAGTTTTTTCCTCACCTGAATATATTATAACATTGCCACTATAGGCATTAGAACTAATCTTTACAGCAATGCAAAGCTGCAAAAGTGAAAAACAGTTCAGTTTGCATCCAAACATCCCAAACATCTGAGCAGAAAATATTAGAAATATGGATGAAAACAGGAGTCAAATGAGCTCAGGGTGTTGGACGTGCACACTCAGCCCCGGTTCTCCAGCAGACATGGACACTGTTGTCTGTAGATGCTAGATGGAAAATGAGCTGTGCTGCAGCTTCACGGTGCATCACGGGACACAGCCCTCCATTTCCAGATGGGCTTTTAATATGAAACTTCAACAGGAAGGAAAATAACACAAAGCCAACTGGAGAGACAGCAACTCCCCCCCTTGTATTACCTGTTAGTGATGTTTTTTTGTGCATCTGTGCATCATTTGTCAAACAAAGGAACCATGATTTTTGAGGGACAGAAACTGATCAATACACATGACTAAAATATTAGCATCCAGCTGAGACAAACCGACATTATTATCCTGTTGTAATCTCATTTGTGTGAGCTTTGTTTTGGTTTTCACCAAGTTCTCAACACACACTAACAGTTATTAGTGATGCTTTTATTTATGTTATTGTGCATATGTTCATACTGCCCACTGCTCTGGACAATTTAGCACAGATTTTTTCTTTGTTAACAATTTCTCACTGTGCTTACTGCACGTCAGCCTTTTATTAAACTACATTCCTTTCACCCTCATGCTTACAAGCTTGACTTTGAGTGTGACATGTAAAATGATCCCAGCCGCGTTGTCCCCAAAGGCAGACTGGGAATGCCACTGTAATGTATGAAATGCGCTTCATCCTACAGTCAATTCATCTCTTTAATTACTTTTGACGAGGTTTTAATTAAAATCTTTCCTTCGAAATGTTGCCACCTCTAATGTTCCTCAGCTGATGTAAAATGTTTTTTTGTTTTTTTTGTCTCTGAGTGACTGTTTCTCTGTGTCCAGAGGAGCTGTGAAGGTTTGTGCCTTCTGCCGTTTGCTGAGCAGACAGCAGTCAGGGCTTCAAGTGAACAGCTAATCTTCCAACTATAAAGGTCTGTGTAACCTTTCTAACACAATTTCACAAAAGACTGCTCTGTTTGTTCTGCTCGCAGAAATAAAGCTAATTACAAAAACCCGCCCAAACGTCTTGACCTTTCCCTCTGAGTAATTACAGCCTCTCATTTCTTCTTTTTTTCTCTCTTTCCCCTGGTGCGTTAGTCTTCAGCACACAGCCTCTTCCTGCTTCGCCCTCCTCCTCCTCCCCCAACAGCCGGACAGTCGAATAAAAAACAAGTTTAATTTCATCTTCGTCTGAATGCAAACACACTCTGCCCTCGGTGCCGTGTGGGGTCACACCGTGTTTGGATCATAGTGCCGTTTTACTCTGCTCTGTACTTGCTTGTGCACTGTACATTCCTGCTG
The DNA here is from genome assembly GCA_033026295.1 of Channa striata. Lineage (NCBI taxonomy): Eukaryota > Metazoa > Chordata > Actinopteri > Anabantiformes > Channidae > Channa > Channa striata. Next base: position 5,628,655 of record CM065173.1, on the reverse strand, counting down.
TGTTTTCAGTCTAATGTACAATATGTGATGATCACTGCTGAAGAGTGTACCAGCACTTTATTACTGTACCTAAGTACATTTTTCATGCGTCTGTACTTTACTTAAGTAGATTAAATTATGGCTACTTTTACTCCACAACATTTCTAATCAACGTTGTGATGTCACTTTACACATTTTATTAAACCATTTTTTCTCATTTTTTTATGAAAACCAATCACTATGGCCTCGTTTAAAAGAGGGTTATACATATTAGCAGTGCTCGAAGTGAACTGACATGCAGTAATTTTAGTCTTTGACTTCCTGAACTTGAACTTCATTTATGTCTATTACTAACAATTAGTGGATATCCCAAACACAAAGCAGCACAGGTCCACAGAAAAGCACAGAGAAAAAAAAAACTATAAGTCAAACTTTTACATAATAGAAATTTCAGAGGACACTTACATTTTGGGTATTTATTTGTACTTGTTCTCCATCCATCACTGACAGTGATGAGTTAACAAAAACTCAAAGGAATGTGGTGTAGATAGACACTTCTGTGCCACACATGATTGTCCCAGTTCAGTGTTCAGTCCTTGCAAACCAACTTAGAAGACCCACTAAATAAAATAAAACATTTTACAACAAGAAAATGCAAATGATGAAAAATACACCAAATGTCAAACACAAGCAAAGAAATATTAACAGAAAGAGGTGGGTGTGAGAATTACATGTTTGCACAATGCAGTGACAGCAAATATATAACAGCGGAAACAGCACGATGAGAGGATCATATAATTTTGTTAATAAATAAGTAGATAATATCATGAAATCCCCGACAGATGTAGATGTATTGTTTGCGGCGGCGTGAAACTGCATCTGTGCGTCAAGTTGCTAAATAAGGATTTGAGAGTCAGAAATGTCGTGGACACAGTGGGAATGTCCTGAATGTTCCTTGAATGCAGCGTCGCTGCTTTATTTGGCTGCGACTGCTGCTGGTTTCAGGAATGATCCAGTTTATTTTCCCACTTCTACGTTTTCAAAGCCCTCCGCTTCATTGTGATTTTAATTACTTTCTTGTGCTTTTATTCTACATCCCTGTGGGCATAGGTTGTCTAAAACAATCCACTATTAATATTCCACTTCTAAACGCTTTAATTTTGGCTTTGTTCTGCTTTTAGTTTCAATCAAAGCCTGTTTGTTTTGTCGATGCTGTAAAGAAATGGACTCCAAAAGCAGATCCGAGAGGCAAAGCTCCACTGCAAGAGTCAGCAAGGCAGCCAAGAGGCAATAATCCACAGAAGACAGAGGAGTCCCCAGCTTCCAGCCAAACGAAATGCTCGACATACTGAGCTGATGGGGCAACAAGAAGCTGCTGGTTCGAAGCGCGTTTTCATCCAAATCAACAAAACTTCTCATTTTTTTATAATTTTTTTAAAAACCCACCAACCAAGGAAAAACACACAACAAGCTGCATTCAAAGACTTGATTAGAAATGTTAGACGTGTGAATGAGCTTTTCTTACTTCGGGAACACAGTCCATAGTCCAATAACCCAAAGCCAGATTCCATTAATGTCACATCGGCATTCTGCTTAAAGCCTCTAGTTGTTACCATAGTTTGGGAACCGTGGTTCCATGCTCTTATTCACAGTACCGAGAGCTTTACATAGTTTCTAGTTTTCAGCCTCAGCCTCAGCTTTCAGCTCAGTGATCACCTGCTCTGGAAGCTGTCAGCGTCCAAATATCCAGAGGAGGGATCCAACCTGGACACACGGTGGCTGTAGTTCAGTTGAGGCATTTGTCCACAGACCACAGGGTCAGTGGTTTGATCCCACGTCCCCCTTCGTTACGTCTCAAATTGTCCTTGGCCAAGACACTGAATCCCCAGATGCTCCCAGTGGGTCAGGTGAGCACCTTGCATGGCAACCATCGCCACGGGTGAAAGACAAGCTACATTGTAAAGTGCTTTAGATAAAACTTTCTATCAGTGGGCATTTAGCATTTACAGACAAACATTCACACCAGAACAGGAAGAACATGTGAACTCCACACAGAAAGGCCGCAGACGGCCAAGGATTCCAACCGGACACCTCCTAGCTGTGCGGCGACCACAACACAACTGAAGACCACGTTTGATTTCTGTCATCATTCTAATTTTAATTTTACAAATTGTATTAAAAATCCTCAAAAACTGACCCACTACTGCAGGTCTCTAGCTGTTTTCACACACACCTTGTGTGGTGTAGCCTCAACAACTGAATTCCTGTCCAGCGTCTACCTACTCATCAATGTAATCAGACAGGTCCGTTGAACACAAGAGCCCTCTCCAAAGCTATCCGTTACGGTGACTGAAACCCAGATATCAGGAGACGCTTCATGGCTAATTGTAGTGGAGCTGCTCAGTGGTTGTACGGCAGAGAATCCAGGTGGGACTGTGTGTCTGAACTGAGTGTGATCGAGGCTGCGAGACAGGTGAAGCTAAACTACTGAAAGAACCAAAGAAAGGAAACAAAAAGAAAATACAGAAAATAAATGCAAAAAAAAACTAAGTGGAATGCAGCACAAACTACGTCCAGCAGCAATGTGTTTATTCCCTGTGTGGTTTAACTTTCACTCCAGCAGACACACAAACCAGCCGACACACAAACCAGCAGACACACAAACCAGCAGACACACAAACCAGCCAACAAACAGGCTGTAATTGCTCTTGGCCAATCCTCACAGTCGACGTGATTTCCTTCAACTGAATCTCTGCTGAGGGTTTCATGTCTGGCAGATGTCCAGAGTGCGTGTGTGTGTGTGTGTGTGTGTGTGTGTGTGTGTGTGTGTGTGTGTGTGTGTGTGTGTGTGTGTGTGCTCTTGTGCGTGGTGAAACCCAAAATATCTCCTGGAACGGGTCACTCACAGAGGAGAGCTGAACCCTGCTGCAAACTGGGGAGGGAAGGTCAAAGGTGTGTGTCAGATGAAGAACTGTTCCCTTCTTCATCACCTTCACTACTGTTTTCCTTCCTTTCTCCGCTCTTCATTTCACTAATTCCATTGAATTCCGATCATTTTCTCTTTTCTTTGTCTCCTTTTCTTCTTCCTTCCATATTTTGCTCATTTTCTAGATGTGTCCATTTGTCCTTTTCTTCCGTCATATTTTATTTCTCTTCCGCCATCCTGACACAGTATCCTTTCCTCTCTCCTCTCCTGATGTCATTCCTCTTTCAACATCGGTTTCTTTTATTAACTTTTTACCCTGATTCTTACATCTTTTGAGTTTCTATTGCTTCTGTTTCTCGGTTTCTACCTCCTTTGCTTTAGTGTTTTTTGTATCTTTTACTTTTGCTTTCTGTTTTCCTCATCTTTGACCGACCCGTTTAATTTATTTTTCTGACCTTTCTCTTATTGTTACAGTTTATTCTGTCTCCTTTTTCATCCTTTCCTTCCCCAACACCTCATGTACTTCTCACGCTGTCAAATTTTTGCTTTTCTCCTTTTCTTTCCTCCTTGCCTCCTTAGTTTCTTTCCTTCTGTATTTTCTCCACTTCCTTTGACTTCGGCATGTGTATGTCAGTGCGTGTGTGTGTGCTGTACAGCAGTTATCTTGTGCTCCATGTTCTATTATTATCATCACCTCAGTGTGTAGGCGTCCATTAGGAAAACTCATATGCAACAATATGCAGATTCCTCCATTTGCACGGATCATAAACTCCTGCAGGCCTTCTGCTACATCATCCTCACCACCACCACCACCACCACCATCATCATCATCATCACCACTGCCACCATCATCAGCAGCTGCCAGTGGCGCCAGGCGGCGAGGTGAACATCACAAGAAGTCAATTTGTTCCCTGATTCGCTCAGAGATGCTTTCATTAGTTTTCACCCGCTGTGTGAGAGTCGGTGAAGGCAGCGTGTAAACATTTGCATCCCTCTGACACGGCAAGGCGTGATGTCATGGGCCTCAGGGTGCTGACATCATGTGGTCACAGTTGATCTTACAGAAAATCTGAGGTCATGAAATGTGTTGAAGTGAAAAAGATGTTTCTGATGAAGTTGATTTTTAATTTGCTTTTGTTTTGTCTATTCTCAGTTTGCAGGCACCATAGATCAGCATAATTTATATTCAAACCTTTGTTTTTACAAAATTCAATCAAGCAGATGTTTTTTCACAAGATAAGTGGAAACTTTGACCAGTTGGTGCAGCCGAGCGAAAGGCCAGGGGATCATCAGAGTCCGGATTTATCCTCTGGGAAGCCTGAATTTCATGACGCTGAATCAAATAAGTTATTTCAGTGTGGCAGAAAGGAAGTGATTGACATACACAGTTGCCAATGTTGCTACAAAGAAGCATTAAAAACCGTAAAACATGAGAAAATGTTTTGAAGATGTTGTGACATGCAGTTTTAGTCCTTAATTTTCTGTTTCCACATGCTCACAACAAATGTCAGCTTGTTGAGGAATAATTGAATTAATCTGTCGCAGATTCTGGCTTCAAATGAAATCCTTTCTGTTTAACTCTTGACAAACCTTTATTTGTTTTCAATAATTGTGTGTAATTTAACATGACAAAAAGCTGTTGTTGGATCTTTAACCAGGCAGTGATGTTGGCTTAAACGGTTAGATGAGTGTTAAAACGAACGTAGGCGCTGCTGGATGCTGCCTATTGATTTCAAGTGGCTTCCTGTTCTGCAACCAGCTGTGGGTGGATGACAGCTCTGCTAATTAATGCAACCATCAACACTGACTACAACTGTGTGAAATGATTATCTAAACGGATCCTCAAAAAAAGTGCAGCCTGGTCTTAGTCAAAGCGGCCCGAATGGATAAAGTCGTTTCCCTTAAATTAGTAATTAATAATCTGTTTCTTCAAATAAGATTTGTCCTCTCAGGCTACTTATTTCCACTGCTTTGACTGAGAATTTTTATCTTCTAATTGCTAGTTGCTAAATATGACTATATTACACCCGGCATATGTACCTTCTTTTCAACCATCCCATGCAGCACCAAGGTCTGCTGGCTAAATTAATCTCACGTCTTCCTCGTGGTGGATGAGAATTTCATGGTCTACCAAACTGGGAGGCTTCATTACTTTGAAGATGACATTGTGACTCTGGCCTGGTGACCTGGCATCTATCTGTGACAAACATGTGTCCACATTCCAAATGGAATGTCAGCATTGTGTGTTTTTAGGGTAAATTTGTTGTGATCTCGTTAACGAAACATGCGCTGAGTGTCTCTGTAAATTAAATTTCTCTCACAGACGACACAAATGCTTTTGCCTTTCAGAAATGTCATCTTTACTATTCACCCAGCCACTCACTTTTTTTATCCACTCAGCAGCTCCACTCGAGCGGTTGAGAGTTTAGTGCCTTGCTCAAGGGCTGACAGCCAGGAACGCCGGCACATGTTTCTGCCCACCGAAATACAAAATCTTACAGCAAAATATCCAGTTGTGTTTCTGGCATGAAATGTTTGTGTGGCTACAGTGTTATTAAGGCATTTTAAAGCTGGTTACAGTCAGAGGAAGTTCCAGGGCTGGTCTAATCCTGGAACATTATTTTACACAAAACGTGTTTATCCCTGTTTTATTCTTTCATTAAAACAATAAATTTGCATTAGAACATAATGATAAAGTCATTAAATTTGCTACAAAAACGTAATTGCCTTTTTCAATTTTTTCATACAGGAATGTGATTTTTTTGGAGACAGAATTGTTCCCTTGTGGACACTGAATATAACAATGACGCCTTTGCTCATGGGTGGGAAACGTCCTTCAGTCTGGAGCCTAAATGAGTTAAATTGTCGTTGACCTCCATTAATGTTCAAGAGTGACTAAAACACATCGGCTACAAAGTTCAACTGCATGAAATTGGATTTCAAAATGTAAAAAGCTGCTGCTCCTCAAGGTCTGAATTGCTGTAATTCAACTGAAGATCTTTGGTCTGCACAATTGACGCCTGTCAATTATGAGGGTTCTGACAGGACAGCACATTCTGCTTCCAGCTCAAGTTTTTACATCTTTTCACACAGACTAACCGATGATCTCAACATGTAATGTGACATTGTCCAAGAAACAAAGAAAGTCATTACTGGATGTTGGTTTTGAACAGCCAACATAACACACACCATCTACTGTACTTTATCCTCAGCACACACCCCATTAAAGTAGTATTTCTTTTCACTTCCCTCCAGCAGCAGCATCATCTGGAGAGCCTGCAGTGGTCCACAGACCTCCCTCTTCTATCCCACCCACCCTCAACAGACCCTCCGGCCTTCATCGATTTCCACACAGCAGATCCCAGCTCGCCGAACAGTTCCCTCCTTGTATGTGGAAAGCTCGTCTCTGACAGCTGAGGCCGCTCTGTAGCCTGTGGCGATCGTCTGGAGTGGACGGACACGCAGAGCAGACAATGACTTGCCTCAAAGCAGCAGCAGCAGATGTCCAAGTGATCGCTGCAGACAGCAGACACTGTCTTTCATTAGGCAGCGAGCAGCTCTGCTCATAGACTTTTCACTGACGGGTAAAAAACATCGAAAATGAAGAGGGCTCCTCTACTCACAGTTCAAGTGGCAGTTTGCACAATATGGCCTATTGTAGCTTTGAGTATTTTTGTACCACACAGGAGTGGTAATGTTAAAGACAAAACAAGACCTTCACGTGGCCGTCAAGGATCTTGAGAGGAAAGTGCTGCTTGGAGCTGTGGGTGAACTGATTTGTACGTTTAATAGAAATATATTCATGGCTCTGGCTTTTAGATCCAACTGGTAACTACTACAAAAGGGAAATATTTTTTTTCCTTCTTGAAGGTAAAATCATTAATTCAAGTGAATTGGTGTTGCTAATTATGGTCATTGAAGCATTTAAAAGGATTCAAACACCCAGAATTTCATCTGAAAATGTATGTGTGACATAATGAGGCCATTCAATTTCACATCAATAAAAGACAAAAAAGGGCAATTTGGAGCATATTTTCCTGTTCTAAAGCACTGAGCAAATTTAGAATGGCCTCTTCTTGTTCTTCTTTGTAACGTCTGATGATCTTTGACCTTTGCATTATAACAGGCTTTCCTGGGTCACCATCTTTGGCTTCTTTGTTCTACAGCAAAACATCCTCTTTTGTCCACTCTTCTTCAGAGCAATGAAAGGTCTGCGTGCCGAAAGCTTTAGGCTGATTTTCTGCTCATTGACGGTGATGGTGAGAGCTGTTCATATGCTCAGCATGTTTGGGGGCAGCGTTTCTGATGCATTTTGCCTTTATTCATTTCAGAAATAATCACTTTATATCATCCCTCTTGTTCAGTGCTCTTTTAATCATATGTAATCTAAAAAAGACAGATTCCTCATCTTTGTCTTACAAATGTTCCTTAAAGACTAATTCACTCAGTTATTTCAATTACGCTCCAATTTCTAAAAAAAATGTCCTACCTTTATGTTTGCATTCCATAGTCAGAGGAAGGCCATAGAAACTCGGCTTTGAGTGGCTGTTGACAAGGATAACGTCTTTACTGGCAAATTTCCTTCAGCAAGGTCTTAATATGTTGTGTTTAGTTTCTATCACCTGTTTGGATCTAAGCAGCTTCGTATGAGGACAGAAATATGTCTGTGTAACACAGAAAGGAAACGTTAGCAAGCTGTCACAAACATTCACACACGGGGAAACGTGTAGTTCAGGTTTGACACTCCAGAATTTACACTTTTTCTGTGAGGATTTTAACGTTAAATATTAAATATTCCAAAGCACTGGAGTGAGTTTGCATAATTACACAGATAACAAAAATCTGAGGCTTGTGCTGTGCTCCACAATCTGTTATTTTATGTCATATATCACAAACCCTATTTTCACAAACGTCGGGACTTTTTCTAAAGTGCAGTATATCCCGAAATAAAATCTGTCTCCGACCACCTTAACAGTATTTTGTCAATATCATCAGATTTTGAGTTGATGTCTGCAACACACCTGCCCTGGGTTGGAGGCAAAAGAAAAAGTTAATTAAATATTTAATTAACGTTCAACATGCTGGATGATTGAACAGGTGAAGGACTGAGTTTGAAAGGAGAACCCAGGAACATGCTCAGTCTTCGCTGGTCGATCGTCACTCACCACTTTGAGCAAAATTTGTGAGAGAATTGTCATTCACTTTAAAAAGAATCATTCTAAACACACAATTGAAAAGACCTTAAGTTTTAAACCTTCTAAGGAACTTCCTCAAGTGAAATCCATGTAAAGGCCAAGGCCAGAAACTTTTGAAGCAGCACTGAGTGGGAAATTGTTATACCCACGTTGAGTTAAGGATCATCACCTGACACAGTAAACCTCTGCGTCCACACATGCAATACAATGAAAGGAAATCACTGTAAATATTCCCTAGCCTCTTTTCATGCAATTAAGGATCACCAGAGGTCACAAATCACACGTTTTACTTTTAATGCATTGTAGAAGACGTTCCAACTTTTCCGGAAATGGCGTATGTGTAATGAAACTACCCTGTGGCTAATTTGTGCATCTCTACTGAAGGAGAATTCTTGCTCGTGTGCGACACCTGCCTCCAATAACTGAAAGATTTGTCTGGTGCAAGCTGAAACTGTCAGCTGCAGAGGAAACCAGCAGAAGACACCATTCGAATAAAGTCCAATCGTAGGGAAAATCCTGTAAATGAACTAGTAGACTTCCCCTTCAGGCAGTAGAATAGTCGACACTACCGCTTGGTCTCATAAAAACACACCAGAAACACACTCAGAATCTTCAGATTAAGCCGAAGTGATTGCAGACCCACCGAGGTTATTTGAACCTTTATTACTTTTCCCCGTGTGAGTCTCTTGTCAGAGCTGGTTAGCTTCCACTCCCACCTACATCGATGCTCTAGCATTTGAATAATTCATGCTATCTGCGTTATTTATGTATTAGCGTATTCATGAAGGCACAAATGTGAATGTGTCGTGTCACTGCCGGGGAGGTAAATGGAGGCATCCGCTGGGTCCGCGACGGCCGAAGACAAGCTTTTATTTTAGTTTTTTTTTTTGTACGTGTGTGTGCAATACTGTCATGAAATTGCTTTCTGTACGAGTCATCATTTCACAATCAGACCGTGACCGATGAGCGCTACATGGCGGGTGAGCGGACAGAGGAACACTTGTTTGGCCTTTTGTCTTTCCTTTTGACTGACTGAATGTTACCCTCACTTTGTCACTTCAGCCGAAAAACAGAAAGGACTGGAAAAGCCCGCAGAGCCTCGGGCCAGGGGCTTCCCTCGGCCACCATCACTAATCCCATTTACTGCCTCGTCCTCTGGCAGCAGCGGGTAGAAAGTGTTGTGGACTAATCTGGAAAAAATGAGGGAGTGGAGGAGTCACGGAGAAAGACGGGGAGAGTCGGGAGATAAGGGCAAAGTCAGGAAGCCGGCAGCTCAGATAACAGCTACATCACAGAGCTGATCAGCAGCGGCGCTGTTAAGAGTCAGATCACTACATCAGTGCTAACAGGACAGAGAACCCCCCGAGCGCAGCTGTCGAAATCCAGCTTAACCCTGCAGTCCGCACATGCTGTACGACCTGGTGAGGTTAGCTGCAGATCAGATTCATAACTTCCTCCAGACGACTTCACCGGAAGGTGTTTGTCTCTCATTCAGACTTCAGATGATGTCATGTGGAGGAGCTCTGGAGAAGCGGGTTGACCATGACTACAAACTCCATGAAATGTTCTTCCAAGTGATGTCATTTGGAGGCATTTTTTAGTTAGATGAAGAGAAACTAGACCAAATAGAAGCAAGTTCAGTATCAGTTAAGGCGTCCTTTAAATTAATAAGGCCTATTGGCCCAGGCACCACCTCCGAAACCATGGGGCTCATTTTCATTGTCAGTGTCCTTGGACAAGCTGCAGAAAAGCTACACAGCAGTTCACTGTAGTGAACAGTGAATTACAGTACAGTACCAACAGAGGCCACCTGCTGATCAGCTAACCTTCTCCAGTGCTTGCAATCACGTTGCAGACTGTAGCAAATGTTACCTAGAATATTGTTGGAGATTCGACAGATTTACTTAGGTCTTCTCGTCCTCTTTAGCAATGATTTCTTGGGTTTGTGCACAAGAGACCGACTCTGCTGCCTGCACCTAATTATCCTGTAAGTAAATCAGGATTACGCTTTAAATATCTCTGAAAATGTGGAGGCTGAGAGATGTGGAAGCTGTTCCATTTGGGCTAAAATATTCCAATATTCAGTTTGTGGTTTTAAGGTTTAGTGGTCACAGCAGTGCATCAGAGAGGTTCCCCCAGAGATGGAATCTGATTCGCTGCTGCCTTCTTAATATTTCGGCTCCTCCAAAGCGAGAAGAGCTGCGGGGAAATCTAACGGTGTGACTGATGGAATTAACCGCAGGGAATCTCCACAGAAAACACTCGGCTAAATGACGCCTCAGTCATCAGTGACTGAGGATGATTATACCGAGGACTGAGGGGAGTCCGAGAGCTAGGAGGGACGAGGAGAGGGAGAGAGGACGCTCCAGTGAGCTGACAACAAAATGTACGCTGCAGAAAACATTCTTTTAACAAGTCATTTAGTCTCAAAAAATGAGACAATATTTTTTTCGCCCGGAAACTAGAAAACAGTCCAACCAACACTGTGAGATCGTGGAAACGCATATCAGTGGGCAGAGCGGTGATGTTACCGTAGGAGACACAGTCCTGCAGCTGTTTAAAGGACGAGTCCAACTCGTCTGAGTTATGCACTTCATTGTGGCATTAAGAGTGGAAGCAGGAGAAAGAGCTCAACTTCAAAAATATACCTATTGACACCTCCGAAGCTACATGTTTAATTAACACGTCTCTTGTTTAGTTAACTGTGTTGTGGTTTCAGGGGACTTAATTAGTGCCCTGGCTCCGTGGATGGGGACGTCTAAAAACACCAGCCTCAATATAATGTGTGATGCAGAGACTTTCTTTGTTGTCCTTGAAGCTGATTGTTCCATCTCATCAGAACCATTTATTGATCGGTGATAATTGTCAGTAAGTAATAAAAACTGATAGAGAATTTGAAGAGCCTTTTGTTTTAGAGTTTCTAAATAAGGAAAGTTTATCACCTCAGAATTAAATCTGCAGCAAAATGGAGCCTGAATAATCAAAATGAAAGAAGCTTTAAAACCATCTGGAAGCTGAAACTCTAAATGAATGAAAAACTGACCAAATAAATGTTAAAGTTTTGCGCCGATCCCTACTCGATGCTACCCTACTCTGCTACACTCTGCTACAATGCCCAGCAAATTGGCAACTTCAATATTATCTCCACATTATGAAAGGTTTTCAAACATACAGTATTTTCGCTAAAATAAAAATAAAAATAAACACAAGGAACACAGCTGTAAATGTTTTCCTTTTTGATTTTGATTAATCACTTTTTTTAAGTCTTTTTTTCTCATATTTGTGCTTCTCCCTGTCTGTCTCCTTGTCTCTGGACATTTCTGCAGGTTTTGGAGCAGTTGGCTTCCAATGTGCATATCAGTCTTACCAGCCTGCTCAGTGTTTTCTTTTTGCCTCTTACTGCTGTATTTTTCTTTTCTGTCATCACTTTCCACTCACCCCAACCAGTCGAGACATATGGCCGCCCACCCTGAACCTGTTTCTGTCTGACATTTCTTCTGTTAAGGGTTTTTTTTTCTCCCCCATATCAACTGGTGCTTGTTTAAAGGTTTTCTATAAAAATTTGTAATTAACCTGCAAAGTGCCTCGAGATGATTTTTATGGTGAAACTGAAAAGTGCACAACACTTGAAAACTCCAGGGACTTTAGGGGTCCAGACCCTCAATATGCTAAACTCAATCCTACACTAAAATTAAGTTTGGTAACAAAACTGTAACAACCCCAGAATTTCAGTGTTCGCTTCGTCACAACAAGTTTCCAGTGAAGCAGCTGGAACCCGAAGACAAACAAAATGTATTTCACATTGGGAGCGTGAAGAACATTTCTGTATTTACAGCTACCTGTAGAGGAAGATTATTTGACACGATCCAGAGCAGCGAGAGTGTTTTCAGCTGGTCAAGACTCAAACTGGAACGACTTGAAGGGCATTAAGCTGCAGACGCCCTCAATCGATTGCATAATACCTGAACTTTGTATGAAATGATAAAGACGATGTGATATGATCTGATAACTCCATAACTAAACAGAGCTTGAAGGGAGATTTGTTGCTCTTTTCAAACCGTTCAAACGACCTTATTGGGAAGTTAATGGCAATGTTTTTTGTGCTGTTTGTTCTGATCCCAACATTATTGTGAGTGAGAATCGATGTAATTTTTGCATCATCGTGTCCTTTGCAGACCTGTTCTTTTCACTGATATCACTTACTTGACAATACAGATGGAACACACAGTTTGAGAGTTAGGGATGATGTAAGGAAGGTCAATAGCTGCCACATGCTGTGTGTTAAATTGCGAGTTCATGTGTGAGCGTGTTGTGTAGACACATCACAGAAGCCATGAATAAGTTACCGAAAAGTTTGGAGGCTTGAGTTTGACTGGGGGATCGCTGAACCTTGTAAAGACACTGAGGATGTTTTGGCTTTGTTTTCCAGTCTGGTAGTGGCGCCTTCTTGTCGGCCGCGTGTGCGCTCCTGGAGCGGGGGAAGCTGCCCAAAGCTGACCTAAATCGTCGATGGCATCCCGAGGCTGTGTGAGCAGAGCCGATAACCAGCCGTTTGCTCCTGCTCCTGTCTGTGAAGGAAAAAAATCTGCCCAAACAGCCGTCGCAGACGATTGGTCCATATGCATGAATGTGTTTCTGAGGCCGCTGAATTATTGGGCGGCGTTTTTTTCTTTCCTCCAAAAGTGAACTTATACATGTGGACTGCATTCTGCGTGCTTCAGTGCGTCTGCTTGTGATATGAAATCTGAACAGCCTAAAGGCAGCACAGTGTACAGACACACAGAGTTCAGAATATGAAGACATTTTAAATCAGATTGTGGAGAAAGAAAGATTGTATTTGACATGTGGCACAAATAAAATCAGCTGAATGATTAATTTGTTGTAATAAAACTGTAATGTATTCCGAGGCCGATTTCGGCTCCTGTTTATGTCTAATGTGTATTTTTATTCTTTTACTATTTACAGTAACGGTTGCACAGGATGCGCACACAGAAGCCTCAGGTTACTTAACAAAACTTCCTGCTGTAATCACTCTTAATTAACAGCCAGGTTTGTTTTGTTTCTTTTATTAGCACAAGTAAATGTTCCTCCATCCCAGTTGTTTTAATTACATGAACGTGTTTATGTTTCATCAAGCTTTATTTAAATTGAACGGTTTCTTTCCAGGTACATCCGTATGGAAATTAACACATGCTTATGAAAATCTCAACTCTCCCAACATGCTGTGTTTACCTAATGACAGGTCTGTGAAATAAAAAGTGCTACTTCTTTATTTAGACCCAACACGAAAAGCTGCGTCCATGTTATCTGGAAAATGAATTAGTCCATGCAATTCATTGTTTATTTTCTCACCATAAAAAAATAATCAAATCAAAAGATAATGAGTGGAGTGAATGGAACATGGTGACGATTTATAATCTGTAGACGCTAGGAAAAAAACAAATGATTTACATTAATGAGGGGACATAGCACTTATAGTATTTACACTGAAATTGGCTTAGATCTCTTTGATGCCATGTTTTTTCTATCAGGATATAGCAAATATCTGCATTAACAATACAGCAATTTGCACAGCATTTTGCTGTATAATAAGTTATTAATAAAAACGATAAAAACACATGATAACACATTTATTTTATTACTAAATATATAAACACAAGTTCTGTGTTTAAATATATTTTGATTTTAAAAAAGATAAGCAGAGAATGTGACCCATGAATTATACTAATAATTATTGTTATTACAACACAACATAGGACTATTACAGTTTTTAAAACTTGTAGACCAAGCATGTAAGGGAAAGAAGTAAATGCTAATGTTGGAATAAATATACATGTCAGATAAGTTATTGACTTTGACTTCCTAATATGTCCTTAATTTATCTGCAAATACCCTGAGAAACACAGAGATGTGGAGAAAGTGCTCAAAATAAGACAAATATTAGGAGATGAGAGGTGGAGAGAGGGGCTTTGTTTTGTCTCATTATTCGTAGGCGTATCGGCTTCCTAACACGGCGGATCCACGCTGCCAAGCCTTTTCTGGAGGCAGAGGCTAAGTAAGCACGCCGCCGCTGCCAGCAGTTTGTTGGCAAACGCTAACCGCCACCTGCTGCTGCTGTCGAGGTGGCGTTGCCGCGACCTGGCAGAGCATCTGGCAACCAGAGAGCCGGCAACGTCCCCCGAGGGCCCAGCTCAGTCACCGCCAGCCAGCATTCATCTCCAACTGCGGAGGATTTCAATGGTGTAACGTACAATGTAAACGAGATTCCCCCCGACACGCACACACACACACACACACACACACACACACACACAGAGCACAACTTGAATCTACTGAGAAAGAGAAAATCAAAAAATCAGTGAATGGATTTAAATTTGTATCTATTCTTAGGGGGGATCCACACGTGTCAGGACACGACTTATGTGACTTCCTGTGAGTCCCTGAAAAGTTCTGTAGAGACTCGTCCTCTGAGACCACAACCGTCCACGATTTGATGTTAAAACACTTTTGTTTTTTTTTTTAACCTAGTGCCATATTTTCCTAATATCACAGCACCACTTAGTCACTAGTGACCTGCTGGAAATGTGACACACAGGTGAAGATGCGTCCTCACGTCTGCTTCTGTAACTTTTACATTATGATATTTAATGTAATGATTATTTTCAGGTTTCCCAGGTTATTTTTCTTCCTCTTCTGCTAGAAAAAATATTACAAAAATTCTGATTGTTATAAAAGTTCATTGGGTTTTTTTAAAGCACATTCAGACGTGATTGTGTAATGAATTGTGAATGCGGTAATGTTTGTTATTCCAAGCTTCATATATATTGTTTAAATGGATTTTCATTCCTTCCTATTTTGAGATAGTGATGTTACACATTCAACTCTTAGTTAGAAACTTGTGATCTTGTTTATTAAAGCCCTTTATAACACAAACATTTTTTTAAGGTAGCACCTGTCGGGTCGGGCACCTTCACATCTTCTGTTCTTGGTTCTCGGCTCGGACTGAGCTGGACTGTGTTGGATTGCTTCCTTTATGACCTCACAAAAGGAAATAATTCCAATCGGCGTGTTCCGGCACACTTTTTACACACAGCAAATACCGGAGGAGATGGAGCATATTTTGTGTGTCTACACACACTCACGTTAAACAGCCTTGCAGCTTTTGCGTATTTAGGGACTGTTAGAAGAGCGAAGACTCAAAGGATAAAATGTGTCTGAAGTCTGAAAAAGCCTCCGTTGGCCGCTCACTGTGACTCTGTGACAAAAACAACGAAACCCCGTTTGAACCCTCAGTCTCACTTTTTCTCAAAGTTCACTCATTCTAATTGATTTATTAATTATCCAGTCAATTAATCAAATGTGCATGGGAGACGATTACACCTACAAATTCTATTTATTCACACAGCCATCATGAGGAATAGGAAAACGCTTTCTGAGAACTGGTGCTTTTTCATGTTTCAGGTGGATAGGCTTCATTCATTCAAAATATTTGGTTGCAAGGTCGATGGCGTACAGGTGTATAGCTTGTTGGAATATAACGGCTTGTGCACAACTTATAACATAACAAAAAAGACAGGTAACAAAAGAGACAGGTGCATGTAGGTGTTAGTGGAAGCGGTTAAGGTACTAACCCTGAAAACTTCAGAACTTGCATTTGATTGCTTCAGTTTCAGAACACTTGTAAGTTTTTAGACTTTGAATCGTACATTTTTTTCAGTGTTGCTTGTCTTTGTCTGTACATTTTTAGAACAGGTTCAGGCAGTGGAGCTTCAGACCCTAGAAGGTCGAAGGTCTGAACCATCCTGCCTGCAGTTTGTTCACTTTCAAGGCTTCCCAGTTTGTAGGAACTTCAGTCCTGTAATGTACCTTCCCCAATATTAAAAGTCTATAATAAATTGTATAGGCAATAACATGATAAGCAGAATCTACATTTTTCATTCCATCTCCTGAATAGGGTCTAATATTGTTTTTACATTACCTATATTACCTCTCTTATTATATATGAATGTTGTATTAATTTGTGTTGTACTCTGTTGTTAGCAGACTAGTTTCATTTCGAAATGCATCTTGAGGGATGAACAAAGTCTTTTTGAACTTAGTAGAAAAAGTCTGGTTTCTTTATATCGTCCTTCCGTTCTCTCATTGATTTGCAGCTTGTTTTCTCTTTTATCCTGAAGTGCTCAGTAGGTTTGGAGTTGAGGGCCATATTAAAAGATTTTTATTAGTACTGGATAAACACAAGGTGTCCAGACATGACACATCGAGCAGAAATTGTCTGTTTTTCCTCTGTTCCCCCCCTTTTTGAATTCTGACGTTAAACTGCAGCTGTTTACATGACGGGAGCTGAAACTGACGACCGCAGAGAAGAAAACAACAGATAAATGCGAGTATCAGGACATTTTATTGCACCAGTTTCCTCTAATATTCCTCCCAGCCGCAGAGTTCACATTTAAACACAATATTACCTCTGAGCATCCAGCGTTTGTTTCTGTCAGGATAACATAAGCGGTGTGATGTGTTGACCTTTGACCCCCGCTTAGTGTTTTCACTCCTACAGCATCTCGCTCTCTTTCCGTCCTCCCACTCATCACTCTTCACTCTTCCCTCCATCATCCAAACCCACCAATTCTCTGGATGCCGTTTAATTTCACTGAATGCTTGGATCATCAGCCAGCGTCACTCTGGACTCTGGGAAAGAACGGTGGAGGAAGAAACGCTTCCAGCAAAGAGAAACCCTCAACCACAGCGTGTAATACTGTGACTTTAATAATGTACGAAGGAATATTAAGACTAAATGTCTAAGCATTCAGGGGTGGCCCTTAATGTAGGGGTCAGCAAATAGAGGACCCTGTGCCATACCCTGTCCTCCATTAAAGCTGGTTGCCTCTTTAAGCTGTGAAGATTGCAACTGTTCTTATATGATACATATCTGCTAGAAATAGATTACAAATATGACAGTATAGATGCAATTATCTGAAATAATCCCCACTTCCATGCGGAGCGCAGACTGTGGACAGCTGCGGGTGCGGTAACCACATCAAATCACCAACAAATAAATAAGAAACAACAGGTTTCTCACAGTTCGGTGTTTAGGAATTTGTTGGATGTTGCTGCAAAGACACAACAATCTGCCAGCAGCATTATGAACAGTCATATTTATGCAGTGGTCTTCGAGAGAGTGAGGGACATAAACCATCAGAGACGACATCCCAGGGCTTCGGTGCTCCCCAACACCACTGGCTTCTGACTAGTTTGGCGGTGTTGAGACATGATGTGGGAGGTGTACAGAGCTGGGCCGGGTTATTTTCCACCGCACTTACAGCCCATCGCTTTGGGCTGAATTAGAAACAGGGCAGTGAAAGAACTGAATATGACTTGTTGTATAGATTAAATGAATAATGAATGAAGATTATGAACTGCCTTTGGACGCTAACAGGGTTCTGTCTAAAATCTGGCCCAATAACTCGAGCTGGGTGAGGTCTTATTCATTTGGATACCATTTTGTTTCGGCTTCAGGCCCACGCCGCTCGGCTTCAGTCGACGCTGCTGTATGATAACACACAGGCTGGAACAGTATGTCGTGCCAGCTGCTGTAGGAGGTGACATTTAAACATTTAAATGTTCGACTGATCAGGAGAATATACGTTAGAAAATCAGCATGTGAACTCTACAATAAAAGCTTATTTACATGCGCTGCTAAACGAGAACTCGCATATTTACATTACTGCTGTAAAGGTGCTCGACAACTGTAGCTGGAAACTTAAAAGTTCAAAAACAATATTCACTGTGCTCAGCCTGCAGATTCAGCAGTACTGTAGGTGAATTTTTGATAAAGACTATCAATAATGCATCATCAATAGAAACCAGGAATTCTTCCTGAGGCTTCTCAAGCTCACACACACACACACACACACACACACACATACACACACACACCCACACACACTTCCCATTTTAGTGCTTTATGTTCTTACGTTTCGGTTTTCTGTAATTATATAAAATGTATAATTAAAGACGCCATATTTTTGGAATATTGTAATCTGTATTCTTTATTCCTTTCATTAAAATTTAAATATTGTTTACTGTACTGTTATTTTCTTGCTTTACTGTAGATGTATATATTTGCTTCAGTCTATTAGGTTTTTTAATGTGTAATAAATAGAATGTTCTTTAAATAAAACATGTTATATTTTACCCTCATGTGCTACAACATGACTGAAGCATTATTAAAATTTACTACTGCAAAATCACTTTCCACTAGTTCACATTTTTATGTGAACTTATCCTCTGAGTTTTTAAAAATCTGCTTGCAAATACAACAATTATTATTGTTAGAATATTATTATTGCTATTATTATTGCATTTCCATTTGTGGAGAAATTGAAAAAGGAAAATAATCATTTAACATGAAAACTGCCGCTTTTTAAATTATGAAAACAACATAATTAGATCAACAATCAAACTTTATTTGTGTAGCAGCCTTTGTAATAACTAAACTAAATTATAGGTATTAGAAAAACAATGAGACTAATATGCACGGTGAATAAAACACTTGAAAACTCAGGATTAAACCAATAAAAATGTGTGAAAAATGCAACAAATTTAGATAGAGGAGTTCATGTGAAAACATGAATCCAATGAAACAAGGAATTGTGTTTCAACATTTCAGCTCTTTGAGTTCCCAACACCTGAAGCATTTTCCTATAAACCAAAAAAGAAAAAAGCATGCTCATATTTCCCGTGTACACATAAAAGCGGACATGTTATGAGCTTTGTAGATTAAAAAATATATGTTACATGTTTTGTAGAGAGGGGAGGGGGTTCGCGTGTTGAGAGTTCAAGGATGGGAAGCAAGTTTGCATCAGAAGCCTGAGGCTGCTGAAGACTCCCGACGATCCCCAAGGTTTTGAATAACGCAACACACAACAACGACTCCTGTCAGACGGACTGCGGGGATGGAGAGACAACAAGGTACCGCTGGAGGGGAGGAAGATGCTTTTTTTACTACGCCAGTCCTGACGTCTTTCTTTCATCACAAAAAGAGACGTTTGGTCTGAAAAGGAAGGAAATCAGCAAGAGGTTTTAAAAGTGAGGCTGAGACGGAGAGGCCAGTGGCATCTGGAGAACGAAGCGTTTGGTGCTTGTGAGGACAGCGTGATGATAAAGGCAACGGACACTCTGTGACACCCAGTTATAAATTCGCATTTAATCACATAGGCGTCAAATGAAACAGCCACCGAGGAGGGGGAAGTGTTTGTGCGAGCAAGAGCAGGTTTGAAAGAATATTTCATTTCATTTGTATTTTTGTTTCAATTCAATTCAATTCAATTCAACTTTATTTACATGTTGCCAATTTACAACAAGGTCATCTCAAGGAACTTTACATAATAAATTCAAGAATAAACAAATATTTAGAGAAAACCCATCAAATCCCCTTTGAGCAGCTATAGGCAACAGTGGAGAGGAAAACTCCCTTAAATGGAAGAAACCTCCAGCAGAACCAGGATCAGGGTGGGCGGACATCTGCCTTGACCGGTCGGGCTGAGAGGAAAGTTAAGGGAGAAAAGAACAGAGCAACAAAAGGTAACTGTTTGAGGTAACAGAAGAGTCCAATATTATTGGACAAATGTTATAATGGTTATAATTACTACAGTTGATAGAGGTACTTAATATGTTACCTAATAGGTTATCGGTTGAGTTGATGGGTTAATAAGAAGGTCCGGGCAGCTAAAAGGTGGGGGCCAGACCTTTTAAAGTTATTGTTTTTTGCAAAAGCCTTATTTTGAAAATGGGAAATGACCTTACAGCAATGCACAAGGATGCAAAATTGACGAAAAAAGATGATTAATGGCTAAAACTAAACAGATATGAACAAATATAAACACAAGACATAGGCACAAGATTTGGCTCTTCTGCCTAGTACTGAACAAGAAGGAATGATAAATGAAACAGCTTTGTCTTCAAAACTGTTCTCATCGTCATCCTAGACATTATTTTCATTGTTACCAACTTACACTAACCATCACCAGCACTTTGACCCTCATCATCACCATTGCTGCCATTTTAACCAACACCGTGACTTTTGTCCTAATAGCTCTATTTTTTGGACAAGGTCTAGAACAAAGTCAGGTGACTGCCACCCCTGATCCTCTGTAATGTGACTGTAATCAGTAAAAGTTCTCCCAGAGGGAAACTTTGATCCACTTTCTTCAGGATTAACAACGAGCAGGAAGCAACAAAAGTCATCCTTCTATAATTACCAATAAAGGGCTTCAGGATTATTGTTTGGACAACACCCAGTTCAAAAATGTTAATTAGACCTTCATTAAAATAGTTCAGTTCTACTCATGCCAAGAGACAGAACAGAGCAAAAATGTGAAGTAAGCTTTTTTTTCTTTCCTGCATATAATGAAACATGGTAAGTGATGTGGGAGGGTTTTAGTATTACGAGCACCTATGGTAGTTCAGAAAAGTTAACATTATATAAACGAATAAAGAAAGTACAAATAAACCACAAAGTATCAATAAAGGGAAAAGTACAAAAATGGAGATAGCAGGGTTGAGAATGGTAAGAACATAATTATATAACATTTATATGAGATTTATAATAATACTAAATTGGCCTAAGAAATGTGACATTTCCTAAAACATATATAGAGATTCAACAAAGTTCAAACACAAAAATTTGGAATGAATAGAGAGATAAATGAGACAGAGAGAAGCAGGCAGAGTAAAGGAGAGGACGGAATCGCAACAGAGAGAAACAAATTGCTAATGAAGTTTAATCTGCGCTGGCAGTTTCCCAATGAGATGTTTTTGTGACCTCATTACATCAAAAAGACTTGCTCCTACCGCCCGTAACGACCACAGAGTGCCTCACTTCCTGTTTTTCTGCCCTTCTTCCAGTCATAGCCCCACCCACTGCCTTCATTAAAAACATCTTTTGATTTCCTCCATATACCTGTCCTCTAAATCAAACAGAAAAAACACATGCATATGTCACAGATGAGTCCTTTTGTGGGTTTTTTTGTGTATTTTAATTTCATATGTTTTGCTCTTTTGTTTGTTGTTCCACTTCGTAGGTTGACATGCTTTTATTTTGAAACCAACAAGTCCATAGCATGTTCTGCCTGACCAATAGTGTGCTCAGGCTCAGGGTGGGCGGACATCTGCCTGGACCCGTTGGGCTGAGTGGAAAACATTGGGCAGGTTGGTAGGACCAGTAGTTGTGCACTTGAGGATGCACAGCACCAAATCCGGGGACACCTGAAGACAGGGACAGAGAGAGGGACACAGAGAGGGAGAAAGACGACTACGGGACAAAGAAGATACAGAGTTAATGTTATACAGTGGTGACATATAAATGTGGGGTGAGAGGACAGAGTGAAGAGAAGAGGAAAGTGGTCCCCAGCAGTCTAAGCCTATAGCAGCAGGACTAGAACCAACTATAAGCTTTATCGAAGAGGAAGGTTTTGAGCCTGGTCTTAAAAGTAGAGAGGGTGTCTGCTCCCGAGTCTGGACTGGGAGCTGGTTCCACAGGAGAGGAGCTTGATAGCTAAAGGCTCTGCTTCCCATTCTATTTTTGGAAATTCTGGGAACCATAAGTAGGCCTGCATTTTGGGACTAAAGTGGTCTACTAGGATGATATGTTACTAGGAGATCTTTTAGGTATGATGGAGCTTGACCGTTTAGAGCTTTATAGGTAAGAAAAAGGGTTTTAAATTATATTCTGCATTTAATGGGAAGCCAATGGAGAGAAGCTAATGATGGTTAAATATGATCTCTCTTACCAATCCCATTCAGCAATCTTGCTGCAGCATTTTGGATTAATTGGAGGCTTTTTAGAGAGGTACTGGGGCAGCCTGAAAGTAGAGAATTACAGTCGTCCAATCTAGAAGTAACGAATGCATGAACCAGTTTTTCAGCATCACTTTGAGACAGGATGCTAATTTTGCTCCTAACTGTTCTAGAGATTTGTTTTATGTGTTTGGCAGTCAAAAATGACTCAGAGATTCCTTGCTGGGGGCCAGAGTCATGTCATCTAAAGTAACGATATGGTTGGAAAACAGGTTTCTTTGACTTTTAGGCCCAAACTCAATAACTTCAGTTTTATCTGAGTTTAGAAGAAGGAAATTATACATCATCCAGTCCCTTATGTCTTTTAGACATGCTTGTAGTTTGATTAATTCATTTGTTTCACCCAGTTTCATAGATAGATATAACTGCGTGTCATCAGCGTGTTTTCTAATAATATTTCTAATAATATAATAGTATTTTAGTGATTTCAATTTTTAGTCACTTGAACGTTTTATTGCAATAAATACTTAACTTCTAACTTCTTTATATTGTTATTTAAATTGTTATATTGCTTTGACCAGATTTACAGTACTATAAGATTTGTGGATCAGTCACTTGGTTGGTTTCCTACATTACAAACTAACTCCACACATGCAAATATGCATAAGGAGAATATAACTGGAACTCCTCATTGTGCATGTGCAGTTTGCCTTTTATACTTTAACACGAAAAGAGAAATGAAGAGGTTTAAATAGGATTAAAGATGGCTAAAGATTTAAATGGGGTTGGCTCGGACACCTGATTAGAAGAAAAACCCAATGTGCGTGTTGTTCCTTCTTCTTCTGCCGTGGAAAACAAACAGAACACTTTTTCATGGCTTGGGGAATGTTTTTCATGTTCAGGTTGCTTTAATCTTCATCCCTTTTCCAGTGTTCTGGTTAAAGATGAAGTATCTACACACTTTTCCTCGATGAGGTGGAGAAGTGGTGACTTTCCATTTCCGATACTAATTAGTCCACGGGTTTGGTCCAGATTAAAATATTTCATGAATTGGTATATTGATCCGCTGTTGATGCACATTGTTAAGGATGCATTGTCTTTGGGGCGTCTCATTCACCCAGTACATGATTATCAGGATGGCAACTCTGTATCCAACGAAATGATGATTCTTTGCAGCTAAAAAGCAAATGCTAAACAGTTATGGCTGAAAATGTAAATATGAGCTGGGCTCCTATGTAAGTTGAACATGAATGTTTCCTCCAGGTACCCAGGTTTCCTCCCACCATCCAAAGACATGCAGGTTTGACTGCCTGTAACATTGCGATAAACCGGTGATCTGCAGTCTAAAGTAGCTAGCTCGCAGCTCCAGCTACAAAAAAATCCAGACGGCTCCGACACTGGAGTCACATGCTTCCCACAGCTTCAGTCCACTCTGTCTCTATGTGACTGCTTCATTGCACTTCATTTGCTAACTGAGACAGGATCCCTGCAGTACAATAAAAGTGTCTTTCCACTATTCAAACTTGAATTTGCTCATTTTGTCTCCTGAGCAGAGCAAAAGAAGGTAATATAAAACACAGTTCTAACAATGTACTGATTGGAACCATTGGACGTCATCCAAACACTTTAAACATCAACAAATCATTCCAGGAGTTGAACAAATAAACCTCTGACGTCGTCCTCACCAGTAGTTTGTGTGTGGTGCAAATTGGGAAATTAGGAAACATGTTAACAACAATGAACGAACAAAGATGTTGGGCTTGGTACATACACAACTCCAAAAAGCTTCGAGGAATTCAGTCAAATTAATTCAGCATCACATACTCATCGTGTCATCACGCAGTAAATTAAAGAGGTGTGCTAATGTTGCAATGATGATCTAACAGTAATAGTAAATGTGTTGAGCCCTTTTGTGTCACTTCTATTTTAAGATGCATATTTTGCAAGACTTGTTGTGTTAAAATGTTACATCATTTAAATTTTTAGTCATAAAAAAAGCAAAAGCAAAAAGCTAATAAGCGTCTCCCCTACAGAAAGAGACACCTGAAGCATAAGTAATCCAGACTTTCTTAAGTAGCAGGCAGGAGCCAGAGAAGCAGAAAAGAAGGGGTCGAGAAAATACCAATTAAATATTTTGGAGGAGGTGTTGTGACCTCTGTGGTTCCCTCTTCCTGCAGCGTTTCATCACTTCGGCAGCTCTCTGAGTCTCAGACTGTTTTAATAAGACTACAACTTCCCCCTTATCGCCAATAAAATCTCTCAGCCTGCTGCTGCCAAATCTGCTGAGAGGCTTCTTTTCTCATCACAGACATTAGATCCTCATGATAACAGCTGCACAAAAATGACCATTTGAGTCCTATCAACATCTGGAGACACTGCTGTCGGAGTTATTTCATCAGGCGGACAGTTAAAACCACATTCATTGCGGACCTGAGCCCAGACGCTGCATCGTGTTCATGCTCGTTGGGCAGCGGTGTTGAAGTCGGTGAAGCTATTTAAATGCAGCAGGAAAACGTCACAACGCGGTTGTTGCACGTCGTCAAACTGAATCCAGCAGAAAACAAAGGAAACCTGAGCAATTGCAAAATACAACCTTTAAATAATAATTCATCTCCCAAAAGCTAATTTATCACTATGAAAACGCGATCCCCCTGAACATGGTATCCACTATCGAGGTCTTTGGATGTTTTCCCGGGCTCTTTGTGTGAGTCATCTCTGTCCTCCTGCCGTGATTCTGGACAGTCCGCCACTTCCGTGATGGTTCTCTATTATTCCAAGTCTTTCTGACTGTGGATCAGTCTCACAGCTTCAGAACCAGCTCTGTAACCCTGCCACGCTGATGGATCTCAGTTTGTCTTTGGATGTAGTAACGGAGGAGGGAAATACATTTCCCCAAGCACCTCTTTCCCTCAGCGCTGTGTATCAAACTGCAGTATGTCTCCAAATGCAGGATTATCAGTCCGTATTCTCCGAAGCTTCGCTGCACGTGAAGTTGACGAGCAGGGAGACGCTCCTCGCCATCGTCACACAGCAAAGGACAATAACGTGAGGCCTTTAAACTTTTCCTTGTTCACTCTCTGCGTGATGCTTTTTTGACCAAAAGGACCAATCAGATTTCAGCACTCAAAACCTTCCTTTCCTTCATCTTGGCATATCAACAAACACATTCAGAAGGAGATAAAGCCTGTGTGTGTGTGTGTGTGTGCACCTTCAAACAGAGATGTCTTCAGGTGATTTTTCTGGAAGCTTTATTCTCTCTCTGCTGGTGGAAGATGAGTCGTTTGTCGGCCTGGTCACGGAGCAGCAGTCAGCTTTATGTCTGACTTCA
This sequence comes from Channa striata, assembly GCA_033026295.1. NCBI lineage: Eukaryota > Metazoa > Chordata > Actinopteri > Anabantiformes > Channidae > Channa > Channa striata. The sequence goes on along the minus strand of CM065173.1, from coordinate 5,603,430 downwards.
ATCAGCCATGCTTGATGGGGGGTTACTGTGTCTCAGCTCCCGACCCCCCTCGTGACCTCTGACCTGTGGCCTTATTGTTTTCCCATGTGATAATGATACAGACTCCTGCTGCCTCTTGTTTCTCCTCTTCTTGTAATTGTGCTGTTGAAGTTTGTGGGCAGCAGCCTGCAGACTCACCACAGGAACTAGATCTGAAATATTCAGTGTTTTTGGCTGCGGTGAGTTTCTGCAGGACTGCCAGTGTGTGGTGGTGAGACTTTGAGTGTGTTATTTAAATCAAATGTGTTTGTGACAGAAATGTTTTCCAGGAAGCACAAAGCTGCAAAATCTACCAGAGGCTCTGTTATTACAATTGCCTATTGTTTGGCCAAGCATTGTTTAAATCCACACAAGTGAAAGTCTGGTGGAGATTTGAAAGTTTCCAAGACACCAGTTCCATCAGGCTGAATTATGGTGCACAAGTTGTTGAATATTTCACTTTTTGTTTCACAAAACACACATATAATACAATAACATAGTCCACCCAAACATTGTCTTTAACAGATAATCCTGTTGGGTGTTTACGTCATTGCCAACTACATGCTGCTAAATCATTTCTACAAAGATATGAGAAACGATGCAGTCATCCATCCATTATCTCTGTTCAGGCTCAGAGATGGGGTCCACCTTGGACAGTTCTCCAGTCTGTCTCAGGGCCAACACAGAGAGACATACACAGAAACACAACCATTCACACTCTCATTCACACCTACAGGAAATTTAGATTCACGTATCAAAATGGCTTATTACAAAGAAATAATCCATTTTAAACAGATGAATTCTGACTGAGGATAAAGAATTTGTGTTACGAAAATTGTCAGGAAGCGAGTTCCAAAGACGAAGGGCAGCGTGACTGAATGGCCCAGAATCCATGGTGGTCAAAGATGCGGTGGGTGTGGAAAAAAGACCCGCAAAGAGTAAAGGGAAGGGGCATATGTTTGTAGCAGCTCTGAAATGTAATGTGGTGTGAGGTCAACAGGATGTTTGATGGGAAGCCATTGGAGGGTGGGGGCAACATGGAGAAGCTTGTGTGAGATAGCAGATCACAGAGCATTACAGTCAAAACAGGAAGTAACTAAAGAGTGGACGAGGACAGAAGGAGGAAGGCGAGCAACGTTACGAAGATGGACGTGACATGTTTGTGTGGCGCTATTGACATGGGGAACAAATCATAAGGTGCTATCAAAGAGAAAAGACCAGGTTCTTAATGTGGGGGGACGGAGTAACAGAGTGCACATCGATGGGAAGGAAGAAGGTTGCAGATTGAGAGAGGCTGGATTTGGAAGTACCTCAGTCTTGTCACCCTTTACGTTGAAGAAAATTGGAAGTAAACCACGATTCTATTTCATATAAGCAATTGGTGAGACAGGATTGAATATATAAACCTGTGTATCCCGGTTAAACAATAACGCAGCCGATGCAAATATCACATCTCATACGTACTTGCTTCACTCCAAACGCTATTTTTGGACACTCCAGAAGTGCAACGCCACAAGAACAACTTCATAAACATAAAAAAATTTTAGGGTTAGAGAAAACAACTTCAGCATAAGCTTGAGTGACAAGATAACAATTACATAAAAACTGTGATGACTCACGTTTACTTTCCTTACCGTAGTAACCACGTGCACCATGTCGTGTTACGTTCGTCATTAAAGAACAATGTCTCGCACTGGAGTCAAACCCTGGTCTCTTGTGGAAAAATCCTGTGTCTTGTTGTCCAATCCACCACCCTGTCCACCTCGCTATGACCTCGCTATTTTTTACAAAGCGGTGCTTTTTGACGCCTTGGGAATGAGAATGGGCTTGTAACCTTTTTGTTGTAGAAGGCCAAAGTGAGCACTTTGGAAATTCCGCTACAGCTGACAGCTGGATATTAAGAAATACACCGACACATGGTGATATGTAGAATGAAGTGGCCCCTGATCAAAAAGGCTCGTTCACCCCATGACTGTCTCTCAGCCAGAACACAGAATCAACACACACAGCACCACATTTATTCTGTGTGCTTCAATTTATTTAAACAACATGAAGTCTGGTTTTAGACAGAAAAATGTCTGAAATTGCACATTAGTTAATGCACGAATTAAACTTGAATTAAACTCGAGGCATTTTTATGTGGTGCCACTGTCGTTATGCACCTTCTTTCTTATCAGTTGCAGTTTCTACAGTATTTTTAACTGGACATATTGCCTGTCTGTGAAAGGGGACAGAAAAACTGCTGTAATGAGAATCCAGGTTTCAGTTGAGCCAGTTTTTAACAGGATGAAACAATTACTAGATTATTATTATTTTTTTAAACATATAATGGCACGGCTGTAGATTCAGACCGATCTCAGCTTCCAATTAATGCTAGAAACAAGCCAAATTTCGTTGCCACATCAGCTTTAAAAAAATACCAGAGTGCTCAACAATTTCAAACAATCAAAATTACAAAAACAGTTTTTTCACCCACAAAGCAGCTGTCAGAAAAAAATTAATTTGTTCTAACATTACTGTAGAAATGTATATGCAGTAGTGGACAGAAAGGCTGCTGTCTCCTTTCTAAAAGCAGACAGAACATATTGTCAGCATCTGCTGCTCCGTCTTTTTTTCTTCTCAGTTTACATTTAAAATTCCTTTGCATAAAATGAAAGAAAATGTCTTTGTTTTTGACAACACTGATGGTGCGGTGGACAGTGGAGGCACAGGCTGAGCAGAGGAGTTTCAGTGTATGGGTTAACATCATCTGTTAGAGTCTTGAACACTGCGTTGTGCGCGCTCGCTCAGCCACGCTCTGCCTCCGAGGTGCTCGATGTGGATGACACGGTCTGAAAACGCACAATTGCGCCACAGAAGTTGTGGGACTGGCGAGGCAGATAGAGCACATCTCTTCATCTGGCTGCTGTGTGGAAAATGAATTAGGCAGCGACTGAGACACTGAGGGTTCACTCTCTGTTTGTCCCTCTATTAAAATCAGTCTTTAAAAACCCTAGAGGACAGTGGGACGTGTTCTCCTCCCACAAACCAGGTTCCTCAATGTTCCTGCTTCTGACTGTAAGATATGTATAACTGCATGCACGAGACTCGCTTCTCGTCTCCCAATGCCTGCATGTTTTAAATATTTGTGCAGAAGAGCAGCCCCTGGCCCACCAGCAGCTCTCCGCTACCTGTTAGACCGAGATGCTGCTTTCGGAATCGATACCTGCAAAGGCAGCAAAACACAGCGGCTTCTCCGAGAGCAAGCGGTGAATAAAACCCTCGCTGTGTGTGGAGGGGTTTAAAATATTCAGCAGGCCGTTTTGTTCGGGCATTTCATCCAGTTTGCATCAGAAAAGTGGATTTGACAATGAGGCGTGTGACGGAAGGTCAAAAGCAGCACAAAGACGATCCACCTGTGAAACCAGATTAGGATTATTCCTGCTTTAAAGTCATTTCACACATTAGAGAGAGAATGTGAAGCTGATTGTGTCTGACCTTGTTGTTTCATCATGAAAACCACATCGCAGGATCACAGGACACGGACGCAATTCACAGAGACAATCCTAGTTCTGCTCATGTGATGTGAAGGTAAAGATGATTCAATAGGTTCTTCAAAAGAGGATTTTAAAGTAGGAGGTGCAGCAAATATGTGCAAGTTGGTCAAACTGTTTCAGAACAAATCCACAGAATACTCTGCCAGATTTTAATGTCTTGAACTGTGGTTTCCCTCGTGAAGTTTAGTTTGAGCACACAACTATCTGTGCACATACAGTTGGAAAAAGATTTTTGCACAGTTACTACAGAGTGTATGAGTGAATGTGATTTTTGTCCCTCTGCAAGATGACAGTTTAGCTCTGATTATGGACATTTTAATCTTTATAAACCAGGGTGCATCCTTTGAAACACATGCAGTACAGAATTAGACTGAAGAATGTGGCAAACGTTTGTTTCAGATAATATATTGAGTGTGAACGGTGTTTGTTTGTCTGGTTCACAGATCTGTGTGTTTAGTTTGAGTTTGTTTTCACTGTGATGCACAAAACTTCACCTCGGCCCGTCCCTTTTACTTTCAGATCTTCTCTGTTCTAACTCCCAAACTTTGCCCTCAGATGTCTCAAGAACTTCTTGAAACATCAGAAGCATCCGAAGTCACCGTGAGGACATCACCAGTCATCTTTTGAGACATCTCGTGACAGTTTGGGCCGGAGTGGATGTGCTGGTATGAAGATAAAGGAGCGGCGTCCTGAGGGATCAGGCTGCTCTGTCTGGACTTCAGCTGGGGCTCATGGCAGCAGAACACAGGCCGAGCTTGGCATTAATATGGATGTCCACCAGGCGCCTTGTCCTCTGCCTCCCTGCCTCTCTTTGTGCGCTGCCACGGTTCGCTGTGTGCCAGTGAATAGCATTAACAGCATGGCAGCCACCCCCAGCCATGCCAAGGTCATTAATAAACATCCTCAGATGGCATATAATGATTCCCTACAGTCAGACGCGACGGTATGGACAGTGTCGAGACAGCGCACGGCTCTGTTCGGCTCACAGTTTACAGTGCAGCACAACTTCACTCGGAACAACAGTGAACAAACTAACTTCTACACCCGCATCCATCTGATTCTAGTGTTGGTTTATGGACCTGAGGATGGACAACAGACATCAGGAAGCTTCCCACACTGCTTAGCTTTTCTCATTTTGTTCATCAAAAAAAAAGTCTGATGTGTTTTATGTGTAAAAACCTGGCAACCTCTTATTCATTTAGTTTTATAGATATTGAACATGTCCATGCCAGAGATGAGTATTTTTATACAGCTTTTTGTCACCTTTGGTCCCTGCACACTTACCCCAAATTAGTTGATTTTAATACAAACATCTGGAAACGTTCTTAAAGGATCCAGGTTTTATGCAAGATGAAATTAAACCAGTTCATTTGCATTAAGACAACGTTTTAGTTGCCTTTACTCCCAAGCAGATGATTTATTTTCCTTTTGCATTTGTCAGTTCTTTAGCCACAGTCGCTGGAACCATTTTTCATCACCGTCACTGCAAATATAACATCTGAAGCTGCATCCAGTGTCTGGGAGTAGAATTCAAACCAAACCGTTATCGTGCTTAGCATTCTTGGAATTATGATAAAAAGGAGTAGCTGAATGTGCACACAAACTTTCCATCATGTTTCAAACTATAGTTTCAAGGTTTCAGACACTTAAAATAAAATATAAAAAAAAAAACACTCCTGCACACTGTCTCACTTGAACTGCAATAAATATTAATTTAAATGTCTTGGACCTTCATCAGCTGGATAAAAAGGGGGAAATTTCCATCATTTCACTCAAGGAAGACGTGTCTAAGCATGTCCATCTGTCTGTCTCAGTCGAGTCCTCATAAAAAAAAAAAAATCACGAGTACATTCTAAATAATAAAGTCCAACATAATGCTTATAATTCAAAAATATCGACTCTACAAATTCATTACAATTTCACAACAAACAAGGGTTAACAATCATCAAATATCATTAGAAATAAAAGCTAAATTGAGCTTTCGGCAGGCTTGTCTATAAGTAAGGCTGCTCATGTCATGTCATCGGTTAAATATGTTCTTTAATTCATTTAGTCTGAGGAGTTTTCTGGAGGGCCGGCCTGTAGAGGCTGGACCACAAGGGCAGTGCATCACAAACATGACGAGTTGGAGCACATGTAGAAATGCTTTTAGCTGTGTTCTCAGAAAAACGGTGTCCTTTTAAAAGTATTATGACAATGAGCACAATTCCCACAGCGATAATTCCCATTCAGAAGTGGTGTCAGAGCTGTTTGTGAGCCATAATTATTCTGACTATTCTTCTGAAAAGACTTTAAATGAACTAAATGATCTCCTAGATGTCAGCCCCGTTTATGTACAAACAGAGGAGGATCTTTAATTATTTGAGATCATTCGGGGTCCAATTTCAAATACGCCAGTGTTTTATTAAAATGGATCTAACACAATGACTGAGCAGAAAATTTTCTCTGCCTCTTTCGACTCTTCTCAACTCAGTCACTCGACTTTTAATTCACTTTCCAATTCTTTATCTATGTAATCATCGACCCCCTGCCCCTTAGGTGAGCCTTGTGTTCTATGAAACAAAAATACCATATAGTTGTGAGTCACTCTTTATTCTTTAGATTGAAAAAACATATCCAAAAATAAATATTTTCTTCATTGAGCTCACTTGTAAATTTAAGATTTTTTAAAACTGTTTTTCATCACTGTCACAAAAAGAATACTTTTTATAAATTGGCCTAAACATGAGAATATATAGAACCTGTACTTGTACCTAAAATGTGTACCCAAAAATCACTGTCAAAACCAAAGCAAATATACTTTATAACAAAAGATGCCAGAGCTAAAATGAATTATTTAGAATTTTCTGATTCTAAATAATTTTTCCAAGTAAATGTAGTATAAAAAATCTCATCCTGTTGTATATTAATATAAAGAGTCAACAAATTCAGTGGAAGAAGAGTGATAATATCACAGCGCAACAGCTGTTAATAAAGTCAGCTGAATTTTTTTCAAATATGGAAAAACCTGAAAATCTGATTTTAGGAAATAAAAAAGTGTGGGGGGGGTATGTGACCTACAATAGCATGACTAAACCGAAAAATGATAACTTGTTTCACACTACAAGAGGCTTTTTGATCCAAACAATGCATGCTGGGAAGTCTGTTAATGTGCAAATTCTGTTTATTCAAAAGCTAAATAAGTTGAACTCCCAGATTTTCATTCATTCAATTCAAATATCAAACACCTCAAATCCAAACAACTTTATTACGTTTATAAGTGTCACAGTTTGACTCTGCTGGACACAGAATAAATAACAGGAGCCCATATTTTTATCATGGTTTTTTAAATGCTTTAAAAAAAACTGCTGCCACTTCTACTTTGACTGAAAATGAACGCCGCAGATTTCAATCTGTAATAAATTCAAATGATGGAACTTCCTTCATGTCCGCAATTGATTAATTAATAAAGCTTTAAAGTTAAATAAGAGACAACGTTCAAAACTCTGCAACAGGTGTCAAATGAAAGCTCCTGTGTCCAAGACATGATGATGATGTTTTATGCTGCGTTCACTGTTAATTCGAAGGTCCATGCAGATCGTCGTGCAGGGCGCCAGCATGGTCGCTTGGCCGTAATGTTGACGAGGGTCTTTGGTGATCTGTCAGCTCCACCTCCTCTCTGTGAGGTCAGTCATACTTATACCGGGGGTAACAAGGCGTGAGTAAGAACGTTACACGCAGCCCTGGGGAGGATGGCGGTGGGGTAATACAATGTGAAGAGCTATAAAATGTCTGGTGGAACTTTGTGATTTTTCAGCATTTGAACTCAGATGTTTTACACTTCATTTCCATATCGGGGGGCCCTCTGTGTTCTCTTTGCAAATGATTGATCCCCCTCCTCCCACCTGCATTCATCCTCCATCCAAAGTGCTATTGAACGATGACGGTGATAAGATGACAGACACACAGATTGATCTCCACCTGGGCTCCCTCTTTGCTCGGTGTGTTTATCTCAGATAGGACAATATTAACCGCATCGCCATCAGATGTCATAATATCTGCGTCTGAGAGGAGAAAATCCATGCCATCGATCGGGAGGATGAGGGGCCGCTGCAGCTGTCAGTCACGCTGATTGATGGACCTGTCGACCAGTGGTGGTAAAGGTTAGCAGGGGCAGTGCCAGAGATAGTGAGACTCCCTGGCTCGTGGATCGATGGGCTGTCTGCGAACGTCAGCGTCTCTCTCCGTCTCCTGCCATCAGTTTACAGTTTACAGCCGATTTTTAAATATCAGCCGTCGATTAGTGGAAACAAATGGGAGCAAAAGTCAATACGGGAGGGAATCAAACCATCAAACACAAATGCCCATTTTGTTCCTGACAGCGTTTTTTTTTTCCCAAACAAATGTTAAGATTTTATTTCATTTGGTTCCTTTCAGAAGGAACCAAATGATAAATGTCGAGGGCAAAATATAGTCACCTGTAACTTCTATTCAAACGTCAACACAGAGAGAGCAGATTTATTTCAATAAAAATGCCACAGGGTCTTTTTCACCTTCTCTTGCTCGTCCACTGTCACTATGACTGAATATAAAAGTACAGTAACCTGATGGTCATCATTTTTTTTTATGTTACCAGCATATTATTTTTGGTTAATTTCGATTCTTTAATCATTATAATTATTTTTTATAAGAAAAATCTTTTTGTAAAGTTTGTCAGGTTATTTTTTCTGACATCCTTCAGAAAAAAATGAAAAATTATGTGACTCAAATTTAAAAGAATAAAACACATTTAAATTATTTATCCAGAAATGACGATCCAGAAACATGACGTCAAACTGGATTGCATAACAATGTTTGCATGATGACACAAATATTAAAAAGAAAAGGACAAAATCTTATAAGAAAAGGAACAAAACAGTGAATGTAAAAAGCCGATGACTGCAGTTTCATGGCGAGCTCCTCTTACCCACCCTGCACCAAGAGGGAGAAAAAGCCTGAGACTATAATAAGCATCATCAAACGCTGCTTTCCTGTCCACTATATGTATGTTCCATTGTCTCTGCATCATCAGAACATTTTTTTTAGTTTTTTCAATGTGAGATTTATATATTATACGTATAATAGGAGTGCAGAGTGTTTAAAAATGAATAAACGATTGTGTGAGTTTGCTGGAGTCTCCATACAGTTTTCTTAAATTGTGAACTGAGGAAAAGGTAAAATAGAAATAAGTTACTAAACCTGGCAACTGTTGCTCTATACATGTTAATAAACAGAGAAAGCACAAAAACAAGTTATTTCACCGTGTAATTTAATATTTGGACTGCGTTAGCCTTCAGATATCTGCAAAGTTCAGTAATAGTCAAGCAGCGTTGACTCGTTCCTTCATTAGAGGTGTTATATGTTTCAGCTGGCAGTGACTAATTTTGGAAATGGTCCCTGTGAATGTTGATATCTGTTGATATGTGATAATTTCTCAGTCCTCCACAGAAACTGATAGCTGGAGCTCCAGATGGCTCACTGTGGCTCCTCTCTCTCCGTCTCTGAACACAAAGACTGCAATTACAGAACAAACCGAACGTGATTCATCTACTTTCTATTTCCAGCTGCAGCTCACGCGCTCACACCTTCAACACGGTCACATTTCCAGTTTCCTGTTTGCTCCCCACCCCACCCCCGCCGGCAGAGCCAGCCCCCCGAAGTTCCTCCGCGTGTTAAACATCGTCTTTCAGGGCTGAAAAAAAAAAAAAAAAAAAAAAAACTGCCTGGAAAACCGCAAGTTTCTTTTCATCGGAAACTCCCCGAACATGACAAATTACACCAAAATGAGCTGGAAAAAGGGCTTTTGTTTCATAAAGGAGTGGGCGCCCTGAGATTTGTCCCTCCTGTGCTGGATGTAGTGTAATAGCTAATAATAACGGATGGTTCATGGCTGACAAGCGATGCTAATGGAGAGGAGGCTAATTGTAGTCGCCCGGTCACGGTTGTGAGGAATGTCTGAGGAAAGAAAATGAACTTTATTCTTAAATTACAGACCCCCATGTGGCGGACGCGCCTGTCCTATTATGTGCTAATTAGCAGACACTTGGGACACTTTAGCTAACGAGCCTGGGATAATTTTAACCCTCCACATGACTGCAAAGAGACGTGCAGGACGATGCACGACCGCTTACAGTCGGAATATGAACATATGGCTGAGCTTACATAAAACAGATGCACACACACACACACACACACACATAATTCTCGTGCATTCGCAGGCTCCCAGCATGCACCAGCTTAGCTGCTGCTGTGCTAATTGGCTTGATGTGGTTCTGAAAATATTATCTGTAAAATCCCGTCTGCCTTCAGAAAAGATCATGCCCTTTCAATTCAGAGTCCCAGCAGGCCGTCAATAGGAGCTGGCTCCGAATAAAAGGCGCGGTGCAAAGGTGCATTTCAACTCACCTTCGCATTGGTTGTCGCTGCACTCGGCCCCAACATGCATGAGTTCTTTTTCCCTTCTGCATCATTTGCATCCTCAGTTTACTGTAATATTCCTATATTATCACGCACACACTGAGTCAAGTGGAAGCAGCGGCTGCGTCCATTAGTTTTCACACACAGAGGTTTTAAAAAACGAATGTAAGTGTGGAAACATTGTGCGGCAAAAATAACTGAAACTCATGAGATGTTTGTTCCACACTGGAACAAGATAACGTGGCTTTTTGTTACAGGCATCATTCTTAGTTATTTCAAGTTTGTGTCTGAGAAATTTCTGTGTGTGTGTCAGTTTGGATACCGTCTCTGAATACTTTCATGCCCATGAGTCACAAGTGTGAATCACAGCAGGAGTGAATGGAAAATGGCTCATTGTTACAACTGGGAACCAAACACGGAGCCAAAGGTTGCTAAATTCATCCAAAACTGACCCAGAATTTGAAAATGCTGAGAATGTACAGCTCTGTGTGCAGATGGTTCACGCTCGCATGCACCTTGGGACTCGGAGCTGCCTTCCCTCCTTCAGAAATGGAGAAACACACACTTGTACCCTTGACCTTTTATGAAAGAACTCAAAGCATTTGTTCAACCATGTTTCTTTGTTCTAACACTTTCTTTACTTCTTTTGCACGGATGAATCAGCCTGAAAGACAAGAAAATCCCCACAAACTGCACTCCATTAAAATAAAACCGTGGCAGGAATAAAAAACACACACACACACACGGATGCATTAGCAATAACATTTTTTCGATACATGTTCCTGCTTAGGTAACATTTGACGTTTTTTGTACCTTAGGTAAATGAATAATCCCTTCACTACCATTCTGTGGAAATCCTCACTTGTCAGACAGGTGGACTGTCATCAGCGCTCAGCTCTTTGCACAGATCCTCACATGTCTGTCCTCCACGTTCCCTAAGTGTTGTCTTTTTTTTTTTTTTTTTTACTTCCTATTGTCGGCTCACGCTGTGTTTTAATGATTGCAGTAACCTGACAGCAGGTGCCGTGCCGTGACTCATGCACACATGGTGACTCAGGTCGACAGCGAATCGAGATGTAATTACTCACCACCGCGAGGCGCTTCGGTGATGAAGTGTCCGCCTTTCAATGGATGGCAGGATTAGCCTGAATGTCAGTGCGACGCTGCTCACAGAGATCAGAAGGTCAAAGCGTTTGATCGGAGCAGAGGTTGTTGCGCTAACCGACAACCTGCTACAGATGCTACCGGTGTTCTCCCCCCGACCTTTGACATTAAATGCTGCTGCACATATTATGCACGGAATTGTTCCCAGAGACCAATCCACTAGTTTTCTAAAACACTTTTCAAAAACTAAAATATCTAGTTATCAAAGCGTATCAAAGTTATAAAGTTAGTGTCAGTCGTGCTTTCACCTTCACATTTTTTTAACTTGCTCACTGAGCTAAAATACTTTGGAAAGCTGATGAAATGTCTTTGTAGCTATGAGTCACCATGGTGACAGACCATTCATGTCATGGCCGCTGTGTAGTTAGTTATACTAAACCACTTTTAAACATGAAAATATGTGTGTGGACACTGATTTTTCATATTCCACTCAGTTTTAATGTTTACATTTCGCAGACACTTTATCCAAAGCAACTTTGTAAGCAGAGTAATTTGGTGCACACACACACACAGGATGCAAGGGTGCTCATCTGACCCACCAGGGCCAATTTGGGGTTCAGTGTCTTGCCACAAGGACACTTTGACACGCAACAATCAGGGACCGGGGATCGAACCAATGGTCCTGAGGTCTATGGACGACTGCCTTATCAACTGAGCTTATGTATGTAATGTACATGTATATGTATATGTATACTGTTACTGTTGCTAAGATGTAACTGCAGATTTCTTTAAAAATCCTGTTTGATTCTAAGTGTGCATGTTTAGTACAGTTTACTCACTAATCTAATGAAATCTGAACCCAAAGCACTGAAGCGCTACTGAGCTACACTTCTTGTAGCTGACATCCCCTTCTGAGCTGCGGCAGGGGTCAAACATGGCAGTTCTCATGTGTCTGGGACATGAATCCAAAGTGGCGTATTGGAGTAACCAGGCGGAGCAGGTCTTCCAGCCCGCTCTAATTCCAGAGCGTCAAAAAGCGTCGCTTTGTCCAGTGCGTTATATTTACCTGTGTGTAGTGGTGATCGTAATGGTGCACGTGATTCACGTGTGTCATCGTCACTATTTGTAGTATTTTTATGTAATTTATCTTGCAATTTTACGTGTTTTACTTTGTTTGCATTTGTTTTCTCTAAGCCTAATTGTGTCTTTGTGTGTATATAAAGTTGTTATCATGGCATCAAATGGTGCCGCTCCTGAAGCTTCCAATAGTTTTGCCAAAGTGTACCTGGGGTCTGAATAAAGCTCACCGAAGGATGTTAAAAAGTTTGTTAAAAAAGTTTGCACAATTTGACGTCATTATCTGACGCCGGGTCTGTAGGAGCAAAGCAGAGATCAGATTCTAACAGAATGATTTCGAATGCTGTCATTCTACGGTCCAATTGTCATATGTTGTGGCTGTTGAAAAAACAAATGAAAAAACATTTAAATTTGAGGTGGCCTTTAAAGTTCTGCAGTCAAGATATTTTGCTCTTCAGGGGCTAATTAGAGAAAAAGCTGTACATTAGTAAAGAGATTGATTTTCATGAGTAAAAAGTGTAATGAATGACTCTGTGTGTGTGGCTTTGTTTTCCCGTCTCGTCTCTTCCTGCTGGACTTCCAGTCCACCAAGCTGCTTTTGTGATCTGCAGCGAGCGGCTTGACAACCTTTTGCTCATCCGAGGAAAATTCCATTACAGGCTGTTAGGACATGAGTAATGGCAGCTCTCCGGTTAACCAGCTCGGATGGAAGCACACTAATGCTTGGCCATCAGTTTGCCTTTCTCACAGACAGATATTTGGCTTGTGTTTGCGGCTCTTCTGCTCTGCTTTCTCCTTGCTTCGAGCCTGAATGGGAAGCGAGGAGCAGCTGCTGCATCAAATCCGTCCGTCTTCAGGAGAACCGGTCATCTATTCAGACCGTGAGCCTCTGCTTTGTAACTGTGCACTAAGTGTGTCCAGATTTAGTTCAGTTTAATTTTATTAAAATGTAATTTCCCTATATAGATATTTGGAAGTTAAAACCAACACAGTCCTGTGATACATTCTTTTATATGAACAGATATTTTGTGCACAGACTGAAGCACTAAAACCAACGGTAAAAAGATGATGCACCCTGGCAGTTTTGTTGCTGGGATGACATTCACACATGAAGATGTGTTCACAAACAGTGTTTACAACGACAGTTAACCTGTTGACCATATAAAACTGGATTTAAACAGCTATAAAAGCTCAAGCGGTTAGGACCAGGCTGTTTGAATTACAACACGGGGAAATCAACCACCAGCCATTTACTACCGCGACACAAACACTTATTAGTAATAAAGTATTTAGACATGGAACAATTCGGAGAAGGTTTGGTTCGGTGGAATCGGGCAGCTAAGCAGAGGACTTCCCCACGAGACGACTTACGTGTTTGTTGATGATGGGAACCGAAGCTAAAGCACAACTTTTTAACAGCGTCTAGCCCTGTTTATTTAGTGCCTCAACCCAAAAACTGCTGTAGTCTTTGAACCTGCCTATTTAACAGTTTAATAGTGTGAAACCAGTCGCCATCTTGGTGCCGTGTTCCAAAGCTCATTCAGACATTGTTCAGATGATCTTTATTATTACCCCATTATTCACAGTAGCACATTTGAGCACTTCATGTGATGTAAGGAGCGGCTCTGATACATCACAGAGCGGATTTAGACCACTTCAAATCAGGTCAACAGGCCAAGGCAGCGGGGAGAAAAAGGAATTACTGACAATGTTTTGAGCTGTTTTTCAGTGTCTATTTTACATTATTGCTGTTTGTGTTACGCAGGATTGACAGGCCTGAGGTTAAGAGTAAGAGTTAAAGGAGAAAAATCCCTATAAATGGAAGGAAGCGGTTGTCACTGTGTCGGAGAAGCTGCGGTGTAAGAGGAAGTTCACAGGCTGAAAATCAATCTGTCTTTCTTCTCTGTGTTTCTGTGTTTGTAGTTTGATTCCTCTGAAACAATTTGATTAAAGTGGCTGGTTGACTTAATTCAGAACGAATGCTCGGCTACATTTGCTTATCATTCCCTTTGAAGTCCTTTCCCCACCCAGTAACGCTCATTCCTGGAGTCACGGCTGTTTTCATCATCTTTTCATTATATGAAAGGAGAGAGAAAGCGAAGAGAAAAAAGAAAAAAACGCCACTATCTCATTACTTTCACAATTATTTTAGTGGCTGTCAGAAAATAAGGCCTAATCAGAATCAAAAAAGAGAAAAATGTTATTGTTTGATCAGATTTTGATCTGGCAGCGCCTCGTCGGCATTCAAACACCAGCTGAAAGACTTGATTTCTTTCACTGCTGCTTTCAAAGGAGCCTTTCATCTGTGGGATTTTTTGACATAATTCACAAGTCAATCTGACTGGTTGCATGGTGTAATGTCAGGGAAGGTAAAGCACATTACAGGCAGAGAAAAGTCGACATTTACTACAAAAAATATCCATCATGAGGGAGTCGTGTAATCCTGCGCTAACTCACAAAAGCTTCTTTATCCCAAGAAAGCAAGTGAAAAGCCTCAGACGAGAGAAACTGCACTTGTTTTAGTGCTTCAAACACTGATTAATTAACACAATTCAAGGATTTTATGTAATTGACATAAACATTAAAATGCGAGGACCAAATCTGCTATGGAAAAATGTTTGAGCTGAGATGGAAACTCGCTCCCAAAAAACAAGTGCAAAAGCAAATCTATTGTGAAAACGACACTTTGGGCTTTTTTTTTATTTATCATCCTCTCCTTGTCTGTCCACATTACCTCTCCCGGTTTTCTTGTAATTAGCGTTTTCTCACAGGTACAAACAAATTCTCTAACAGTGAATAAACAGCACAACAGTGACATCCAGTCGTTAAGAAATCAGAAATTCTTGGGGGGGTTGGATATTGAAGTTGCATTTGCTACCAGCTTCCAGACAGTATAAACACTATCAAAGACAGGAAAACTCAGGCGCAGGCAGAGAATATTGAAATGCAGGAGCTGCTAGTTAAAGTTTGTCAGTTTGGTTCATTTGTACTGATGTTATCAGATCATTCAATCTAAAACCTCGTCAGTTACGCTGCCCAAACCTGCCGGTAGGTAGACGGTTGCCTGCCGGACTATAATTATAGGCTGATGGGAGCTGAAACATTTTAAAAGTGTGTAACTGCTACTGCTGTTTTTACATTCTCCGCAACAAAAACATAACACAGTGAAATAACAATGCAATATCTTTGAAGTTAGCATCACATATCATAAAACATTACTGAGGCCTTCTCTCTATCACAATGTCAAAAAATGTGAAATACCATTTAATCAGTAATAACAGCACATTGACATGTGTTCTAATTGCTTTGGCTCCATGATACAACCACAGACTCTTAAACGTATCACGTCTTTGTCTTCTGCCTTCTGACGGTTGACTTGAAGCTCAGCACAGTGGAATTATTCTTTCGACTCCTGTCTGACATCTCACTGACTTTTGTGCCATCTTTTGGGGCACCTGCTGCACTGACTGATGCTGTCATTTTTCCCAAGAGCACATTCTCAGATGATTGCTCCTATTGCACAATGTGCGGTTGTTTTCTCGTCTCTCATCCCCAGTCTTCTTTACTCTCCTCTGTCCTACTCACTCAGTGGTTCGGCCCGTTATCGTTCCCGAGGCCCCAGAAAGGGTCGTTTGTCCAGCCCTTTTGCTTCCCCAACACTAATGCAGTTTTATGTGAACGTAAAACGGTGGCCCTCCTGAAGCGTTCACACTGACACCTGCGGAGTCAATATACAGGACAAGAAAAGCACAACTTGACACCTTGGGAAGCATCATCAAGTGATGCTGTGGGATGAAAATGTGTTGCAATGGCGACTTCCAACATCCTCTGATATCTGAATGTTACAGAAGTGGCTTTGGTGGGGCTTTGCCAGACACTGCACAAACACGGTGCTACCTACAGTGCCTGGTGGAAGACTGATGTCCGTCAGCTTGCACTTGCATTTTTTTTTCATTCTTTTTGTACTTGATTTTTTGAAACATAATATGGTGATTTCTACAGCGATACACGCAAACCCAGCAACCTACATGCAGCAGAAGTGCACAGGCAAAAGCAGGCAGCAGATCACAAGGTGGAAGCCAACTGAAAAATAATTTTACAATAAAAAATAATAATTACAATTTGGATTTAAGGATTATTTTGGTGATGATTGCACATGTATGCAAGGTCTGCAGCTAGTGACACAGATGATCATCTGTCACTACTGAAGCGGCCAAAGTGTAAATTTCACCATGGCCACTGCCCGACGTTTGGCCATGAAGCTCCACTGTATTTGTCAAACGTATTTGACCAAGGAAACTGGTTACTGAGCTCAGCTCTCAACAGCTTGACGGTAGTTTAGTCAGTCCTACAGGTGTGTGTTTTATGAATGTCAAATGGATAAGAGGATGCTGGATGTATTACAGCTATTGGCTGGGTACAGTCCTTATCAAAGCTCATATGCTGTTTACTCGTTAACATTACCTGTTAATGTCGGCCTTTTTATACATTTACTTCTTGCTTGGAAATGTCTAACACAAATGTAACTTATACGTAATAAAGGGACTGTCTTATTGGGAAATAGTGTAAATCGTTGACACATCCATGTTTGCTCTGACCTGCAGTAGGATGTAAAACGTGTATGTGAGCTGCAGTTGACAACACAACCCGACTTTTATGACCATTGTCATTTGATCGTGACTTGACTCTCACTACAATGACCTGGGACTTGAAGGTTCTGACCTGAGACCTGCACACGTGTGACTGGCTCTGTGGCTGGTTTATGAAGAAAAGTACATTTGAAAGAGGAACATTTAGTCCCTCCAACTGAAAGACGAAAAAACAGTTCTCTGTCTGTGGCCAACACTTCCTGCTTGTTCCGGGGGATTTTCAGATGTCAGTCTGATCTTCAGAAACACAGAATTATATTGATGGGGCTGGGGTCGTGATCTCGACTTAGTGTGTGAAAAACATTCCAGTGTTTGGTACAAAAAATGTGGTGAGAATTCATGCCGTTATTCGTTGCAAAATGACGGGTTGTGTATTATTATATTTGTGACTGAGGGAAAATGTCATCTGTCAAAAAGACCGTGCTTAGGAAGTTTAAACTTCAACAATCAAGCATGTATATGCAAATATAACATGACGTCATGAACATGCAGTTTATGGACTTTTCTAGTGATTTTGAATTTGCTCATTTACCAGGCTGAGTGGAAACTGCTGGAAGTTCCAGTACAAGCATCACTTGGACCAAACCACTAAGTTGGATGATGGGAAACAGTTGGTTTAAAAAAACAAATAGTGCTAATGCAGGACACATCAGTCCTCGCTTCCAGTCAAGAAACGAAAACAGGCCGAGGATGTAACTTAAACAGAAATGTCCGATTTGCAGCATGTTTTCACACTTTGCCATTGTACCATCGCTTTGACTGCAGCTTTTTTTAATGACATCGACTCTGGTTTAATGACACGTGACTGGAGAATTGGCTCCAGTGTGTTAACAGTAACAATGGGGGATTTGAATGCACAATATTTAGCTCTTTTTGGAGGGAAACTTGCGAAGCATCTCCCCTTTCAAGTGAAACAAGGCGCTGATGCTGCGTAGAACTATTTTTTTCCACGTTGTCACCGGACAATGTGCTGAACTGTGGCTTTCTACATTGGACAGTATCTACATGAGGGGGGTGGGGGATGATTTATTATCATACGTGTATGCATGTATGTTTGTAAAGGCAACAGTAATGAATTCCATCCTCGGCTGTGAGAGCTGGGAGGTTTTCTGGCCTCGTCACCTCGTTACCGATCACTGCAAAAGTGCTGCTTAATTATTCCTTGCCACAGGGCCAAATGTTCATTATGCCACAACTAATTACTGCTACACTGCTGTAATCCTTTACAGCCAAACGGCCACAGCAGTGTGTGTGTGTGTGTGTGTGTGTGTGTGTGTGTGTGTGGATAGATGGATCCACTCAGTTTCGCAGAGAAAGGTTCTGATTTCTGCAGGTGCAGATGAATTTGAACTGTAGAATTGGATGTTGAGTCTGTTAAAACAGTGCAGGCGAAACACGAGGACACTTTGTACTCACAGGTCAGTTGGCAGAAACATAAAATTTCACCAGTAAATAACTTGATAAGGTTTTTTTTTAGAGCAACAACCTTTTAGATGACAGTTATTTCCTGACTTTGTGGATTTTTCAGCAGCCTTAAATTTATTGTTTTGCCCTGTAAATGTCACTCAGCCCCGTTTAAAGAAGCAGAGAGATGCTTTTTTAAGTGTTAGTGTTGGTAATGGTATCAGCCCTTTTTGTGCCAGGAAGAGACGCCTGCCTTCCTCTGTTGGGGCGTCACTTCAACAAACGGTCAGGACGATTGTATGAGAAGGTGGGTAAAAAAACCTACAATTCACAGTTGTATTGATTGTTTGCATGAGGACTGTTGAAATTAATAAAATGGCTTATTAGTCAAAACTAGACAAAATTTCTGTGGAACTAAAGTAGCCACATATAAACTTTTCAAAACATTTATTGTCATATAATGACAGTTTTGATGTTCATGTGTATAGTGTATAGCGCTGCCGCCTCAAAGCTACAACATTCCCGGTTTGAATCCCCAGCCATTGTGAGATTGCATGTTTCCTCTAACAGTCCGAATGCATGCATGTTAAATTAATTGTAAGTGTGAATGTGAGCGTGAATGGTTGTCTCTGTGTGTCTCTCATAGACTGGAGACCTGTCCAGGGTGGACCATACTTCTTGTCCTCTGCCAGCCCCTGCTTATCCCTGAAGGAGATAAGCAGTTATATATGATGGATGGATCTTGTTGTATAAACATGAAACATTTAGCACTGAAAGTATTTTTATATTTAGCGGGTTGGCTATAGGCTACAAATGTCTCCTGCCTGCAGCCTTTGTGCAAGATATTGTTGGAGCTGATTCACACAATGGTCAGCTGTTACTTTACGATGAAATACTGATGTGTATATTTTTCCATCTCAGGTATTTTTTTTTAGGTGTTTTTGTTCTGTGTGAATTTCTTTCTTTTAAACGTCGTGTGAAGAGGGTGAAAGGTGTAGCTAAGCAGCAGAGGAGAGCCGCTGTGTTCGCGTCTGTCATTAGCTGTTGAAGTGAGGTGAGGAAAATAGCAGAGCTTTTCTCGGTAAGTGGCTTACCTTTTCTCATTACCGCAGGATTTCTGTGCAGCTAACGGACAGTTTGGTCGCCTCGCTCCTTCAGGTAATTACACATTCTTCATTCCTCATCTCCGTGCAGAGAAATAAAAAGTGAGCTGAAGCAAACACGCTATACATGAAGCGATGAGATTGAAACGCAGAACTTTCCTGAAATAACTTTAAATTGACAAAAAGAGTTAATATTTTTGATCCTCGTTAGGGTGGGCCGACATCAGCCTTGACCGGTTGGGGTGAGTATAAAACATTGGGAAGGTTGGGCAGTAGTGCGCACTGAAGACACACAGGTCCAGGACACATGGTGACGGGGCTGGGGTGAGGACACGTTCACTAAACACAGCACTTGCAGTTGCACATGGCTTCAAACTGCAGAGACTTGCTTGATGAGTTTCACATCACAGACATTGTGAAATTCACGACACTTTTTTTTTTTCATGTTTTTGGAAATGGAGAAAAATCTCTGCATGGCACAGTGAGACACAGCTGTGCTGTTGCTCCATCAATGCAATGTCAGCAGAAGAAGAACAAAAGAGGCAACACCCTTCATTCTCTTCTTCTGGCTAAGATCAAGCGTAGTATCTTTTTCATAAGTTTCAAACCTGATGTGTCTCCTACTCAAGGACAGGGAGGTGGAAGTCCACACCTCGTCCTCTCCAAGCATCGATCTGGTATTGTAGTACTTTCAGGAATAGTGCACACATCTTTAGACCCACTTTTTTTTGGCGGCCTGATTACTCAATGGTTGGAGCTTGGGGTAGAAGGATACATCCAGTCCCTTAAAAAAGAAAGAGACATATATAGAGTAAAGAGTATTGGTCCTAATACAGAGCCTTGTGGAATTCCATAACTTTGAAGATTCATCAGCTTGGGTTTCATCAGGATGATAAAGAAGGTGCCCTGGAGGGTCAGGTCCCTGGACTCACACTGCTCCCCTGTAATAATATTCTGTGATCAATGGTGTCAAAGCAGCACTAAGAAGGGTTGTACTTTAAATCATTCACTTATCATTAGGCATTGTGTCAAACCTGAGACCAGACAAACAGCACAAACTAGCTTATTGTTGTACATTGATTGTTAGGCACATGCTACCAGATGGAACCAGTCAAAGTCTGTGTAGTTTAATGTTGCTCTGAAAACAGCTAATGCTTTTGTTGTTCAGTTTCATAATAATGAAAACACCAGCAGTAGTACACTGAATTCATCAAACACGCTATACATGAAGCAAAACTGTTGGTATCATTGAATTATTAGGAAAGAAAAAAAAAACAGAACTTTCCTGAAATAACTTTAAATTGACAAAAGAAAAGAACACTTAAATTTGAAGTGTTTTCAGATAAACACCTACTGAAGCAAAACTTCTTTAGCCTGAAGTCTAATAAACTAAATTCAAATGTTATTAGGAAATTTGAATTTGAGGAAAACTGTTAGTTTATCAATATTGACAAGGTTTTGACTAAAACAGTTGGGTTCATTTACAATTTATCATTGAATTATTTAAAAAAAACAGAACCAGGCACCTAGGAAATAATTTAAACTCAGTCAAAAATTCAGAATAAGGGACAAAAGAAAAGAACATTTAGTGGTATCTGATATTGATTTTTGATAAATTGCTGCTACTCCTCCACCTCGGCCTGAAGGAACACTTGGGGGTTGATCATTTAAACTAACAGATTCTTCCTTCTGCAACCAGGTCAGGGTGAGACAAAATAAATCGAATTGATGATCACTTATCAAGTCATTTACTAACAGAGATTTAGATGGAGAGAGATCTGATATTTAATAATCCACATTTAAGTGTTTTAGTTTTTTGTTCAGTAAGCTGATTTTTATTAAGTTATTATGATTAACTCCTCTTGTGATCATTTTTAGTTTGTAGAATTTAGTTAATCGGGAACAGACACAGTTTCTATAGGAATGTGGGAGTTGTGGGGGTAACGGCGGTAAGGATACTGCAGAGATAGGCTCAACTCTGGATTGTCAATCTTTTGGTTGTCTAATAAAATCAGCCATATTTTTGATAAGAGAGGCACCGTCCAAAGTAGGATGGATGCCGTCTCTCCTAATAAGCCTAGGTTTTCCCAAAACTTTTCCAATTGTCTATGTAGCCCACATCGTTTGCTGGACACCACCTAGACAGCCAGCGGTTGAATGACATGCGCGGCTATACATGTCGTCACTGATCAGATTTGGCAGGGGTCCAGAGAAAACTACGGAGTCCGACATTGTCTTTGCAAAGTTGACTCAATATTCATTTTAGTCATTTGTTCCTGCATGAATAATGATCTTACTGTATCTACGTTTATCCTTAGACAGGAGCTTCAAATATGATTCGATGTCGCCCGCTCTGGCCCCAGGGTAACATTGACTATGGCGCTGGCGTCTCTAAGTTCACGTTTCTGACTATGGGGGCTGAGTATAAAACATTGGGCAGGTTGCATTAGTAGGACCAGTAGCTGGGGAACAGCACTGGAAGACACACAGGTCCAAAGCCGGGGACACCTGAGGACAGGGACAGGCAGAGGGAGACAAAGAGGCACAACTACAGGACCAAGAAGACACAGAGTTAATGTCCTACAGTGGTGACATATTAATAATTAGATCATAGTAATATCACAAAGTGTTTTTAATAATTAGCACCACATATTTTCAATCTTGTGATCAGTCTTTTGTCCAATTTCAATCAGTAAAAAATCACTGCGTTGTTTGTTTTGGGTTTTATTATATTATTCAAAATATTCTGTTTAATAAAAAAGTCAGAATTTCATTTGTTACAAATTTCCATTTAATGCTTTTAAAGTTATTTCAGAAAGATTTGTAGCTTCTGCTTTATTCGCTGGAGGAGTACCATCAATTTTTTCCACGTAAGCTAAATAAACCATGATACATAATACACTTTGGTAGTTCTAGTCATGTTTCTGTGCTGTTTTCTATTGTCTTCGCGTCTGACACAATGACAAAGATTAGGATGCATGATCTGCTGGTTGATGAGCTGCAGACTGAGGAGAAAACAGGAAGAAGAAGAATGTGCAGTTAAACAGTGGTCCACATCATACAGGAGGTTTGGGTTTCTACGGGTTGCTCACAGCACTCACCACATTTATCACAGTCGGCTAATGTTGCACCAGTCACACCGTACACATGTGAAAGCATTAACGTGATGCAGAAATGAAAGGGTTCTAGATGTTAGCTGATCAGTGTGTGGAAATTATACACAGCTTGACATTATGTACAGTTAGTGCGGCAATTTTCAATGGAAGGTAGAAAGCCTGTTCAAAAAGTTGTCATTACACATTACACACCTCAGGTTAGTTTGCATATTAATGTACATATAACGCTGAACTCAAATTGTAGTAAATTTGACTGTTATTGCACCTTTCAGTGGTGTTTTACCAGCCCATAATTATCACTGCCCTCCCCGCCGTCAGTCCAGGAGCCTTCTACCTGAGAGCATGTTCCCTGAGAAACACCAGCAATTCACATCACAGGTAAAAAATAAAAAATAAAAGATGAAAAAGTCATGTTACATTTGTCACTTTTTGGAGAGAAAGTTCCAATAATCACCTTGTCAATGCAAGTCAAAAATGCAACACTTTGGTCACTTTTCGGGGTCGTATCATTTCACATTTATTCGTTTTATCATTTATGATTCAAAGCATAGATCATCTGTCTGCATATCAATCAGTGATGGAAACCGTTTCATCCCTGAAAACAGATACCGACTGTCTTGGAATTGAATTTTCTCACTTGAATCTGTAATAGAGAACATACCTGTAGTGAGAAGCTGAGAGAGTGGATGGTGGAGGAGCCACTGCCCTGCATTGCCCCGGGCCTCTTAGCCTCGGTGGTCCTCCATGCAGCCTCAGCTCCACCTCCTCCCCTCAGGCTCATTTGTCAGAGCGGCTTTGTAGCGGCCAGCCGAAGGCCTTCGGGGTTTACCCACAATCCCCAGGATGCGCTGGTATCTCTCCAGTCCAGAGTGTGAGGTCAGCCACCCGCCAGCCATGGCCACCCCCAAAATGTTCAAGGGGGCACAGATTCAACAAAAACTTGTCCAAGCTGCTCTCAGTGGAGAGTGTGAAAAATAAACCAGAATCTGAGGCCTGAAGCTTCTGGAAGGATACAAAGGCAGAAGTTTCATTTCGTTCCCCAACGATAAAAATCTTACTCAAAAAATGATACAATTCCATAAATTAATCGGAATTAAATTAGAAGGTTCCTCAAATAATCTAAAGACAAACTGCTATTGATGGTAATTTACATTTATATCATGATACACAGCAACTGTCAATGTAAATTATTTTCTTTTATGTTTTGCTCATATTTAGGAAAGAAAAAGCAATAATAAGAAGAATGTAGACTGATTTGTTTGCTAATGAGTTCAGTTGTTAAAGCTCGTTCTGTTTGACAGACAGTCTCCAGTGACATGTCACTGTCAGAGTCTCTATTTAGGAAATGTTTTTTATGTGGAATAATAGCAAAGAAAACTCTTCCGGTGCTGCCGGTATAAGTTCACTACTTCCCAAGCAAATCTGTCTGCAGACAAAAATGGCAGACAAACGCCAGCAGGTACGAATGGATAACACCACGATGGCTTAGTAATGAGGTCGAGTGGTTTGGGTTGGGTCATGACAATAAGCCCTAGAAGCATTTCAAAAACACTTAATTCTGGTAATATTTGGCCATTTGTGGCCAAGGTTGAAATGTGACCATCTGTGACGGCAGCCCTGGTCTTTGTCTGCAGGCAGGTGCTTCTCTTAGTTCCGACGCTCAAACGTTTTCCTCACTGGCTGACAAGTTAGCAGCTGTGTGCTCATCCACGAGCACTTTCAGTTACTGTGTAACGTTTCTACGCTGTACGTATTATTTCGAGAGGTTCTTGGTTCAAATCCCAGACAAGCCCATTGACAGGATCAATTGTTTCGAGTCTTGTTAATGTGGAGAAGTACCACAAGATGACTGTTAGCTCAACCCTGACATCTACGAAGCCAACACAATGGTTCACTTCTGTGGATAACAGCGCTAAAACGCAGAACATTAATCATTTTCCATGAATCACTTCTTCCTATTTTGTCCAAGTTGTCTCCGTTGCAAGTGCCCCCTCTTGTGTTGGGCGAATTGAAAAAATGAGATTTATGAGTTACCTGGAAATATCACGTGAAACTAAAAGTAGCCTACATGGTCGGTTAGTATATTTCTAATGGGTAAAATCCTCGATTAGTGATTAACATCTCCAAGTGAATCGATTTACTTCACGTGAACTTGCATAATTGTAAATTAACATTGAACGCCTCAAAATATTTAACATGGCCTTTGAAGAAAGCTTTGCAAAAGAAAACGTGAAAAAGAATGTTTGCTTATGTGAACCAGTGGGATGATATTACAATGTTGCACAAAGAGACAACACCAATAAAAAGTGCCAGTCAAACCTCAATGTCTCTGTACTTGTTTCTTCTTTGTCTCTTTAAATGAAAGGAGACATAGCAGCACGCAAATCTACAGTGAATACATTATTTTTCTAACAATAAACAGTTTAAAAATAAAAGGAAAGTATTGGATAAAAACGCAATAATAACTATTAAGTAAAAGTAAGGTGTTCTCCAGCTTATCTTCATGGATCAGTGCTGATTCTGTTGTCGTGCTGATGAGTGCACCTGAGTCTGCTGTCACACCTGTATGTTAATTAGCCCGTCATCTATTAACAGGAACACACCTCGTTAACCACTGAGAGAAGAAGTTTGCACGGCTGGAAGTTCTGATACGCTAAAAACATCAAATCAGAAGTTAGAGAATGAGCTGAGTTTGAATAAAACTTTGAAAATGAAAACTTGTTATGCAAGGAGATACATCTTCTGTAGATGCTTACACCTTCAGTCAGCTTCTTAGGACTGAAACCTTCATCAAGCGGTGTCCCACATTCCTTGAAAGTTGGAAAGAAAATGTCTTCTGTTCGGTGGATCGGCATTGATGGTCAGACATTCTCCACACGCAAATGGCATCATGGGCCTTCTGTCCACAGCAGGAAACAGACTTTGACGATTACAACCAGAACAGCCGGTGTGGCACTCAAGAGTTCAAAGTTTAATGCTGGAATTAAAAAGTCCCCGTGCGGCACATTTAAAATGCAAAGAGCAACTCAGAGCATCAGTGTGATATTAAGGCCAGTAGTGAAACATTCATGATTTTCCCGTCTAAAACAACAATTAATGAGGTTTAAAATATTGAGCGTTCGTGCTCGTTGATCATCTTATCTCCAACTAAAATGACTGAATCTGAAACTGGCAGCTGGAGTTTGTCTTCAGGACGCTCAGGATGTCCTTTGTTATTGATGCCGTTTGTTTTTCAGTTTTTACTGATCCTCCTGGTTTCTTCCCCTCTTCAGAGGAACAGCTTCAGCAGAGATGATAAAATGGGACATTTTCTCTTTTATAAACACTTCTGACTCTTCAAATGCAGGCCTGATGCTTCAGATTTCATTTCACCCCACTGTTATTTAACGATATATGTCATCTTAAGATTACGGAAGGAGACCTGCCACTGATCAGATATTAACATGTTAACAGCTCACTGACACTGTTCGGAACGCAACACAGTGGAAAATGTTTGGATGGAGAGATATTTTTTTCCCCCCTCGGTGTAATGACATTTTCTTTCATCAAATGTAAAAAGTGAAGAGGGAATTCACTGCACTCGCTCTGGATGAGAGTGTCAGCTAATGGAAATGGAAATGTGAAGTTTAAATGTGTTTCTTTGTGCTGTTCAGCAGGCAGAGTGCATTTAGCCTCGAGTACAGATTCACTATTTCCATATCACTCCCTTCCATCCATCCATCCATCCATCCACACTATATAGTGTATGTAACTTGCTTTGATGCACATTAATTTTAGTCTGCAGTAACGTAGTTGATAATAATTTGGATTTGTAAATGCATTTTCCTAAAATCCAAAGCCAGTCAGACAAGCTCCATTTGTGGAAATCACTATTATCAGTTTAGTTTTTCCAGGGTTGCCACGGAATATATTCACAGCTTGATAACACAACAAACTAAAGTATGATACCAAAACAAAAATATGTGGGGTTTTTGCTCCTCAAACCCGAGCACGGCCACGATGCGATCACAGGGGGCATTGTTGCACGTATGCTATGGGTGTCTTTAGGTTTTAAAAGCTCATTAAAGAAAGGTTGAGTCCCTGAATATATTTAAATAGACTATATTTGTGGTCAAACTCCAGGCAAAATGTAGTCACCACTTACAATGAGCTGTATTAGAAACCAAGGTTTCATTTTGCCTGAAACACCTGCTCTCGGGTTCTGGTTCACGTTCTCACTGTAACCAAACAAATATGAAATAAGACAAAGCCTTGAATGCATTTCTTCAGGAAAACAGTTATATGAAAGAAAAGTTGAAACACAAGGCTTTTGTGTGGCCTGCAGACGCATGCACTATTTCTGCAAGCGGACTAGCTTAGCATCATGATAAAATCATAATCTATTGAAGAACTCAATTTGCTATTGCAAACTTAAATCTTAATAACTTTAATTATTAAATTGAATATTAGATAAATATGTGTTTCACTAAACGTTAAGCAGCACCAGTTTATAACTGTAAATTCATAAACTATGAATAAGTATAAATCATCCTGACAATGAGACATCATCATTTCCTACAGAAAATTATAAACATTCCCAGCAGGTCAATTTAAAAATGTTATTTCTGGTGAAAAAATTTGTTGTTTAGAAATCAAAATTAATAGATTAATATTAAAATGATCAATTCTCATGTTAAAAGATAATCATCTAAACTTATTTAGGACACACGTGTAGGTTATCATTAACACACTGCACAGTACAAATCAACAATAAAACAATGGATATTCATAGTAATACCAGACGGCAGGTTTTTCAAAGTCCACTCTGTGTCTATGCGTGAGCCGCTGAGAACAGCGTTGACATTCTACTTAACAACCTGAGACTTGGCAACAAGTGTGATAATATTATGAAGCAGCAGCCAGAAGACATGGAGGAGAAGACATGTCCATCAGTGAGTCCTTTGGCAGCTGTGGCTCAGGAAGGTAATTGGTTCAGACGTCACTCTAAACAACAGGAGTTCACAGTACCGACTGCTATATATAAATGACTAGTACTGGTGAAATAAGTATGCTAAACATAAAGTAAGTACATATAAAATATACATATATATAAAATAAATACAGTTCAGGGCTGAAAATTCCAAGATTTTTAAATATGAAGACATCAGTGTGGCTCCATCAGTCTCTGGTGCCTGGACCCGTCACTTTCCCACTTTGGTTTTTTGTATCAGCATCGTATCAGTGGCAGCAGCTTGAGTTTTAGTTGGTATTGGATCCGAAATAAGTGGTATCACACATCACTAGTCTACACCCGGAAAAACCCCGCAAAACCTCTTTGACTTTGAGGCTGGATGAGCAATTTTCATCCTGTGCTTAGACTGTCAATGGAGGCAGTTCTACGAGGTATTTTAGGATTGTGAACTGTGAAAACCCTACAACATGCGATGTTTTTTCACGGTAAGGTAGGAACATGTCAGAGAGTGTCACTGTGTGGCTCATTAATGTGTTTTCATAAGACCTATCAGATGGTTTTTGCAGCCTTGGTGGAGGCAGATAATCCCCACTGGTTATGATGCTGATGCCGGATGAGCCTTTGACTCTAAACTAAACTAATCCTTTAACATGACAGTCACATTTCTGTTCAGGTCTACTTCCTCCAAGCAGACTAACGTTCCTGCTCAGGGAGAACACGTCCTCCCTGCCCCCTCCCGCCTGGAAACAATCAGGCCTGGCAACCCACAGCCATCGATTTCTTTATTGTCTCCAAACTAATCAACATTTTGAAATGAGTGGGGCAATGAGAGGTAACCAGCTAGCAAACTCAGGCAATAGAAAACCAATCTGCGAAAGGGGAAATGAGATATTTCCATTTAATTTTAATTGAAGTCCCAGTTTGTTTGTCCATCTATCATCCATCCTCTGCTCCCGCTAAGGCTGAATTCCTCTCCTTTCTCTCCATCTCTCTTGTCTCGGTAAATATTACCTTGAGGTGAATAACTTCACCTGATGTTCGGCTCTCTGCCCCTGAGCCTTTTTTTGTCAGAAATGAAAGTGTGTGATTCACCGTTCCCCTGTCCATTTGCAAGGTTGATAAGCGAGAGAGGCGCTTGGTCTCTGCTCTATAATTTCATTCACTCACCCACAAAGAAATCATTTACACAGATCCTCAAATGGCTTCAAATGCACTACGCACTTTTTTTTTGTCTGGGCACTGAAGTCACCGATAATGTAGGTCTTAACTAGAATCCCTTTTCATCGTCGCCCCTTAATCTTTTCACGTCTGAATGAGCGACTCCAAAAGGATTTTTAAAGCCCTAATTTAATCCGCTGCCTAATTTCAAAGTGGCTGTCACATTAACACTTACTCAGAGCAGTAGAGAAGTCTGGGAATTGGCGAGAGAGCGACTGGAAAACCGGTTGCAAGTTTCTGTCCAAGGTTCATCCAATTTAAGGATTTACCTGTTCGACAGCCTCTAATGGGGGAAAGCAGGATTTGTCGGAAGTTTGAGCCCAGTACCTGTTGCATCAGGTCCGTCAGAAGCAGGCTCACTGCTTCCTGACTGATGAGGTTAATGAGTATTAAACCCACAGGTATTTAAGCCACCTCACTGGCATGCGATTGAAACTCTTGCCCTTGATGACTCGTTTTCCCCGACGTGTCAGATGTGAAAAACTTGGTAAATAGCAGCTCATACATCGCTTTTTTCCAAAGCGCTGTACAGCGTAGCTTCTTCGTCCTGCATTTGCACACCCCGGTGGCGATGGCTACCATGCGAGGTGCTTGAATTTAAACTACGCTGCGTATGGACACGGCTCTGTGCATGAGCTTCTCTGATGGTTTTGGAGAAATCATTCAAAAGACACAATCGGTAAAAAGCTCCTACTTCCTTTTTCTTATTGTCTAATGATCAACGGAGCAAACACAAGTTTAGATATGCAAACTGATAAAGAGCACGTCTCTATCCATCCCTGTAGAATGGTGGGACTTGTGCTCATTTTCATGATGACTGAGAATTATTCAAAAAATAAAGAACAGGAGAATCAGGAGGTCCAGCCACGCTGCACCAGGATCCTGACATTAGACAGCATCAATTGTGATACTTTTTTTTTTGCCACAATTTATACTTTTCATCAACAGCATTAAATTTAATTTAGTTTAATATATGTAGTTTGCGAGCAGAGCATTTATCCTTTTGTACTTTAGAGCTTTAACTTGCATAAAGACGTTGAATAAGTTCTTCTACTCGTAGAGAGCTTGTGTACTTCTACCACCTTCGCCCAAAACGTTGTCTGTTAAAACAATGTTTATCACAGGTTTGTATCACCTGACACTAATCATTACATAAAAGGTAATTGCTCGTCACAACTGAATAATTTGCTTTACAAATACTGAATCCGTTGTCCTATCGTTGTTATTTTCCTCACAGTCAAACTTTGTTTTCATGGTATTGAAAAAGACAAACATTTAAAGTCAAGTGACTCTTGGCTGATTTTTAATGCATGGATTTTGAGCTCAACAGCCCATCCTGGCTAGAAAAAAAAAACACTTTAGTGAAGGAAAACGGAGCCAACGTTGAAGTTTCTTACTGAACTTTCTGGACTTAATAAGAAAATAAATAAACTCGTGCGTGGGTTGTTGTGCACTGGAAGTGGCAGTTTGCAGCAGTAAATGAAGGATTAACACAAGCAGGTTTATCGGGGATTAAAGTGACATGACGGCTGCTATCTGTCTTCATACTAATATTGACAGACGTTGTTGTAGTTTTAATTGTGTGAGCCTCATTGTTGTGGCGGGATTACGCCTTGTACCTTAACCCCCCTCGCCCGCGGCTGTAAACGCTGTCTGTTTTCCCAGTGTGTCACCTTATTAAATCTAAATGTCTGTTTTTTTCCTGCCGCCTCCTGCCGAGGTCTTAACGCTGTTGTTCGCGTTGACAGCGAGAAGTAGCTTAGCGCTCTCACTTAATCCCACGATGGCCATTACAGCAGAATGGCCACGTCCGGGCCGAAAGGGGAAATAAAACAGAGTGTGCCGGTGTCTAATGTGGTGGATTAGCGTGGATTATCATCAGTGCTCGCCTCATCTGCCTGCCACAGCGCTGATTAATCCAGCTGCGTGGTTTGTTAGAGGTCAAAGGTCAGTGGGGGTCCAGGATTTCTCCACAACAGCAGAAATCAACACAACAATGGTTATATTTACACAAATATTAGAAATAATCTGCAGCGTTTCTGTTTCCATATGGTTGAACAATATGAGACAGAAGCTCGTGACGCTGTTGCTTTCGTTGGACATCCACATGTACCCTAGTGTTAGGCAGGGCACAGTTGGTGCCCACAGGCCAGGGAAGATGAGATCTAAAATGCAAGATCAAAATTTTATTGTGAACATCATGTTGTTTCGTTATTGAAATTGCAGCTGCGGGTGTCTCCGAGCTTCTGCAGGATGATCATGACAAGAAGTAAAGTACAATTTTCAAGGCACAAATGTGTCTGATAATCAGGGACAACAGTTAATTTAACTGCAGTGTGTTTGTTTTTAACTGTGTTTTTCAGTCAGATGTTTGATCAGATGATGATCAGATTCATCTCTGCACAACTGAGTTCAGCCGACTAGAAGCCGAGGAAAAACTGCCCCTTCAAAAGAGAAAAAATAAACCTTGTGTGCACGTGTATGCGTGCGTGCGTGTGTGTGTGTGTGTGTGTGTGTGTGTGTGTGTGTGTGTGTGTGCCTGATCCCTCCAGCCACCAAACTGAGAGCTGACCCACATTGCACTTTGCCATACTGCAAATCAGAGAGACACAATCTGTCTTAACCCCTGCACCCCTCCATTTATAACACTCTTCCTTCATCATCCGTCCCCCCATCTCTCTCTCTGCTCGTCCTTCTTTCAGAGTCGCTTTCTCCCTGTTTCACCCATCCATCTCTCTCTGCCCAGCGAATCCCCCAAATCAGATTAACGCTGACATATGCTGCCACCATTAAGGCCACCTCCTGCACACACACACACACACACACACACACAGTGGTTTGAATCACTGACGGGAAGTTGAAACAAAATGGAGAATCCATCTCTCTCTCTCTCACACACAGACACACAGATCCGTCTGTCCTGTGCTTTTTGGAAAGATTAAATCTGCATGTTACCGGTCGGCACATTGTTCGCAGTTCTCGGGCTTTTGGACTTTGACTGCAGTTAAGCGAGCCCTTAAACACAGCCTCCGTCTGCTAAACAAACAGAGATTAAATCAGATACGAGCTCGTTTACCATGAGATTATTTCATGTGCAGCAGCAGCAGACGGCAATGTTACGACGCTAAGGTTGAGCTAAAACCTGAGAAGAACTTGACAGATTTTTTTTTCATTCTTAATTTTTGCTGTAGGTGATTAAACTCCACACACAAGCTGCACATTCGAGCTCCGTCCAGAGAGTCTCAGCTGTGTTTTCAGAGTCAAATCAATGGGCTAAAATTAAAGATCAGCATTTTTTTTTTGATTCAAGAGCAATAATGATGTAATTTTAAATTACACTCACTGTACAAATTGTGCACATTCTTCATCTGTACCGGCCATAATCTTTTCTTTGTGGTCTGTTACCCTCATTACTCTGGGCCTGAATGAAAAGCCAACACAGTCTGAACAGCTGCCGACTGGACCGACACAGAAATTAAAGCTGGATTTGATTCAGTCTCAACTTAAACTTTTTAGTTGCTGTCTTTTTCACTGGGAGAAGCTTGTCATACAGTGCTCACAACTAGTAATGTGTGTGTGTGTGTGTGTGTGAGTGTGTGTGTGTGTGTGTGTGTGTGTGTGTGTGTGTGTGCGTTATTGACTCAATCAATCACGCAGCAACATAATAACAGCAGCAGTGTGTGTACGCGCTCTGCGTCTCCTCTCTCGTCTGTTCAAACCTGTTCAAGTGGTGATTGACTTTAATTACTAACAGAGATGTGAGGAGCACAATAATATTCCCCCAGTATCTCTGCTGCTGCTCCTTCTCTCATCATCCATTTATGTAAGAGTGTGTGTGTGTGTGTGTGTGTGTGTGTGTGTGTGTGGAGGCCAGTGATGTAACAAAAGTAGAATGAGAAACAATGTCTGTCCTCTTGTTTCTCATCAGCGTTTGTACAAGGTTCTTCTTCTTCTTCAGAGTTATGAGTGGCATCTGTTATTGTACCTGAACAGCAGGGAGCTCTCTGATTGGACGGAGGGAGGTTTAACATCTGAGGAATCTGTCAGTCACTCTAATAATGAAGATTGGGTTTGATGTGAGGCAGCAGCCAGTGTCTGTGTGTGTGTGAGAGATAATGGAGAAATAGCTGTTCAGTGATTTATTATAATTGTTGTTTTATGGAGTCTGACTTTATTTAATTGCTTTAAATTCTGTTTGATGTTATAATTTTCCCTTTTTTGTTATACGTTTTTGACATTTTGGAGTTCAGCATCTTTACCGGCGCGTCATACATTGAACATTCATGGCTTCATTCACATGACACACACACACACTCTAACAGCATCAACATGGTGCATCAAAGACACGTTCTAATCATCAAAACATGGTGGGGCCAGATGTGGTTGGAGCTCCAAACAGAACGACAGCGGCCCGAGAGTGTGCCCAGTTATCACAGCAATGTGCCGCTGCCAGCAGGTAGGCTGGTAGCAGCTGGGAGAACTCGGAAGGAACCGGAAGTGTCGGAGAGTGTGTGGGGATCGGGATGTTGCACAGAGAGCCGTAAGTTGGGCAGGACCCATGACATAAACTGTAAAGAGTAACTGTTTCTGGGCCACTGCTTTCAGGCAGCACGGTAACGGACGCACAAAATCGTGCAACATAGAAAGTTGTGATATGTGAAAGTAGTGAGGATGAAGTGTGTTACAAAATAGTCAAAAGTTATTCAGCAGCTTCCTATTCATGCCCGTTTCCTCTGCTTGTCCTTGGACTGACACTTGTCAGGAAGCGTCATCCCGAAAACACTGGCTCTAATCATGATTGTAACTGCAAGTGGAGCCTATTGTTTATTTAAGCTTTTACTTTCTTTTATTATCTTGTAATTTTTATGTTTTAGTTATCATTTTATTTGATTTATCGATATTTTAATCCAAATTAAATGTGTTTTATTATGTTAGCATTTTCTGTTATATTTTCATCATTTATGTCTGTCCATTGTTAACTTCTCTATCATCATTATTATTATTATTTCATTTTATTCTATTTTAAATTCTCTTGATTAGCAGGCTTTATTTCCAAAGATCTCTAAAGCAACTTGAATTGTATCGAATTTGTTCTGAATGTGCCACATTAAAGTTTTGATTGATTGATTGATTGATTGATTTATTGATTGATAAAGTAGGTAACGGTAACAGTGACAACGACGATGCAACACAGCATTCAGGAAATGAAAGCAGTTTATTTTATGTTAAGCTAGTGGCTGTGGAAACAAAAAAGTCTCCAGACAGAGCAAAGACACCAGGAGCATTCAGGATCATGACACGATGGGGGCACATGTGAACAGGGGCTAAGATTTGAAAGAGTTTGTGGAGCATTGGAATGAAAAGTGGGACACACTTAGAGCTCATAATCAGATTGTTTACATGAAAGATTTTTATGCTTCGCATGGATTCTAAAAGGTTTAATCTGCCCTTTGAAAATTCCATTTCTCCCACAATGAGCCCATTTGCCGTGATGGCGATGTTTGTATCCTAAATGAGCTCGAACTTTGATGATCATTCCTGTAAACGCAGCTACTGTGAGTGTTAATATTTGGAGGCTGATATCGACGGTAATACATCAGGCAGCCAGCATGAAAACAGATGAACACAGGAAGGCAAGTGGTCCAGTGGACAGTGTGTGTGTGTGTGTGTGTGTGTTTGTCTCGAAGCTGTTGGCTTGTGCACATGTTGGGAGGCTCAGTAATCAGTTTCTGTTAGAGATGTTGCTCGTTAAATATGCATGCAGCCGCGGCGACACAGCATCTTTAATTAAACGAGAGTAATCCGCTGTTATTCCTGCATGAATTCTTCATGATCATTCTGTTGCCAATTATCACTGCGCGTCACACATGCAGACCCCGACAAGTCTCGGGCTAGTGTGCGAGGTTCTCCAGCAGGAATTTTAACTTTTTCATCTGGAAGACTATCATCGAGTTGGAAGGCTGGCGGTGGCGTGGGGGAGAAGAGCTGCAGTTTGCAGGAAGCATCCCAGCACCTTTACACCTTCACACCTTTTCGCTTTTACACCTGTAAATTTGGATTTTGTTACAAAGTCAAGTAACACCAAGGAAAGTATTAGATTCGCTATGATTTTTGATAAAAGAGAAAAAAAAATCATGTCATTTGAATTAAACACCTAAAATCCGCTACTTTTGATTGAAAGTACAAAATGTGCAAATAAGCCATTATGCAATCAATTATTAGCAATTTTGTCCATTTTAATATATGGCACAGCTGGAAGTCTTGCACTAAGTGGAAGAGAAGAAGAGTAGGTTTCTTAATGAGCAATCTCTGTTTATTACTGAGGTCATAGTGGTGGTGGTGTCGTACTGGAAAGTATTATAAGAAGTGGTGGTTCTAATGTTTTGGCCACCCAATTTAAAATGAATGATAATTATCACCTTTGTGACAGTTTTAACCTAAAAACAGAAAAATGTAACCTTGTAAAAGGAGAATGTCTGATCAGTGTGTGAAGCTTGTTTTGACCATGCTTGAGGAAGATTATTCGATCCTCGATTCAAATTTTTGCCTCTTTGAACTTGCGACAGTCGTGAACCTTCAATGAAGAACTGACCTTCCACTGCTAACTGACAGGAACAATAAAAAAATGGACTACAGACAGGCTGATGAGTCAAACCTTCCACTGCTTGGAAGACTGGGGTCACAGGACCAGCACCGAAATCCCCGTAGCTGTGGTGGTGCTGTGGTGGTGTTGGGGAGGCTTCGCTGCATCAGGCTCAGGGCGACTTGCTATAACTGAGGGAGACATGAATTCAGCTTCTACCAGAGAATTCTGAAGGAGAACGTCAGCTCGTCAGTCCGTGAGCTGAAGCTCGGCAGCAGCTGAATTATGAGGCAAGGCAATTAACCCAAGGGTATAAGTAAGTCGACCTCAGAGCGACTCAATTTAGGTTTTCAAATGGCCTAGTGTGGACCTGCACCAGCTATTAGGTTCAGGCTTCGATAGATTGATTTACATTTTGAAAACTTTTATTTTGAGCTTGCATCGTGTTAGATTTAGTTCAAGCACCTGAAAGTCTTGATACGATATAAAGTGAGCCAAATAACAGAAGCAGCTCTCTGTGTGATGCAGTGCTGCCTCCAAAAAACAAATGCAGGAGTGGAGTGAGAAGTTTCAGCCATCTGCCGTGCATCCGAGGCGCTGTGACATGTCATGTGTGAAGCGTGATGGCGGCAAACTGATCAACCGCCCGGGTCCTGTTCTTCAGATCGACGTGACGAATGAAAACAACTGGAGGCTTCGCGGCGTCTCCACGCAGGGATAAATAAAGGTTGCCTCGTTTCGGCAGCGCTCTGCATATTTGCTCCTGCAGTATTTACTAATTAGCGACCGATTCTTCTTCTTCTTGTGTGTCGGCCGCCTGCTGCACCAGCCAGAGAAGAAGCCAGTTTGAGTTTTATCACACTGAGGCAATGGCGGAGCTTCAGAACTGAAATTGGACTTATTATTGGACCTACCTACAGCTATTAATTAGAGCTTCATTCTTTAATTTCTGTAATTAATTCCCACCTGCGGCTCTTGTGTCAGTCCCAGCTGTCTGCAGAGGAGAGCGACTCTGCGAATAGACATTTCCTGCTTTGACGAGTCAAAATATCCGATCAGAGAAAAGAGCAGGTGTCACTAATAACATTAATGATCGCTCCGCTCCTTTTAGACAACGACATGGATCAGAAACATCCAATTCTTTGTACGTTTCCTTTAAAATAGACGAGATTAAAGCCTTCAGATCATCTTTATTCACCTTTTCCTCTCGCTGTGCAGGCGCCGTCCTATTACCTGCTCCAACAGCGCCAAATTATTGACTCCCTCCATCCTCCTGTTTATCCACTTTAATCTGCCAGGTCGGCTGAATCAATGTTAATGTGTTTTATGAAATGCCAACTCGCTGCCGGTGCTGCTCATCCTGATTAAATATTGACGAGAAGCAGCATATTTTGGTGGCTCTCTGAATGTATCGATCTCACCTGAGTTGCGTACCTGCGCCAGATCACGCTGCCTCTCTACAGTGGAGCGACAGCAGCAGGGTGACCAGGTACAACAAGTTCAACACGAGCAGCGTTTTTGTCCACATGATAAATCCAAAGATAACTATTCGCTCTTTTTTGCTTTCTTGTCTTTTTGTCTTCAAACAAGTGTCGCCTTGAGCCGTTATTTGCATGCATCACTTTATCTTCACTAACTCTGCCGTCTGTCCTTACCCACACGGAAGAAGCTAATGAAGCTTCATAGACATATTTGTGCCATGTAAATAAAATGTAATTTTTTCGACTCCTTTTCTATCCTGGATCCTTTGTCACCATAAACCAATTGATTGTCTGAGGTTGTCTGTTGCACACGTCCAACATCCTCCTGCATTTGCCCGCCATGTAACAGCAACCTGCAGCATACTGTCCATCACTAGGACGCTTCTTTGCAGCTCCTTTGCTATCTGGGGATCTTGTCTTGTCTTTCTGCTCAACTTGGACGAGCTCTAGATTCTTTCCTACCTTTTCATCCTAACTAGGAACCTCTCTTCTTCTTGCCTCCTAATAGGAAGTCTCCTACCTCCTCTTGCACTTGCAGTGTTTCCTAACTAGTGAGCTTTTGATCTCACTCCTCTGACTAACTATGAGTCTTACTTGCTCCCTGTTTCTAAGCCAAAATCCGCTGTCTGCCTTGGTTCCTTGCATCCATCTTCAGACCGACTTTAACCCTGGTGACTTATTCCATTAATAATATTAGTAACACCTCTGCTTTTTTGAGAAAAAGTCAAACTGTACATTGTGAAAGAGGCCAGTTGCAGCTGGAATATTTCAGCAGAGTTTCTGCACTGTTAGTTTGGTTAGTGTATGTGGATGAGCAGAGCAAATGCTGATGGTTGAATTCCCACTGTGAGCTGCTCCTCTGCCTCCTCCTCTGTCGGTGGTCACTCTGAGCATCAGTGGGCGAGCAAGGTTACTGAAGATGTTGATCGCTCTTAACATCATATCGACTGTTAGTGGAGTGAGTTCTGTGACAGCGGGAACGCCGGACAACCAATCACGTTGCTGAAAGGAACCATTCGGGTGTTTTGGCGAAGCGGTAAATTCCACCCACATTCTTCCTCTGCTGTAGCTTTATGTGCCCTCTCGCCTGTGAAGCCGCCGTGTTTCTGTGAATCCCAGCTTGCCCATTAGCAATGAGGGTCAGCTATGAGGGAGGCGGATGAGACGAGGGAGCAGCAGCGCTGTAATTTCACAGGCTTCCTGAATGCGTCTCAGGGTCTGAGCTACTGTTTTCTTCTGCTCCTGCAGAGCGAGCTGAGGTGGGGAGCAGCGGCTTTAACCCTGTGTGGGAGGACAGCGAGAGGAAGCACAGCTAATTATTTATCCATTCAGCGGCAAGATGGAGCAGCATGCCTCTGGCCCGAGGTTCCCCTGGCCCCACCTCTTCAGCGTCGTCCCAATAATGAAACCCAAACCACGAGCTTCATCTCTGAAAACCCCTCCCTTCATCTGATGCAGCTCGGTGCCCTCAGGGGTCAGAGGTCAAAGAGGGGAAATGTGAGTGAGGTGTCTCACTGAACCCATTACCCAGACTAATGTGTGTGTTTTGTCTGCCGACCTGCAGAAACAGAGCGCTTCACCTCGACACCGGCTGTTCTCATTAGAACCGCAGCGATAGTAAAAGCAGCCGATGGGTTGGGGCACCCTGAGGCTAAAGATTAGCTTCCACCGCTAACCTTCAGCCCAGGGTCGCGCCCTTCCTCTCCTTCCTCCCTCTGTTTGATTCATCTTCAGAGAGAACACAGACTGAGACGTTCTCTCATTCTCAGCTTTTGAAAAGCAGGAAAAAGGAAATTAGAAAACTGAACTTTTATTGGACCACAACTGCTGTTTCTGTCCTCTTCAAACTTTCATCAGGTTATACATTACATTTTACATTTTAGTCATTTGGCAGACGCTTTTATCCAAAGTGACTTACAGTAATTTTAGTTCATGCACAGTGGCGATATTCGGCCACTGGGGGCAACTAGGGGTTCAGTGTCTTGACACTTTTATGTAGCCAGGGGATCAAACCACTGACCCTGTGGTCCATGGACGACTGCCTTGCCAACTGAGCTACAGCCACCCCCAGAAAGTAAAGATATTCTCATTAGGATGATTATAGGAGGAACAGGAAAGAGAACTTCTTTGTCTTTGTTTTCACCTGCAGAACTGTAAAAATCATGTACAAAAGGCAAAACAAAATAGAAAAATGTTGCATTTTT
The DNA here is from genome assembly GCA_033026295.1 of Channa striata. Taxonomy (NCBI): domain Eukaryota; kingdom Metazoa; phylum Chordata; class Actinopteri; order Anabantiformes; family Channidae; genus Channa; species Channa striata. Next base: position 5,564,551 of record CM065173.1, on the reverse strand, counting down.
GCACAAAGCAATAAATTGATGTAATTATATTTTTAAGGGTTTTAATGGATGCATGCAAATGAGACGTGCAGGGGGAAAAGGAAAGATCAGGTGAAAATGGGTGGTGAGCCCCCGTGTTGGTGGTTTGGCTGCATGAAAAGGCCTTTAACCTTTAGCTAAGGCCTTTCTCACACTTGCTCCAAATGTCAGAAAAAGTGGGGCAGCATTTTACCTGAGCAGAAGCCTTAAAAATGCATGATTCTGTTTCCTGGCTTCACACACTGAATAACCAGACACATTGCAGCTATGGACCTCCAAACGTGTTCTTCCCATACGTACATACGCTCTTTCATTCTGCACTGTGTCTGTTTTCCCCGGTGTCGTTTCCAACATAACAACGTATGGATTTTAGGGAAATCCCTGTGGCATCGTGTGCAGGGCTGCTGGAGTTCAGATGTTGAGGATGAAGAGCTGGAAAAGTTTGAGGGAGCCCTGTAGCAGTTTGTTATTTCACAGTGGGACAGTCCTGAACACACTCGCTCTGATCTGTCAGCGTGTGATGCTGGACACTGGGACCAAGCCCGATTGATGCAAGTGTACTCACAGTTTTCAAAAAGTTACTTAAAATTTTCGGAGACACTGCAATTGCCGAAGGAATGCTCACACGGGGAAGAAGTCACACACGAGTGAAATGCGAGTTCTGTTCTCGAGCCTGACCAGCAGCAGCACTGTGCTTACGTTTAGAGGACGATGGGGGTTTAATCAAGTCTTTGTGTCGGCACGCGTTTCCCCAACCTTCACCGAGGCTGCGAGAGTCTAAACGCAGCCAGAGAAAATGCGATAATGCCGTAGTCACGAAACTGGATGTTGTTGTGCAATATTGGGCATGTTCTCAAATCCCCGTTATGTTGTTAGAAATCTGGTTGCATCTGGTAGATATATAAAAAAAATTTAGGACACAAGATTGAAGTTGGATGTCAAGAACTCAAACTCAGTGTTTTATGAGTTCAGGGCAAACCCCAGCACAACATTTCCCATCAGTTTTTACAATTTTTGTGTGACACAGAGGCACTGCCGCTAGATTCTGTGTTTATTGGAGGGACAGGTCCTGCTCGTACTCTAGTCTCGTTAGTCTTGTATTCAAAGCCTTGTCAGATAGGGCACAATTTGATATTGTCTGAGCTTTACTATTACAGGAAGTCAAAATAAAACAGAAGAAATAAGCAAAAAAACAAAACAAAAAAGTGTTTCCTTAAACATTACAAAGTGAGCTAGTCACCATAGAGTAAGGTAGATATTAAGCCGATGTAATTACAGCTAAATGATGAAATCTATTTTAGACTGTAAACTAAAGCAAAAATAATAAAATCTGAGTGAAATAAAGAGAACAGTTAAAAAATTACCAACAAATAAATCACAGGGCACATAAAGTAATATCAATAACATATTATTATGAATTTGAAATTTATTTACAAACTGATTGAAATTGTTTCTAAAGCTACAATATGCAACTGAGCTGGATCCTGCCACTCCCTGCTTGAAACCAGCTCTGCTCAGCTACCTACTCCCTGCATGTAAGACTTCCTTACAAATTAAAGTAAACCAGAAGCTCATAAACGTATGAATTAATGTTGATTTTTTTTCTGATTGGTCAGACGGTCAAACTTCGCTCAGAACCATTAGCGTTATTAAAAACACCAAGAAAAATCACATATTGTTACGTGAATAGATGTTCTCAGATACTTTGCAGCTCTGTTAATATGATACATGTGTAGCCCACGTTATGGAAGACAGTGTCAGGACCATAATATTTAATTATTTTAGTAACATATTACTATATCACAAAAATAATAATAATAATAAATGAAACTAAACTAAAGTTTCATCATGTAGGTTCAGGTAAATATTTATTATCTCTTCACGGCAAACAGTCGGTGTGTCATGTTGTTGGAAACAAGTGAACCTCACGTCACCAGTCTCAGATAAAATCTCATGAACATACCAGACATTAAATACACTTCCTAAAGTGACTTAAAACATAAACTTGGTTTTAGGGGTTTAGGGGGGTCGACATCTGTCTCTGGGATTACCGACCCCTGTCAGCTCGAACAGTAAATCCATAAATACTGTTTGGATTATTTCTATTTATCATATTACCATACTTACAGTAATGCTGTTGTTAACCTACATATTTGATATTATAGCATTAACTTCTGTTGACATCTGTTATCGCCTGGATTTCAAGTTATTTTTGCACAAACTGATTTGTTTTTGTCATGTTTCTGTTGTTTACTGCATTGGTTTATGTCGATAACTGCTGTAACTGAAGGTTTGCAGAAACAGCAAAAGACTGGACACGTGTTCTGTCTCGTTCATGTTTCTGAAACTCATTTTTCACTGAGGGTTTCTCTCTCAGTTTTTTATGGAAAAGTAGAAACATGCTTCTGAGGTAAATTTGTGTCCATTTTGGTCATTTTTATTTAAATGAGCATGCACCAAATGGTTTGGTTGGGTTGTTATAGTGCGATTTTGGCACCATTAGGGTGGTTTATAACCCTCACTCCACCAAATATTACTATATTCCAGAGAAATGTGAGCAAATAGCAAAAGTGCGTGTGTGTGAAAACAGAAAGTTATTGTAGCTGCTGATCAGTGCAACCAATAGTTTTAGCACCAACGGTGACAGTGACGCAGCTCTCATTTTTGAGTTGAAAATCTAATAACCACATATTTAGAATCAGTGTAAATAACAGCATATTGCGATTTATCTGACAATATGTGAAATGGTGCACAAAAAAAACGAGCAGCTAATGGCAAATTAAGTGCAATTAAAAAGAATATTGGTGTTTATTTATTTACCTTTACACAACATTAGCTGGAAATGGCCAATGAAAAGAAAATACACAGCTTTTTATGTTGGACAGAAGGGCAAACACTCGGAGGAAAAAGGATTTTTAGCCATAATGACATTTACCAATGCCCTCTTGAACATGATCTAATAAATTACTCAGCCCTGCTGCCTGAGCCACTAAACTGCTGAGCTCCAAGTCTGTCAAAATGTGTTGGATTGTGAGATTTTGGTGAAAGGTGCTAGTTTAAATTTAGAAATTTATGTTAATTCAGATGTCAGTATGTGTTTCAGTGATGTTTAGAAGAGAACTTTACAGAGTGAATCCAGTTGTGCCGGCCACATTTCAAATAATCCCAATCTGTAGACACCAAGGTGATGGGTGTCCAATAATCTCACGTACTGAAAAATCGCAATATTGTGGAACTATGTTTTCTTCTCTTTTCATGCAAATGCATCCTGGACTGTTTTAAATCAGGGAACCTTTATATAGGCGGCAACAGGAAGTTTCCAGAAGCAAAATCGACTAAGGCTACATTTATTTAATGGCTAAGTTTTATTCATATTTGACAGATTATTATTCCAAATCGTTATTATACATTTCATTTGTACTAAGTGTGTGTAGTATCAGCGTTTGCCTATGTACAGGGTAAACCTCCGTGTCTCCGTAATTAGGTCCGTTGTGATTAGTTCAGTGTTGAGCTGCCGTATGAATTGACCTCAGTTTGTGTTGCTAAGTTTAGAAAAACCTTTTTTTTGTCTCGTTTAGCATTCCTTTTTTCTTTCTTTTTTAATTGCAGTTAAGTTTTTTTTTCTTTTTTTCACATCTCTTTGACCCTAACTGCTTGGTCCCTGATACATTTGACTTTGGCAAAAAGAGCAAAACAGCTTCGTGCCATCGGAAACTGAACTTTTGTTTCATTTTCAACTTCCATTTTCCCTTAATTTGTAGCTACTGTTTTGGTTTTTTATCCTTGCTGTTTAGCGATTGTTACTGCTTATAATGTCCTTGTTGCTGTGGAAGCTTTTGTCTTCTTTCTCCCAGTCTTGAAAACATCCTTCCTGTTTGGTTCTAAAGCAGGACACCTCCTCCTTCTTCAGTCCCTCAAACCTACAGAAACCGATTTGTGATGTGGTAAATATGTTTGCAAACACTGCTTATTTCCACATCCAGCAGACATAAAACATCATAATCACTCATTAAAATAATGTTTTTGTTGGTTTCTCCCAACAGGATACATATTTGGCTGTTGAGTAGGTAACGCAAATGATTCCAGAAAATTGTGTTGTTGTTTTCCTCTTTTGTAGCCGTGATGTCAAAGCCCGGTCACGACAGTTCATCTCTACCAGAAACACCTTTCACATTGTCACGCTGATTTCCTGCCCACCTGGAAAGCTGCCGTTTTGTTCTTGTTTCAAAATGTGAGACTCCTTCAAACCCCATCGGTTTTAGGATTTTTTATAGCATACTAAGATCAGTATCCATCAGTCAGATGGGTTCATCAAAGACGCACCGATGATGATTTGCGAGATGGTCTTTGAAATATCTGAGCTTTAACAGGGCGGGAAGCAGAAACGACAGTGACTGACAGAAATCAGCGGCTGACAGTGACAAAGAGCAGCGGTGACATGAGCCCACGCAGGAGAATAAAAAGGTAGAAAATGTAAAGAGAAAGACGTTTCTTGTTCAACTTTGCCTTGATGATGTTCTCAGTGGACTGATCATTTACAGCCACTGTAATTAAAGACATTTACATGTTGTCTGCTCTCGGTTTCATCTCAGATTGATTTACAGAAAATATAAAAAAGACAATTGACACGGCTGCCTGTTCGCTGTGAAAACTAATTGGTAATTCTATTCTGGCGTGATATATCTGTGATGATTGTTTGAGTTAATAAAGGAAATCTATTACTGTGCTCCACCCGCCCTGTTGACTTAATGTGTCTGCGTGATTCCAGCAGTGCGGAAATGGAAATCAGTTTTCTCAGGTCTGTTTCCAAACAGTTCACTTTTAATTATCCACAAAATAAAGACGACATATGTTGTCATTTGGATCGCTACTGTTGAACTAATGATGCCCACTTATTAACAGACGAGACGACGCGGAGGAAACCTCAAATTGCTTGACACAATTTACAAACGGCACGTGCTGACATCAGACTCAGACTGTTTACATTACGCATTGTGACGAAAACATGTGGACGGGTTATTAAACAGGCCGACCAGGAAATAGTCAAGAGGTCAGCTGGCCTTTGGACCAGAGCCTCCGTCTGAAATCAGTAAATAATTGTTTGAAAACATGCATTGTTTGAAGACAAAAATGTTGACAAACCTGTTGAAAGAAACACAAAAAAGATTGACAGTTGCTAAGGACACAAAGGACAAAGCGGAGACACATAATGACTACAACAAACAGCCCAAACAGCAAACATACTGGACTGAGGGCATAGTTATGTGTGTGGACAGTTGGGACATGTCAATATTTGAGCAAAGCCATTTGCATTATCTGGCCGTAACGTTTGTGGAAATGTGAGCTTAATTTAATGTCTCTTAGTGAGTGTGTGCATTCACTTTGTTTAAATAGTGGTGTTAAGTATATTCAGTTGTCACTAAAATAATTGCCTTTTTATGATGATTCCTGTTAGGCAGGTGGAGCTGGTTTGAGGCAGGTGCAGTTTTCCTGTTTTCAGTTGTAAAGCGGGAACAGAAAACAGCGGGATTGTGTGTTAACTGAAGGATAAAGCGTTTTAAGTGATGACTGAATTCAAAACGACACTGTGGGGTTTGTAACCCACAGTTTAACGTTTCTGCTTTATGAACATTTGGACTCACGTGAATTAGGCCTTTTTGTGTTTGAAGCAGGTGTGGAGACAGTGTAGGACCAAGGTCTTGAGTTTTATCTGTTAACGTCGCTTTTGTGTTTCCAAACATCGTGCACACAGACATCGCAGGTCCTTTTACTCTATATAAATATATAAATAATGTGTGTGAGAAACATGAATAGAGCGGGATTTCTTTAGCAAACACAGTTAAATGGTCTTTTCATGTCAGCACGCTGCTGCATATTCCATGTAGTCTCATGTGTTTTTGAATTGTCTAATTCTCGCTGGATTAATTAAAGCAGAGATATTTTGGGTGGTGGAGGAAACAGCTTCACTGATGAGGAGCTACAGTTCCAATTCCACAGATGCTGCTGCTTGATGAATAAGACTCTGCCTTAAGACAGTGTCTTTATTTCTGTCCGTCTCTATTTCACGTTTCGGTTTTATTTGTGACAAGAAGAACAAGAAAAAGCTTTTGAATTTCTGTATGTTATGAGAAAAATGGTTCTTCACCATTTTTCTTATTAACAAATAACAAACAAACACTAGAACCAACTGTAGTGTCACTGGGAGACAGATGTGAAGAAGATGGTGCTCAGTCCATCACGGCATCAGATTTTCCTGAGGCTTGAAATTGTGGCGCTTTTTTACCTCCTTTCACACGTATTGACGCCACAGGCGCCCTTCGCTGTCACTGTTGGACACTCCAGCAGGGCCACTGTTTGATACCATGGGAACAACGGCGTCTAAAATTGACGCCACAGGTTGACTTTGTCGTCAGTATAGGAACTTCCAAGAGCGTAACCATTTGACGCCACGGTAACGACTTTCTATACACATAAAAACTGAATTATAGTTAGCGGTCAGTTACAAAACAAATTCTATAAAAATCTGTGACAATGGCACGTACCGTAATTCACTACTATAGTCACCAAAGGCACCATGTTAGGTTACGACATTATTGAATGGTTGGTGTCTGGACTGGAGTCGAGCCCTGGTCTCCCGTGGAGGAGTCCTGTGTCTTGTTCTACGTCCACCTCCTTTTTGAGCAGCCGGTCACCAAATGGCTAAATTTTTCATTTTTCCCCCAAACCAAACGTGAGACAGGTCACTATTAAAAACTAGAGACAAAGTCGGAGCAGGCAGGAAGTCAGGGAGGACACACCACTGGAGTTGTGGTGTTTCTCTGGTCTCATCCACCTTATTATACAGATTGTTCAGATGTACGTACACGCACATATTTCGGAGTTATACTGCCTGTGTTCGAAATGTTTGAGTCTGCAGACCTTCAGTCTGTGTCTGAATCATCTTATTCAAATAGAAAACCTTTTCACTAATAATTTGTCACTCTTTCAAGGACTGAAAATGAAAGTGCTCCGTCTTTGTTTTACATTTCAGGCTGAATGTTTTTGCTAATTAGTGTTATGAAATCAAATGAAGCGAAAGCAGAGTGCAGGCGGAGAGAAATGCAGGTTCCTGAACGAGAGGCCTTGATGACGCTGCCAAAGTTTTTCTTCTTCCTTTAATCACTGATCAGTCAAAGAAGAACTCATTCATTTAGATGAATAGTTACATGTGTACATCAAGAAAGATGCAGACGCAGAATAACAGGACTAATTATTATAATTTATTTGGTTTCACCTTATTTGTCCATAGACCTGTTAAATCTGTGCAGCTTCTACCATCAAGGTTCATTAATTAAGAATTAATAGAGTTACACACACGAAGTACAAAACAATACAGACATAGATGGAGAAGTTCTATGTGGATGTAGCAGCCTGTCTCCTCCACCTGCTTCCCCGTCCTCCTCCTCAGACAGGAGGCGCTGATGGAATCAAAGCGGCATCGACGTCGCCTTTGAAGTCGAGATGGTGAGATGAAAGGAGTTCTGACCTCTCCTTCCTGCATCACCTCCTCCCTGTCCCTCTCGCACTCTGTTCCCCTCATATTCACTCACCTCTTCCCTCATCACACCTAATTTTACTTTTACAGGATATCATGGTCATTACTTTCCTCCCAGAATAAGAGTCTGCAGCCCCCACCCCTCATCAGTGAGAGGTGGAAAATGACAGTAATGCTTAGAAATGGCCCTGTGATGGTCTGGCAACCTGTGCAGGGTGAACCCCGGCTCTCCTCCTGCGGCGATGGCGGGGATTGGCACCAGTACCCCACAACCCTCCACTGGATGCAGAAGATGGATAGAAAAATGGATGAATCGCAGAGGATGTGGGGCTTTATGAAATGGTTAGCGTGGTAACATTTTTTTGACGTGTTCACTACTAAAAATAATCTCATTATGTTCACAGGAAACGTGATGTGGTTGAATTTCGAATTTGCAGTTTACTTGAATACGAGCGTCATTTTTTGGGAGACAGTTGCCGTGAGAGACGTGTCTACAGGTCAAACCTGATAGGCTACATACTGTGGATGCTCTTCAGTGAGGCAGTGCTGCAAGCTGAGTGAGTTAGGACAAACCTGCACAATTCTGGAAAGCTTATGACTCATATGTTTATCAGCTGTGTATGAATAAAATGTACTCAGACAAACGTTTGTGAACATGTTAATCTGCAGGCCGCGTCCTATTAAATCTACACGTTCACGTTCACATTGTAATGCTAAAGCGTTGTAAAGCATGTTCATATTCCAGCCATGTGACGTGTATTTTTTCTTAGTACTAGTAACTTATATAAATGACTAAATAAACACGAATTCTCTTTCTACAGCATGAAACGCACAGACGCTGAGCAGTGGACACCAACTTAATGAAACTTCCACATTAGTTGGACACATCACTCCATCTGTGTCCCCTATCATCCAGCCACTTCCCTTTACCACGTCTCCTGCCTGTCTACAGTCTTAGGAAACAGCTCAGAATCCCACTCGCACATTTACGTTGCATCAAAATCGGCAGTGTCCTGGAGAAATCAGCTACAGTTACCAGGCTTCTCATTTACATCGGAGAAGAAATCAGCTGCTGGAGAAAGCAGGCTGTTAACTGCACACGAGCACATCCCAGCTCCTGCACCTGGACACTTGTGTCCGGGTGGCGTCTCCGATGTAGGCGCCTCATTCAGGTGATATAGAATAGTGTTGAAAAGACGGATGTCGGAGGGAGTGTGAATTTGTAGAGAAAGAACATTAGAATATCCAGAAAATGTGTTCACACACATGCACTATAATGTCTGATGGCTGCAGTGAGGAAGACTGTCCTCCATTAGTGATGAAGACGTCCACCCTGTCAGTTTGTAATGGGTTGATGTTATTTTTTTTACCTCCCTGATAAACCAGATTAGCACCAGGAGGCCGATATCTGAACAGACCCGCTCACGGTGCCGGTGTGTGTGTGTGCGCTTTAGCTCTGTTAGTTCGTGTGTAGGCGGAACCTGTGTGGGTTTCAGGGCAGCGTGTGATTGGCTGCCAGCAGGTGTGTTTGGTGAGTGGCGGCTCTCTAATGAGGACCCGTGGGAATCGAACTACAGACCTGTGCTCTAACACGGCTGCAGGCAGTAGGGCCTCCTTCTCCCATCTTGCTCCCCCCTTCACACACACACATCTTAGCCAGCTGTGGCTCATGTTGCGTTCAAGGCATAAGGGGAAGTTGGTCAAAGACAGTTTCCTGTGAGTAAAAATTACCTGTCATACAAAATATACTGAAAATACAGTAAAAGAGTTACAGCGAATGTACATGTCAGCTCACATTTTACATAAAAACTCACATGTGCTTGATTTCAGGTGTTTCCAAAAGTACAGAAAATTTGATTGTGGACCTAAAACTACCAGACGTTGGCTCATCTTTTAGGTGGTAAAACAGTGGTAGGTTTTGGACAATAACTGATACTAAAACTACAGTGCCTAACGTTTTGTACATTAAAATAACGACTAAAGACTTGGTTTGATGACTGACTTATACCAACGATGTCTCTGCATCTCTGAATCTTTAATTTTGGGGTCCACTTTACGCTCAGGAGCAGTGCATTGCCTTACGACACCAGGCAGCACGAGGCTGCTCCTTTAATATATTCATGGGTATTATTAGCATGGCTCAGCGTGGCAGATGTGGCCAAAAAATCAGTGATGCTACAGTGAGAAAGAGACCAGATGAGAGTAAATGTTAAAGTGGTGGAGGTAAGAGGTGAATTGCTGAGCTGGTGTTGGCTCGTTATGGTTCAGTTTCGTTAATGTAAAGATCACAGTGGATAGACATGGTAGAAACGTGGTCGTGCGTATTTGTGGACAAGCTCAACATTTATTCCCTAAAATGTTTCAGTTGTTTTTGTAGCGGTGATGAAATCCTTTATTGATGCTCCAAATTAACAAATGCAATTTATTTAAGAATTGAAAAATGAATTATGCAGTGCAGCAGTAGGGGGAGACAGATCTTAAAAGCTTTTTAGTACGGTGCCACTTTCTAGGCTATTAATAAATCCCAGTTTGTCTTTCTCACATTGAATTTGAAACTAATATTTGTAAATGATAAACATGAGAATCGTTCCTGTGTTTACCTTAATCCCAAACAATGTGCACATATTACCTAAATACAGATGATTTTCAGCACATTTCTGCTTCATGTTTTCTCGGGCTGCAACGAACAGCAGTGACGATTTCCTCCTCTTTGTTAACAAAAGTATAGATTCACCACACACACACAAACACACACACACACACACACCAACCACGGCACATCAGTGTGTCATACTGTCAGTGCAGTTTGACATGTCAACTCCTGACAGAATTACACTTGTTGACGATCTTTCCCCCTCGCTCTTGCTCACCACACACACACACACACACACACACACACACACACACACACACACACACACACACACACACACACACACAGTCACGCACTGTCAGTTTGTCGTGGCGTGTCACCTGATGCCTCAATCCACCACACACAGAGCTGTCAGTCACCCTGACAGCCATATTGTTAAAGATGGCCAAGAAACAAAATAGCTTCTAGAAATGCGTGTGCATGTGTGTGTGTGTGTGTGTGTGTGTGTGTGTGTGTGTTTGTGTTCACTTACCTCTTTTTTTGGCAGTTCGTCTACTTTTTGCTGCCGTGTAAATCATTGTTCTTTGATCTCTGTGGGTTCAGGTTCTGTGGTTTCAATATGTAAATCAAAGTGTGTCCTCACGCACGTCTGTGGAACGGGTCAGGCTGGACGTCCCTCAGCTGCCTCCACCCAGATGTTTTAGCATCAGTGTTTACCAATGAGACCTGGGACTCGTGACTGCACTTGGCCTTTAGCCATCTAACCTGACATGACTTTCTCTCCTCCCTCTTTACCCACATCAATATTTAGGATATATAAATATTTCCAGTAAATCATCTTGGGCAAATCGGCCAGAAAACAAACACACAGAGATCAACAACTTCCGGCGTGTCCCTTCAGGGTCACCCATGAGTTTTTAAGCCAGACAACCTTCCTGTCTCAATGCCTAGGGCCACGCCTGTTGGGGTGGTATTCGAACCTGGATCCCAGCCCAATACTCCACCACTGCGCCAATAGTCCCCATATTCAAGCTTTGTCAAAAGTGGGTCTGAAGTGGCCTTAGACCACCATCAAACCTCTTCCCAGTAAAGGAGCAAACGTTCTGATGGGGAAAGAAGCTGCCTGAACTTTTCCCAAGGAATTTTATATTAAAAAGCTAAAGCGGCACCAAAATCACAGTTAGCAAGCACATACGATTTTATATTAAAATAAACAGACTCATATGTTTGTAAGATGGTCATTACAAAGTTTTTCACCCTGTTAAAAACCCTCCAGAACACAGTTACCTGCAGGGGTCTGTGCAAATGCTCAGACCGTCTGAGATTTACCAATATCAGAAAGAACCAGTCAGTACCAAATAGTTTCAAGCAAGATTTTCTTTCAAGTTAAAATAACCACAGTCCGGGCTTAGATGTAATTAAAGGGTGGAAGGACACTCTTGACTGTGTCATGCATAATTCAGTTTGCTCTTACTGTCCTCGCTGTCCATGTTTGACACTGCAAAACTCAGTATTTGTTAAATATTATTTTAATGACCTGTTATATTAAAATAATGATAATGAAAGAATTCTGAAGTAATATGACTTGTTTATCACTTGAAACATAAAGATCAGAAATTGGAATTGACTTAATTTGACTATTGACCTGTACTCAAACCTGAAACTTGCAAAACATTGACATTGGCACATTTTTGTCAAATAGTTATTTCTAATGAAAGAAATGTCAAAATAACAGAGGAAAAAACATTTATTTATACAAGTTATTTTAGTGTTAAGAACCTGATAAATTTGATATAAAAATCATCTTTTTACACATTTATATAAAATTAGAGCTAAATTTGTACAGTTTATTAGTTTTGTATGAACATGCAGCCCAAGTCCTTTTAAACCAAATTCAAATCAAGCTTTTTTATATAAAAGCCAAAATTGCTGAATTACTTTAAACAGTGACACTCTCAGTCCCTTCACCCTTTACCAGGTGCTTTTATTGTTAAAAAATGTGTTAAAAAACTGTAGTATTGATTTATAACAATGACGAACTGTCACAATGCAACTCTGAACAACCCTTTATACACAAAATATTTTTGATGGGGTTGTGTGACTTAAAAGTAAATTAGGAAAATGTGAATATATCAATAGAATCTCAGGGTGTTTACAACATCTGGCTCCGTCACACATCACTTATAAGTTCAATGGCTGGAACCTGCCGTCACTCCGTAATGGAAAGACAGATCGCTGTTTCAGATCTGTTTTACTCCACACACACCCACACACACATGCATATACACACAAACTCACATATGTATTTCTTTGTAAAGGGTATTTTGTCATTTTGTAAAACCATGACTCAGGGCTCATGGGCCAGAGTGCACAATGACCAGAAGCAGACAAGATATGTTCTAAATTAGACACCAAAACACAAAAACAATCACAAGATATTCACAAAGTGACCAAATTTTGCTAAAGAAAATTACAAAAATAGAAACAAGAATCTAAAAAAAACAACATCCATATCTAAAAAAATCTAAACTAACTGGACGGTTTTAAGATTCAGTAGCTGTTTCCCCCTGTTTACAGTCTCCTATCTATGCTAAGCTACACTAGCAGCTGGCTTTTGTTTCATGTTTTATTGTTCAATAAAAAAGTGTCGATCCTGTCATCTTATCTCTGAAAAAAGCAAATGTCAAATCTATAATGGACGTCCTGCAAAAAGGAAGATGGTTGTTAGACACTGCAGAAATGTAGAACAAGACAGGAGAACAATATACATCGCAGCTATAACATTTCAAATGTATTTCATGTCAGAAAACCTATTCAAAATGTTCAAAGCAGTAATTAAATTTCCATTGTTGTTGGTATATTTTTAATTACTTTTATTTATTAATTATTATTATATATGCTTTACATTTATTATCTGTTGTGGTTGAACCTGTTTATTGCACCTGTGTGTCGCTGTTGGTCTCCACACAAACTGTGTGAGTCTTTGTTTCACACAGTGCAACACTCTCTAGTCATGTCCTGACCTTAATTGTGTTGTCGTGAGTTGAATGGACTGTCTGTTTAACACAAACACATTTTTCAATAATTGCATGTTAGTACTTGTCTCTGCAAAGCTTTTTTGTTTCTTCGAAATTGTCTGTTGTCAAAACGTCAGTTGTGTTGTCTGTCAGGAATCAAGGTTTGGTTGAAGTAACTCAGCGCTTCATTACAGTTTATTCAAATTGTCATTATTTCTTACTGACTGCACATTAATTTTTAAGTTGATAAAAAGCCAAATTTCTGCGATTCAAACCGAAGTTACAACAGTAAAACGTGCCAAAAAAATAAAGAGGTTTGACTCGGAGGTAGAACGATTTCCTCTCTCGGGAGGCTTTTGTCTTTCCTGCCAAATCTCCAAACCTACCACGGTCCACGTGTGGAAAATTTTGTGAAGCTCAAACTTGTGGAATGGTCAGTTAAATTACCAGGGACCTTCGGGAATAGTTCAGGCCACAAGTTGCCCGGCAGTGTTAATCCTGTTGTTAGTCCTGGCTTAAGTCGCAAAAAATAGCTCAAGCGTGACACAGAGAGAGAGAGAGAGAAAAAATCAAACACTGTACAGTAAAAATACACCACACTTAAAAAGAACACTTGAGCCCTTGAAGAGGGACAGAAATTAGCTCCAATATCTGGAAAAAAATACCATTTCACATCTCAAATAAAAGCCTCTCCATCATTCAATGCACATCACATTTCCAGACAGTGCAGTTTTAAGAGCAGAATGATTTCATGCCACGCGGAGCAACGATGACAACATGACACTAGCGCCGAACGAAGAATAACACTGTAGCTCGATAGTGTTTTTTTTTTCATAACATGATGGTTATTGATCTGCAGCGAACACAGTTCATTCCCAGAGGACTTTAGGACGAGAGCTGAAATAATTTCATTTAGTGCGGTTAAATACGCTCGTGCGGTGCATCATTTCAGCGAAGGTAAAGCAGCAAATGAGGTTTCTTTATGAACCAAAGAAAACAGTCAGAGCAGGATCAAGGATGCTCTTGAGGATTCTGGTCTCAGCGCAAATAAAGAATGTCTCAGGAGAGCTCTCACTTATTTATGAGTATTCCGGTCATGGCACTGGTCAGTTACTATTCATTAATAATGTATTCAAATGAAATTGAGAATGAATAACAGTTTAGCTGCTCTCCTTCATGTTCACTCACACAGAAGCATATTTTGAGCGAGAAAGATGACAGTCAGCATCTCCACCAAATGCATTTTGCCATAAATAAATCAAACTGAAAGGCTGAAATGATGCTGGCTTTAGCTGTTCCCATGTAGCAACACACACACGAGACGTCTGCTGCCTGCGACGGAAGCTACCACACCGACACTGTACATTGCTGTTTATTGTGACAATGCATGAAATGTTGATCCCCAAATGACGAGACTATTAAGGGGAATTAGACGAAAAAGTCCTTCATTCTTGTGCATCCCGGAAGAATGCATCTAGGTGTCCCTCACACTTCTGCATTAAAGTGCATGATTTCTATTCTAAAACACAACTCAGGGTTTGTAAGACTCTGAAAAAGTGTTCTGTGTCTCATAGCTGCTTCTTTTGCAATTATTCTCAATATGTGGACAATAACTGTGATATTTAAAGAAGGTTACGTTATATTGGTGGAGCGGATGGTGCTGCCACCTCACAGCTGGAACTTTTGTGGGTTCACATGCCTGGTGAGGACACTCTTCTATAAAGAGGAAAGAACTCAAATACAGGGTTTTTCATTGGAATGGACCAAAAATTATAAGCAGCGTGAACCAGCAGGACTGACAGCTGCTGCATTAAAAGAAAAAGGGGCATAGTTGATACAGGTACATATTCATCTGCATGGTTCACAAGACGGCCAGAATGGTGCTTAAGGGGTTAACAGCTTAAAGGTTTGAATCCCTGGCCGACCGCAGCGTTTCTGTGTGGAGTTTCCATGTTCTCCCAAAGACAAGCGTGTTAGGTGAACCGGTGACCCTTCATTATCTTATAAAGTATATCTGGTCATTTTTGATTTTCCCTTTACATTTCACCTTAAAACCACCGTGCCAATAGCTTGTTTCATTGTCTCACCTGTGAGACTTTACAGATTTTTTTCTATTGTGATATACTGTGTTAGCACATATGATCTAAATGCCTATGAAACATGAAATATGAGTAGGAAAATTTTGCATTTTTAACCATCTTTGTGTTTCAGCAAAATAAAATATAAAAAAAGGTGAGGATGTTCGATGCTAGATGTGTTCTAATTTGTGCAATTGAGCACCAGCGTTCCGTTTATCGTGAGTCTGGATTTACTTGGCCTATTGACACCATCCAAAACCAGCACAGAATTTGACAAAAACTGCCACGGAGTTTGACACATCCATAAACTCCAGAGCGTTAACTGCCTGTACTGTAGGTTTGAATAAGCCGCTGTAACCCTAAAACAGGATTGGCAGTTACAGATAATGGATGAATGGAAGTTACATTGTTAGAGTATTAATACTTGCATATTATAATATCATTAAAAAAATCCAGAACCAGAAACAGCCTGGTATAAACATGCCAGGTGGTAGCATTGCACCTCAGAACTGGGTGCGATCCACCATTAAATGGAAGGAAGAAGAAAAAATGTGGCAGCATCTGCCGGTTTACCTGCAACCACTACGACTAACTGCAACTGCATTTACTCTGGGGATACTGTTGCCTGTTAGACTGTTAGATTGCCCAAATGCGCGAACGTGAGCATGAACGGCTATCAGTGCCCTGACAGACTAGTAATGCCTTGGATATACTTGCTTTTAAATATGCATTTTGCACATGCAATACAGTAACCTCATGTAACCTCATGTAACCTGTATGGGTTTGGAGCATCAGCTTAAAACAGTGTTTGAGCGGCGCAGCAGTGTCAAACAATATCTGGGACAATTTGGAAAGTCTGAGCTTGTCATTTGTCTTGTCATTTTGTCCACGTTTATGTCTTTCGGGGTCGCTATGGCTTGTGTTTATTTGTGGGAAAGTAAAAATTCACAGGGAAGAAATTCTGTTGCTGGTCAAGGATAATTAGACCGGAGACTGCCCCCCGTGGATAACCTTTTAAATCCTCTGACACACATAAAGTAGGCAAGTAAGTGTGTGAACAATGACTCTGGTGACGCCACCGTTATCTACCTCTACACATGGTGTAGTGCAAGTTTTTCTAAGGCTTAAGTGGCAGCGGTGCTTCGAGAGCATTTGCACATGGGTGGCCAGACCGCCCCTGCTGAGTGGTATAGATAATGGATGAATGCTTGGAGGTTATAAGGAGCCTCATTAGTTTCACAGAGACACATTTGAATATGAAACCTTTAATCCCAGGTAACCAGCTGGTAGAAAAGTTGATAATAAGTTGATTTATACTATTGTTGCTGAAAAGTTTGGAGGATTCACCCGTGAACGTGAAGGGCTACTGCACAATGAGGAAGGCAGAGCTGGAACATCTGTGCATTTATCGCCTGCGCTGATGTGCGACAGTTTGAACTGAATAAAAAGGAATTCATGCCCAAATCAGTGGGTGTCGGCCCAACGCCAACCCTCTCCTTTGTGCTTCACACTGAGTATTGTAACACTGGTGTGGCTGATGCACCTCGACACACGGGCTACACGCCATGATACGCCGTACAGTCATAACATCTTACTGTACATCCGGTAGGTAAAGCACAGCTGAAGCTGGATGAAGCCTTCTTGAATAATTACAAATAATAATTAATGGTAATCAGGCCTCCATTGGTGGTTGACCTCCCTGTTACCATGGAGACCAAAACACACAAACACAATAAGGGAAGATGCTAAATAGCTCTGTGTGTGTGTGTGTGTGTGTGTGTGTGTGTTGGAGACAAGCATAAGGGTTCTGGAGCTGGCAGCACATTAGTGTGTGTGTGTGTGTGTGTGTGTGGCGTTGATGAGAAAGGATGATGACACACATACAACAAATGGCTCATTAAATGCTCAAGGGCGTGTAGTTGAAATGTGTGTATGTTGGAGTGTGTGTGTTTATATGTGTGCACTTCACGTTGGGGCGGAGCTGGCAGATTGATTGGCAATATTTTCCAATCGGTGCCATGGTAACAGCTGTTCAGGAGGGAGAATACATCCACCCTAAGCTGCTGAAATTCTCTTCTCTTGCTCTCTGTTCTGTTTCTCTGTTCACATCACGCTGCTGTTTTGAAGCTTTCTCAAAATGCTCTTCAGAGAAAATAAACCTGTAAACAGAAGTCTGCCCGGACGCAGCTGGCGGGAGGCGATATAGGAGCGGTGTTAAGAAAACAGCTTTGTGTAACCTCCTACTCCGCCTGTGATCATTTGTTTGAATTGTCAATTTAACCGATGATCCATCCAGTCTGAATGTGAGCGCTGGGTGTTTGTGATAGAATAATGATCTGTCCAGGACGGAGCCGACCCCTCACCCACTGTGAAAGCCCTGACCACACTTTTCAACTCTCAACATATGGCAAAACTTTCTATTTTACACAATTGTACAAATGCCTTTTTACAGATTGATATAGCCAAGCTTCCTTTTTCTGCAATAAAATGTGCGTCTCAGTACAATCCTTACTAAGATCAAAAATCTTTTTTTTTTTTTTTGGCCACAATTAAGGAAATTAAATTAAGGAACATGGTCAGACAAATGGTTGGTTGAGTCAAGTTAACTGAATTTTTAAGAAGAGGTAAAAACACCTGTAATGTTGCATGAGAGTAAAATAAAGTAGGAGACAAACATGGTAAAGAAAAATAATCAGGACTTGAAGGCCTGTTCTATAAACTTCAGTCCGGACCTTGGGACAACCAGGAGCACCTGATCAGAAGACATGAGCACCTACAGATGGTCCAAAGACCACAGTCCCAATTTTGTCTTCATTTAGATTGAGAGAATTCAATGGCGTTACAGTCTGTCATTTAGCAGACACTTTTCTCCAAAGCAACTTACAAGAAAGCAGCAGACACTAGGCACAACTTGGTGGATTAGTGCCCAGGGACATGGAACCTTCAGGATCATTGACTCTGTGCTCTGCTCTACCAGCTGAACTAGTTGTCTTAATCAACAGGAGTCTTCAATCTTTCACCCTTAAGAGCTACTTTTACTGAATGAAAATGGCTGAGAGCTGCTCGTGTTCGTTACAATTACTCTCAAAGTCTGCAACACTTATCATCATGCTTGACACCAGCTCACTATTTTTAATCAATTTATGTAGGACTAACACTTTGGCGAGCTACTTGGAAAGTGGTGGCAAGCTACCTGTAGCTCACAAGCAACATGTTGGAGACCCCTGATTTATGACATCCATCCCTAACGTCCTCGAGAAAATCCCTCTCGATGGGATTTCAACTGAATGCTGAAGCCACTGGAGAGAGACGCCATATTGATTAAAGATGGATCCAAGTAGGAGCAAATAAAATAAAAAACAGGATTGGACCAAGAATGGACCCTTGAGGTACCCCACAAGGGAGGGGGAGCTGTGGAGGAAGAAAGTCCATCAAGTTTTACTGAGACGGTCCATTTGCTCAAATAGTATTTGAACCAATTTAGGGCATATCCTTGGACGCCCCAACATTTACTGTGGTCCAAAGTAATAAGCGCATCATTACTCTAAAAGCACCAGATTGTCAACTGGTAACAAAAGCTCATTAAGAACTTTTAAAGGAACTAATTCAGTGCTGTGATGAGTGCGTCATGTGTCTCAGGCTGAGATAGAGATAATTATCTATGCTTTTATTTCATCCCATTTATTGTTACTTCCTCTTCACTTAGCAAAATGGACCATTTGTCAATGGTCCAGAATGCTGCTGCAAACTACATCTTCATCGAGAGGAGATAAAGCATATCCTGATCTTTTTTACACTGGCTCTCCATTAAATTCAGATTCCAATTTCAGATTCTTGTGGCAGCTTTCTGAGCCTGACATGGTCAGGCATCTACTGCAACCTTACATCACTACCAGAACTCTGATCAAGCCCCCTCGATGACTGTTCCTCACTCCAAACCTAAAGTTGGTTGTGCCCAAAACTCTAGTCTGATGCACATAAAGAATAACTTTTCTAAACCATTCATATTGTCCACAATTAACCACGCAGACAATCTCTCCGCTTGATCGCTTGTCAGCCAGGAGCCTGGATTAGCTTGTTCATCTGTGCCATTGACCTCCATTGAACATGAAATTTCTAATTATAAATCTGTAATAATTTAATTTGACATCAGCACATGTCTACAGGACAATTTCCAGTAAATTTGAATTATCAGTTTACAGGAGTACAGCTATCATAATGGATGCATGTGATTGTTAATACATATTAGCCTTTTCCACACATGCACCGGAATCCTGAGATTCCGGTGTATGTAAGAACGCACATTTCTGAGTGAGGCACTCCTGACGTTATCCGGACTTTAAACCTGTGGTTCCCCAGTACATACAGTGTCCATTTTATTTCTGTGAGTTCTTACGTGCAGGGACGATTTAAAGCAAACGAATGGGCATGTTGACCCACTTTCTATCACTCAACTGCCGTGGCAGTTTTTCAGATGCACAATTCCAATCTGCAATGTGTAAACAAAGGAGATTCCCACCGCCTAAGTTGTTTCTCATGTTGTGCCTCCTGACCACTCACTGAGATCGAGCAGAGTTTCTATTGGTACGACGCATCTGTCTCCATTTCCCAGTGTGTGTTAAATGTGTGAAACGACAAAGTCAAGAAAAAAGCTAATTTCTTCAGAAAATGTCCCGAGTTCAAGTGTGAAACCGGCCTTGAATAAATGATTGTAATATTTGTCTAAACGCATCTAGACACAATCGAAGACAGGGATAGAAAGAAGAAAGAAATCCGCATCCTTACTGACACATGTGTTTAGCTGTATTGATTTGGAATTGACCGTGTATTATCCCGATCCTGCTGGGCTGTGATCTAATCACTCGTATTGATAACAGTGTCACACCTGCTCCACAGAAACAACTGACGGATCCGTATGAAGGTTTCGGTGCAACGGCCCGTGATAAAGGAAAACAACACAACATGTGGTGTTTGTGCACACAGTCCATTATTTCCTACAAGGGGACACGAGGGCGTGCGGCAGGGCTCTTACAGCGCGGTTGTTTATTTCCTGCATCACTGTGGAGGGAGAGAGAGGGGTAGAGAGACCCTACCTGTGTGTGTGTGTGTGCACCTCCACTGTGTTCCCAGTCCTAATGGGATAATGAACAGCATTTATTCAAGAGGGTTCAAAGGTCACCTGACAAACAGCAGGTCAACCATCTTGTTTACACCCGTCTCCGTTTCCGTGACGCCCGGCCAGTCAGACGCAGTGATCGCGACCCCGCCCACCGTCACCTCACTGTTGATGTTTCTGTCGTCTGATTGGCTAACCTGCCAACCTGTTAATTAGGCCACTTTGCCTTCTCTCTACATGGCAATTAATGTCGATTTGCATACTTGGAAGCACATTTCAAACACACAAACCACCTCAGCCTCAGATATCACCCCTGTAACTATGGTTACCATGCTGATAAACAGTGTTCATTCATTACCTGTGATCTACAAGCATGAACCACAGTGGGGTCATTTTCTGTCAAAACTGGAACTTGACTTCAGATCAACATATTAAAGGATCATTTGCTGATTTTTGTGCTTGTTTACTTCTAACTGTGGTTCACTATGATGTATTATAGCTGTGCATTTAACAAAACATAAAATTAAAGGTCCAGTGTGTACGATTTAGAGGGATCTGTTAACAGAAATTTGAAGCAAGTCATTTGCATATTTTCGGGTGTGAAGTGTTCCATATTTATGAAATTAATGGGTTGGTCTGCTTCCTCTGTTTATCTACATTCTGATTGGCTGTCTAACACAACTCACAGTGTCAGTAGCTGGACTTGCACAGCAACAAAAAAAGGGGAAAGAAATAAATCAAAAGAAATATGTAGAGAATTAAAAGTAAGGATGTAGAGGAAGTGTTAGGGGATGCTGGGTAACAGTGGCAGGAAGTTGCTATCCAGGCATGTACAGTGGACATGAGCAGAGTTCCTGCAGCTGTACTTACTGCGGTGGATTCAGGGTTATTTCCTACAGTCAGTGATCCAACCAAGTAGTAGCGGCTATGGTGGGAAAGAACAATGGGAAGTTAATGCTCAGGACATGAAGGGGAACAGGGACTGAACCACGGGAGAAATAAACAACGTCTCCCCAGACAATTCATTTCGCAGGACCTGCCTATAAACAGACTACAGCACCCATCAGCCACAATAGTAAGACCAGCTGGTGGTTTTAACTCCAACAGGGATCGATTGGTGCCAGAACACACCCTGTGCCCCACAGTTTGCTGTGTATGCAGCTGTACAGCTGCACACTTCAACTAAAGTCCGCTGTGGGTCAGTTCACGGGTCTTACATTAATGGGTCAGGTCCAGAACTGAGGTTTGTGGGTGCAGGTTTGGAAAAACTGAATATCGTCAAAACTACTCCTTTACGTTGGCACTGCATATAAAAGCACAGACTCCTTTTAGAATTTGTTAGAATTTGAGTTTTTCTCTCTACTCCCCACTTCTCCCTCTTTCCCACACACAACATTAGTTATTGAATAAAAAACTGGCATTACGAACCAACAACATGAAAACATGTCATCATTGTTCCACGTGACCAGCGTAGTCCCTTCTTACAGCGAACTTTGACTTTGAACTAACTCAGCCCGACATTTTGTGGTGTTTCCATGGTTGGTCACTGTTTCTGCTGTGAATCCTCGCCTTGAAAACCTGACCGTATCCAAACAAATATGTAACTTTACTCTTTTGATTTGACAGCAGTGAGGTCTCTCCATCTCGGTGATCAGGGTTTCTTCTGCTGAGGCCATTTCCACTACAGCCGACTACAGTTGAATTTGTGTCTTAAACTTTCTTCACCTACTTTTACTCACGTCCTCTGCAGGTCTGGGAGAGCAGCATGTGAAGCCTGTAGGAGAGCTCCTCTCATTATTGTAGCCCTAAAATAATAACTTTTTTAAAAATTATAATCACCGCTTTCTGCCAGTTGAAAATCACTTTTTTTTTTTGAAAGAGAATAATCATTCAGCTCTCGTCTCAATCTTGTATAGATCTGAGGTCGACTTATTTACCACTGTAAAACTTTCAAACCTATGAGGGTCACAAAATACAAAATGAACATGTTACATTCAGGCTCTTTTAACTTATCGATCATTTCTGCGCTTACAAATACAGCTGCAGACCATGAAGTGCTGTACTAACAGTAGCTGTGTTA
Organism: Channa striata; assembly: GCA_033026295.1. Lineage (NCBI taxonomy): Eukaryota > Metazoa > Chordata > Actinopteri > Anabantiformes > Channidae > Channa > Channa striata. The sequence continues at coordinate 5,542,115 of CM065173.1, read as the reverse complement.
ATTTAAAATGAAAAACTGGGGTCCGGGTGGGGATTTGGGGGTTCACTGTTGCCCTTGGTAGGAATAATTATGTTTATTGTAACTGATGTGTGCAGCAAGGCACGACCTAACACAGTGTAAGATCCTGATGGTTGAGGAAAAGCAGTTGCAAAGCCCAACTTAACGTCCTCACAGAGGACACGAACCCATGAGACACAGACACGCTGAGAAGCTTCTTGGCTGCAGTATAAAAACTTTGTGGTCACCCTGTTAGTGTTTAGGTGGTTGCAAACTGTAGCTATTTTACTTTTATATATATGTATATATATTTAGTTGAAAATTGAAATGAAATGGAAATGTGCAGCAGCAAGAAAAAGTGTTGCTGTTAACAGACTTTAACTGTTGACTTTACAGAATGTTTTGGTGACACATACATTACATAATGTGAAATATAGTTGGAAATATGAAGAGGGCTCCGACTTTCAAACTTGAAACTCGTGAAATGAAGACGAAATGGATTCTTCATGTTGTGTTTTTATTTAAGCAAAGGACAAGAGTTGGAAATGAAGCTGTGTGGCTGAGCTGTTCGCTGCGCGGTGGCAGTGTGGAAAAGAATGTGAAAGTGGCTGTTTCTGCCTGCACCAAAAAGGGCCAAAGTTAAACTGTAAATGATATCATCTATTTAAAGAGACGGAACCTCGGCTGTAGCCGCAAATCTCCTCCGTGTAACACTTAATAAAGCAAACACAACACAACCCATCATCAACATTTATTGCACCCTAAAAAGTGTATTAAAAGGGAGTCTCATTAACAGTGTTGCTCAGTTTTGGACAATAATTATTTCTGAGGAGAACTGCAAACTGTCATAATTAGCAGCTGAAATAAACATCTTTATAGTTGGGCCTGAAACAATATTGCAGCTACTGGGAAAACTTGTCTGAAAACTGCACACGGTGTCAGAAAAAGAGAGAATAGATATTTAAAAAGGTGGACTATGAGTGTCTACATCTAAGGAAACACTGCTGCACGCTAGTTAAAGCTGAGAGGTGGTTACTAAAACATAGTTTATGCAATTATCTGGTGCGATGTACATGGAGGTAAACACATTAAAGGGCAACTTCGCCAGTTTACACCTTGCAACTTGCTGTAGTTTAGGGCGTAAATGCACATTAATGCTTTTAAACTTTCATCTTAGTTGCCTGTATTAAAATCCATCTCTGCTTCTAGCTGAATCACCTGGAGGAGTTTTTCATCACCAGGAGTTCAGATGATGACGTGCCCTGGAAAAACAGGTTGACCACGGTTACAACCTTCATAGCACAAGCAACGAGAGGACATAATCTGAATGACGGTTCCTCCAAGTGATGTCACGTGGAGGTGGTTTGTCGGCTTGGGAAAAAATATATTTGAATATAGGGAGGTCAGAGAAATTTAACGGCATTCATTTGCATGTGCTGCCCAAGCTGGATCCAAAAGAAGCAAGTTCAATATCAGTGAGGGCGTCTTTTAATACCAGCAGTGTAGAGAGAAACCCAACTTCCCCAGCGTGGCTGCAATGAAACCTTTAGTTGACTTTTATTATGAAAAACTACACTGGGCAGCGTCGAGCCCAGAGAAGAAAAATGCCTCATTTCCAGCTAATGGCCTGGGCATAACAAAGACATGAAGGAAAATAATGTTCCATAAAATGTTCTCCCACAAAGCTAACCATATTATAATATCATAAAGCAGCTGTACATGAGGGGAAACGTGATGGGAATGTTTATACCGGGATTAACAGTTTGGTAACGATAACTCTAATTACCACTGCAGATACACATGTTCTTCTATTGATTCATTCCACTGTGCATGCCACAAAATTCATATATTAGGACAGCGAAGCACAAAGATATGCAGAGACTTTTATTCTACTCTACAGCAAAGAATGAGTTGATTAAAGGAAAAAAATCAGTTTGCTATATGCAGTAAATCAAGAAAAATCATGAGCAACTGGCACAAACCAACAAGTGTCCAACTCTCGCTTCCTTCACTCTGCACATCCTTTCTTCCTCCCTCTTTGTGCTGCAGGTCATCCGGCTAACGGGTTAATTAGCTGAATGAAGTGCTCCGCAGAGGAAATGTCAGGCTCACTGACTGCGCCTTGACTTCCTGGACGGGAGGTTAAAGGTTGACGACGGGTTTACTGAACCTCTTCCCTCTCACCTTTATCTAAATGTCACATAGGAACCATTAGCGTGGGCTCCAGTGGGGGACGCTTCATGTGGCGGACATCATCGCCGTCGCCGTCGGACCCGGTGACCCCTGAGATGCTCCTGGACGCTCAAGCAGCATGAAAGCTGGGAGGTTCAGGAGTCCTCACTGTCTGTTTCTGAAGGTCCTCCACGATACTGCTGCATTCAGGGCCCCCGAGAAAAGCCGTAAATATCAGCTTTCTGTGAGAAACCATGTCCAGCTCAGCGTTCTCGTGATAAAACCGGCTGTAGATTGACTTTTCTGACATGTTGCTCAACAAGAAGGTGGATCGAAATGAAATCTGTTTTTTCTCTAGCACAACCAAATGTCCTTTTAAAATGCAATGTGGTCCCCAACAGCACATCTGGGAAAATCCCAGTTAAAAATTCCATCTCACTTCTCTCTAAAGGAAGAATTATAGATCTTCATAGATAAATGCTGACGCGGACCTGCACAGAGAAGGGAATTATGGGTAACTGCAGGCCACTGAGGTTTTATACAGAGTTTTCATGTAGTTTTCACAGTATTTTGGGCTGTGTGTTTGAGGTGTATTTCAACCTAACTTGTTGACCTTTTGTTTCTAAAAACTGAACATTTTAAAAAAGGAAAATAAGAAACTGAAACAATCTGGGTTTCGGTTAGAATATGATTGTATTTGTGAACTAATCGTTTACTATGAGGGATGTTGCATCTCACAGTCTTTGAAGACGTGTGAGTTGGAACAGATCCAGAAAAAGGCAGCAAGTGTGAGTGAGCGTCGCAAAAAACATTCTAATCTTCATTTAGTTGCACCTGAGCGTCTCTTTTTCATATCTATATGATCTACATTGTGTCTGCACCAACCTATTATGCATTAGATCCTATCACTGCCTGTTTGCACTGTAATCACGCATCTACAGACAATCTGTTTGTTTTTGATAGTGAACAAAAATGTCTGCACATAATTATGACAAGTCGAGAAGTGAAATGATCAAAAGGGCACTTTTTGCAAAATGATTTCTGGGCTGATTTTACTCTTGATGGATAATGGAGCCGTCTATGATTGCAGGAAAGATTGAAAATATTGGGAGCAATTTTTTGGCAATTGTCAAATAGATGGATTAAACAATTTAATCAGAATCCAAATGTGGCACCCATCCCATCACACAGCGACAACGAGTGTGTTCAGACTGAACACAGAGCAGATTTTCATCACTTTAGACATGCAAATTTTACAACTGGAGTGCTGCTTTTGTGTGTGATTATTCTTTTCAAACAGCACATATGCTGCTAAATGTTTATAATTAGTTAATATTATTTTAAAATCCCATTAATGCACTATTTTAACAGCGTCTTCTGCTGGGGCCCATTGAAAAAAAGTCTTCTCAAACACATGTAGGCATACAACACACAATTCACAATATTAAGTTCAATCAACACCCTGCTGCTGCCCATGACATCACGTTTACTTCGGTTACATGGGAAAGAATAACGCTGATTGCCGCTGCTCATAGTTTTCTGCTTCGTTATATTGTGACTCATTAGGGGCCTTTTCAACTTTTTTTCACTACAAATGTTTGGAGCTTTCATAACAGAGAGAGCAAATTATTCCATCAAGTAATGGAGCTTTACACGCCCGGATATGGGTGACACCACAGTTTGTGGAGTTCAATCTACTGTAGGCAAATAAGTGTTATTTAAAAGCTAAGAAAGAGAAACAAAAAATGACAAGGAGTGTGTAAGATGTTTACATTTTACGCCCAAAAGTATTTTTATTAACACATTTTTATTAACAAATGGACACACAAAGACCGTCAAAAAATTGCAAATGTCCGTCCTGTTGGATTATTCAACGAGCCTACCTGGGCCCAGAGCGTCTGAGTTACTGTTGCAGCCCCAATCGGACAGTAGGTGTAAATGAAGCGTCGGTGAAAAACAGAAACTTTCCATACATGCAGAGGTTTTGTGATGTATAAAACTAGTCTGTGCCAACTCATGTCCCTGGAGCCGTGACCTAAAGCGTGGCTAAAAACAGAACTGATGATTCCCCACCTCCCACCACAGGTACTCCAGAGCCTTCAATATTATCAACTTCCAGCAGAGATTCATTATTTATGCTCTACATTTTATACATACACACACACACACACATACTCAGGGTTTACAAATTAGATTAACCTCCAGAGCTTTATTTAGAGGTGTGTGTGTGTGTGTGCGTGTCTGTGTGTGTGTGTGTTGTTTATGCAAGCAGTTTGTCGCTCTTTCATACTGCAAATATTTCATTAATTGTCACAGCTTTGGTCTTTTTTTCTGAATCCATTGTTCTTTGTCTGTTGCACTGAACTGAATCTCCGTCTGTGCAGCTATGTCATGTTTCCCCTGCTCTGCTCCTCTGTGGTTTCCTGTTACTGTTTGTTGCTACACGCAGATTTTCCCTCAGGGATCAATAAAGTTTCATCTGATCTTATCGATAGATGTTTACTGTCGGTGTCTAATTAATTTGGCTCGTTAGCAGCAGGTAGGTGCCGCAGATTACAGATTATAGTCTATTCATCAAAGCGGGATGAGACGAGCCGGCTGAATGTAAAACAGCCAAGAGTCTGTGTTCCTCTATGACCTACGACCTTCAGGTTCCTACTGCTGGGGGTCCAGCAGGGGGTCCGTCTCACCTAACACGACGACAGCGTTTTTGGAAAAACGCTGGTGCTGTTTTGTGTTAGATGGAAAAGAAGGTTTTCAGTTTCATCTCGATGCGTAAAGTTGAACTTATGGCAGAAAGACGGGAGGCTGCCAATCGAACTCCACCAAAAGTCCAAAGCAGCAGCTTCAAAGCTGTGTGATTTGAGACCAGCCATCTTGAAAAACTCACCCATACCACGCACTCCATGCATTAAAAAGAGGCATCTCAAGATATAATATTTGCTGTCAGACCCAGCACTGCGAAACAAACTGCTCGTGTCCCATAGAAAAAAACCTAATAATATTATAAACCACTCCTTGGCTTTTGGTTCGGTTTCTGTCTCAATGAATTTATCAAACCTATAAGCACAGTCTAATCCATACTGTCCTGCCAACAGGAATATTGTACATTTTCTAAAAAAAACTAAAAAAACACAGAGTACCGCATCTGTCCTTTCTTCTTCGCTTGGGTTCACTGACAATTAAAAGAATTGTGATAAACAAGAAAAGCAAGACAGACTGTGGGAGTGTGTCCATCCACTCTACATGTCCATCCATCCATTATTATTATTATTATTATATGGGAGCTGGAGCTTTTTCAGGAGGGGGACAGGTGGGGTCCACCCTGGACAGGTCTCCAGTCTCTCCCAGGCCCAACATATGGGCACACGCAGACAGACAACCATTCACACTCATGTTCACACCTATGGGAAATTTAGGATCACCAAGTAACCAAACATAAAAAAAAAACATACTAAACCCATGTTGCTCTGTTTGAATCAGATTTGACGCTTTAAGGACAAAAGGTGTCTGTTAAGGCAAATTTGTGAATCTAGGCCATGTAAATAAAACATGATCAAATTTTATTTAAAATGTGATCTGGATGTGTCCACGTCGCCATCTCCTAACTCTCAGAGCCTCAGCCTCATCCAACAGCTGTTATGGAGACCAGCCATATTCCAACATTAATATATTTTTTAATTTAAACTTTATAAAATGTCCACACAAGGCAAACATCGTGGCTGGTGGTTAGAAATTTGTAGTTTGTAGTCAAAATGACAAATATAGCGCTGCAGCTCTGTGACAGTACAAAAACTCTTGTAATCAGGCTCACACACTCACACCTTTACATATGTGGATGTAGCTATGCAGAATATGGACCTTCTTCTTAGGGATATTAGACAAGGCAATTTTTTGTATATACGGTAATACATTTGCTACACAAGGCAACTCAAAGTGCTTTAGAAACAAAGGAAAGGCTGTGTCAAACAGAAAGATTGTACACCTGGATTCAAATATGTCCAAACTTGGGCCTGTCTTACATTTACAGGTTATATAGAATATTATGTATGGAATATTATCTGTGGGACAGACTGAAAGCAGGATAGTGGAGGCTGCTTTAGCATCACATTAACAGTGTTCAAATACTAGGTGTGATTTTGAGGTGTCCCCATACATTTGGCCATGCAGTGGAGAACTATAATGCGCCCCGAGGTAAAGTTGGAACGGTCACGACGGCCGTTTGCAGGTGTCACAGGGGAGGTTTTTAATAATCAGTCCTTCAAATGAATCATTTGTGTGCTGAAATTACAAATCGTCAACGTGGAGGCCTCATTTGGGACTCTTACTTTTTTGCCTTACTTTGCTTCTTTGTAGCACTGAATTACTTTATTCATTAATAATTCAATAATTCAGTTCAATAATTAATATTCTTATCAGCTTCTTTCCATTTGTCCCTGCCCCTTGACACCCTCACTTTTGGACCACTTGGATTAATACAGTTTAACTTTGCTGAAACTCTGATTGGATGTTTCACACAGCAGTGCTCACTGGGACTCGAAGTTGACGCCTTTCATCAAGTCCAGTTATGTTCCTTTTTTTTCCCCCCTCTTTGTTTCATGATTAATGATGATTATCTGCAGAGGATTATGAGGATTCTTGCTTTTAATACTACAATAATTAACTTTGTTTCCTAAACAGCAGCAGAATATTCTACAAAGTTTCCTGCACATTTCAACAGCCAACAGGAGAAGAAAAATAGGACAGAGGGTCAGACATTTCTCCAAAACGCATTAAAATGCAAAACAATAGAGAAGAAAACTTTCTCATGTTTTTCCATCTGTTTCTATATGATAAGCTTTATAATTTTTTTAAAGAAAAAATGTAATGAATCACAGCTTCCACTCAAGCAGACTAGTGTTAAAATTAATTACTAATATTGCACGGTGAGGGGGAATATGAAGTGTGGCCCAGAAAACCCCGACAGACTCACTGAAATTAAACCTGTGCATGATGGTAAAAGGCAGAAAGAGCAGAATACTTTAGCACATGCATGTGACAACAGGACAATCGTTTTAAACGGGTAAATAATATCACAATAATGCATGTTATGAGTCCTGGGGCCCCTCGTGCACCCGAGAACAAAGAGAACTTTACCTCCATGAACCAACTTGAACTAACTATGATTATGAGTGAGTGCAGCCGAGCAGAGCTGCAGAGGACAGACAGAGAATATTGATAAGGACGTTATAGCTGTTCAGTCAGGGTCCACACGGACCGGAGGGTTAATTACTGTGAGGGATGCTGGGAAACGAAGTCGACCGCTGAGGTTTAGCCTCCTCTGGAGACGAACCTGCCACGGCTTGTCTTCAGAAAGACGAGGAGGAAAAACAAACTGGGGAAACAGACCGCGGCTAAACGCTATTGACCACGCTGCTGGCTGTTTTTGATCTCGGTGGGTTTGTTAACACACTGACACATATGTCGCTAATGTCCTCACACCCTAATGAGACGTGTTGTTTTTGCCATTTTTTTCTGAATGGTTCTATAACTAACCGTCTGACGTCAGTTTGAGCATATTAATCCGTATCTGCAAAAAGAGTGTGATTTATTTTTGAAATGACAACACACTGTGTGTACATATAAAAACACGTGCTGTCTCCTGACTCAGATTTGTTGCTTGGGGTTTTCTTCACCCTGAGTTCAGCTTCACAAGCTTGTGTTTCTCACCTGCAACAAAGCATGTTCACAGTGAAAGAGTTCTTACAATTAGTTTTGTTAAATTTATTCCAAAAAAAAAAACTGAGGATATTTTAGACACGTTTGGTCTCATTTCTTTTCTTAGTGCAGTCACCATCTTCATCGAGTGCAGGTTGTGGAAAAGGCAACATGAACTCGTTTGCACACACACACACACACACACGTCGTTCGCACCTCAGTAAACCCAGCTAACATTTGCACACTCTGGCAGCTCCAACAGAATCGCTCCTGCTCAACAGCAGCTTACATGTTGTCTCCACCGCCGAGCCACCGATCATCCAAAAGCTGCTTCCCTCCCACCTTCACTAAAACACTGTTAATTCTGCTACAGGAAATCGTCACATAAGGCATAAGAGTTAGGAGATACTTTTCATAATCTAGAATATTTTCTGAAGTTGTTGCTGACTAAACCTGAATACAGAGATCACATTATATTTATATATAAAAAACAGATATTTAACCGCATTCATTAAGTAACAGGAGTCACGTGGACCTGAACCTGGTGTATTTAGCTGCTCTGACATCACAAACAGCCCATGAATAAATCATTTGTTATGAGCATCTTATGAATAATCATGAACAGGTGATTTTGAAAGGTGAAAAAGAGCCGGTGAATATTAGAGCGTAATATTAAACACAGTTCACCGTTGTGTGACGCAGAGGTTTTTCAAGAGAACCCGTTGGATTCGTGGTGACACTATATTGGAAAAGGGAAAATAAAAACTCTTCATTCCTTCATCGTTATAAGAAATATCAGTGATTGAGTGCCTGATGTGTTTCAAAATAAAAAAATACATGAGCCTGTAGTTTTGAAACCTTTCTTGTAGCCAGTGTGTTTATCAAGCACTGCGGCCGCCCATGAGAAGGGCGCTGGAGTGGAACACAAATTCACCTTTGTCTATCAAACAATACCTCTACAGTATGTAGTGAATCTTTTCCATTTGTATCCCGGGGAAAAAAAACTGCTGAGCTTATTGTAGCAGTTTCCATAACAAAAAAGAAACACATCTATCTGAGTGAGACGGAGAAAAGAAGGGAGGAAAGACAAACAGGAAGCAGCAGAAATCTGAAAGGCAACATGTTTGTGTAGCTGTGAGCACACGTGTCGCTGCCTAATGATTTACATGTTGATGAAACACTTTATCCCTAAAGCTGCCTAATTCTTCCACGTGTGTCATTGTACATCGCGTAAGTAAAACACACTCAACCCCAAAACCTCACAGGATTAAAACGCAGGCAGCTCCGCAAAGTGGGAGCCAGCTGTGGTCTTTAGTAACACAACAAGACAAGGTACACAGTGGAATCCTGGCAGCACTCGCTTGTTCTGGGGAAGCGTGTGATGATAAAATCCCTTTGTCAGAATAGTGTGCAAAAATATCAGCACTCACACGTCACACATGGAACGAAAAACCAAACACGGGACAAGAGGAGGGAAATGATTTACACCAGTCAACTGGACCTTTATCATTAACAAGAGCAAAATAATTATTATTACTATATATTATTATGACAAACTAATGACAGGATTCAAACATGATGGACAGTGGAAGAAAGAAGTGCAAAGGACCAAACACAGACACCAAAAAGACACTAAATGTCACAAACTGACAAAATATACACCTCAAATGACCAAAAACGCTAACAAAGCTAAGACCAAAAATATCAAATCATGAAAGAATTTATGAGAGAGACAAAATGACCAAAGACAAAACTCCTAAAATAGAAAGAAACTGATCAGACTCTGAAAAATTGATATGAAAATAGAAACTAAATGACTAAAGCAGAAACAAAATGTCCAAAGATGAACACCAAATAATTTAAAAACAAAAAGATTGAAAACGACAACTAAAAGGAAACACAAAAGAAATGATAAAAATGCGACACAAAAATCAGACATAAAAGTGACTTAAAACCATCAAAGGAAAAAGGGGCATCGTCCGTCCACGATCTGCCCGTGAAGGATGAACATTTTTAACCACGAGTGTAGAGGAAGATGAAGGTGTCTATGTGATCCTCATGTTGAACCAAAAGTTAATAATTTATCAGCAAGGTGAAGTGGAGAGAAAAAGAATTTTGCAAACTGTTGTTAATGTGTGTGACTGGATCAGCTGAAGGAACTTTTCCGCAGATGTTGCACAGCTCCGACGTAGCGGCGGCTAACTTTAGCCCGCAGGCCGACCTGTAGCCGTGCAACACAAGCAGGTTGTTAGCGAACATATGGACCAACAGATGGTTTTTACAGCGGAAGTCGAAGGCTGACGGTAGACGAAGCAATGAAACGAGCATCGTGTCCATCATTCGGTCCAACGTTCGGCTTTCATGTCACCCACTGCACTTCCCGTGGCTCCTAGAACGCGGCCTGCTGCTCACGGCGGAGGCAAACACGCACGTCGACAGCTAATAAATGTGCACAGATCTAAAAGAAGCTGCAGTCTCTTTAAAAGTCTGTTTCTCTGTAACGTGCTTTTACTTTTGATGCTTGACCTCACAACACTCTCCACTTTTCCCTTCACGTTTGCTCCTGTAAAACTAACATGTATTTATCATAATTTTTAATGCATTACTGAGCATTGTTCTGGAGTACTGCTACAGAGGTGCCACATTTTGCATCAGGTTGCCCATGATGTCAACAGCACAGGTCCTGGAACATACAGCACGTTTATGAGTGCATGTTCTTTACTTCCCCTTTATTACATTTCAGACCAATAACACTGCACTTTTAACTCCAGCGTATTTGTTTCATAACTTTATCCTCACAATTGTAGATCAATACTGCAAACACAAGTGTATGATGTCTAATTATGTTACCAGCCTACTTAGATGAATGAATCAATATTAGAATTCAGTAATGAATAATATGATGTCCTTCTAAAAGTGATTTGATGACGCCACTCTAAAAGTATTATTACTATAAGTAAACATTTGTGACTGAAGGTATTAGTGAGCAGGAAAAAGCGCTTTACTGGCTGCGTGCGGCACTTGTGGGCTGAGATTAAACTGTGATATGTCAGTGTGCGCTGCAGAATAATGTGCTTACAGTTTTATAAAGTATTAAAAGCTGTTATTTTTCAACTGTTTGGACTAAAGGGATTGAGATGCTTGGCGGTGATGGTGTAATATGCAGCGGTGGTCCTAATAAATGCAAACTGGGAAAAAGCAGATAAACAATGTGTTCTTAATTCTTTTTGAATGATGCGTTTGGATTAAGTCCCTAAGTAGATGCGCTGAAACTGAGGCAGCCACAAATAGGAAATCAAATATAATCCAGATGTGTTGTGTGTGTGTGTGTGTGTGTGTGTGTGTGTGTGTGTGTGTGGATAAGCTGCTTTGGATCAACAGCCTTCCGTTTCGTTCCTACAGTGTCGCTCCGCTGCAATAACCGCCGTGATGTCCACTAACCATCACCGCAGACTCCGCTCCGTTATCTCCGCCCTGCTGTCTGCGCGCACCGGCGGCGGGAAAAGCCTGTGCTCCGCCTGGGCTCGAGCGCTGCCTCCCTTTACGCGCCGGCCGCCGCCTGTAGGTGGCGCTCAGAGCGCGGGAGACGGCAGCTCGGAGCCTGTGCGCGGCCGGACGGAGCCGGAGAGAGGGAGGCAGAGAGAGCATGAGGAGACGGAGGGAGAGAGAGAGAGAGACCGACGGGAGCATCGGGACATGTCTCCACAGTGTGGATGGAGGCTTAACACCCACCGCCCCACAAAGGTGAACCTGAGCGGTTTCTTAACGCTCCTCGCTGTTTGGGGTCGACTCGAGGTGAGAGGCGCTCGGACCTGTGGCTCCGAGCTGCAGCCGGCGGCCGGAGAAGTTTGTGGGAATAAAGAACATGAAGGAAGAGACATAAAATGTTGGGAAATCCAGCGAGTTTGCTGGGGTGGATGCTCGCTCCGCCTCCCCGGCACAGAGTCGGGAGCGCGTAGGGGAGGGAGGGGGAGGAGAGAGCGGGGGAGAGAGAGAGAGGAGCCGGAGCGCAGTCGTTTGGATTCACTCCACTTTCTCATCACACAGTGCAGCCGACCTGCTCCGTGCTGGACCGGGAGGCGGACTGAGTTTGTGGCGGCGGAGCGGTGACTGCGCGTCGGGCTGGAAACTAACCGGACGGCCGCTGCTGGCTCCAACTCCCGGACCTAGTTTTTCTTGCTTGGGTGAATTTCTTTTTTTTTTTTTGAGAGAATCTTTTTTTCTCCAGTGTCCCAGCGCTACCGCCCGCTTCCAGCACCACCAGCACCTCCAGCCCAGTACCTCCCCAAAACGTGCCGTCAGCGGAGGATGCTGCCGCCGCCGTCCGTGCCAACCAGCCGACAGCAGCGTTCGCCGCGGAGGAGCAGTGAGTGAGTGAGTGAGTGAGTGACCCCTCCTGTCCGGACGGGTCTTCCCAGGGCTGGGCTCCAGCTCCAGCCGTTCCCCCCGCTGAGAGGAAGGACCGCCGGCTTGACGCGCAGCTCTGGTCACGACAGTGAAAAAGTGGACAGAAATTGGGACAGGAATTGGAGGAATAATTGCCCCCTGTCTGTCCGACTGGATTGTTTGATTTGTTCCAAGCTCTTTTTCTTCTGGACGCTGTGGATTGTTCATTTCGGGTTTTTCTCCGGAGGTCTGGAGCGGCTCCGACTGGGTACCGAGGACGAGCCGAGCCTGTAGCCGGCCTGGAACGCTCAGAGCTGGGGAACCGCGCAGCTCTCACCCGGTCCAGGTAAGAACTTCTCACCACAGAACCAGCCCAGTCCACACAGAACCACACTCAGATCTTATTCCAACGGCAGTGCTGTGAAATCCTGAAAATCCGATCGGCCACATCCTCGCTCAGGCTGCAGGAGACGCTTTACGCACGAACACGGAGAGACTCTTTTCACTTTATTTCCCATATTCGCCCGGTTGATCACTTGTGCCTTAATTAAAAAACGCTCGCAGTTGATGGAGGACGGATCCGTGATGACACACAGAAGGTTTGTAACGACCAGAAGATGTAAAGAAAAAAAAAAACACTTGTTGGTAAATCGAACCCGTCCAAAGCAATCGAATATTCACATCCTAATCTCCTCCGTTGTGTGTTTCATCTATATTACTGTACAGCTGCATTGATCGGTATCGATCCCCCCTCATGCTCAACATTGTCTCCACGACTGGCAGTAATAAAATACAGCTTCCTGCGGGTCACTCCGGGTTCCCCAACCTCTCCGAATATTACAAAACCGCCGTAATGCCTTTCAGATTTGGAGTACAGTAGGCTGCGTGCAGTGCGCACGGCGCCCTATAGTGTATATAGGAGCATCATCATTGTAGGATTTCATTATGGCTCCAAACGAAGCTTTAGGAGTTCTGCGGGGATTCTCTCAGTGTATGGAGGATAATATGAAATGGCAGTAAAAAAAAAAAGAAGCTCGTCATTATCATCAGAGCTTTGTCTTCCCTCTATAATATAAGTGGTAATGTGCCTGCAGGGAGTGTGAGTACAACAGTCCATTCGTCTGAGGCTGCTCATGAAGCAGTCACACAGGACGGAGCATGTCCCTCTCCACGTATATCATGTCTCTGAAAACCCTCTTAGAGCACCTGAGGCCTGGTGGGCACCTGTAGCATCCCACCTTACAGCCTCCCCATGTGTAACCCCTCACCCCCTGTAGTGAGCTTTTGTTTTGTTGTGTGATCCGTTAACCCGAGCTCAAATCCAAATAAAGGCGGAGGAGTTTCAGTTAGAGAGTTTGAGCTGTAAGAGTGGACGAGGAGGTGTGTGTGTGTGTGTGTGTGTCTGGGGTGGGGGCAGGTGTTGAAGAGTCCCCACCACTGCTGAGCGAGCAGGCATTGTGTCACCACCGGGGAATCCAGTCCGTCCGGTCCCTCCGGTCTCCGGCTTTCCAAGTCCTCCTCCTTCCTTCTGCTTGTGGACCCGCTCTACATGACAGAGAGAGAGGGGAAGAGAGGGAGGGTGGGAGAGCCGGGTATTTACATGCAAACTGCATCTGCCTCTCCCTGACAGAGACTGAGCTGTAGTAGTAGGCGCCGCTGCTGTGGCGGTTTTACGGCGACATCTGTGGACGTTCAGGTGGTGTCTCCTGAGCTCCGGTGGGAAACTGGCGGCGTTTCTCTTCCAGCACTTGACCTTTGACCCCGTTCCCCACTTGCCCTGTCATCTCGCCTGTCATCTTTTCTTGTGAAACACTTGCCAAGTGAGAACGCTTGTCTTCGGCACGGAACCTGAGATCTCACCACGATCGCACTCGGCCTCGGCAGAGATTTTGCAGAGCTCAGCCGAGTGAGGTCGGTGCCTTTCCTGGATTAGCAGGCCCTGCCTCTCTGTTTTGTCAGCCGTGTTTTTGGTGTAAATACAAATTTGAATGAGGTGTTTTTCGCTTACAAAGACAGGCGGCTTAGTTCCCGTTGGCTTTAAATTCCAGTTAAGCATTTTTAGCCCATGAAAAATGTTTCACCGACACATGAAAAGCTCGTTAAAGCCTCTGGGGTTCAGCTCGTGGTCTCCGGTCAAGCCGAAGGTTTCCTCGAGGCTCTGATTTCTGTGCTGTAACATATATTCAGGGTTATTTTGCAGCAGAAGTGGCTGAGGGGGAGATACTCTCCCTGAGATTTGCGGCCGAGTCGGTTTGGATGGCGAGCCCTGCTGTCACCCGAGCTTCTGCCGCCGCTGGCATCGAGAGGCGAGGTCTGAGGTTTGATACCGGGCTTTGGGATTTCTCTCTGCCTCTTCTAATTTGAAGGCGCATCCATCCACATTTGACCAGATAAAACAACAACAGTCGTCACGGTTATCCACGGCTCTGTGGGAGGGTGACGGGGTGGGAGGTGGAAGATTAGTCAGCGCAGAGAGGAAGAGGGTGAAATGAAAAGAGAAGGAGGAGGGAGGTCGACCAGAGTCCGTTCTGCACATTTCTGCGTAAAAATTGGAGATCTAAGCGAGCAGTGCTGCTAATGCCCGTCATTAAAATAGGAGCCGGGAGAGTGGAAATGGGTTTGGTGTGTGAAATGGGAGCACACACACACATTTACATCCCTGCTCCGCAGAAAAAGAGTCTTCACTCCCGTTTGAGGGTTTTCACGGCAGGTTTTCCTCCTTTTTTTGCTTCAGTCTGACAACAAGCGAGCAGACAAACGGGTGAAGGCTGAAAACTCTCCAGTTGGGCTCTCCACTGTTTCATCCTTAGAAACACACAGAAGTCGAGTTTGGAAGAGAACCGCTGGACATTTGGGTCAGTCAGCGGAGACACAAGTTCCACGTACAGATTTGCATTCAGGTGACTTAAACACCCGGCTACTCTGTGCCCTGCCAAATATAGACCAAAGCCAAGTTTTTGGGGAGCGTCTCCTCGCGTTGTTTCTTCTGAATCATTCTGAATTTTTAACCGAACACTGAGACGTTTCATCTTCAGCTTCCTGTTTAGTCCATCAGTGTGAAGCGTGTGCAGGAGACCGCTCCATTTGACTTTTTCCTGTAGAAAACTTTCCTCCGTGTTTTGTTATTTTCTCAAGAGTCGGAGGTCAGATATGCCCCCCCCTCCTCGCCACTTCCTCTATAAAACCCACACAGCTCACATCAGTGTAATGGCCCTGACTGTGGAGAACACTGTGGATTCGTGTCGCAGAGGTTTATATCAGCCTGGAAACGTGCTGCACTCTCTTTCCTCTATAATAAGGCAGGGAGTCGCAGGGGAACTCGGGGCACGCTACTGTCGCACTACATCGCCTCCGTCGTTGTGTACAGACGGAAGCTTCGACCTGATGGTGGTGCTAGAAAAGAGGTTTTACTGAGAGCTGCATTTCTGTAATCTAAGATGGTTTTTGTCTGTAGGGCAGCTACACGTGAACAGGCCTGCTCCTGCCGTTCTCCCCGAGGCCCCTGTCGTCATTTTGACAGCATCGATTAAAAAATATAAAATGATCAAAATAGATTACACACACTTATATTTCATAAGCAAGCGGACAGAGGGGCAGATGTCTCCATTTCCTGCAGCAAACGGGACTAAAAGCACCGTCACTGAGCCGACGCTATATTATTTTATTGATTTTTTTCAGGAGAAAATGGGGCTTGAAAGGGGGTTTGACGGTTTGAAACTCGTTCCCTGCTTACACTTTCAGCATCAGGTGTCACGTCACACCGTCACGCAAAAACACACACCTATGTGTGTTTATCGGAGATGATGCTCAACCACTTTTATGGCTGCAACTTTTAATTATGTATTTGTTGCCTATTCTTCTTTTTTTGCTTTCAATTAATTGTCAGCTGTTTAAAAAGTGGATTTTCTGTTTACATTGATAGAAAAGAGAGAAAAAGCAGCACATTCTTACATGTTAGAGGCTGGAAGGTGGCGTTTACCATTTACCAAGGTTATTTTAAAAAATGTTCAGTCAGTTTGAGCTTCGCCATTGAAAAGGATTAAATTTGTAGTAAAACATGATTATTTTCAGTATTTTTGTTGTCAGAATTTAGTTGTAGGCGATGTTGAAGTGTTCTCCTCTGTGATATGGACGGTGAAAGCTGTGATGTGATGAAACAAGCCATAAATCCAGTTGACTGAACCGAATCATAAATTTATAAATTGAACTTGAATTTGAAAGCAGCCGCTGAAACGCACCTGCACATTTGGGTTTGACAATGTTTTGCATCATCACACTCCAGTGCCGGTTTGCACTTTACGGCAATGCTTTGGTTTTATTTTGTCCTGACGTGTGGAATAAATATGTTGTTGTGGATTACAAAATTGTGTTCTCATGATGCTTGATCTTTACTTCCTACCAACCTGCTGTTCATCTGCCATCCACTCCCATAATCCCCTCCTGCTGCTGCCAGAGGATCAGCGTGCGTGTGTGTGGATCACAAGTTAGACAGCACATCCTGTCAGCAGAAGGTCACACAATTGATCCCTGATCCATCAAATTTCCTGCCACAGAGCCTCTGAGCAAGACTTTCAGGCTGCACAACAGGAAGAGCACAATAATATCCTGAAACCCATTAAAACCAGTGAGTCAGCGTGCATTCATGTGACATTTCCCGTGTGGCAGTCGCGCTTTCAGTGTGGTTGTGACACATAGTAGAGTCACATTCCTGTCGTTGTCAAACCTGAACACCTGATAACCTTCGCTGTGGCAACCAGGCTGTTGACACAAGGTGTGGACGCGTTCAGAAACTATGACACAACGCTCGCTCCCTGTGTGCTGACGTACAGGTGTGTTTACATTTAAAAAACGCCGCACGGGTCGATTTATCGTTTTACGGTCTACACACTGGCATGTTCGAAATTCTCACATCGGGAGTCTACTGTTGTCCACTACTACATGCCAACCAACTAATTAATTGATTTACTGTTCTAATTAGTATTTTACAGATAATTCATGTTAAACCCGTAACACTTTGTGTAAGAAGAACTCCTTCCCTTCACTCCTCCTGTGTTTGTATTTGTTACAGTATTTCACAAGAAAGTTTCACAACACTTTTTTTGATTTTAATTATTTTTCCACTGTTGTGAACCTGAAATTTCAAGTGTTTTAAATGGAGACATTTGTGTTTGGGCTGCTACACGGAGCTCCAGCTGTGATGCGATGGTGGTCGTTATTAGTCTCGGTTGAAGAGTCAAAACGTGACATCAGAAAGACTGACGTCGTTGCTACATTTAATATTCGGCTGCCCCATCAGTCTGTTGAGGTGACACGATTGGTGTCATTCGGACACGGGCCACTTTTATTTCTCACAGTTTCATTCAGAAACACCCACGACGGTGTCGCAGACAGTGATAGTTCCCATAGATGGCACACCGCGTGACTTACAATGAACCAAGCCAAAGTTTCTCCCTTGTTGTTCGGAAGCAGCATCTGCCTTTTATGCAACAATCTGCCAGGTGTATGGAAAGTTATTCTACTTCTGCCACATTTCATGTGAAAAACGACACCATGATTGTCTTAGCAGAGAGACTATAATTGTGCCAATTTGTACAATTTTCGTGTCTCACTTTGCTCTATTAGCACAGGGTTTTCACCACAGCGTTCGTCTTGTTTATGGAAAACAGTGTTACCCTCAGAAGTAGTTGGACCACGTGTTTGAAGCATCCCCCAGCCTTAAATTCACACACACACACAGTGTCAGGAGGCAGAGGGGTTTGGGCAACAGTTGGCTGCTGCGTCTGAATTGGGAGGATGGGTGTTTGTGCATGTGTGTGCACTAATCTGAATCAAACAATAGAAGAGAATGGAGCCATTACAGTAATCCTCTTTGTGCTGCGGAATGGGGGGACCACACACACACACACACACACACACACACACACACATATACACACACACACACTTTGGATTGTCCAGACAGAGCTCACCTCCACCATGAACATCTTGCCCTTCTGAGATCTGAAAGCATCAAAGTGTCTTTTGATTTTGCTCCTGTGTCTGTGATTTTTAGTTCAGGTCAGGTCTGGTATGTGTGAACATGTAGTACTGGACATTCAGGTTACTGTAGTATATATAAAGAACACACACACACACACACACGCAGGTATGTAAAACACACACCTGTGAGACAGAAACTTTCAGAACTGGTTTCCAGTTTGGAAACTGGCCACCCTGGGTTTGTGTAGCCAGATTTCACAGTTTTAATGGTTTGTAATTGGTCTGATAATGTCCCAGTGTAATTAGAGGACACATTACTGCAATTAAAAATAAAACCAGGGACAACTCAACCTTTTTATAAAACACACATGCCTTGATTTGTTTTGTGGATTCGTGGAAAAATATGCAGTAATTATAAAATAAACTCAGCAGAACCAGAATGAAAAGCTGCACAAGTTGGAAAGTTAAATACAGATTTTTATTATCTGAGTTTGCCAAATATTTTTCAATATTTTACATTGTCAATTCCTGGTCTGCTCCCTTTTCTAAACTCTAGGAGCAGAACAGCTAATCAAAGAATCGCTGGCCTTAGTGATGTGAAAGTACAGACTGTGTGGGGCGAGGTCAGGTCTATTGACGGGAGCTCCGATGTGTTGGTCTAGACTTTGAAATTGACATTTCGTCAGCTGCAAAAGTATATTTGCAGTTTAAATTTTTTTCCAAAAACACAGAAGAAAGGGCTTTAAACTTGTTTGCAGACGTGCACTGTGACCCTGAACTCGGCATCACCCGGAGGTGTTGATTGTGAGCAAGCAAATGTCTGCTTCAGCTGGAAGGACGTCCTCAGGTCACTGTCCAGGGAATTCACAGCGGGTGCAAACGAAATCTGTATTCCGTCCAGTTTTCCTGTGTGTTGCTTTACGCTCCCTTTTTGATATTGCAGAAACACATTTTGCCCTGATATCTCTGCCAAACCGCTTCTGACTCGTCGGCCATCTTGGATGTGCTCTAAACACTGCAACTTCTGCAGACTAATTTAGCTTCATGCGTGAAGAAAAAGAAACAGGCACATTTGTTGCACATTGTTTTTTTATTGAAATATCTTATCAAATAGCACATTATCAAGATCATGCCTCTGAGCACACATCAATTTTATCTTACATTTATGGTAAATGTGGTGAGTTTTGACTTTGCAGATGCTGTAAATTGTCGTGGCAAAACCAACAACCTCTGGTCACAGACATCTTGGGCGAAATCCATAAAGATGGTGGATTGATTCAAATGTATTTGGTATATTTTATTTCTTCAAGAAAGAAGCAATACAGGGCACAGAAACAAGCATAAGCTCATACGCTCGTAGGCTCAGCTCAGTGTGTAACAAAAACTTCTGGACGTGTTCCATACAATTAGGTTTAATATGCCTAAACCCTTAATGCCATGGGTTGAACTTTACCACTTTGTTTCACTTTGTATAGCCAATTGTAATAGACGGTTAACATCTGTTTTCTAGACATAGGCTTAACCACAATATAAGTGTGTGCAGTAGAAACAGGACCTCCAACCCACCTTCAGCACACAGAGGTGCCGCTGAAACTAAACGCATCAGCCTAAATGTCTTCTAAGGGTCACAGTGTCCATCTGTAACAGGAAAACGTTTTTCATATGCAGCAAAAGTGCACGAACAACATCATGTCTGCAATTTGCCATCACAAAATCAAGAAATAGCAGTGGAGAAAAAGTGTATCTGGGAATGATGGCAGGGGTGGAGCATGTGTAGAATAACCAGTGGGTGGCTTGTGCTCCAGATAGATGCCGTTTGATTTGATGAGACGAGCAGAGGCGCAGGATTGTTGACAGAAGCCTGACATTACTGGTTGACTAGTGTAGTTACCCCACTCATTCCCAGCAAGAGGTCAATGCTGCAGATACACGGATCAACAGGGAGCAGTGAGAAGATCAACGGCTCAAGTTCGGGGATATTTTAAGTCTCACCTGCTCGGAACAATCCAAAGGTCAGTAGTTGGGTTTTTTATTTGAGGGTATTTGTGCAGTTCAGTGTTGTGTAGTAGATTAAAATTAAAGTTCGGTATTTTGATGTTAAATGGAGATTTTGGATTTGTAGGATGGATCGGTTTGTGAGTTGTGTTGATTTATGTGCTGCACTTAATTACCTGGATTAATCCAAAACAGTTTTTGTCCGGGTGTTTAGTGCAGTCATAAGAGATTCAGTCCTCTCTGACAGAGTGTTAGTGAGGTTAAACGTGGCATTTGACGTCACATTTAAAAGCTGGAATCACTTTGCTCGATCTGTGTCATCACCATTAGAGAGTCTAGTGTAATTTCATCCGTCAGTATCTGCTTTATTGATCCTGATCAGTCTCTTAATTCTTGCTCAGTCCGTCAATAAGCACCGGCTCCAGTTTTGTCAAAAAAAAAAAAAAAACTTGAAATGAGCTGCTTCCATCTTCTGTTCTGGTGCCAAATGTGTAAAGACATTTTAGTCCTAATTGGTAAATAAAGTAAATGTAGCTGGTGTTTGGATTGACAGTCAAGCAAATTGGGTCGCACAGTATTAAAGAACCTGGAGCTACAGTGGGGCGCAGGCTTCACCGTGGTGTTTAATGTGGTGGATCTGCACCAGCTCGTCGGCCTAATGTGATGTAATGGATAGCAGTTAAGTTTTGTGATGCAGGTGGGACATTAACACGGAGACACACTCTGAATATCAATAATGAAAACACAGCGGGGGGTGACGGGGCCATTGAGCTCAGGGCTGTTGTGTGGACACACCCCGTCTCTCTCTCTGTGTCTTCTATTGTGAGCGTGCGTCTCTTGCCCGTCAAACAAACAGATACTGCCTGGCTCCTTACACATGGAAATGTTACTGTCCTAAAACGTCTTTGTAATGTAACACACAGGCAGCTTGTACACACACACACACACACACACACACACACGGACACATGCAGTGGCTAGTTGGTGAGAAAGTTTTGGACTGTGGGAAAAAGGACGAGCTGGACGAACTGTGGCTCACCCGGGATCGTCCCAGAGGAGACAACACACACAAACACACACACGCACACACTTCTACAACTGAACAAACATGTTAACATGTGAACTCACGCAGATGAACAAACAGGAATTCGCTGCACTTTGATTATTTCTGTCAAACGTTTGACCCTGAGAATTTTCAAAACGTCATTGAATTCTCATGACCCGAGTGTCGGGATTCTTTATGTCAGCGTTTACATTACAGGCCACTTAATGCACATTTCACATGTCGGCTGGGTGTCACACTGAAGCTTTCGGTTGTGTAGGGTTGTAAATTTTGCAGTTGCACCAACATTTTCCAGGAGCTTCTATTAGCCCGTTGACATTAGATTTTTAACCAGATTAGCTGTGGACGTTTACTTCAAAATATACAAACTTTAAATTATTATTATAAAGCCAGATTTCAATGTAATTTATTTAAACAAATTATGCATTTAGGGAACATTTAACACTTAAACCTCGACGTGAAAAACAGAAAAACACATTAATGCGTTACTGTCGACACATTTACCTGTTTAACTTTGTTTACTGACACCAGGCTGCTGCTTTTTATTTTAATTAACCGCAGAGGGATTGAATATCAGGAAATGAATGAAACACTGATCATTTCAAACAATCAAAAGCTTTGTTTATTATCAGGCCGGTCACGTTTAAAATCTGTCAAATGGAGCTAACAACCTGGGTTATGATGAAATTATTATTCTTTTAACATTCTGGCATCTGCTTTTTTGTAGAAGCTGTGCATCCAAACTTTGCTATAACTTGTCCTTTGAATTCTACTCTGTTTCCAGAGATAAAATAGATGTCACGCTGCATTTTGAAGAAACCTGTCAAAATGATGCGAAGGACATCTAGAACATCTCAAATTTGATGGCGTGATGCAGCTGAAAAAACATGAAGTCAAAGTTTGAATAATTCACTCAGTGTAAGCATCATGAAGAATATGAGTGTCAAACAGAGAGAAATGAGTTTACCAGCTTAAAAGGACAAAGAACAACCTTGAAATCCAAGATTCCAATATCATAACTCCAGAAGTGTTCAGTATTTCACTGCACATATTTCGGTTTCATGTTGCGTCATCCTGCACGACAGCAACATCCTTTAAAAAAACGTTCACCTGCGGGCAAAACATGAGCTGACCGTTACACAAACTCTTGCTTTCTGCAGGGAAGCGGGTTGTCATATAAATATTGTGTATTTCTGGCCATTAACAACCAGGCAAATGTAAACATTAACCTGGAAAATCAATCAAACATCACTTTCACTGAGAGTTTACAGGCATCACTGCGCAGGCAGTCCGTGTCACTGGGGGAGGAATCGTAGAGAACTTTTACTTAAAATGTCTGCAGTTATTCCTTTTCATGCATTTCCACACAGATAGATGGGATTACAGTTGCATTTGAGTGTTTCCTGAAGGAATTATGGAAATATGGAGTCATATAGAATATGTGTGTTTGTCGTTACACTCTTATTTGTTGGTTCTAGTTTTGTGCAGACAGGCGGCTGGGTTTGAGGGTTCCATTAGCAGACTGGACATCAGCCAGTTAACGGCATTGTTTCTGCTCCGTTTCCACGGCGACACGTGAAAAGCTGCAGGGTCGTGGGTCAGAGGTCGAGAGTGTTTGGCAACTCGGGAGAAGAATGTGAGAAAGAACACACACATACTTTACACCCGTGATTAAACACACTCAGAGGCATTCACATGCACATTCACACTTGCAAACACACACACTCTTCGACAGTCGTAGGTAATTAGGTGTTTGTGTGTCACAGCGGGGAGCAGAGCAGCCGACACCTCAGACGAGCAGCTGGACAACAGCCACACGTTTAAAGCTGTTTCTCTTTTTGAATATTTCTGGCTTTTCAAACTTGCTTTTGAGTTTTTGGACAGTGTTTCCCCTAGAATTTTTTTCACGCATGGTCGCAAGATAATAACAGTTAACAACAGAGTTCTTGCGTGCACACACAAAAAAATGGTTGTATGTATTGCTCATGCAGCAGGATTGGTTGGTAAATTCCATGTAATGGTCAAGTAAAACAAAGTAAATATTAATAAGATATATTTTTTGAACTTTTTCTGCATGTCTCCTAAGGGGCCTCAATTACAACCTTTACTTAAAGCAGGCTGTTTATGCTAATGGCATAATGAATAGAAAATTCCTGTCAATCCTCCCAGTTATGGAAAAACAATGTTCGTATGGGTGCTTGAAAAATCCTTGAATTATAAAGGTGTGTTTTCTAGGCCTGAAGTGTGCTTGAATTTTGGATAAAGTGCTTGAAAACGCTTGAAACAGCAACTGTGGGTCTTTCCCCGTAAATAGCAGTGCGACTGAGTAGTTACTGTGATTGGTCAGTCTGCGTCCATGTCCGACTCTGCCCCGCCCCCGAGACAATAAGTTGCACGTGACCGCGCCAACATGCCGCCAGGTTGTTGCGTTAATGAGCGTCGACTCCGAAACGAAAACGACAGAACATGGATCATAAGAGGAGCAGACAAGACCTGCAGCGTTCCACCCCAGGAGAGTCCGAGCCTCCAGCTCCTATGAAAGGTGTGTTGTAGTGAAAAACGTTCGAGAAACGTAGCACACGCTAATGCGTTTGTGCTAACCGCTAGGTGGCTAATTCACAGGCTAAACGAGCGTGAGGTGTGTTCGTGTTTCATGCTAATTATGAGCTGCTCGTTTATGGAATATTCAGTGAACGTGTCCGACGTCACTTAACAGTAACGGTAACGTGTAACTTTCTGCACCTGAAAAGTTCATTCAAAACGTTAGAACCATGTCTGAATGTAATGGAGTCAGACTCCACCACCAGCTATGACCTCAGTTATCGACACATAGTGCAGTTATTGGCGTTATGACATTAACAAACTGAACAATTCTCATGGCAGATCTGTTGTGTTGGGTTGTATTAAATTGGGTGATAATGTTGATGCCTAAATCTATGAATAATGCAACGTTGATTTACTTGGCATTAGTTGAGTTGTTGGAGCTGTTTTGTTTGTCAAATCAGTTTGGCTTTGATTTGCACAAGACAAAGAAGAACGTCCCTACATTTTATATTTTCAGTAACACTAACATTATTTGTCAAGTGAGTCTTTTTTTATTTCTTCTATTATAAAGTTAAATTTGGTTGTTTATGGGATAGGTGCCATCTTTTTAATTAGATTTTTAAACAGATAATCATTTTCAGTATTAAATTTGCCACAGCTATAAAGTGCTTAAAAGTGCATAAATTTCACTTTTTAAAGAGTGAATGAACCCTGAATTTTTAACCACACTATTTTTATAAATACTGCTTAAAAAAAAGAATTGCAATGAAAATATGTTTAACAATTTTCTATTTAAAACTTTGTTTTAAATTTATGGGGCCAGCAAACTGGAACTAACCATGCATAGTCTAATCTATCCGATTCAAACTTAAACATCCCATCAGTATAATTTATATTCACCTACTTTGGTTTGACAGCACAAAATCATATTGTCAGACCTAGTGTCACTGTTCTGCATTGTAAACATGACATGAATCCAGTTCCTGATTGTGTGTGTGTTAAACACCTGCAGACAAGGGAAAAGCCACTTCACTTATGTTCATGTAAAGTCCGTCCTACAGGCTTGTGTGGAGTTGTGACCACACATTTGTTCTCTCTAATGGCTCTTCCTTCTTTCATTGGCTCTCACGTCGCTCTACCACTGCTCACGCTCTCACCTAGCTTGGGAGGAGGATCCAAATAAATGGTGCATTTAATGACAGCAACAGACATATCATATGTCATTTAGTAAGTCAACCAAGTCTGTCTCTAGTAGTGCAGTGGATGTAGGACAGAACAAGAACGTCTCTCGTATTCCCTCGTACCTTCCCAGAGACACAAAAGAAGCAGATTGGTTGTGAATGAACCGGAATGTAACTAGCAGGCCGCCAAGCTTGTACCAATGTAGGGGAAATTGTGATGATGTTTTCAAGTTTTCAAACGTAGAGAATCATTTTTTTATGGAGCTTTGTGTTTGGGGAAACTTTGCTCCAGACTTTAAGAATTAGCATAAACCTTCTGTTCAACAAATGCACCTCCACATTTTGGGTTGTTTCACAGGTCAAAGTCCAAATGATCCTTCCTTAAAATCACAGTGCTCCCATGCTAATCAAGCAGCGTTCATTACAAAATCTCATCGATTTGTCTATTGATGTATTTAAATGAGACGTTGCACATGAATCAACACTGACATGATCAGCATCAGTAACGAGGCGGCTGCAAAACAATCTGCTTCTGCGCAGTTTAGTGTCTGAGCAGCTTGGTTTATTTTGTTACCGAGGGGAAAAAGACTTGTAGAAACAAATGCTTTAACTTCAGCACAGCTGGATGGAGCCATGTGTAGTCTGTAGTGTGTCGACGTAGCCTGATGTCACTCAGTGTTAAAGTAATGTTATTATTGTCCATTTGTTTCATTTAACTAATCCTCTCATCCTGTTGGAGATCTAACGGCCCAAGAAAATGCAAGTATTTACTACTACTACTACTACTACACAAACACACACACACACATCTTTCAATAGTACATAGTAAACTGTGCATCAGTGTTGGATGAGGAGGAGGAGGAGAAGGAGGAGGTGAGCATCAAAACTTCCTGCTTCCTGCTCAATATGCTGGTCCATGGCGTGTGTGTGTGTGCGGGTGTCTGTGTGTTCTCCAAATCAAGGACGCAATGAGGGAAAAAAGTGCTTCAGATTAACCTCGACGACCCGGAGCTGAGAAACTCCTACAGCACAAAACACAGTGTGTGTCTAAGATGAATTACTGCCAAGAGAGAGATAGAGACCAAAGAAGAAGAAGAAGAACAAAGAGCTTATATTTAAGAGAGTGTGGCTCTATGAGTGTTACAAAAAGCAGACATCACTTGGAAAAGGTGTGTGTGTGTGTGTGTGTGTGTGTGAGATTCTCATCACTGACAGAGTAGTTTGTGTGAGGCCTGAAATTTATGCCAAGTCCTATTTCAAGGCATAAAGTGGCCTTTTATAGGCTAAATTGTAATACTGACACAATAAAAGCCTTCGTTGCTAATTTCTGATCAAGTAAAGACAGTTAGACCTTGAAAAGTCCTAAAACGTCAACTAATTACATTCGTAATCTGAATCCATGATGTCTTAAAAAATTATGCTTAAATGTGGCGTTTTATATCCTAAATCAGGTTTAAGCAAATGAATAATATACAAATGTTCTTTAAGTTTTGTAACCATTTAAAAGCCTTCTAAACATGATGACTCATGGCCTGATTTACTCACAACGAGGCCTTGGGGCACAAATGAGCTGTCAGGGCCCCCGCTGACACCACATGACTGCTGTTCTCTGTACACAGAGTACATATCCAATCACTACTTAATATACACACTGAAGGGTCAGGAATACTCAAGAGTCATTTTTTTTCTACTACACGTGTGTGCACATACTGTTGTTGTCACTTTCTGCAGCATTTTGTCGTCACCAAAATGAAATAAACGCTCCATGCAAACACAATCTTTTCACTCCATTTTTAATGTGGTGCTGGTGCAGGACACGGCCAGGAGCCCTGGGGCAACTGTCAGTAGTCAGATATAACAGGAAGTAGTTTATTCCTCTTCGGTCACCACCTTAAAGGAGGACGCACCAACATGAAGACAGCAGCAGACTAAATGTCAAGACTGTCTGATCATAAATGTTGTATAAAGAGCAGAGATCACGTGTTGTAAAGTCTCAGATACAAACTGTGTTGTGCAGGTAACAGGTGGAGATTTGCGGGATAAAACTGCTTTATAGGCACGGTGGTGGTTTAATTCGTATGTGTTTCAAGAAACAAAACAATCATAAAGAGACAAGACAAATGACCAAAAAGAAATCAAAAATGACCACAGCTAAAAAGCATCTAAATACGACAAATGATGCCCTAAGGTAGAGAAAGAAAGACAGCAAATTTATTTGAAAATAAAGAGCTAAATGAGCAACATGACAAAAGTTATTTTGGTCTTTGAGTACTACTGTAGGGCGATACCCCCTTTTACTTTCCTGTAGTCAGGCTGATTTTCTCATTAATCTGCCCATGTTCAGATGTGACATAAACATATTTGACTACACAGGATTAGATGTGTATCAATTATCATCCATCATTCTGTAATTGAGCTGATTTATGTTTCGGTGAGCCTTGGCCTCCTCAGCACTCACACACACAACTTTTCTTTTCTAATCAGCATTAAAAGATCTTAGAAAGTCTGAGGCCTGCTTTGCTGACACATGCAGCCGTCCCGTTCCTTCTGGCTGCCTCAGTATTTTCGGTTGCGAGTCGCCTGCAGCGGCTCTCAGTTTGTCTTCCTGTCGCAGCGGCCGACTGGCAGCAGAAGGAAGCCATCACTCTGAGCTGCTCGACTGCTCTCGGTACACTACAGTTGGTCCAGGCCCGAAACCTTGTCACCCTCAGGTTTCGCAAATAAATAAATAAGTGGGACACATTTAGTGGCCCGAGGAGACAAATACGACAATCTAGTCCTGAACGGCTCTGATAAAAATTGAGAGTGGAGAGGGTCTGTGGATCATTTCTGTGTGTTGGTGATGTCTGGGCGACTCATGGAGGGTGAGTGACTGCAGTCTTGCTGATGTAGTTTTCTGTGTCTTTCAGAGCGGTGCAGTTGGGCAGAGACATGGCGACGCTGAGGCGGGACGTTGCCTTCTTCCTGGCAGTCTTCCTGCTGGTCTCCTGCAACGCCGTAACCACCGACATCCTATATCGGCTTCCTGAGGAGCAACCTCCCAACACGCTGATTGGCAGCCTGGCAGCGGACCAGGGCCTCCCAGACACCGGGCACCTGTACAAGCTAGAGGTTGGCTCACCGTACCTGCGAGTGGACAGCAAGACCGGTGACATCTACACCACAGAGATCCCCATCGACCGTGAGACTCTGAGAGACTGCCGCAACCTGTTTGAGGGTGACAGATGTTTCCTGGAGTTCGAGGTCTCGATCACAGACATGGTGAAGGGCATCGGCTCGGGGCCGCGGCTGATCGAAGGCCGCATTGAAGTCCTGGACATCAACGACAACACGCCGCAGTTTTCCTCGCCCATCCTCACCCTCTCCATCCCTGAGAACACGCACATAGGCGCCCTCTTCTCCATCCCCATGGCCAATGACAGGGACTCCGGCACCAACGGCGTGGCTGAGTATTCACTGAGCACCGGACCAGACGCCGACCAACTGTTCACCCTGCAGGTCGCGGTGGACACGGATGAGAAGCTGCCGCAGCTGGTGGTCATGGGCAACCTGGACCGCGAGAAGAAAGACTCGTACGACCTGACCATCCGGGTGGTGGATGGCGGGAAGCCGGCGAGGGCAAGCACCGCTCTGCTGCGGGTCACGGTTACCGACCAGAACGATAACGCTCCCAAATTTGAGAGGAGTCACTACGAGGCAGAGCTGCTGGAAAACAGTCCGCTGGGACACTCTGTGCTGCAGGTGAGTACAGACATTACACACTGCATGTACATCCACACAAAAGCTGCAGCAGAGCGCACTCACGTCTTTTGTTTATGTGTATTATTCGTTTCAGCTGAGCCAGGGCTTTAATAGCAGCTTAATCTTTTGATAAATGAATAGACAGGAGGACAATGAAGGACAACTCTGATTGTTTGTGCAGCACCATTTCATACAGAAGCAGCTGAAGGTGATTAAGGGAATACTTGACTGCTTTCAAAAGGTCTTTGGTTTCATTTTAAATAAAAGCAGCTTTGGAGCAACATGTATTATAACATTTAAACTGGATTTTGGAAGGCCTTAAATATTAAATAATGGCAGACGCAAGAGGCCTTCAGAATGAAGGTTTTATTAGCATCATACACCTCTAAATGTAGTGCTTTGTTAAACATTTTACATACATATTTACTTTTGGAGAAGATTTCTTCTCATCACGTTGGGAATGACAGCTTGTAAAAAGGTTGTAGCTCAGTTAGTTAGAGCCAGTTAACCATTAAACATCAGTTGATGTCTGTTTTCCCAATGTGGGGATAATGGGAAAAGATTAAAAAGTGAACTGCAGTTCTGAATATTTTGCCCGATCTGAGAACTGTGAAAACTTTTATGCCTATATGTGACATTTTTCCACGATATGTTGTTAGTGTTTAATCACTCTTCATTGTTGAGGAAGAGTTTGTTCAACTGCTATAATTATAGTGACTCGTGCAGTTTTACAGTTCAGAGGCAGGTTCGGCTTGCTTTTCTTTTTTGGACAGGTGGGTCAGAATTGCATGAAAACAAGAAAAACTATGTGACACATGGACAACTAACACTCAGGATGTACCTAATTACAAATATAAAATTTTCTTTAAGCAAAAGGGTAAAAACTATCCCACCTGCCACATGCTTCCATGAATATTTTCAATCCCTCAAGCTAGTTTGTAGAAATTTAATGGTAAATTCAAATAGTAAATCTTCACTTGTAAAAAACAACAGGCTGTCATGTTCAATCGTGCGTAGACGTCATGTTCCAGTCAAGCTGACAAATTGCTCTCACCATCACAGCTGAGGAATCATTGCACATAAATGTGTTTCTTTACTTCTGTGGAACTAGTAAAAACGTAATTTGCTGGACATTGCTGCTGCCTTCTCAGGAGTGGATGCAGAGATTTCCCTTGTCCACCAAACACTGCAGTGGAACCTTTGGCCCTGCAGGACAACATGGCGCAGTGACTGCACATAATGTGCCGCTCAATTATCCGGACAGTGAAGTGGAGGTGAAGCAGGGCGTGGGATCGCTGCATGTACTGTAGTCACACATTAACCATTGACTCAACATCACCTTTGAGCTCTTGGCCGGGGCGTTGCTACGTGATGTTGCTGTCCGGCGGCCCAAGCCAGAAGATTTGAAGTGGCTTCACAGCCTTCTGACAAATCCACCTCTCTGTATCAACCTCCGCTTCCTCCTCCTCTCCTCACCCCCTGAATGCACCGTGGCTAGCCGGGCTTTCAGGGAGCCGTGCATGACTTAATCTGAGTCAGTCATGAGATTATCCACTAGACTTATTGGTATTATTGCTCTGGATGTGGCTCATTGCATTTGAGAGAGCTGCAGAATGCATTTCACTTATTTGCATTTGATAAGTGATGCTTTGGAGGCAGTGGGACAGCCCTGACTGATGACCCCGACCTGATTAAACGGTCCAGTGACAGTGCAGACATGCATATCCCTACCTTTTGACTGGTTCGAGAAAAATATACGAATGCACTTCACATATCTTTTACCTGTTTACTTCTTTCGCACCACAGATGGATTTTCTACCTCCCAGGCAGCCACTGGTGTCACTAACAGTAAAAGTCAAAGTGAATAATCTTTTCTCTTCTAAAAGCATCAACTAATGCTAAAACTATTTGCAACATTAATATGAATCAGTGTGAACTTCATTATTGTCCTCGGACACAAATTTAACGTTTAACTTGATAATGCCGAAACCACGTTTAAACCTTCAATCCCAAATATTGATCTTACACCTGATTCCTTCACTTCTTTCCCAACTTAGTCACTTTATAAATGTAGAAAAGCACGTACAAAAAGACCAAACTGTCTAGTTTAAAATACTAAAGCTACTCTAACTTTAATCTAATGCTTGGAAATGTCTTTTCAAATCTGGAGCTCATTAAAGACCAAGACATATTTGAGAATATTATCAGAGATGTGTCATTATCCTTAATGAGTAACAGCCACATTTACAAAAAAGAACATATCAAATATTAAATATTTCTGTGACAACCAGCTGATTAATCATCTAAAAGGAGGCAGCCCAAAATGATTTGAAAAGTCCACACCGAACTACCATGTAATTATAAAGTAATTTAGTCAACAGTAAACCAGACAGGACGTTAACTGTGATGGATTATCTCACTGCAATAAGTTCCAACTGTCTGCAAGCTGATTTTCTTGGGAATAAACTAAAACCAATAGCCTGCTGGAAAGAAAAGACAAAGAATTGATGGTTTAATTTGAAGAATGCTCCGAAGAGAAGAGACATTAGACATTTTTTATTTAAGAAAACAGTTGCCATCTCTGGTTAATTGTTAACTCGGGAGATAAACAGCGTTTATATTTGCTGTAGTTATGGGCACCATGGCACTGGAGAGCAGCCAGGGCATCACAGAGGCCCTGTGCTCCAGCAGCTCAACTGTTCAATACACAATTCTTAGAAGCTGTCAATAATTCACCGCTGTTTGGTGATGTCTGCTGCTTAAAGCCCCGCTGGAAGATGGGAAATCAATGGGCAGGAGAAATTATAATTTTACTTTCATGCTTTCTTTAACCTTAACCTCTGTGACTTGGATCACTGGCTTCCAGCCCGAGGTGCTTGTGATGGTCTGTCACAGTCCATGATCATGAGCAGTCAGGAAACTACAAACACATTTTTGTTATGAGGCTGAATGAACAAAGAAAATCCTGACAGTTGGTGCATTAACCTCTACACCGTGACTTTTAACTTTAAATGTTGAGTGAAATTCATATAAGACAATGACTTCATTCTGTATCGTGACGTGACGTTCCAGTGCGGGAGTTACATCAAGTGAAATATTCCAGCGTTAGACCTCACGTTCTTTCAGGACTGTACCATCCCAGAAAATTTCAATTATCCACATTTCGTAGAATTGTGTCAGCAAATATCAGGAATGATTATTGTAAATTTAAAATAATCAAACTAATTGTTGCAGCTGTAGACTGAAAACTGAGAAACATGCAGACAATAAGGTAATAAGCATATTAACCTTTTTTATGAATATGTTATATGTTGTTTGATTAATTGGTCAACTGTATAACTGAATTACAATATCAATGTATTTTGGTTTGTCAAGTTAGTTTTTGGCAAAGAAAGAGTCACAAGCACTGAAAATTTTAGTCTAAAATTTTAGTTTATAAGCTGTAGCAGTGCTGGTCAGCTCCTACATTTACTGTTTCCCCCTGTTTCCTGATGTAATGATAAGCTAAGCTACAGCTTTATATTTACCTGCGGATACCGGAGTGGCATTGATCTACTCCAGTTATTGGCAAGGAAGCAAATGAGTGTGTTTTCCAGAATGTCAAAACATTCCTTCAAAAACCTTGGCACCACCTCGACAATTTTAATTGGTTTGTGTGTCCTTGTATTAAACGACGTGAGTTTTATTGGTATCTTCAGTAGCCTAAAATAATCCCCACCTTATCTGGCAGATTCCTTTTTTTGTTTCTTTTTTTTTTAAAGAAACCAGTTACTTTTAGGTTTTGAATTTAGTCAATTATTTTGCTGAGTGCAAGCTTGGCTCAGATCCAGCTCTGCTTAAAAAGAATAGATGGCCTCAAAATGTAAAAACCCTAATTACATTACTGTAAGTCCCAGATGAAGGCTAAAGAAACGCTGAACCAGCAGCACCTGGGACATTAAATCAGCTGTTCAACAACTAGTTCATTTGAAACTACACACACTCGCCATTTCCCGACAGTAGCTGTGGCATTGAACGAACACAATAATAATTAGAGTTGTATTAAAGTGTTTGATGTGTAGATGGAAAGGTGTCTTAACGAGAACATCCTAAGTGATGCTCTGGTGGCTGCTTCTACATCCTAACTCACTAATTACTTCCATTTATTTTGGTTTGGACGTATGAAGCTCGATCGTGGTCAGTGTTGGTCTGTCCTCTCTGGTCTCCTAATGGGCCCTGAGGAGCTGGGGAATTTCTGATAATGAGAGGAACATTAACATTCACTCATCTGGCCATTAGTGGATATGACCCACTGCACAGCCCTTAGAGGTTGTTGTCTGGGTGTATGTGCTTAGCTTTGATCCTCTATTAGGTTACGACAGGAAAATTCCCCCCCCTCAGCTAAAACACAAAAGGCTCTGTGGCGTTGTGATAGTAATGATCACAACTTTCTGAAAAGTAAACATAACCAATATTTAAAATGTGAGGTGCATCAGTCATGTGGCAGCCTTATTTGTGGGGGAAACGTTGTATTCAGACAGTATTCGGCCATGAAAATGTAAACCTGCTCTTCTGTCCTTGTAGGTCAGAGCCAATGATGCAGACTCGGGCACCAATGGAGAGATTGACTACAGCCTCCATCAGGCGTCAGAGACAGTCCAGAGGCTTCTGCGTATTGACCGCACCACTGGAATCATCTACGTTAAAGGCATGGTGGATCGCGAGGAGGAGAACTTTCTTAAGTTCTCTGTGGTTGCCAAAGATCGTGGGCCCAACTCCAAGAGCTCCAAGGTGATGGTGAACATCAACATCAAGGACCAGAATGACAACGCACCAGCCATCGAGATTCGTGGTATTGGCTTGGTGACACATTACAACGGCATTGCCAACATCTCTGAGGACATGCCTATCGGTACACCAGTAGCATTGGTCCAAGTATCAGATCGTGATGAGGGGGAAAATGCGGTGGTAACGTGCGTGGTCGCTGGTGACGTTCCATTTCAGCTCCGGCCTGCCAGCGAGTCAGCCAATGACCGAAAGAGGAAATACTTCCTGCAGACAACTACCCTGCTGGATTACGAACGTGTTAAGGATTACAGGATTGAAATTGTTGCTGTGGATTCTGGAAATCCAGCCCTGTCCAGTACCAACTCCCTCAAAGTCCAAGTCACTGACATGAATGACAACACGCCGTCCTTTTCCCCTTCAATGCTGGAGGTAGAGTTTGCAGAGGGCAACCAACCAGGCGACAGGGTCTTGGATGTTGTGGCAACAGACGCAGACAGTGGCACTAATGCAGAGTTGGCCTATAGCATCATTGACTCTTCAGCCAGCAAGCTGTTTGAGATTGACACCAACACTGGGGAGGTCCGAGTAAAGAACCTGTTGGATCGTGAAGAGAGGGACCGATACGAGTTCTATGTGGCTGCAGCAGACAAAGGTGTTCCTAGCAAAACTGGGACTGCTACAGTGGTGATTAATGTTCTGGACCGCAATGACAATGACCCCAAGTTTATGCTGAGTGGGTACAGCTTTTCTGTCATTGAGAACATGGCTCCACTCAATCCTGTTGGTGTGGTGACTGTCACTGATGCCGATAAGGGTGAAAATGCCAGAGTGAGGCTGTTTGTGGAACCAGACAATGGCAAGTTTGTCATCCAGAATGGCACAGGAACTATTCTGTCCAGCATATCCTTTGACCGCGAGAAGGAGAGCACCTACACTTTCCGCCTGAAGGCTGTGGATGCTGGTGAGCCACCTCGTTCCTCTTATGTGGGTGTTACCATCAATGTTCTGGATGAGAATGACAATGCCCCCTATGTCACCAAACCGGCCAACTCCTCCTATACATACCTGACGCCTGTCACCCCACCAGACACCCGTGTAGAGGTGGTAGAGGCTGAGGACATTGACTCTGGACCCAATGCTGAGCTGGTCTACACTATCACAGGTGGCAACCCGTATGGCCTGTTCCACATCTCACCCACCAGTGGGGAGATCACACTGGCACAGGAGTTCACCGGCAAGCACAATGGGCTACACCGCCTGGTGGTGAAGGTCAGTGACAAAGGCAAGCCTCCCCGCCACACCACAGCTCTAGTCCACGTCTTTGTCAATGACACCAAGTCCAATGTTTCTCTCATCGAAGCACTGGTTGGACACAGCCTCTACACACCTTTGGACAGAGACATTGCTGGAGATCCCAACTATGCCCATGCACAGCGCAGTAACATTCTGTATGGCAGTCTTGCGGGTATCGCTGGTGTTATTCTGGTCATCGTCGCCGTGGTGGTCATCAGGCACCGGCTGCAGAAGGACACAAAGAGTGGCTACCAGGCTGGCAAGAAGGAGAGCAAGGACCTGTATGCACCAAAACAAGGCCCCAAAAATGGCAAAGGGAAAAAGACCAAGAAGGGAAAAGCTCCAAAACCTGCCAAGCCGCTGGAGGAGGACGAGGAGGCCAGCCTCCAGAAAGGCCTCAAGTTCAATCTCATCAACGACAATGTCAATGACAGTCCCAGAATCCACCTGCCTCTAAACTACCCACCAGGAAGCCCCGATCTTGGCCGCCACTACCGCTCAAATTCCCCTCTACCCTCCATCCAGCTTCAGCCACAGTCGCCCTCTGCCTCCAAGAAGCACCAGGCTGTTCAGGACCTTCCCGCTACCAACACCTTTGTGGGAACGGGCGACAACAACTCCACAGGCTCCGACCAGTATTCGGATTACAGCTACAAGGCCAACCCACCCAAATACAGCACCAAACAGGTAGGAGACTACGCAAACACTGCAATGTACCACAGGGACATCTGTTGGACCAAGGTGTGGTAGTCATGCTGGGACCCACTGGCACAGCCGATATTCTTCCACCAAAGCTGCACTGATTCCCCTGCACAGCACCCACTTCCAAATGGCTGTTATTTTCGCTTTGTTTTCTTTTTCCCACCATTTCT
This sequence comes from Channa striata, assembly GCA_033026295.1. Lineage (NCBI taxonomy): Eukaryota > Metazoa > Chordata > Actinopteri > Anabantiformes > Channidae > Channa > Channa striata. Next base: position 5,506,428 of record CM065173.1, on the reverse strand, counting down.
GTTGTTTTCTGTTTTTGTTTTCAGTTTTTTTGTTTTTTTTTACCTCAACATGGACACAACCATATTCACACCATGAAGGATTTCATAAGGGATAGACCAAATATGGGCTTACCAGTATGTATCAGCTGATATTTGACTTTACCATGGCCCCAAAATTAACTCTGTTGATTGAGAACATATTTTGGGGCGAGTTTGTTTTTGTATTAATGTTTGAGTTGATGTTTTTGCTGTTCTTGTTTCCCAATCACACATCAGAATGTTTGATTCCTGCAGTATTTTGTTATAGTTCAACAAAAGAAGTCATACAAATTAAAGTAGATTATTTTAAAGAAAACTTAGAAACAGATAAAAGAATTTCCACGTTTGATATTGGAGCTCCCATATGGGTCTATCCTTTGTTTCTGTGTTTTTCTTTTATTTGTGTTCAGCGTCTCATTTCCACGGTGGGTTAAATTATGAGTTTGTCCTTTTTTTTTATTATTCACAAGTGTTTTGAATGTGGAGTTCTTTGTGCAGCCATTGAAAGGTTCACACTGACATCCTCATTAAGTTTGAATGTGTTTTTTTTCCTCGAGAGCTGACTCAAGGCTTAAAGCTTCGCTTTATGGCCGGATCAGCTTGTTGAAGTGTGACAAAGAGTGACTGTGAATTCCTGAGTTCGTTTTTTTGTTTTTTGTACCCATTTTTTTTATTGTTTCTTGGCTTTCTTTGGCCAGGAACTAGACTGGCTGAGCAGCACTTTAGAGTGTTCCCATCCAATTCCGACCAATTTAAGGTAATTTCAGCTTGGTCAGGGAGCCAAGCAGTGGAGAAAGAAAGGGAATGAGAAGGAGGAGGCAGAGAAGGTTGTAAAAAGCCAGTACACTATGAAGGAAAAGGTACACCAAGACTAAATAGAACCATTTCTTAACCTCTACACCTCCTGTCAGGTCAGCTGAAATATGACTTTTAATTTTGCCGTGTTCCCAATCACTGGGGCTAAAAAGTCAATTGTTTGCACAGATTAATGGCAGGTAATTTTCCAGGCTCCCGCTTTCACCTTCTTTTACCCAGAGTGCCTTGCTCTATTCTATTTAATGTACAAATGAGGGCTGGAGATGGGGGGTCATTAACTGTGTGATTGTGACGAGCTTTCCTGCCACGTCGATTGTTTCCTGGCTTCACGCTGGTGGACTGGTGGACTGGCTGTGAAAATGAAAAAAAAAATGTCATGTGCACTGTGAAATCCATGGAGACAATCACATTATTGTGTCGTTGTGACGCTCAGACTGTACATATATGTGAACGACATGTCAAATATTCTGTTTCTTTGTGCTTCCTCATCTGCTGTTTATGTTGCAACATTATTGTGTACGGTGTGTGTGCTTAACAAGGACATTTCACTGTTCCCCTGCTTTTGAAGGACTTGTGTTCACCCTCCAAATGCCTGTACCAAAGAGTCACACACACACACACACACACACCTGCGTATCCAGTGTCATCAACATTATAGTCTGCATCAAGCAGACTGTTTTTCCTTGTTTGGTTGGTTTAGCCGAGTTTCCTGCTGGTGTTAGCAGCTCGCTAGCGCTCCTGCTGGGTTAATATTTAGCCTGTTAACACTCGAGCCCGCAGGCGTCACACTTCACTCAAGTCGGATTCAAAGCCACACAGCCTCATAACAGCTCTGTTCAATCACACACCTGCCTAATCTTGTACTTTTCTTCTCTGGGGAAATAAATGTACAGTGTTTTTCATTTTTGTTTTGTTTTTTACTGCTTAAAGCAGATTTCCTTTCAATAAACATGTTGCTTAAATGTTAAAGTGGAGCTCTCTTTGCATTCCATGGGTGGTTGAAGTGGGTGGAGTCGCAGCTGGAGCAGTGGGATCACTGCAGGTAGAGGTACAGTATTTCATTTTCATTTCCATCTTTCACACATGGAGAGAAAAGGCTTTTGGAGCATATCCCCACTACAGAACGCGCTCTTAAACACAGGGCTACTGAAACGCTTTAAAGAAACGACCAGGAACCTTTTTGGAATCAGTCTGACAAATCTGTGACATTCAGGTCTGCAAATTCAGAACATGCCTCCCAACAAGCCTAAAAGTGAGTGTTTAAATATGCTCCTGCAGTTGCAGTGTTTCAAACTGAGTCACATTATTCTACAACATATGCTGACTTTAATATAGCTCATAAAGATTTAAAATTGTTTTCAGGCCCAATAATGTGGAGAATAAAGTCAAGCACATTTAAGATAATATATATAACAGTGAAAAAACACTTTTGTTTAACGTGCAAGTCATTTTCTGGGTCCACCACAGATTTTGATCATAATATACAGAGGGAAGACGAGGTTTACACTCTATTGAATTGTTTATTCAAATTGTTTTCTGGTTAGCTCATCAAACAGATTTTATGTGGACAGGGTTCTGCTGGGGGAATATGGATTCACATCCTGAGCATTGCTAAATCCTTTTTTCTTCGGAGCGTGGTCAGACGCTCATTTTGTATCCTGTAATCAGGCGATGTCACAGCCAATCTTCATGATCCTCAACATGCACCACCACCAACTCAGAATTTCTTCTTTATTTCCTGGAGTTTCTTGAACAATGTGGCACTTCAAATGCATCGTGACCCGCAAGTAAATATTCTAAGCACATTTTCTCTCCATGATTCTCTGTGTGAACATGTCAACCATTCTGTCTGAGTCTGTTGCTTCACATTTACAGCCACACACACACACACACACACACACACGCCTTTTGGACTTTGAACCTGCTGCAACGGCCGAGATCAAAAGCGACACTGAGCAGGTGCTGAACCTGGCAGGATCAAAGGTCAAATATCACTCAGGAACTCCTATTAGTAGCCAAGAGGGAAGAGGTCAAAGGTTAATGAGGTCACATGCCCCCCTCCTCTCTCTGAGTCCTGCCCTTGTCTGGACTCAGCATTAACAGTCCAGCAATGTTCTTCCTGCTTTTACGCTGACCAGCTCGGCTGTCTCTATGGTAACACAATGACCTGTGTGTGTGTGTGTGTGTGTGAGTGACTGTAAGACATTCTCAGTGAGGACCAAATAATTTTTTTAACCAACAGAGTGAGGAAATTTTTGTAAAGTGAGGACATTTTGGCCTGTCCTCACGATTTTTGACACTAAAAAAAGGAACTTTTGAGGGTCAAGACTAGGTTTTGTGTGTGTGTGTGTATGTGACTCATAATACTGACCCATTCCCTTCCACCACCACCCCCCACCCCCCAGCCCCTCCTTCCACCCAGTCCAACACAATCCCTCCTTCTATGGAAAGCTCTGCCCTTTGAATGAGGAGGTGTCTGTGTATGTGTCGGTCTCTGGGTGTGTGTTGCCAGTCATTCAGTCCATACAAGCTTTGAGCGCTGACTGTTTATTCATCTCTCCTACACACTGGATTTCATGGATTGCATCAGTCTGTGCTCCATATTTCCATGTAAACAGTCAGGAAAAGGTCACGTCACTTTTTCACTTTCAGTGTTTTTGCGCTGATTTTTTTTACATTATGCAACTTCACATTGTTTAAAGGTTTTTTGGAAACAACCTGATATTGATAGTGTTATTGATTAATGGGTACGAGCTACATTTTGAGCAAAATGAAACCAGTCGGCGCACATTTATACTTTTGATAACAAGCAGAATGCAAAAAAGCCTTTCCATCTGTGCTGTTGCGGGCCAACGTGTGTGTGCAGTCCTGCTCTCATATCATGGCGCCTATCAGCTGTGTGAAGGAGGCTGCAGCCTGTTTTTTTGAAAGCAGCACTTCATCCAGAACTTCATTCTATCCCTCTGTTGTTTACTGACTTTGATTCATAATTTGTTATACACAACCAACGAAGTGTTTCTGTCTACAGCCAGTGTCTGTAATGGTTGATTTGAAGGCTACACTGCAAGGTGCAGTGAAAGGTCAGTTATGATGGAGAGGTACAGGGGATAATTATGGATGGAATACTGAACAGCATTTCCTAAGTCAGAGGGACCAAAAGCTAAAACTAAAAACCAACTAAAACTAAAAAGAGCTGAGTGACCACAAACAAATGTAAAATAACCGTAAACAGGCTAAAAACCAGCAAAGAGAAATTGTCTGTTCCTCATAATGGGATAACGGATGAATTTGCTGATAATGTTGCACATTCTCCCACTATCTTTCTGGGAACACATTCAAATTGCTGCGCAGAAAGAGTTGGGTAAGAAAGGGAAAAAAAGAGCTTTAAAGAAAAGTTAAAGCTCTGCAGACTTTCTTGGTTGTGCACGTTGGAGGACTGCTGTTTGAAAAAGTTCAGGAAAATGTCAGATACGAGCCCTAATCAGATGTGTGAAAGGTTGTGAGGCCGTCCAATCACATACTAGGTCCGTCTGATGGAGTCAACTGCTGCGTTAAACCGGCCTTCAAAAAGTCAGCAACACCGTGTGAAAAAGGCAATAGTTTGGTTTGTGTTTTCTTAAATTGTTTTCTAATCTTTTCTAGTGAAATACCGGCTGCTTTTATCTCACATCACACAACCCGGGAGGGAAAAATCCATCTTGAAATGTTTACAAGCCATGTCTGTAATAGAAAAGGAATTGCTGGATTTGAAGGGGTGGCAAACCAAATACTGTAGGCTGGAAAAGTGCTGATCCATAGCCTCTTTTCTCTGTGTCGAGTGAAAGTGGAAAAGAAAACATAATAATTATCAGGCCAATCCTAAAAATTCACTTTCTGTCTATGCCAGCAAGTATAAATATCCAGTATAAAGACACACCCCGAGATTTACTGCTCAGTAAGAGCGTTTGAACGGCCTGTTAATGTTCACTCGGAGCTCTCATAATCACTCTGCTCGGCTACAGTTACAGTGCATTAGATAGTCGCTGATTTAAAACAGGTGTTTCTTTAATCAATAACACGTGTTCCTGCACTCTGACAGACAGAGGACTTCCTGTTTTCTCTGTGGTCTGGCTCACTGTCAGAGAAAGACACTGTAATGAGCTCCCCCCCCCCCCCCCACCCCCACCCCCGTTCCCCCAAAGAAAATTGCAGTAATTTCAAGGCGGTGGCTCAAAGTGTAGTCAGGCAGGGCCGGGTGTCTGTCATCAGTCAGATTCAGATGAGAGGAAGGTGTGCAGTGCACGTTACTTTCTCATGGCAGTAATACTGATTTAACGTGAACGTTCACGTCAAGAGTATTTGCCTAAATTATATTAATGAGTAGAAAAGGTGTAAAGGTCGAACTGCAAAATCAGTGTAGAGAAGAAATTGGTCACATTAGTCAAGATTTCTGCTGCGACAGGAACTGTTGATCGGGTCACATCTGATCCAGCTATGGGCCTTTAAAGGACTCAGATGTGCAGCGCCGCCATTAGTTACGCCAACATGTCCAGTTTAATGACCAAATACCTGCAAAACGCCTGACATTACCATCAACTCCAGCACGACTACCTTGTGCCTAGTGTTCATTAAGAAGCATTAACATGCCTGCATTTAGCTGTGCAGCCTCGTAGAGCCGCTAGACTCTCTCAGTCTAGTCATTGCTGCTAATAGGCTCATGACAAATTTGGCCTTCCAATGGTTACGCACCGAAGGAGAAGACATCACCGGCACATTGTGGCTATTTTAGTGATGGCTCTCTTTCCATTTTGCCATTTTCACTTATCTGTCTGTCACCCCTGGCATATGTCTGCTTTTCAAAGTCCATTAACACCTCTCATTTGGCATAAAAACGAAAATAAACACAATTTATTTATTGCACACGTCTTTCAGGGAACAGACAAGCTGACTTCTTCATCGTTTTCTAGGTCTGACTGCTGCTAGACAGCAGGGTCCTGCTGCTTCTGCATCAGGAAATAACCGGCAGCTATTGCAGACCTGTAGTATTAGTTTGATAGTAACTGTAGTGGTATTTGTGGTAGTCCAGGTTGTGCACATGGTGGATAGATAGAGATTCATCTTTCTCAATACCTGCAGTGATGATGTGTGTGTGTGTGTGTGTGTGTGTGTGTTGCAGTGGTCACAAAGGGGCCTTTGTAACACACACAAACACAGGCTGACATTATTTTCCCTACGACACATTCCTGAACACGGGCATCAGTCAGCAGGAGCTAATCCTCTCAGCCTTGTGTCTTTGGCTTGTCAGGCAGGTAGGTTGATGAGCCGGCGGTGGGCGGGGCTTACGGACGGGGCTATGGCTCCACACGTCCCATTACAGGGTATGAAACACATCAGCCAGTATGAGGTAGATTATTCCGGCAAATAACAGCTCCTGAACATTTTTACAATCTGCTCAGGAGTCATATAAACAGCGAGAGCGCTCGACCACATGACGTCCAGTGGAATTTGAATAAAGGCAGGTGTGGCACATGGTTCACCTTCTCAGTCTGATGATGGCAGGGCAATAAAAGTGTTTCTGAGCTCAAAGTGCAGGTGGAAACCTTGGCTTCTTACACGAGTTGCTTTCGCCACTAAAAGGGTTCTGTGCGCAGGGAGAGGATCAGCACCAGAACATGCATGCACATTCTCAGCAAGGGAAAGAAAAGGAATGTAAAAAATAAATATAAAATGTTTTATTCAGATGTAGCAGGTTATTTTCACTGATCTATAGAAACCGTTGAAAAGCATGAAGGAACTCTCCTATTCATCATCTCTCTCAATCTATGTCTGTCCTCGTCTATCTCGGTCGCCCCCTCAGGGCTGCGATTGTGTTTGAGCCACTGAGACGACTCAATACAAAGATCAGTGTGTGTATATATCTGTGTGCTTTACTTTTATGAGGAGCCAAAAAAAAAAAAACAACACACACAAGGAGCTTAATTTTGTTAGTGTGTTATTGTGTGTGCAAAGTGTATTTTAATGTGTGTGGGTGTGTGTTGGTTTGCCACCTGCTCCAACAACATGAGTGAAGTGGAACGGAATCCTGCCTGGGGCTTCACACACACACACACACACACACACACACACACACGTCAACAACAACAAAACAGGCGACAGTAAATGCAGGCATGGAGAGAAGAGGAGGAGGAGGAGCATCGTAAAGAAAATAAGGGGGAACAAAGGGGATGAAGTTTCATGTTTGCAGCAACGTCACTGCTGCAAATATTGTTGCATTCATTAGGCAGAAGAAAATCCTGTGTAGTAATTCAATTAACGTTGTATTAACATAGCAATGTTCATATGTGGCACCAGAAAGTTTGTGGTGTGGTCCGACAATAATATATTCGGCTGTAACGGTGGACACATACTGGTCACGCTGGGGAACGATGTAGCAGGTTGCAGCATTCAAAGGCTCGACTATTGTCAGAGAGCACAGCAATTACAGTACAGGCTGAGTAACATGTAAATTACTTGTGCTGCTCGGTTGCTATGGTAATTGGGGGCACTATTGGACCGCTAACAGGAGGACTGGGGCAAACAAAGCCAGCAGAAGAAACGTGATGTTGTGTTGCACACATCAGATGCTTCTTGTTGGGGATTTGGCCTCATTTAGCCCCACCCTGATACACCACATTTTAAACATGTGTGTGTGTGTGTGTGTGTGTGTGCTGGTAACAGGTGTTATGACTCAGGAGAGCTGGAGGTTGCTGCCCTCCAACACACACACACACACACATGCACACACCTGTAGTCGGGGTCAAAGGGCAGATGCTGTACAGTTGCTCTGTACGCTGGGCTGCTGAACTGTCTGTGTGTAGTAAAACACACACACACACACACTTTTGTCCTTCTGTTGTGAGGCCCTGGCATAATGAATTCACCGGCCCCGTACCCTAACCTTTAACCATCACTAATAAATGCCTCACCCTCCTCTAACCCTGACCCTAAAGCTAATTCTAACCTCAACCCTCAAATCAGGACTTTGAACTTTGAACGTGTGAGGACTGATCAAAATCCCTGACAACGATGCTACTGAACTAAAAGTTGTGCATCCACTAACCCAACCTGATTTGCATTATTGGAACTTAATTTATGTTCCCATAAGGAAGGAAAGGCTGTGTATATATACACAACCTCAGTAATACGAACACACACACACACACGCACACACACACAAACAACAAGCTGACTGTGACAGTATATTTCCTGGTCTCTTAGTCGAGGCTTAGCCACAAAATCTGAATGCAGGAATCCACACCTAACAAAATAAGCAAATTAATAATCAGGTGGCAGATACAAAAAAATGCAACTAGTCCAATATTTAAAACAGTTTCCTCAAGTAAAAGTACATGTGAGAGTAAAATGTATAAGGGTACAAGTTTTTTTTTTTTTGATAAAACTAAAATGTTCTGGTGGTTTTAAGTGGAATTCATAAATAGATTCAGGGGGAGAGGCACTTCAAAGAAATCTACTATCTGTGCTAATTACTGCTAATCACACAACTGTTGGGAGCTACACGTCAGCGCACATTTACCATAAACTCATTTTGTGTTTGTGATGTCAATCGCAGACAAGCTTTCGAATGTGAAACATATAGCAAATAAATACTTGTACTAACGACTAAGAAATTAGCACAAATATGTGTGTGTGTTACCACAGAATGTGGGTGTGGAACAAAAACAGCAGCATTTAACCACATGTAATCAGGATGTATGAGTTGCTTATATGTTGTATTAAAAAAGTGTAAGTTGCAAGAGTTAAAATTAAAACAACCTCAGAATTGTGGTCAAGTTTATTTCCGGAGTACAAATGTGCTTCAGTACTTAGCTCTGCTGCAGAAACATCAACCACAGATATATGTGCAACCCCCCCACACACACACACACACACACACACACACAGTCCCGTTTGTCTTTCTATACTTACCTAAAGCTAATTCTAACCCTGACATTAAAACCCAGTCTTTAGCCTCAAAAAGCCTCACAACAATGGTAATGACACACAATTTGTCCACAGAAGGCATAAAGACATAAAGACATGCCCACACACACACACACACACAAGGATAGGACCCTAAAACCCAGTCTTGACCCAGTCATAATTACTGAGGCACGGCCAAAATGTCCTCACTCTGTTCTTAAAAAACGAAATTTGGTCCTCACTAAGTCGTATTTACAGGAACACACACACCCACAGACACACACTCACACACCAATGCTGCTGTGGTCCAGATGCTGCTGATCATTACCGCACTCACCGTGTGACAGTGTGTGTAATGTTTGGTTGGCGAGAAGCAGAAGAGAAATACTGGGGAGAAGAAGTGTGCACAGCCTTCGCTTTGGTTTGGTTGAGATTGTGTTGATTCAGACTGTGTGTGTTGATTCTGGTTCTTATTGAATCCTGGTCTGACTTCCTGTTCTATTATTTTGTAGAAAAACAACCCAGCATACGCTCAAAGCTAAATCCTGCACTATTTTTAGCAGATTTAAGCTGCCAGGAATGAAGTGTTTATCTAAAGAAACCAACAAAAACTACCTGCACATGAATAAGAGGAATATTTCCTACATTATGTGGTGAAGATCTGATGTTTACTTATGAAGAATTCAGAGCCTCCATCTGCATCTCATGGTAATGAAACTCCAAATTCTTAATGGTAAGTGGACCCTGGAGCTTTGATGCTCTTTAGTACAAGCTGTATTGTTCCCAGTGGTTTGGAAGAAACATCTGCGCACAAAACCGTTAAACTGTCTGAATGCCGCCATATTAAACTTGTTTTTCCTTGATTTCAGGACTGTAGGACTTAAACTGGACACATTGGCAAACATTTCCAATAATAATTATAGCCATCCGAGTATTTATCTACAGTAAAATCAGCAGTAACTAGTAATGGCACTACTGTAGTACTGTAACAGTAATAGCCCCATTAACAGTGACAGCATTAGCAGTCATTCAAGTATCAGTATCATTGGTTTATTAAAATTAGTTTCACCAACAGTGCAAATGTTAGTATCAGTAGTAAATGTTACATCTGTAGTAAATGTACAGTAGTAGTCTCAGAAGCAATAAGTACTATCGGCAGTAGTTTCACCAGTACTAGTGCCGGCATCAGTGTCAGTATTAATATCGTTAGCATCCATAACACTAGTACTTTTACTTACAGCACTCATGTCAGTGATTCCATGAACAGTAATTGTAATAAGCAGATTATCATATATCAGACTATCATAAGCTGTCCCATCAGAGACAGTGGACATTTTGTTGTGGAACTGGTGGTATTACCAGTAGCGCTCCCAGTCCATCACAGTGTTTTCAGAAGCAGTAGCATGAGTCAGAGTCAGTATTTGTATTTGAAGCACTTCAGTAACTCTACCGGTATCAGCGGTAGTTTCCCCGACAGTAAACGTATCGCTGAGTAGTAGTACGGTGTTTTCAGGAACAGTCCAGTAATTTGCAGCAGATGCTAAGTGACAATCAGGACTGTCAGCAGTGAGTCTGTGGAGAGACACGGAGACAGAGAGAGAACAACTCGAGGTGTTAAAGAACCTTCTGCCAAGTGTACAGTCACTGGCAGTCGCCGCGGCAACCGCCTCCGTCTCCATCCTGACTGACAGGTGACGGCGAGGGAAGTGACAACTACTGGAGAGAGAGCGAAACATGACTTCACTCGTCAGGAAACAAAACAAAATCCCCAGCAGCTCTTTCCTTCTTTTGCGTATTTCATTACAGCGGCGGCTGTGGACAACCATTGATCTTTTCTAATGGAGGCTTGCGGTCCGTTGTGTTGCCTCCGCCTCTTTTTCTACTTCCTGTTGGGTGTTTGCTTCCTTCCCGCGGCAGCCGCCGCAGAGTTTGACCTGACAAACAAGAAGGAGCAGAATCCGTGAGCAGAGCAGCAGTCTCCATCACTGTCTGTTTGTTTCCAGTTTGTCTTCTCACTCTGATTTCGACACAAACAGGACAGAAATGCAGCGGCGGCACATCGGGAAGCTCTGACTGTTTGTGTTTACTTCAGCCAGCTGCAGGGCGCGAAGGCAGCGAGGACTGTCTGACAGTTTGTTTTCAACTTCGGTCCAGAGTCAGAGATGTGTGCCACGGCCACATCTGTTAACTCTTTCTGAGCCATGGGCTGCGTCTGCCTGCTCTCGTTATCTGATAACACAGAGGGCCCCGACGTGACAGACAGCGTGTCCGTACAACATGCAGTACTTTGTGTCGTTCGTTGACCCGTACTACACGCACCTCTCTGTGTACTGCAGTATACAGGGACACACGTGAATTAGTAACATGAAGCAGAGACAAACAGCTGGACAATAAAAGCTTCCTTTCTGGAACAGTCAGTGCACTGGTGCTGCGGCCATGGACGGATTAGGGGCCCCTGGGCTCAGACACAGGAAGAGCCCCTCAACCTTTGGGTCATGGTTTAATTCTGGACATTTTCTGTCCAGAATTAGTCACATACGTACAGTATCTTCTAAAGCTCTCTCGACATCTTCTGCGTTGCACGCTGGCAGTACTGCGGCGCCATTTGACGCCTTAGGAAGCGTTGTTATCTGAGGCTGTGGTTTGAGAATGTGTTGGTGTTTCACATGAGCCAAAAAATGGTGCAATGATGCAGGAACGAGAACCGTGATGGTTTAACAGTTTAGGTAAGCAGATGAAATATGTGACATCCTGCTCGCAGACGTCATCATCATCATTTTGTTTCACGATTGTCCATTATCACCAAACTCACCCATGTCAGTGTCTTCTTCAATTCATTTCCCTCAGTCACCAGGTCATTCTAAGCTTCATCCATTGAGGGAAACACTGAGAGATGTGAGAATTTACAGTATTTGATTCCCACTGTCGTCAGTTTCCATTCTATTATCTTCCTCACGCTGCTAATCTCCGTCTGCATCCTCCTCGTCTTCCTCCTCTGGTCTCAGCCCAGCAGGATTTCACAGTCTGCGGACTCCGACCATAAAGACTGTTTTTACCTCTCTGCTACTTTATATGGTCTCTGTCTCACCAAGTCACACACACCTCTGCCCTCGTCACGCTCTGCCCTGCAGGGTCCGTGGATTTTATGACTGACAGTGTGTGTGCGTGTGTGTGTGTGTTGGTTGGTTAACTGCTTCAGCGCTGAGGCAGAAAATGACACAGCGGTTGGCTGAGCTCAGAGCGGTTTTATGGAGAAAAAGGGGGCTTCATCCTTCCTTCCTTGGAACCTTCTTCGTGTTCCTTCCTTCTCCTTTTCCGTTTTAATTTACCCTCCACTTTCCTTCATCCTTTCCACGTCTTAACCTAATTTTCTTCCTTTCCCCACTGCCTCCTGGTTCCTTCTCTTGTTCCTTTCTCCCTCTTCCCTTTTTCTTTTCCTCCCATCCTTCCTCACGTTTTATTTCCTCTGTGTTTGAACTACACATTCTTATCCTCTTTCTTTCTTTCTTTTCTTCCTCACTTTACTTCCTTTCTCAGCCTCCCTTGTTTCTGTATGTTCCGTTTTCTTCTGTTGTTACTCTTTGTTATTCCTTCTTGGTAAGCTCTATTTACTCTCCTATTATTTGCTTCATTTATACATTTTCCTCTTTCCTTTACTTCTTCCTTCCTGCTCATTTTCTTACCTCTCATCCTTCTTCCTTCCTTTCCTCTCCTTAATTCCTTCCTTCCTTCTTCTACTTCCCTGCACCTCTCACCTTCTTTGCCTTTTCTTCCTTCCTTTCCTCCTCTGTCCACTCGCCTCTCATTTTTATTTAATATGGCTGCCTCGTTCTTCACCTTGAATCACCTCTCCTTCCTCCGCTCAGACTGTGGAGAGGAGATAAGAGAGAGAGGAGAGATGTTGTCGTTCTTTACGAGGCGTTTTCTCTCTGTATCATCTGAAGTGTCTTCTTGGACGGGAAACACTCGTCTCCTCTCTCCTTCCCCTTCTCTCCCTCTCTTTATCGCTCTCTCTCATCACCTCTCCGCCTTATCTCCTCCACATTCTTCATCTTCTCACACAGGACCCACTTCCTCCTCCTTCCTTTTTTTCTTCCTCTTCCTGGTTGCAGTTTGTCTCCAAAGGAAGAACAGGCTCCTCTGGACATTTTTTTTAAAGTTTTTCATGCAAATTACACACAAATAAAAAATAAGAACATAAAAAAAATCACAGTGACACAAATGGTTTTGTACAGAAGGTGGTTACAACCAATAGTTTTTGACCCTCAGTCTATTTTTGCACCAGGACACATAATGATGCTTAATTTCTCTAATTTTCGTTTTATTAAAATATCCATTAGAAATGACAATCTGGCCCATCTACCCCCTCAGTAGGTAACTCTGAGTACTTCTTGAGCAGAATTGAGGAAACTACACAAGAACTCTAAAATCTAAACGAGCTCCATTCAAGCAGCACAGACAATAAAGTGATGAGGTCAGTTTAATGCAGCACTAAGTTTAAATGCAGAAATATACCATGCAGTATCCTAAATTGGGCTACTGTGCATAATAAGTATATTAAAGGTTTTAGTACTTGAGGCAATTCTTTCTACTTTTAATTTAAATTACAATATGCAACTTTAACTAGCTCAGCTCCTCGACGCTCTTCTATGCCCCTCCACACTCTGTACAGCCTTTTAAGGTATTAATGAAATCACAATAAATAAGAAGCTCCAAAACAGAAATATTCTAGCAGAGATGGTTGAAATTCTCTGACTGGTTAGATGGTAAAACACACTTACAGGCCTACACCACCCTCCCAGAATTTACGTTTGCATCTGCAATAGCAAATGTGTTTAGTAACAATTCTATTACCAAGATGATGACATGTTGATGGAAAGTTAATGATAAATATAAAAATAAAATGTTTCCTGCAAAACTATCCAATCTGGTGGTTTATCTGTAGTGGCCGCATCATTATTCCCCTTTTTAGGGTTAATTTTGCTTATTTACTGTGACTCAAACACGTTTATTTCATCTGAACCATCTCCTATACCAGACAGTGTGAAGGAGATGATGTCTGCTGTGCCACTGATGAGTATTTACTGTACATACACTGATTTACATGTGTTTGCACATGCTTTATTTTTCATGTAAGGGATCAGTGAGTTCAGTTTGTAGTGCAGATTTGCATTCAAGCATTAAAGGAGGCTTCAGTCAGGTCCTCAAATGCAGCACTTTAGCCTGCTCTCAGTCTGTGTGTGTGTGCTGACTGAACAGCTGTTTCCCCCGCTCTCTCTAATCCTCTGGCTGACCTCAGCTTGTCATCTTTCATTTCATCTTTATTTTATTGTCCGTTCAATATGTTTTATTGGCACAAATAATAGATGCCACTCTACAAAACAATGTAGTTTAATAAAAAAAAACAGTAAAAAATACGTAAATAATACATCAAAAAGCAGGACTCCGCCTCTCTCTCTGCCTGTCTGTCTGTCTGTCTGTCTTTCTGTCTGTCTGGATTAGTGGCTTGTCTTAATCTCTGGAGGTTAAATTAGAGGATTGAGGTCAGATGTTAACACAGAGCTCCACATCTGTGACTTTATCTTTGCTTTTTCTTTTCGTTTTCTTTTCTTTTCTTTTTTGCTTTTGCTCTGATTTTTCTGGGACCTGAAAATTTCCCTGAAGGTTTGTGTGAATCCTCTTAGCCGTTACAGAAGCTCAGAAACAGAAAATAACAAATCTGTCGTGCGTCAGTGTTTGTCGGACAGCAGCGCTCATGTTCTCTGCTCAGCTGCTGTCGGGAACCAGACGAGCAGGGACGCTTCTTAGTCTTCATTTCTGAAGGAGCCAGAAGACAGTTTGTCTGCTCAGACACAGCCTGAACAGTCAAAACACTAACAAGCAATATTATCAATATCTGTGATGATCAATAGGGACTAGGGATTGGTAACACTGCATTCAGACAGGTCAGTAGATTATACACCGTGAACATATTACACAGAATGGCCAGAATTATGTGAACTCTGCGCCATTCTGTATTGTGCAAAAACTAGTTCACACTAGTTCACCTCTTTATTTGACTCGGTCTCATATACACAATCCTACTGCCAAACATACAGCACCAGATATACATTCATGAAAAATAGTCCTCAAAAAAGGCTTAATTTCCTTTTACTTTCTTTGATTAAAATTTACAAAATAATAAACTATATATATTTATATGGAGTTGCAGTAAGTGTCAGGACAAGGATGAACATTTTTTTCTCATGGAAATTGTTGACAATAACTGCCACTGCTAATACTGCTTTGCATTAATAAGGTAAGCTGATGTTTTGCACATAACAAAAGTATAATTAGTGGTTTAAGTGAAAAGTACTCCACTGCAGTTTTATTCAAAAGTAAAACTGCTATTAGCTGGTTTATTAAAAGACAACGCAGTAAAAACACAATCAATTATTATTTCTGTGTAGAATGTAAATAAATCAGGTGAAAAACAAAATGTTAACTTGGGTGACTGGACCTTTCACATCTGCTTCAAATTAATCTTCACTGCACAACTGCTGGTTTTAATGCTTGTTAATGAACATATTGTAGGTGTGTGTCTGTGCACAGTTGTGACTCTTTTTCTTAGCCCCGCCCCTCTGTCACACCACTGAAAAGAGACAATGTGATGGAGAGAAATACGGCAGAAGCAGGAATACAATAGGTGACGACACAGAGATCAATGGTCTGATGACACACGGGGAAGAAATGCTGGAAAACTCAACCACCACTTAAAGTGTCTGTCAGTGCTGCCAGTTAGTGCTGTCATGGTAACGGCGACAGGTAGGGAGGGGACAGACTGGAAGGTGTCTTTTGGGAGCGGAAGGCATGTTTGGGCAGGCAGAGATGTGAGCCCATGGACACAAACACACACCTCTCCTTTTACCAGTGTTTGCATTCCGCTTTGCATAGAGCCTGAGGTCATGATGTGATGCCGTGTGTTTCCGTGACAACTGTGTGTGTGTGTGCCTGCTTGGTATGTGTGACAGGTAAAATCTCAGTCCACGCTCCAGACGTTTATCCTTCCCCATGCGCTCTGTTGTGACGTTTGTTAGGTCCACCCACCGGCGACGTTGTGGGTGGCTGAGCAGCCAATGAAGCGATTCTGGCAAACTAATAAATAAACACATGGCCAGTCAGCGTGCAGCTGCTGCAGGTGCTGCTGGGTACTTTGGTCTGACTGATCTTCACACTGTGTTCGTTTGTGTGCTTGAAGTCACAAAAACCTGCTTGTGTTCAGTTATTTTTTTTTTATCAACAAAAACCGGTTCAACCCACATTTTTTGTCATTTATCAGGCAAAAATCCAAATATTGTCTGGTTCAGAGCATTTGAACAGGTCTAACAGCCCAGTATGCAACAAGCTGTGACACACTGTGCGCTCTGACACCTGTTGGTCAGGAGCAGCATTCATATTTACACACGCATCTTTCCATTGTCTCGTGTGCTGCATTTTTCCACACAAAGGTCAAAGCATCCAGGCATCATTATATTTGCAGCTCGTCCTGTTGGAGCCCCTGAGGGTCTGCTTATCTCCATGCCTTTGAAGAAAAGATAGATTTAAAACTCAAAACACGGTTAAATTAAGGTTGAGAGACAAGCAATGTTAAAATTAAAGCAGCAGAGATCATAATACAGGTCAGAGAAAACGCTGTAGCTTCCTAAAGATCAAATCAAAGAGAAGCGTGGACAGTTACACAGGGCTCACTTTCTCTAGAGCTGTTTCTTTCCAGCTGACAGGCCTGAACAGACAAAGACATTTACAGGAAGAAGCAATCTATCCTGTTATAACAATAACACAGGGGAGTTCATTTTAAATATGTATCAGGGTTACAATCATAAAGCAAATGCAAAAGTGTATTAATATCCTGGATATATAAAATATCCTGCCCCATAAATAAATTTCTGGCGTTTGTAACAAACCCAGCTGCAGGAAAAACTGTTGTGAATTCAAAAGTCTCTAGTTGTTTATAGACTTCCTGTGTTCACATCCTGTATATGCATTAGGAGGCGTGGTCTCCCTGTTCCAACATGGCCGACTGTGGCAAACACTGTAGGTTGCATGCTAACAGCAGGTTAGCCTGTCACAAAATCCTTCAACAATGGCGCAACTGCAGAGGTGAGTAAGCGTGTTCTTTTCATGTCAGCTAGTTAGTCGGTTACTTAGTGGGACGGTTAGCATGTTGGATTGTTAACCCATTAATTAGGCCAAACGTGATTAGGTAGCAAAGGTTAGCATAACCATAGCAATAGGTGGCTTGTTTACTTGGCTGGTTAGCTAAGCTAAACATATCACCCACTAACCAATGATGGCGCGTTTAGTTTAGAGTTTAGTTATCTGACATTTTGGGTAGCTGATGGGGTTTTTGTCTGTATTTGTGCAGTTCAGTTAACTGGTTTGCTGTTGACCTTGTTAGTTTGGGGAACTTGGGCCACATGTTTCATTACATGGGTGGTTGGCAGCAAAGTGTTGGTTATGTTAGCAGTTTGGTTTAACAAGTGTGTTACTGTTTGCATAGGTTGGTTAGGCAGTTGGTTTACAAGTTACTTTGCATATTAGCAGGTAGCTTAGGGGGTCAGTTTGTTACCCAGCAGGTAGGCTTGCTAGTGTAAAGTAGTTAGCAGGTGGTTGTCTAGGATGTTGGCTAGTCCACTGTCCTCCTAGTTAGTTTAGTTGTTGGATAGAAGTTAGCAGCACATTTATTAGCATTAGATGAGTCATTTCTAGGTCAGGTTATGAATGTATGGTGGTCAGCACCACTAACCACTGTGTCGGCAGGTTAGTCAGTTAGCTGGTTAGTAGATCAGTTGGTTGTTTCGATGGGTAACATGTTGTAGCTGAACCTGCCGAGTGCTGACTTCTGGGAGTGTATGTCCAGCTGCTTCACACAGCTGTCCTGTGCACTGTTTATGTGCATATTTGTAGCTTAGCAATTAGCTTTGGTTTGAATCCGGCCTCAGAGAACTACTGAGAGGGTTTAGTGCAGGGGAGGCACACGGACTGGAATTAGCTAGCTTTACTGAGTGTGTGTGTGTGTTTGTATGTCTGTGTGTGTCGGGCTGGAGGAGGGATGCCACACTAAATTGGCAAAATGAGGTGTAAATGTCTTGAGGCAGACGAGCTGCCTTTAGTGAGTGCTGCACTGAATATTTCACCAGCAGCTTCAGGAAAGCGTGTGTGTGTGTGTGCGTGCAAGTGCTTGGCAGCCACAGCCAATCATCGTCCATCATTCAGTTTTGGTTCTGACAGCTGGAAGAGGCAGAAAGTCCCTAAACGCCTCAGAGAAACACTTAACTGCCTCCACTGTTGCTCATGCGAGTGTGTGTGTGTGTGTGAAGGACTGTGTGTTTGTATTAGAGGTGAGGTGAGTTGTACTGAGTGTAACTGTCTCATTGTGTGATCATGGTTTGCTACTGATGATTTTTAATACCTGCTTTGCATCTGAGCTTCAACTTGACCTCGGACCTCCCTGAGTTAGGTTACAGAGACTGAACTCTGGTTTGACCTTAACCTTTACTTGACCCTTTTGGTTTTAGTAAAGAGTCTTCACTTATGCTTTAAAAGGCCTTAAATGTGCTGATTAGGTTTAAGAAGTGATTTTAAGTTTGAGCACCTGTCTCTAATTTGTTGGCCGAATCTGCACATGCTTGCATCTGAAAAACTGCAGAAGGCAGAGAAAAAAAACATTAAAATGAATTTAAAAGAACAAACTGTGGCAGTTGCCATGATAAGGCTACGGGTTACCCTCATGACAAGTCACTGGTTGACTTGGCACTCCATGTGCAAAAGCTCTGAGCGGAGTGAAAGATACTGTGGTAAATATTCACTATCCTCCCAGTCATCCACATTCCCCATTACAGAAGTTGTAAGCAGCTGAAGATATCAGAGTAGGCTCCAATACAGATGGTGTTTTGAAATGAAGAAAAGCATGTTAAAGCACAGCCATGCAGTAGTTATCATTGTTGCCTCTAGGTGCCCTGAAGACTTCTCACAGTCCAAATGCTGGCAGGATTGGTGACTTTATATTGCCTGTAAGTGTGAATCTGAATGTGCCTCGTTTTCTGCGTGTGCTTGTCCTGTGTAGGTGCACCAGACCTCATTTCCTTCGCTGGCATTGGCTCCAGCCCTGTGACTCTGCACACAAGGCAGACACAATAATGATGCGTTAGATTGTAAATGCTTAAATATACTCTTAACCAAAGGCAGATGCTCTGTGGTTTTGGGTTTAAATTTCTTTTGTTGAGACACTGAACAGTCCTGTCACCATGTGTTAAACCTGTCATGAGGGATAATTGCGTTTTGAAACACAATAATCCACAACATAAGCACTTGCTGCCGTTGTTTCAACGTTAATTTAACATCATTCCAACATCATTTTTTGTGATTCTCTGTAGAACATAAACACACACACTTTTGTGACATTCTATGAAGTTTTTTTTTGTGAAGGTCACAATAAATATAAATATTAGCAATAAGCTTCAATTAAATACCGTAAATTCTGGACTATAGAGCGCACCTAAATTTAAGCCGCACCCGCTAAAATTTAAAAGAAATATATATTTTGTCACATATAAACCGCATCGGACTATAAGCCGCCAATATCCAGGCTGAGAAATAAGATATTTACATAGAAAGATTTTGTACCATAAGTGTTTATTCATACACCTGAACCTGAATGGTGCCTGTAACACGGCAGTAAAAGTGCTGATGTTTGCTGTTGTGCGTCTTGGGTTGCATGCGCTAAGAATAAAAACTGGCGCTTTTTTGTTTGCACTGACTTCCATCTACAGCGCCCATCTGAGGGCTGCAGAAAAATTCATAGAAAAGCCGCATCTCTGTAAAAGCCGCATGGTTCAAAACGTAGTTTAGGAATAAGTCCCATAATATATGCTCAGGACCACCATTTGGTACTTTACATATTGATATTCATAGCACTGAGGTTTAATACCCTAACTATATGTTATTGATCGAAGATCATTCTTAATCTCAGTGGTTAATAAATTCCATTATGCCTGCATGAGACAATCCCAATAATCTGAAAATAAAATATAAATAATTTCATGCCCTGTTTGTCTCTGGCATCTACCATACTGTATCTTTACTAAAACATTTGTTTAACAAGTAGAAAATGAGTTTGCTCCATTAAATTAATTATGCTGCTCTGTTTAATTTGTTTCTAGCAGAAGCATTTATAAAACTACAAGGCAGTTACACTTACCCAGAACCTCTTGTTGTCTTGTTGAGCAAAGTTTGTGATTTTGTGTAGGTTTTGGCTGGTGATCCAAAAAGTGACTCATTTAATGAACCAGTGGTTTTTGTGTAGCAGGGTGTCACATTTATCCGTTTGCCCGCTGCACGTAGCAAAGACAGGAAACCCAAAGAGAAGTAGAACAGCAGATTTAAATAAGTTAGACGTTAGCAGTGTGGTTGATTAACTTTAAATGAGCTCTGGTTTCAGGACAGCACACACACACACACACATTTAGTTACACAAACGTCAGCTCTTCTCTTCCTCTCCTCCATCATCATCGTCACGCTCGGGGTTTTAGGAATGTTTGTCCATGCTTTGTCTGGGTGCTTTGACCCGTGACCTTCGACCTCCAGGGTGTCAGTGAGGTGTGATGTTAAGTTCTTAGTGGGGTTTTTTTGTATGAGAGACTTGAAAAAGTCAGGAATGCAAACACATTTCTGCAGTTTTGTTCTGGTCTGAGCTCTCACTGTCACTCATACATTTATTCATGACAAATACACACTGAGTGCTGTAACAACATGCAACTGACCCGCACTGCTCCTCTGGTGTTTGTATGTTACGAAACACTGACGGTTCTCACATATTGCCACATGTTGTACCAATAAGTATCTCCCTTCTGCAACCCATGTCTCTACATAAGAAGTGTTTGGTCAGCTGTGTTGCTGGAAAATCCTGATAAGGGGTATCTGAATTATTAAAGCATGGGCACAAATGTGTATAATGACTGCATTATCATATAATCTTATACACTGAGAACAACTTTCAAAAAAGCGATGTAGACAGTTCTCTTGCTCAATATCAACAATATAGAAATATAACAAATATCTGCAGGTTAAAGTGAAATATGAACATCAAAAATATTAAAAGAAACATGAAAAAAAAACATGACTGTAGTTCCTGCAGTAGTGTTTCTAATTTTGAGTACATTACTGTAAAAAGTATAGGATAAACAATGTCAGTCATTTTTAAAAT
The DNA here is from genome assembly GCA_033026295.1 of Channa striata. Classification (NCBI taxonomy): domain Eukaryota; kingdom Metazoa; phylum Chordata; class Actinopteri; order Anabantiformes; family Channidae; genus Channa; species Channa striata. The sequence continues at coordinate 5,485,412 of CM065173.1, read as the reverse complement.
GAACTCGTGGTTACAACTTAAAGAACTAACAGTGCATTCACTGAGTTATAGGCACTTCAACACACAATGTCAAAGTTGGCTGCCTGCTACGACACCAGCTAGATGGCTGTCACCGTGGTAACCATGTACCACTACTCCATGGACAAGAGCTTGATTAGCTCTAGTTATTTTAAAGTAAATCAACAACAACATTCATCTAAGGTACATGTAATCATATGCAGTTTTTTTGAAAGCACTTAATAAATACCCAAATGTCCACTTCAAAGGCTGATAGGCTTTCGTAGGTGAATTTGTTTATAATTGTGCATTGTGCATTTCTTCTTCCTGTTCCTCTCTCATTAGCTTCCCTTTCTAATAATCACTCTGCCGTCTGTCTATATGAATATTGAATCTGTGCGGTAAACTGCAGGATTGATCAGTCAGACTCTGAGTAAACTCTGCAGCGCTTTGAACAAACACCGCCATTGATTTGTGCACATAAGGAGCCTGAGGGATGAAGGGTGGTTTCTTTCTCGCCACCGCCATATCATCATCCGGCTGTGAACTTCCTGTTTCCCTGGTGTCACCTTGATGCTGCTGTTTTTATTTTTCAGGTCTGTGTTCATCTGAAGAGTTCATAGCTCTGCTGGGTGGCCATTCACATTTACAATGTTAATGTTTGCCTGCAGGGTGGTTTGTGAGTGTGTGTGTGAGTCATTCGGCAGAACAGTTTGGCTTTTTTTTGTAGCAGCCGTTAATATTATTACATTAGAAATAACCTTTTATACATTCTCATTGTAGTATTTCACTACCTTTAGCCAAGCCAAGCCTGCAAGGCGACAAATTGATTTTAGTCTTTGAGGTAAAGAAGTAACCTGATGGAAAAATATAATTAAACATTTATCATGAATAAATTATGAAAGTCCAGTACTCTATAGCAATCGCCTAGAAGACACTAACACTGCCAACCAAACAGATTGCCCTATAACAACCATTTGATAAAATTAAATCTGCCAGGAATCAACTGACAGGATGATACCAAATACAGAACAACCAAACTTAGCAACTTAGTTGCCAGATTTAGCAACTTTTAGGAAAATTTCGGCAACTTCATTTTTAAGAGGCCAGGCTTTCACCACTTTTCTTATGGAAAGTTGCTAAATTTAGTCAGAGACTGCTCTCTGTTGTGGACATGACTCCTCCACTGCCTGTGTTCACGGCAGCAGCACATTCATCTGACCAATCGGCAGCCGGAATGATGTGTTAATGAGCTGTAAATGGGGTAAAATGACTAAAAATCACTTACACTCAATGTTTCTCTTTGAAAACTATTTCATCTTTGTTTTTGTTAAGCTACACCAATCAGCCACAACATTAATACCACATGATGGTTAATTTTTAAAAGAAATATTATGAACTAATAAATGCTAATGTATACATATGGGTTAACCACCTGTCAGCACATAAAGTGTTAAAAACTTAATCTTTATCAGGCGTGATCTTCGACACCTTTGTAAATTATTATACTATACTATACTACTATATACTATAATCAGCACAGTTTAAAATGCATTTTTTCCTTAGTGGAGAACATTTTCTTTTGTACTTTAAGTTAAAGAGCTAACAGATGTATAGAATAAATCTGATAATATGCTTAGTATTTTTAATTAGGTAAAAGAAAAGTGGAGAATTTTTTTTTCGGGCAGCAGGTGTTTGTGTATCACCTTTTTTACAGTGTTTCGCCTTTTGCTGTCTAGCTGACCATGCTGACTCTTTTCCTTCATGACCTGATGAAGACCGCCAGCATTAAACTTTTGGCTGATTGGTGTATATTTACATTTAACGTCTCTATGTCAGCTTAATTTTATTTTTTCAAATCACACACAGTTTAGTAACATTAAGATGATGCCAGTGTTTGTATTTACTCCATTACGATTACTTCAGTCTATTCACCAGTCCGCATGAAAAGCTGTTCATGTTAAAGCAGATGTGTCATCACTGAGAACAAAACAGACAAAAAAAGCCAACAAAGAGGAAAACATAATCACTAATATTATGAAAAATGAATAGCCTGGAGCTGAGGTTTTATTTCACACTACAAATGGAATACACTTTATGAGTGGATCTGTTGTTTACACCATCATCCACTAACTTTATTGACATCCATCACAATCTGAGTGGCTTACCAAATCAACTGGAGTTTCCCGGGGGAAACAAATTGATTTGTTTTATTGATCATCGTGTCTATTTGTCCTCGGCATTTCAAAAACTGGGCTACTGTCCTGTTTTTGTCCGATGCTGTACTAAATTGGAGTTATATGCTGTGAGTACAGTAAGTTGAATTACAGACAGGTAGCCCATAAATGCCTCGTGTTGTCTGGTTATGCTGTCAGGATGGCTGAAAGTAGAGCACTAAATGTATGTTTGTTGTGTGACAGATGGTGTTTGGACCTATGTTACCTATGTTACACTAATGTCTCCTTTAAGTTCATAAGAACAAAAATTATACTTGATGTTAAACCATAACATCAACTTGTAAACGCTGTTTATGTCTCCTGCCTCACTCTGAGGTTTTTACATTTCCCATGATGCGTTTTGGTGCAGAACCTCTAGCTAAACAGTGGGAACTTTTGAATGGTTGTTCTCAGAATTGTTAGTAATTTCTATTTGAATAACACATATAGTGTTTTTTAATACGATGCATGTAGAGAAATAAATGTATTTAAGTGAGGGTTGCTGTGTCCTCTCACTTCCAATCATTATGCTAAGCTAAAGCACAATAATGAACAATTATCTACAATCAGATAAAATACCAAAATATATCGTCATACTTATACCAAAATAGCCTCTCACTCATAAATATCAAACATTTATCTAAGCAAATAGCCAGTGTAAAGCTGAAAACTTGGTGTTAATGTGCAATCAAACCAGCAACCTGCTAGAGCTATTGATCTCCGATCAGGGAGGAACAACTGGGTTAACATGTAAACTAGGACAAACACTCTGGACCCAAGTTTCTGGGTTACTGACACACATCACTCATACACACCCAAATAACCCACACAAACACACACTCACACACACACACACACACACAAAAACCTACTCTGGATGAGTGACACGTGTTAAGCAGCCTCCAGGGGGGAATCTGAATATTGATTGGCCTTGAACAGTTATCCATCCATGATGACAGCCTAAGTGTGTGTGTGTGTGTGTGTGTGTGTGTGTGTGTTTTGATGAGAAGATAACACATTATTGACAGACTAATAGAGAACAGGGAAGTGTGCATGTTTAACAAAGAGTGTTGTCGCTGTTGTAGTTGATTATCTTTTTTCCCCTCACACACTCACACACTCACACATTGATCAGCAGGTCAGTGCTGGTGCGTTTGAGTGTCCAAATAGAAATCTGATTGGAACTTTGATGTTGTCTACTGAGCCGCTGGGCTGGGGAGACACTGAGCATGCTCAGAACAACTCTTTGTGTGACTGTGTGTGATGCTGTCACAGATAAATGATTCGCCTGCAGTGGTGTGTTGTTGCTCTATAACCAGAGTATTTCACTCATCAGATGATACAGTGTTCAAAGGATGTAGTTTAATGCATAAATTAATACATAGTTAATAAAGGGATAAAGGGAATGCTTTGATAAATAAATAATTGTGTTTTTGTTAAGATTGTTAGGCTGTGTTCATGTAATATAGTTCAAACCAATAGGAACAAGACCTTCAAAACTGTAGCGCTGTCCAGCACTTCCCAGCATTGTGTTCTGTGATGCATATATTTCACAGACAGCTACAATTTCTCTTTTAAGTTTTTTTTTTTCTCAAATTCTAAAGAGTCAGAAATGTTTGCTTTGGTTTTAGTTCTGCTAACACACAACAACAACCCTCTGTGTTCTTTGTGCCTTTCAGTGAAGCATCTTCTGAATTTGAGCTCTGTATGTCTAGGAAACCTGATACAAATGTAAAATGTTATATATGGCAGTGTGCTGCGTACAGTAGTTAGAACAAGGACAAGATGGTCTGGGCTTGGTACCTGATCTCAGGCTATCTGCAGATACTGCTTTACAATCCATTACAGCAAAAGGGACAGCAACAAAAGTTTGACTTTTACGCCACCGTAGCACTAATAAAGTCAGTGAAAGTAAAATCATTGTATATGGGGTCAAAGGTCGACCCTGTGGTGCTCCTGATGTTATGCTGCTGCACGTGGACCTGGTTATCTCCTAGTTACCGTTGCCCGTGGCGACCAGGTGTTGGGTGATTGATGAGGTCCTTTTTATCCTTCTCCTGCTAATGGACAGGAAGTGACCACCCACAACCTCTCACCTCAGTGACCCCTGCAGCATGCTGGGTAACAAGCTGAGTATCTCTCTAACACACACACACTCGCACAAACACTAACACTCAGTAATGAGGTGGTGAAACCAGCAGCTCTCCTCTACTCTCTTTCATCTTCCTCTTTCTCTCTATCCTGCTGATTTTTCCTCCTACTTGTCCAGAAGGATTGTGGGAAGGCGATGGCTTTTTACGCTGTTTTTTTTCTTTTTTCTTTTCGGGCTCACCCTGAGAGGCCAGCAGAGTTTCCTCCTGCATTTAGAAGCAACAGCGGCAGCAATGGCTTTTTTAAGTTGGCCAAAGTGCTTTTGAGTAAAACACCAAGAGCTCCTCTGATGTGCTGCACCTCATTTAAAGGTCAAAATTCGGCTGTCACAGCCGCCGTCTGATCCAGTGTCACAGAACGACCCACCATTTTTACCTTCACCACACACTCATCACAACCTCTTGAAGTAGGTTCTTCTAACTTTAGTCTGTAATATCAGCATTTTAACCAGCTGATGCATGTAGAAGTAGTCGGCATGCTGCTACACTGACCAGGGCAACAGTCCTGCTAAGCCAATCAGAGTGCTAATTAGCAAGCTAGCCATGTGCTAGGCCATGCAGGACAATGCCTAAGCCATTTAGTAGATCAGAAGCCGGAAGATACCATTTCATTTTTATCTTCCCTCCACTCCAGCCTCATCTAAGATGGTATCTTCTAGCTTCTGACTGACTGAACCCACCTGACCCGGACAATCAACAGTGGGTGGATCAGGGTTGGTCGAATAACAGTGATGGACCCCTGCTGTTGTCAAACCGTCTCCAAGTGTCTGTTGGATCTAGTCGGGGTTTTAGCATGTAAAACTGGGACGGTCTGTTTCATGAGGGAGACCAATCTGGATTATCTGTTCAGACAGCGAATCAGCACATGAGAACAAGCCCAGGGATGGCATCATCTGTGGTCAAATTTAGGTAGCTATAAACTGTCTGTAGTGAGTCAGAGGAGTTTGAAAATGGCACGCTGCTTTGTCTAGGGTTTGTATATCTGCAGTCCTTGGTCTTCTGCTGTCTGAGCGTGTGTCGTAGCTAGAGCTTTTGCTGAAAGTTCAAGAGTGTCTTTTTGGCCCAGACAAAAGGCAACGGGAAGCAACACAAAAGTCGGCCTTTAGTTCTTAGATTTCACCTTGGCGCGTCTCTGCTCTTAAAGCCAACGAGCATAGCATGCTAACTAGCATGCCACCATTTCACTTTTATTTGAAGAGCAGACATAAAAGGATATTCCTCTCTACTTGTCATCATAGAAGCCATCATCTTTTAATTTATAGGGATGGGATTGAAAGCCTGTCTTTAGAAAATACAGTATTTTGTGGCTGGAGGTCAGTGTGCAGGCGTTACGTCTTTCATTGGTTACTGCTTTTTCATAGCCTTGCACCTATATGTGAGCTGCATGTAATTACACCTCTTTAATTTTCCAACTGGAGTACCAATGAACAAGATAAAGACAGCAGATGTCTCTCCTTAAATGTAAACACACTGATGTTATCTGACGGCACTTTGGCACAGTGCCAGTGTCTTGCTTCCGTTTAATTGGCTGAAGCTCACTATATGGTGGCCTGCAGGGACACATTGTAAGAAATGTCCTTTTCCGCAAAACTAACAGCTCTATTTGGATATTCTCTTTACCAAAATGTTGTAATAAAACCGCTTTCTAGCGTTATTGGTCGTCAGCATTGAGTCGCCACAGGTACGCTGACTGACAACCTGTCAATCTTACCGGTGTCCAATAGCTGACAGGCAGCTGGAGGGGGAGGAGGCGGGTGCGAAGTGACAATTAGTTTGTTCCCCAAACAAGCAGCATTAATTAACCCCGGCAGGTAAACAAGAGGGGGTGTCTAAACACGCCGTGTGTTTGTGTGGACGTATTTGTGTCTGTTCCAGCAAAATGAGGTTCCCCTGAAAGCTGCTTGTTCATTATCCAATTTAAACTGATGAAATTGAAACTTGAACCCCACAAATGAATTAATTAGCCTAATTGCTGGCTGTGTGTGTGTGTAGTATATCTTTCTACATTATTCTGTGTGTGCGTCTCCTACTTAATTTAGTGCTAATCAGACAAACTGAATACACATATTACTAAAATATTTCTTTAGAAAAACAAAGACATTATACAGTATGCTTACGATAATTATGAATGATAAGGAAATTAAAGCACTTTCACTCTGCAAGTTGATTTTTATAATAGACTAAAATGAAATTATACTAATGACCATCTGGAAGAAATTAAATCAGTCTAAACCCATATGATATGGTGTGATAATGGTCAGCCGTGATGTAAAGTCTACATTATTTGTAGTTAATGACATAAAACAAAACAAAAAAAACAGCAAAATGATCCTTTAAATCTCCTTTATTGGCTCATTTCTAACCTAGCCGGACCACAGAGACCCATTAATTAAGTGATGTCGAGTTTCTGAGACGTTTAGAGTTAAGAAAGACACGTCAACTGGCTGCCATAACCTCCGACCTTTCGTTGGGTGCAATATTAGCTTCTAGTAATGTTGCGTGATCCAAGGACTGAAGCTAACTTCCAGCACCAGTTTCCCCTTCACATCCCACTGACACATACTTTAATGAGGTGGTGGAAGGTGACAGGGTTAAAGGTTGCAGTCTGACTCAGGCGGTCTGCAGGCGGTGACGGATTTCTGTCTCTGGTGGAGGTCAAAAGTCGGCAGGCGGCAGACAGACGGGGTCAGAGGGGAAGTGGTGAGATGGTGGTAGTGTTGTTGTCCATGACTGGTCATCAAAGCAAAGTTTGTTAGGGAATTTGTAGAAGGTTGTCAGAGTTTGTATTGGTTTGTAGTTATGTCGGTTAATTGTGGTATGTGCTTTAATTTGCTGTTAGGTTTTTAATAATTTATGTCAAGCCTTTCATTATAAAAAAAAGAGCCACATTTATGAACACACGGTCAAATACACACGCTCTGCTCAATCAGACGGAATCATTGTGTCTGTGGTGTCAGCTTGCTTTATAAAGTGGGCTATGACCTACATTTGTTGTAGAATATAAAGGTGAACCAACCATTATTTGTTTGTAATGGTGCTATAACAAAGCGTTTCACTTTAGAATGGACAAGCAGGGTTTCTTGCCATAAATGCTGTATGACTGTAAACACAGAACTGCAGATAACGAACCATAAAATGAGCTTTATTAAAATTGTATTGTGTTAGTATGCTATTTATGCCGGTACGCCTTTACATAATCACCATTTTCTTCATCTGACCACCTTTACAGCAATAAATTGAGGTTATTACTGTTGCAGGGTTGTTGTTGGATGTGTAATATTCCACATTTCTTTTGTACTTGATGTTTTAAGGCTAATTCAGCAGCCAGTTTTCCACAAAATTGATTTAATGTTGTAGAAATGCAGGGATTATCCATTCCTACAGCCACAAACACCATTGAATACCAAAATAACTTAGGCAGGCTGTAATTTAGCTATTTGTGGTTAAAATCCTGTTAAATGCCCCCCCAAAAACTTGAACTGACCTCTTTGGAGGACTGTGGACTATCTTGGATTGCAGGCACAAAGCTCCCCCCTGCAGCTTTGAATATGTAGCATTTACAGGGGTAACACAGTCGGAGCTGTCAGTCAGAGGTTGTCTGCTGGTTTCTGTGTCTTGTGACTCAGCACATCAACTCCCGTCTCTCTCTGTCCTGCAATGTGCAGCGTAGCTCTTATGCCGGGGTGTCCTCATCCTAACAGTGAGCCGGGCAGTTTGGTCCAGACCACAGAGAATCATCTGTGCTCTCAGCGTGCTGTTGAGTTTTGTGCTCCGAGCGTCAAACAGGAGCTCTACTTTTTTTTAATGGTGTCCACGCCAGAGGGGAGGATCTTGTGAGTCACAGTGAGAGCAGATATGACTCAAAATATGTAGTCCAAAGGCAGACTTTGTCTTGCGGCGAGCAGCGTGGTGATCAAAGGCAAACACAATGCTTCATTTTTGGGCACAAACTTGCCGTTTTACATGTGAAATGACACACTTAATTAGTTTGGAACGTTCTGCCAGGCTGAGACTGATCTGAATATCTGAACATGTCAACTGAGCAGAATGTGTGAGGCTGAAGAGGACAGAAAGTGGCAAAGCAACAATCTGAGCAGCAACAACGCTCCTGCAATATGACAGGAACACAGTTTGTTCAACAACATAATCAAATTAACACCCTCAGCAGCATCCGTGGACCAATGATGGAATGAAACCAACATTGTAGTGTTTCAAAATACACAGCTGAGATATTAATGGGCATAAATTATGTGACAGAACAAAACCTTGTTTACAATTTAATGAAAATGTAATATCTTAGGCGAAAATGTACATTTAAGATTAGGATAACAGACTTAGCTTTTCCATAAACCTAAAACCCTCATCACAAAAAGACAACATTCCTCATACATTAAGGATAATGACAATAAGAGAGCAGCAATAGAAGCAAAATCATCTTGGTTCCTGTGCAGGAAATCTTATTGAACTGTGGTATTTTTCTTCAGTGATTATAGAAATGAGGACATTACTAACACTAACGTGCTTTTGCCCTCGTGCGCAGGCTTGACACAAGCATGTGTTGCTGTGCAAACATGAAGCCACATTCAAATAAAAGCCCCACCTGAACCACATTGTGGTTTTACATCTAATCCCAATGTTTGACAGCAGCATCCCCTCCTCTACCTGAACCATCACCCCCATTATTACCCCTCCTACTCCCCCACTGTAGCCACACCCTCCTCAGGCTATTAACATCCTCCTTTTGTTGCCCGGCTTCTCCAAATGCTCCCCCCCTCTCACCCAAATGGGTTCCTTCTGTGGCTGAACCCATTTGTTTCTCCACAGGCAGCTCAGGAGGAGAGCTAGTTACTTCCCCTCCTCTTCCTCTTCCTCACCAGGAGAAACAACAGGGACAAGCCTGGTCAAGACTAAGTTGAAAGGCTGAATGTAACTGTTGTACTTAGTTTGACAATGCAAAAGGTCCCTGAAGTGTCCACAGGGATTAAACCAAACGATTTATTGTCCGTGTATTGTTGTTGTACAGTAAGATGCACTGACTTTTTCATGGGAACACAAAGAAATTCAAACATCCCAGCAGACAAACTGTAATAAATTCAGTCAGAACTACTTTTAGGGACACTAAAAGGCATTTGGGTTATCATATTCTCTTTATGGCCCCCTAAAGGCCTGATTTGGCCTAGCTGGAGTGTGTGCTGTAGAAACGCTCCTCTTTAACATCAGACACTCTGGATTTCGAACACAAACCTGAACTGAGTGCCACAAATGAACAAGGTGACTGTTCCTCACCTCTTTTGATTGTGTTGTCTTTAGATTTTACAACATTTCAGAATGAGGTTAAAATAACATAAGCTGTCACTTTATTCGTCCTATTATGACAACATGGTCAAGTTTGGAAGGCACCGCTGCAGCATAGTCCTCCAGCTGCTGACTGATCTCAGGAGGCACAGGTTCAGTCTGTTGGTAAGTCAGACTTCCTGTCGTATCTACCACATAAACGTTTGGCCCTGATATTAAGCGGAACAATGAAATGTCCAGAAACCCACTACTAACGAGTAGGTCTTTGCAAGTTTGAGTTAAGGTGGTTTGGTCTTGCCACCTCCCTCGTGGAAGGACTGTGTGTTATACTTAATGTCCACCGTGCAGAGACCGAACACGAACGGAAAGGGCCTGCTTTTTTGTTTAGAGATTGAAAATCGTTGTTGTTGATAATGGCACTGAAAATGGTCACACTGCATTGTTTCTTGTGATGTTATTTTTAGGTGAACCATTGGTTTTGTAGGTCTTTATGACAATATTATCACGCATGGTTTTGTAGTATATGGTTGGTCTCTATGAAGGGGTCCATGGAGTCTCACTGTAGACTCCAAACTATGTCTAAAACGTTGCTGTTGTTTGAACTTTGTGACATCAGTTGGACATTTGTCTTTCCTCACACATAATGTTGTTGTTAAAGACCTTGGTTGTCATGGTTGTGTGAATAGTGAGTCCGGTACAAACCAAGTGTAATACAGCATCTTAGGATGGGTGGGGTGGAAACTATAATTATTTATTTAATGCACAGGTTACCCCATTATTGAACCACTGGCATGCCCCTGGTATAACTCCCATCCACGCCATCTGGCCTCGATGGCATAAAGTCACATATTGTAGAAGGTGTTTAACAGCCGCAGTGTTAGCGTAGCTAATGGCGACAGAGAGAGAGGATAACTGCAGTCTTAGCATCACTCTACTAACAATGACCCACAGCCTTAATGTGCCTGAGCTGGAAATACAGCCTCATGTTCCTGAACACACCACACCCCAGGACACACACACGCGGGCTCGTCCTGTTCTCTCCTGCTGCATCTATATTTAGCCGGCGTTCGATCCTCGTGCCGTGTTGAGCAGTCAACAAAATCAGCCGCTCGCCATCGGACATCATGTCTGAACCTGATCTACCTGTAAACCCCCTCACCTCACATCTCCTCCCTACTCTCATCTCCAGCAGGAAGCTGCGGCGTCCGTCTGAACACTTCCTCCTCTTTCTCCTCTTGTCTGTCTGTACGGATGAAAAACGAGCACTCGCCGCTCTGGACGGAGAGTTTTCACTCAGCTCAGGTGTCGAGGTTTAATAGCGGCAGAGTCACCTTCACGTCCGCAGTCAGTCAACAACCGGCAGCAGTCTGCGATGGAGGGGTCAAAGGTCACAGCAAATATCTGTGAGCCTCGAATGATGACTGATGAAAACAGCAATAGGTCAACTTGTATTTGCCTTCTTTAAAACTGCAAACTTTTGAATCTATTTTGTATTCATTGAAACCGTTTAAAATGTTGTATACACCATGGCATAGAATAACCGTACTTTAAATAACCCTATGTACGGTTCATAAAGCTTTACTGTTCATCGTTTTTGTCACATAGACTGGTCTCTGTCTAAGAGTCATTAAAACACCAGTTATTTACCTATCATCGGGCAATACCATATAAAACACTCCAGACATGCAAATGTCAGTTATTGCATTCTGTCAGTTTAACGCATCTGATGATTTCCATGGTTAATCAATTATTTCCAATAATTATTATAATTTGCCTGTAAAATTTGCCTAAAAAACATTTGTAATAAAAATGTCAGCCATATCTTTCCACAGCCCAAGGTCTCTAAAGATTTCACTCCTTTTATTTGACAAATTACAACATTATTCATAAAGGTGATCAACAGAAGAAGTAAATCTTGGCAGGTGTTTGGATTTTTAGCTTAATTCAATAAATTATTAATATAAGTTCCAGTTTGGCATCAGTGTGATCAAAAAAATCACTGCACATTTACATTAACAAACAGAAATCATATGCCAGCCATTTAAATTTGTTGTACATTGCAAAAAATGTTGAGAGGGTCAGACCAAGAGCACTTCTACTACTACTACTTCCATCACTGTTGGTGAGCTCACTGTGCTTATTTTAAACGGCCTACGGCAAGACTTTTGTGCATTTAGCCCACTCATACATGCCATGTGATACAAATATCATTATCCTAACATCTCTGCGAGCGTCGATGTGCAGGCCCAAATTTATGACTGCACAGAATGTACGAGCAGACAAACGTGCGAACATACAGTATCTGCTGAAGTAGACATCCCGAACTGAACCAGATATGTGTGCTTTTGGATCATATCCACGACTTAACGGTTCGGATAGCTTTGAATCACCTTCTTGGCTCCCGGTGACTGCGGAGACTCGAGGGGACTGAAATCACGCTTGTCATGTTTCACGTTGGCATGAAAAAAGAAAGAAATGCTAGAGTGAAATGTAAGCATTTACTCAGCAATTATCAACATTAAAACAACTGTGTCGGTTTCTAAGTGCGGGTCTGTGAATTCTGGATGACTGCCTGATGTCATATTTAAGCATTAACATGGCTGAAATGCATCAGTCAGGGGAATGATGCTTTTGTTCCATGTGCTCAGTTTAGCTCACTTTAATCACACTGAGCTGCTGTAAATATGCATTTCCACTGTGGTATAACTCTGAGCTGAGCCAATATGGCTGTTGTTTGATGCTTTTTGGATGCAGATTGTTATAGCATCACTCACACAAACCAGTTTTTTCTTCTTTCGGTGGATGATGAACATCCACCACACACAGCGCATTATTAAATCATTAAAAGAGGCGGCTGTACATCAGTTAATAAGGCAGTTGTCCACAGGATCAGCGGTTGGATCCTGGTCCCTCCTTGCTATGGGTCAAAGTGTCTTTAGGCAAGAGACCGAACCCCAAGTTGCTCCCGTTAATGCAGCCGTCACCATCAGCCTGTGTGAATGGGTGAATGAGAAGCTGCATTGTAAAGTGCTTTGGATAAAAATGCTATATAGGCAGACATTTACCATTTACCAAATAATTGTATTCAGCCAGACAATATTTTAATTTACCTGCATCTGGTTGACAGACATCGACTGATCTAAAAAAAAAAAACTGCCTCTGAGCATCTGTCAGAAGAGATAGGATGAGGAGGTTTTATCCACATGGTGGAGATGGGTAGATTTGTCTATAATACTATAAGACTTTCGTCTCTCCTACCTGCTTTTTTCCTCGAGCCGCACAAAGCCCGGCTAAATCTCCCTAACTCTCTTGTTTTTTTAGTCTGGAAAACATCTGCTGTGAGTCCACTGAGCCCATCACAGAACTGAGCGGGGAATTTCAATGGTGACACGACTCGTTGACTGTCAGAAAGTCCAGGACTGTTAATGTGTGCCGGAACCATAGAGAGATACAAACTGTCCAAAGTGTTTCTGTGACATCTCAACTAACTTGTTTGCAATGTGTTGCTTTTACCTCCAAGACGCAGCTGCATCACATTTTGTCATCCAGCCAGTCTGTTTTTGAGACACTGGTAGTTACTTCTTGATAATTACTCTGGGTAGACAGACAGATGAATGTCTTTATTGTTTTGTTTTGACTGGTTAAAAAAAAAAAAAAAAAAAAATCCAGTTAGAGAAAACAATGCTGAGAACAGACAGATGTGCTGCAGGGGGAAGTCGAGCCAGTCAAACAAGAAGGCAAACAGTTAACTTCCTACTTTTCCCAGTAAAGCTTGTACATGCTAAACTGGTTCCCTACAATACACAGGATCAAGATGAACAATGTGGCCTGTGTTGTTTCCAGGATTACAGAAGTAAAGTCTCACCTGGTTTCAAAGTCTTTAATCCTTTGTTTCACTTCCATTGCCAAATAATTTATGTTCCTCTCTCAGTCTTTCTGAACAGCTAAAATGCAATATTGAAATCTTATATACGTACCCTAATTTAACTCTCCAATATACAGGATGGTGCCGTGTAAAAGCTGATTATTTTCATAGTGTTTAGTAGCTATAGATGGATGCAATTAAGATTACTAGCTAAGTTAAATGGCAGTTAAAAGTATAAAGTTGTTTAAAAAAAAAAAGCAGTGGATACTCATTGGTTTCCTGTCGCCTAGAACCCTGAGAAGCAAGGCACCAATGGGACAGAAAAGGAGCATTTTAACAGGTTAGGCTGATGCAAGTCTGCAGGTGCAAAGAGAAACTGCAAACTGATGAGTTTCTTTTTTTCTCTCCAGGAACTTTGCTACCTTTAGGAACCAACCTCTGACACAGAAACCCTTTGAAACACACATGTTTGTGTTGCTGTGCTGTGTAGGCCAGTTCACTTTGTGTGCACCATAAAAAAAAAAAAAAGAAGGAAAAAACACGGTTGCCTTTATTTCCAGTTTGGCTCCTGTCGTTTTATAGATCCAGCCCTTACAGTCGGGAGATCGGTCAGATACGGTCATTAGTAGTTCAACTTTTTGATTCATTCTAAAATCTTGGTCCTGTGGTTGCATTCTCAACACAGTCAAACCACACAGGGGTTTGATGGAAGCGGGCCAAGTTCTGCCTTCTCGAGTCTTTTTAGTCTGGTTGGTTTCCCAGCAACCTAAACGTGAAATTACCTAAGACAACCGATAACTTTGCCACGGGCAGAGCTTTGATTCTTAATAGGAGAACAATGGCTCGGCGTCAAGTGACACTGGTAGACATTGTGCACCCCGCAGAGCACTACGGATTCAAAGGAGCCCAGCACCAGAAAGTTGAAAAAGGCTCAAATTTATGCTGATATCCATTGACATAGTTAAGCTACAGCTGAATGCTCTCAGGATCGTCTTGTTTCCAGCAGAAAGCGAAGCAGCTGAGTGTGGTAGTCTTAGCAGCCTATTAGTTTCAGTGGGAAGTAGCTGAAACCTGTTTGAAATAGATGACATCATGATGTAACTACAAAGAAATGGAGGTAGGTATAGGTTATATTATGACGTACTGTTATTTTAAAGTTGCTTTTTCACATCATAACCTTAATCTAAACTAAACCTGCGTAGTCAAGTTAAATTTCCAAAGCCAGAGGAAAATACATTTTCTGGGACAAACGTCCTTGTGGCTGACACTGTGAAGTCATTCACAGATGAAGTCCAACTTTCCTCAAGAAAAGAAGCCATAGACTTTCCCCCACATTAAAGATTGTAAATTCTCATTGTAAAGATGTGTTTAACACTTTATCAAGCATAAGTTAGCTAGACAGAAATTTTTTTTTTCGATTCAGTTCAATTCAACTTTATTTATATGTCGCCAATTTACAACAAAGTCATATCAAGGCACTTTACATACTAAATTCCAGACTATACAGATATTTAGAGAAAACCCAACAAATCCCCCTCGAGCAGCCATAGGCTGACGGAAGAAACCTCCAGCAGAACCAGGATCAGGGTGGGCGGCCATCTGCCTCGACCGGTTGGGCTGAGTGGAAAGTGGAGAGAGAGAAAAGGGCAACAAAGCCACAGCAAACAACACTGTGATAACAATTACATCAGACAACAACTGGCCATTTATTCAGAGTATGTAAAAGATGCTCGACACGACATTTTAGACAAAGTTCTGAGGCTCAAACCAAGTGCCACGAGTGACATTTGTTTTGTGGAAAAGCAAAGTGATTGACTGCATAGAAAACTAGGAGCGTATGTTTAATATCTGAAAACTGTCATCTAATGAAGAGCTGATTAACAAAGTAGTCGAGCTGGCTTTCACTTGTTGATGTTTGATGCCTTGCTCAAGGTGTATCTAGACAGTGAGCAATCCATGCTATTCTTATCGGTTTCCCTGCATAGTGCTGATGGACGGGTGAATGCTGAGTGTGTTGCTGTGTGGCTGACATGGACCCACTTTGTCTTCTCTCTCTCCTGCTGCTTTCTCCTTCAACAGCCGAGCAGCAATACAGAGAGCAACTGTCACACACACACACACACACACAGGGTAAGGCATGTCTTCTGTTTGGTAAATATGCAGAGACACATATAGTATATACTGTACGTGTACCCGTATGCACCCATCCTATCACCTGCCACTACATGGTCGGGCAGAGTCAGCTCTGCAGTTGTGTATGTGTGTGTCCGTGTGTGTATGCTGTATGTGTGGGGTCTGTGTGTGCAGTATCACTTCACACACACTTGAGTAATTAATTTTCAACATGGCTGGGTTTAGCTGTGGCTCTGTGTGTGCATGCGTGTGCAGTAGGGGAGGTAGCTGCCATCAATACTAATTTGGTACGAGAGAAAACAAATGTATTTAATCCCTGGTTGTCTTGTCCCGTTTTCCTCTCCCTCCCACCCGCTTTCCTCTCTCTCACTCTCTCTTTCTCTTGGCTTCCACCTCGCTTGTCCCTCCCCGTCCCTCGCAGGCCGATAGCCATTAATGCTGCAAAGGGAATTTTAATGCAACGTCGGCTTCAGTGGCAAGGAACGAATATTTAAAATACACTTTGACTGGAGCAATGAAAGGAGAAGGACATTCTATTATTTGGAGAGCACACTCACACACACACACACACACACACACACACACACACACACACACACACACACCTGGGAGTGTATTTATGCACAGTGACACTAGTCTGGTAACACCAAACCAGTTCAGCTGGTCTGACTGGAGATCAGTCTGCCGCTGTTTTCTCTCACGTCCTGTCATAGCGTAGAGATGAGAAAGGTTTCCATGGTTACGACATGAAAGCTTTCACATTAGGCGTTACACAACTCAACATCGCCCTCCTTCTTCTTCTCACCCAGCGCTACAGTGTCTTACGTCAGTTATCCTCCTCTCTGTGAGTGTCGTCTGAGTTCCTGCTATGCATCAACTGCAGTGTTACATTTAATTTACTGATGGTACTGTGTTGCGCACAGTTTTTGTATCAAATTGAGATATTACAATTTATTGGTTCTTTTGCATGTTTTACTTCAATGTATTAACATTAGACTTAAAGTGATAACATACCATAACATTAGCAGATAATTTCATGTAAACCTAATGCCAAAAGCTAAGACCAAAGGCTAATGTATCAGAATGTTGTGTTACTAATACTAATACTATACCAATACTATACTAATGCACAAATGCCTGACAACACGCGCAACCATCAAATACTCACGTTTGGAAATGATGGCCGTGCAAGTATATCACAAACACGTAACATCATTTGTATTGGTTTGGTTCTTTCAGTGTTCCTGTCATTTTAAGGCAAGAGCAGGTGCAAGAAGGCAAAGCCATTTCCCGTTGGGGTTTTTAAAGTTCTTGGAACAAATATGAAATATCGATATAACACACTGCTATGACTTAAAAGTGAAACATACATTTCATACAAAAAACAAAGACATAAAGGTACTATAGCACATACAAAGTTGGAACATGAAACTGCAGCTCCGAGTTTGGAACACTTCAATAGTTTAACACCAAAACCTTAATTTTAACAAACAGAAAATGATAAAATATTTAAATATTTGCATTTTACTTTAGTTAAACACGTAAAAATCTAAATAGTTATTCCCCATTCAAAGATGTTTTCAGATTTTAATGTTTCACTCGCTGAAACTATGTAGGAGGATTTGAATACTTTGTCATAGAAATGTTCTTTTTTTGCCCGTGTGAGACTTTGAAGCAAACTCAAGTGAAATTTAATGTGAGAAGTGGGGACAAGAGGTTAAATGAATACATTTTCCTCTCTGAAATGTAGAATTGTTTTGTACTTTTTTTAAACACACAAAAGAGCACGTAGAAGAGAGCAACAGGTGAGCTGGAATGATTGTCTGTTGTTATGGAAACAAGGTGCACTGTCAGCCTTTTTTTAAAATTTCTTTTATTTTTGTTTCTCAGACACAAAACGCCTCTAGCAGATTTTTTTTTTCCCCCCACAGATTCACCTGCTGTTTTCAAGACATTTGAATACCTCTAAAAATTGCTTGAATTTAGGTTTAAAAGATGTTTTAAAGCACATGTGGAAAAAAAAAAACCCTGGAACTGCGATGTTAACATACAATGAAGTAGCTGGTTATTCTTAACTTAGCAATGATTCAATATGTGAAAATGTGTTTGAACAGGTTTCTGAGTAAAACACTCATGTTATGTATGGTACGTTTAATGAGCCCAGATCAGATCATCCAGAGTTTGTCTGTCAGTGCAAGGTGCTGCTGTAAGTTCAGTCTGGTTGGTCAGCTTGCTCCTATTGGCTGCCGGGGGTTTCTGTTCAGGGTTTCATGGCTGTTCTGCAGGCTCTGAGCATCAAGATCATGTCTGTAAACCACCACTCTACACAATAATATGAACAATTCAGACCAACATCCAGACATACAGTACTGCATGAGCAGTCCCCTGCCTAGTGCCATGTGTATGTGTGTATACACACACACTGCATAGTCTGCACGCATACATACATGTACAGACGACACACACACACACACGATAAGTTTGAAGTAAACCAGGGTTCTCATACACTGCTTTTTGTTTGCATGGCAAGCATGTGCCTCTTTGCAGTGTTCCTGCATCTAACATGGCAGTGAGGGATGGTAAATAAGCGCACATGGGAGACCTCGGGGAATCCGAACCCTACAGCATCGCCCTCAGCAGTAGTAGTACGTGATTACAAGTCGGGGCCCGTTTGAAGCGAGCACTGCTAAAGCGCAGAAACGTCACACTTTACAAATGAGTGGTGCTCGCAAATTGCAGCTAAGTCTGAGTCCCACAGGCGTCCTGAACACTCATCTGTGAGTCACAAGAATGGCATTTTTTTTTTTTCTTTTTGATTAGTTAATGTGTCAAAGCGAATGCAGAGTAAATGAGCTCATGTCGCAAATCGCAGCCTGCGTCTTGTGAATTTGGTGAAACGGGCCACTGCTTAGCGGGATTCTGTTGGCTTGCCTGACTGGATTGCATTTGCTGTCTGGAGGGTAGACCTTTGAATCGCCTACCCCTTTTTTCAATCAATCAGTTCAAGTGTTGTGGAGGAAAATCAGGCTGATTATCAGGCTAAAACAAGGGTACGGGTCATCGTGGCTGAGAGCGTTTGCTGCAGTGAAGGGAGCGGACGTTATACTTTACCCCATTTGTAATGAAAAACACACTTGTGTGCAATCATAATTGCAGGCAGGAGGCTTATGAACCATGCACTGTGATGGAGTTTAGGACCGACGCCAGGGCTATGTGAGCCTGGTGACCTGGTGTGATACTGTGAATTCACACAGCTCCTTCCTCGGTTATTCATCTTCAGCGGCTCCTACTACTCTTGCCAGCAGGGATATTTTGTAACTGAGCGGCACAGATTTAGTTCTGTGGAAACCTGATGTCTTGTGTTCATGCAAACATATCGACACTCCGACCTGGAGCTGATGGCGGTTCCCATGAAGAGACGAAAGGGAGGAACGCGGTTGGACTGGATGTGTGTGTAAGCAGAAACCTAATAGCTTGATAATGACTCATCACAGGTCATGGAATTTCAATATGTGAGTGTGTGTGTGTGTATGGTGGACAGTTAAGAATATAAGTAAACGGTTGTTGGTAAATTACATGAAGCCTGAAAAATGGCCAACAGCGGACAAAGTGTATGACTGTGAATGTGGCACTTAGCGCCTGTTGTCCTGACGAAGCTTTGGTGAAAGCAGAGAGTATCAGGAAATCGTTGAGGTATAAAAAAGACAATTTACAGTTTCGACTGATCTGGACTCCGGAGATTGTGTGTGAGTGTGTGTAAGATGATGCCCTCCAGGTGTATTGGGTGATAGATCAGTTTCCGTGCAATGTGTTTCTAGCTGCTCAGCTTCCTGTGCAGAAGGGAAGTCAAGCTTGAAAGCGACAGCCGCTGTAAACTGATCCGAGGTCAGATTTTAGGCTGCAGAAAACCCGTTTGATGCTTCATCACATTCTGCTGCTATCACCCGTCGTTGTACTTTGGATAAAACTGCTTCTTTCTGATTACACAGCAAGAAACACACGATTACACTAAAGACGGGGAAAATGCTGACTCCCGTATGGCTAACAGGTACACGGGCAAACTGCTCCTATTAAAGTCAGACTTTAATAGGAACGACTGGTCTATCTCACTGTCAGTCAATAAATCAATAGGCCCGAGTCCCTACGAACCAAATGAGCCATCACGTTTGCTGCTAACCTCTCCTTGTGTATAATGATCACCATCCAGCTGATGTGTGACATCGTCTTTTGGTTGTGTCTCGTTCTAATTATTGGATGAAGAGGGTGTAAATGCTCAAGTGTAGTTCTCTGTTTTTTGTTAGTTATGATCCTTTTGTAAAACCATAGTTAACCTGACAGTGTCTTTACATTCTGCTTATTTTCTTGTAAACATCCTACGTACACGCTGGCATGTTAACACTAGCACACAAGCGTGTCACATGATCATTTAACCTGCATGTGAATTGGACAACTAATCATTTTTAAATTGATCCATAAATTGATTAGTCACTTCCTACCATATTCATCTGTCACTAACCTGCTGCTGGTCCGTCCCTTAAATTGTTACTTTAATGTGACGTTTCGCTCAAAATTTATGAACTATGCTAAATACTGACATTGCTGTATTAATTGAAAAGTAAATTGTAATATGGTAATAACAGCCAGTACCTGCCCCAGTAACACACAAATTCTACAACTCAAGGGTTTTTTCTGCACAGAGATGTAGATTTCCTCGATCGCGATGGTTGCAGTGTGAGCACGTCAGTGGAAATGTAAGGCAGAGGTGGCGCCGCCTTTCTCTCTCAGTCTGTGTCGTGTGCTGTCGTTAGCCCGAGACTTTGAAGCTGCTTCATTAAAAGCTGCTGGATGGAGCGCTCGTTCAGCTGACTCCATCAGCCTGCTGGGAGAATGTGCTGACGGCTGCACAGCGATGGAGAGGAGTGGAGATAGGGCGAGCGAGCGTCCTACATTCACACAAACAAAACCCCCCCAAAAAACAAAGAAACATGTTCTGGTCTCTGCTGCCTCGTGTCTGTCCTTCTCTTCCTTCATCGAATTTTTATTCCTTCCTCTTTCCTTCATTTCTTTCCTTTAAACAACTCCTTTCCTTCCTCGATCGGTTCCCGAATCTCCTCTAAGAACGTTACGTAATATGTGAGCTCAAAGGTCAGAGTGTGATGCGGGATGACCCTGCCTCGGGACGGAGAGCACGCATGGCTAAACAGACAAATAAACAGACAAACAGACGAGATCGAAGTTTAAAGAAACTAGATCTACCCCCACAAAGGAAACAAGGAAAAATGCCATTTTAGCAGTTTCACTTCTGACAGTTGAAACGTTAGCCTGACAGGACGACAAACTGCAAGTCAGCGAATTACAGGCAGCGAGTCCTCGCTCTCTCTCTCTCTGTGTGTGTGTGTGTGTGTGTGTGTGTGTGTGTGTGTGTGTGTGTGTGTGTGTTGGTAAATGCAGTCACATGCCCCAAAAAATAAAAAAGCTGTCTCTCCCAGGCAGCTGTGACTCGGCAACGCTGTGGCCACTGCTGTGCTTATGTGTGTAGATAGAGCACTGCTGTAATTGAATTTTACCTCTCAGAAAAGCTGTGACATTATTGTATTAGAGGGGGGATACGCCGCTCGCTCTCAGGGAGGGAGGGAGAGAGAGTCAAGATGCAAGAACGAAACCCCAGCTAAACACACTGACATCCCCATCAGCCCAATCGCAGGGATTCTGTGTTGGGATGCACTGATGGCTTGTAGACACTGTGGCCTCTGTCATCCAATCGGTGTCCAGCGAGCTTTGGACACCGATGATCAAAGTTTAACATGTCAGACAGGAGCGTTTGCAGACAGAGGGCGTTCGGTAACACTGCTGGCAGCTCCCAGGCGGGTGTAGTTTGGTCAGATGACCTAGTGGAAAAAGACACCTTCAATCTGGGGCAGCTGGGCAGTCAATGACGGCCAACAAACTCATTACAGGCAGTGCAGAGACAGCATCTCTGCCATGAGCCTTTCCTCTCCGAAGAGTAATTGCTTGTGGATTATCTATGACCCTCCTGATGTGGATGTGTGAGAAAGCAGATGATGTCAGAGGACTGTGAAGATAATGCAACTAAAGTCCATCGACTCTCGCGCTTGTTACCGTACAGATAGTTATTAACAAGTGCTAGCTAACTGCTATTGATGTAATTAATCTGCCGAAGTTGTTCCGGCGCTTTCGTTATTGAGCGGCTTCACGTGCATCACCACCTCCTGCTGGACCGGAGGATGGCTGACCATTATTTACACGGAGCCAACACACTTGCACCCGCATCAACCCTGGTGCAGGTTGTTTGCAGCGAGAACGTGATCAAACGTGATTAAGCCCAAAACTGAAGATTCGTGCTGAACGACCAGTTGACGCGTGTGTTTTTTTTTTTTACAATGTGTGTATGTATTTGACATGACATGCATTCTGATTGGCTTGGATTGGAAAGAAAAGTGAGCAAAGTTTATAGAGCTCAGACCAGAGGATATTCACTTTTGGTTTGGAAACACCCTTAGATTTGTGACTCAGTGCAGGGACCTTAAGGTCAGTTCATGCTTTCTGTGTCTGGAAGGATATTTATTGCATAGATTTTGTCACCTCCAAAGTCTGTGAGGAACCAGGTGGATTGCAGATGTAGTCCAGACATTAGTGTCCGTGCAGACTGTCTTCACACTTGTTTCATGCATCAGAGGTTATTTTGACATTCTTGACACAGTTCTTGCAAAGCATTTGCACATATCTTTCATATTTCCACGCTGTTTAACCAGCTGAAGTCTTTTTCTCGTCGTTTCCGCTGTTCTGACTTGTCGTCATGATTTTTAGCGCATGTTAACGTGTCGGTTTTATGCATCCCGATGGTACAGCAGAAACAGAACAGGTCCTCTGCAGCTCAACCACTATGCATGAATCAGCTTTTCAAGTCAGACCTGCATTGCACAGATTCAATTTATATAAAGCTCATTAACAAAAGCTAATTCTTTACAGTCATCATTTCCCACATACGTGTTACAGTGGAATTCATCCTCTGCACCAGGAAGGAGCAGTAGGCTGGAGCGCTGCTCGAGGACACGTCTGGTGACCGGGTAGGGGTTTGATCTTTGAGCCATCTACGTCCCAGCCTGACCCACTGATCCAGCAGGGTACTATGAAACATAATTGAAACCAGATAGCATTTTTTACTGATTATGTTATTACAGAACAGATTTAGTGACTTCACACACACAATGAGTCTATTAATTACAATCTTAACCTTAGCTGAAGCTTTAGTCGACTAAACCGCGATGGGACCCTGATTTCTGGTCCTTCATTCACTCCAACTACCTGCTGAAGGTGCTGTCGCAATTAGTAAATGTGACCTTATAGTCAGAAAAAACCATACGCCTCTGAATCCAGCCAGCAGCTCTGCTGCTACTACAACATAATTGGAAAAACACTTGATCGTTTGAGTTGTTTTGCCGGCTCAGTCAACCACAGTCTTCACTTTAATGACTGAATCGCGCAACTGTATTTTGTTGGTGACCTTTCTATTCATCTCTGTGTTGCGAGCGTCCCTAAGGATTGACTATGTTCCAACTGATTCACACTTCCCTTTTTCAAATTTTGGAGAACATTTCTGCCAGAGTTTGATGGAAACATAACTGACAGCTCTGCCAGCAATAGTCTTTTCCTCTCTGTCTGTGTCTCTCTGACTCTGTTCAAGATTTGCGGTAAAAGGAACTGAGGAGGAAGTATCTCCTCCTGCACCTCCTGAAAGACGAGACGTAACCCTCCCCCACGCTTCTTTCGTCCTCATCTTCTTCCTCTCCGCTCCGTTAGCATCTGACCGGTGGCTGCTGGTTAACCAACCCTGACCTGCCATTGTTGAATCCGAGCGGTGGCGAGGAAAGATGAGAGAGGCGATCACTCACTCGTCCTCAATCGTTCTCTGAGAGTCAGAGATACAGACAGAAAGAACGAGAGGCAGGGTTTCAGTTAACATGTATTGGTTTCCAACAAAAGGACAGAGGTGGAGCCCACAACTCACACCCACACACATACTGTATATACACACTCATCACACACACACACACACACTCGGCTGCTCCCGCCTTGTGTCAATGTTAGTCTGTTTGCACAAGGTGAACTTTGACCTGGACAGCTTTACCTGCTGGGAAGCAAACATATGGTGAGATAGTGGAGGATGGAAGGGAAGTGGAGGGGAGTTAAGGGGAAAGAGGGAGAGATGGAGGAGTAAGATGATTTATGAGATAAGAGGAGGTGAAGTGGAGGAGAGAGGAGCGAAAACAGAGCGATATTAAAACAGCTGCACTTCATTTACACATCTGGACGCTGTTCTCGGAATGTGTGCATACATGTGTGTATTTGTGTGTGTGTGTGTGTTGAGATTTAATTCCCAGTGTGCAGAGAGAGATGTTAAAGCGATGGGGATGAAGGTGTCATTCACAGCTCAGTGACAGAGCCAGAGAGACGTCAGTGTGTGTGTGTG
Organism: Channa striata; assembly: GCA_033026295.1. Lineage (NCBI taxonomy): Eukaryota > Metazoa > Chordata > Actinopteri > Anabantiformes > Channidae > Channa > Channa striata. The sequence continues at coordinate 5,461,265 of CM065173.1, read as the reverse complement.
TGTGTGTGTGTGTCCTGTTTGAAATTCTGCTCGTCTGTTATCTGACTCCATCCAAGAAATCCAGAGCAAGAAGAAGGACAGAGACAGGGAAACAGAAAGAGAGAAAAAGTGTTTTCATCCGTCTCCTTAAGTGTGTTGATGTCCATTCCTTTAGTTCACCTATAGCAAGTTTAAAGTTTAAGGGTTTTTAGATTCTGGTTCTGTAAAAGTCCACAGGAGTCTGTTCCTCTTGGGTTGAAACACCTGTGCATGTATTTCTATACGCGTTACTTTGCCATAAGTATGCAGACACCTAAAGGATGACCCAACGTGATGCACATTAACACGCTTTGACAGACTTTGCAGAGCAAATGATTATTAAATACTAACAAGCCTTCACTAATGAGGTGAAGCTTGTGTGTCAGTGGGTGAAAATTCTGGGCTAAGCGAGTTGTGTTTCCTGTAAGCTTCACCTCTATCATTCACATTTTATCAGTGTGTGTTCATACATTTGGCTCTTGCAGGATCACTGGCTCATTGTTCGAAATTGTATCCTCTAAGGGGCAGACAATCGCCTAGTCATTGCTGAGCAACAAAATAATCTCATTATCTTTTCCACAACATAAAAAGAAGCCACGACGACACTCAGGGAGGTGACGTTGATATCACGGCACAGGAAACAGCAACAACACAAATGACAACACAAATTTTACTCCCGGACATCTTCGCCTGTTCAGTTACTTTTACCATCTACTGGACGTCGTCAGCAGTAAAACACATGTAAAATGTCCTGCCCTGTCATTGTCCTGCTGTTTTATTCCACATCTCAGCCGAGTAGCCGAGTCTTATTTGGCTATAAACATTAGAAACACGGATGTTTGCTGCAGCACAGACAAACCAGAAATGCATTGGTTTGACATGAAAACCTGGGAGGAACTGGCCAACATTAAGGCTGGGTCCCAACTCACCACTGAACACATACTTTACACTCCAGGACACTGAGCTGACTGTTGGCCTTGTATTTCTGCTGTTTCCTGCACTGGGGCGCTGATCGAATCTGTGCCGGTGGCTTTTCGGTCGAATCAGACCGGCTGTAGTGGCTGAGACAGTGCACCAGAAGAGCCCACGGTATAACCAATTTTAACACAACTTGTACATCTCATCAGACGTTTGTTCCATTTGAAGAAGTTATAAACCATCTATGGTGAACCAGGCTGCTGTAAAAAAATACTCATCATCAAGTCTGTGCAGTGCGTTTTCTACGCGCAACATATCAGCTAAGAGAAAGAACCACAGAACCAACCGATTGTCTCTGTCTGTGCTCGTGCTTTCACAGTAGTTTGATGCTTCACGGCCGTTAGATGTTTGTCAGTCTCTGGTTAAAGACAACTGCAGCAAGCAGCGCATTCAGAACACGATATTAGTTGTTTTATTTGACATCTCCCTGAAGATGTGTCAACACAATCGACAATTAGTTACGTTTTACAGCTGTGTGAATTTTTGTCATTTTCATTGTGTGCTGTGTATGAACAAAAGTGCTTGTTTTGTCACTTTATCACTTTTCGTGTATGAATATACCACACGCTCAGAATAAATACGTTACATGGATTTGGGATTCCTAATAAATATTTTGTCAGTTCTAGAAGATACTGTACCATTAGTGTGTGTAACTCCAGGTCCAACTTATTAAATCTGTCTAGATTTATCCCCATAAAACCTAAACTATTTGATTTCTGGAAATAATTCAATTTCTGGAAATAATTCCCATTAAAAAAAGAGGGAAAAGAAAAAGCCAGTTTTGTGTGCATAAAATAATTTTCTTCCCTTCTTGTGTCGTGACTTTGGGATTTATCTTGCGTCCTCTTTGTAGTTATCAGCACACAGGTTGGAAATAGTTGTCAAGTGCAAATCATAACATTTGGTTCCTTGGTTTCCCCTCGTCGTTTAAAATAGCCACAGTATGAAGGTCAAGCTTTGCACATTAAATATCACGATCATATAAGCAGGTGATTCCATCTCTGACCAGTTTATCATCAGTTTATTGTCCGTTTCACAGGTTCGGTGAATCCCCCACAGTGCTGGAACCAATGTTAAAATGGCCACTGTGTCAGGCAGGTAAATAAATAACAGTTAAGACAGGCACATCAGAGAGAACATTACCCTGATCAAAGTCATAAAACCTCCATCAGATGGGACTTTTAATGTCTTTACCAGGTGGGCGGGGCTTAGCGCTGCAGAGAGACATTCCTTTATTTATCAGTCTCTTCATCACTCCATCCGTCTCCCTTTCTCTCTGTCTGTCCGACTTCCCCCGCAGCTGCCAGCTGGCAGCGGCTCTGTGGGCTCATCAATAAGACTGACAGATTGGAGATTGATGACGCCCACTAACAGAGAAGAAGCTGTCCGTCTGAGAGATTATCCTCCTATAGAGAGACGCACAGACACAGCGAGGTCTTTAATTGTGCTGCATGCAGGTAGAAAGGAGTTGGTGCAGTTGCCGTAGCAAGGCTAGCTGCTGCTGCTAGGGAGTCTTTCCAAAATCGAACGTTTTGGAAAATTTGTTGCAAGTGAACAAAACATTGTACAGAATGTGGTGATACATATGTTTAATTGAACTGTAACAATGGATATGATGCATTTTGGGTTCATTTAAAGTTTGCCTGATTTCTACTCACTCATCCATGAAACTTCATTGTGAGGAAAGTTGGTCAGAGGTTCAGGTCTCAGCCGGGGGGTCGGCGTTTGCCACCTCACCTGATTATAGTGAGATCTGTGGGAGCCTTGTTAGGTTTGAACAGTCATGATTCTCTGTAGCCCTAAAAGAGGTCAAACGTGGCCTCCCTGGTGGACGGAAAGAAGAAAGGCGGTTGCCGTGACTTCACTTCCAGATAACCTCAGATAACCTGAGAATCTGCGTTGGCATTTAGGAAGCATGCGTATTTGTGGGAAATATCTAGCTGCAGCCAGTTAAGGGTTAGTTCAGTTTAGTTGATCATAAAGACTGGGAAAAAGAGGACGCAACAAGCTGGACTAGAAGGTCACAGACGTGCCACTGTTAGACACTGAGATATACATTTTATTTGTCAGCTGGGTCGCTATTTCTCTTATAGGTAAGTGGAATTACCAATTCTTTATGGATAAATAATGGGGTGGAATCAATTTTCTAATAGTTTTGGGCTTTGCAACGTTTGTAGGGATGTTTTCAGCAATGCAGTCATGTAACAAACACCATTAAACGAAATGTAACAATCAATCAATCAGATCAAATCACAGTTTTTAACCTGCCTAGAAGGTGGGTTGCTCCAGCATCTTGACAAAGTCTGTCTCAGTGTCTTCATTCTTTCACATAATACCGACGTCGTCAGGCTGTAGAATATTTTTACGCCCCTCAGACACCTCCAAGATGGTAGTTGTCATGGAAACATGTAAACAGACAAGCCCTAAAAACATTTGCTCTGTACCATCCCCCTTTAAGAATATTTTGGATTTTATAGTATCTGCATGGTGAGAGGAGTCCAAAATAAAATGCAGGTTAGACTCTTGGAAACATTCAAAGATGAAAAATGCAAAATACAACAAATCTAAAAAAGGAGGCACTGGATGTTTTCTATGAGCCAAACATCCCATCACAAAGAAGATTCCTCCATTGACTTGCTGTTAGTGTGAGACCTGAGGTGACTGCTGTGTGTGTGTGTGTGTGTGTGTGTGTGTGTGTGTGTGCATCAGTATGGCTAACAAAAGCCTCAGCAGCGAGCCATTAGGGAGAGAGAAGTTAACGAGCTCCATAAAGATGGAGGGAGGAAGTTATTGACTGCCATTTGTCTCTGTTATTGTACGTGGCAGTGACTGTGTGTTTGTCTGTGTGTGTGTGTGTGTGTGTGTGTGTGTGTGTGTGTGTGTCTTTTGTTTGTAGGTAAACAAAGCCAGAGTTCGCACTCATCAACATGCTGCAGTGCATAGTGACAACCAATTGTCCACCTGTTATGGTGTGTGTGTGTGTGTGTGTGTGTGTGTGTGTGTGTGTGTGTGTGTGTGTGTGTGTGTGTGTGTTGGTGCAGCTGTTGATTGACAGGTTGAATGGTTTAGCGAGCTGATGCTTAAGTCACGTGACTAAATGTTTCAGGCCAAACTCTGATCCCTTAGTCACTCAAACACAATAAAAAAACAGCTTTTAATTAGTGTTGCATTCAAAAGCGGCAGGAAAACAAATGAATGGAATTTAGTGGAGCTTTATTTTTCATAAAATCTAAAAATATATTGAAGTACAGTAATTTGTTAGTAATTAAAAAAGATATGTTAGCAGAATATGAGACTTTTGTTCAGAGGATTTGAGGTGAGTGGCACATGCAAAATTTGGACAAATATGGGCCGTGGATATGAAAACATACACAAAAACAGCACAGAACATTCAAGGAGAAATGAATAGGTAATGAGTACTCAGTTTAAAGAGTAAAAATATCTTCGGAAAAAACTACTACACTTTTTATACATTTCCGACACTTTCTAATAAAGAATAATTTGGTACTCACTGTAAATATATTGACGTCATAAAGAAAATAGATTTTATGGCAGCAGCGGCAACGGGAAATGCTCCATTGACCTGCTGTTCTTCTTCTACTAACTAGTAAAGTGACCAATGAAATAGATTAGAAGAGTGCACACATATGTACTTCCTTCACTTTCGCTGTAATTCAATTCAATTTGCAGTTTTTTCAGCAGTTATGAATGTACAGATACATTGTCTCCTACAAGAAAACGCAGCAACGTGAAGGAGCGTGTAATCATTACGCTGAGTAAAAAAACTTCAAATGTGCGTCATGGTACAACATGGAAACATCGCACACAGTTTTGCCTCGTTTTAGACTTTAAAACCTCAGGGAAAATGCTTGTTTCGTCATCAGACTTTTTCATGCTGATGGTTCACATTTATGTTTGTAGATAATGTGTGTCCAACATCAGTGCGAACACACCTGAGGTCCCAACCTGCCACACATGAGCAGATTTCACGTGTTCCACACAAACACCTAATCTGAGTCATAATCGCAGCGTGTGAACCAGCGTCGCTCCAAAGCTGCTGTACTGCCGCGATAAAATGCAGGAAACAAAGAGTTTATAAAATCAACGCACTTAGTGTGTACGTACCCTGACAGACTGTAGTCTACAGGGCGGGAACCATCATGTGTTCTTCGAAGAACCGAGCAGAATTCTGCACGTTAGATTGAAGATGAAGCAGGATGATTGTTGAAGTTCTTACTTTCTTCTTACACACTGACCAACACATGCGCTGAGGGTTTTCCCTGCAGAGGCTCCGGCAGGGCTTGTTTTTTCCTTCTGTGTCTCTCTGTTGTGGCTCATCCATTGTTGTTGCGTTCCTTCCTGTCTATAGGCATTTATTACTAATGGTGTGCATACGTGTGTGTGTGAGTCTGTGTGTGTGTGTGTGTGTTTATCTGGTGAGGGGGGGTCCTTCCCTGTGGGACATCTTTAATAGTCGGACCACAACCCACACGCTTCCTGTAACAAGCCTCGTTCTAGGAAGTGCTGACGTCACTTCCTGCGCGTTCCAAAAAAGTATCTTTAAACGTGATGAAGCTGGGATTGTAAAAAAAGGGATGAGACTCTTTCCAGGAAGTAGACACATCCTGCAATTGACTGTTAAAAGATTGTTCCTAAACAGAGCAAACATCTCAACATTCGTGAGGATTCAGTGCTTTTTTTCCATAGTAAACTGGAAATATTTTGTGTCTGCACTGTTAGGCACGATAAGATATTTGTCTTTATTAACTGTTTATTAACTTTATTAACTGGAAGTTACACATACTTTACACTGAAACCTTTTTAGCCACTGCTGGTGAAAAGACAAAGTTAATGCTGATCAAAATGCATTTTATATGTGTGTGTGTGTGTGTGTAACAAATGAAAAAAAAAGTTTGTTTTTTTCCTAGAAGCCATTAGCCTCATCTGCAGCACAGGAAGTGGTTTGTCTGCTTTGAGGATAAACTGAGAAATGCACTTTGTCTTGGACACTTTGGTGGATTTGAGTGGAGATGTTGGAAGCTGTTGGTCAGATACAGATGAGCTTCCGACATCGAGGCACGTGAAGAGCATGTTTGTTTCCGTCTGCTAAAGATGACGTTTCTCGTGCAACTAAACCGCGAGCACGTTGATGTTTTTGCGGCAAACTTAATCGCTGACTGGATTTTTATGTCACGCCAAGTTTAACCCAGGTTTGAAAGGTAAAAACACAAAGTATCTGATACGGGACGCGTCACGTCCTTCTCTGAGCTCAGCCAAGTGCTGCGAGTAGCAGAAGTAAAACAGTGACTAATCCTGCAGTCACAAAAATTGCACGTTGTGCTGCAACTTCAAAAGTTCTAGTTGCGTTTTGTCAGTTTTGCAACTTCCCGTTTACAGTGAATGAACATCTTTACCTTAAACCAGACTCGCCCACATTCCCTACAAAAACTCATTTCCGATTGCAGGCAAAGCGTCAGTGTGCATCTTAAGCTAAACTTTAATACCAAAGAAATTGTTGCTCGATTCACAAAGACGAGCCTCCCTCTGACTTTGAGGAGTGAAACTCTCTGCACCGCTGCTCGTGTTCTTCAGTGCGTCTGTGTCCTGGGAGGCTTCCGCTGGTTTCTCCAGCAGGCTTCTCTCCACGTGTAGATAAGCTATGGACTATATTTATATTAAAAACATTGTTGCACGCTGAAACTGCTGCCACAGACAGACTGTATTAAATCGCACTGATTCTGAAATCTGGATCTAGTTTAGCTGCTTCTGTATAGAAAGTGTTTGAGCATCACCCGGAGGGACAGAAACATTCTCAAATTAAAACAAACCGCCGACCTTTGAGTGGGAGAAGAGGGTGTGGCTCTACCCGTCCAGCCCCCCCGCCCACCACACACACACACACACGCTCGTACATCTGACTGTCAGATCAGCTGTGGCAGGCTTTGGGTGGGGGGTGAAGGGGAGGCCTGGGGGGTGGGGTTAATGACTTTTCCCATGTGGACAGACACAGTTTGGCTTTCAGCTGCTTCACACTTTTTACTGCTGCATCGTGCTCCTACGCTCTGTGTGAGTGCGTTCTTGTGTCAGCTCTGCTTCACTAAATTGTGTGTTTTTATGAGTGTGTTTACACGTGTGTGTGTGTGTGTGTGTGTGTGTGTTTTGTGCGTGCAGGTGATTTATCTAAGTCAGCGCCTGCTCGGCTGACCACCGCAGTTGAATCCTAATTCTCTCTTGCTCTTTCTCTCTCCATCAAAGAGCCGCTGTTCATTCAGAGCAAGGAGGATGGGGCTGCTTTTTGCCTTTCCTTCCATCCTTCCTTTTCTCCTTCCCTTCCCCCCTGGGTAGTTTTCTGTCTCTGAGAGATTTCATGTGTTTGCAGATTTGCAGCAACGGCCGCAGATTTAGCAAAATCCTACTGGTGGACTTAATACTTCATGACACACACACACACACACACACAATACAGCAGAGTGTATTTTCCTACTCATCGTCTCTCATTTGTTTTTTGTTTCCGTCTGACAAACACAGTAAACCGCACATACACACAATCTCTCTCGTATACACACACACTTTTCTTTTGCATATGTCTTGTATTATTTATATGAGTCATGTCATCATTCATAAATGATAAACTCCCTGCAGTCCCCAACAGGAAGTTGGGGGAATGATGAGATGAGGAATGTGGCGCCGTCTCTTTTTGCCATTGTGTCATTCTTTTTTGTTTATGTTCACTGCGGCCTCCCGGTTGACTCCCGGCTCCCCCACTGTCCCTGAAAATGACCTGTATGAGCCCGACTGACATTTGGGAGCCGTAACTGTCAGCCGCAGCAGCAGAGGTTGTCCAACCCAGCGAGGTTGTAACAGTCTTTTTCTGATCAGTCGTGTTCTCGCTGCTCAGACGAGCAGACTGAACGAGGGCTTAAATCAGGCCCGTGTTCCTGATTTCTACTGTATAAACAGATGCCACTTACCAAAAGAACAAAAGAGACAAACTCTGCTTTAGAAGACTGTCCAAACATTTTTATGAGGCTCTTCTGGATTAATGTGGCCAGGTTGTGTTGTTTAACTTTCAGTTTGGGTACAGCCAGATGGACCAGAAAAAGACTTTTTGCTTTTTAAAGTCCACATGTTGCCAGTCATACTCACAAACAAGTTTGTTTTTATCTCTGACACGAAATTACATGGAAAAAGAGAAATCATTTGATTATAATGAAGACAAAGTAGGACTGCAGCCTCAGTATGTGCATTGAGGCGCTTTCAGACGTGCGTTGCTGTCCATTATTCTAAAGCCATTTTAAAGTGTTGGCTTCATGTCCAAATGAGCCTCCGTGTCACTTTTGCATAAAAGTTGCACAGCGATCTTAACAAGTCAGACCTAGTGACATTTACAGGTCACCCGCACCGCACGCAGTCACATTACCACATTACTATGGTAAATTATTTATTTTCCATTCATTATTATGTGTAAAAGTAAAATCAAATGTAGGTCAAACTGCGTAGTTCATCCGTTTCGATCCTCTAGTCACTGTGGCGTAGAAATCAACGTTTTTATTTGACTCAAAGGTAATTTTAAATGTCACATCGGTGTATCAAAGGGAACACATGCTGATGGAAAAGTACAGCAGCAACAGCCCGAACTAAAGATGGAAAGTCTGTCTGTCACTAACATTTTCAGCTAAGTACAAAGGATTGATTACATTTTTTCACAATTTTAGTACACTATGCCATAATAACACATATTAAAATATTGTAGCTCATAATGGCATATTCTGTCTGGCGTGCTGCACTATTGTATGTTTGGTGGACAGTATAGTTTGAACTAGGGCATAAGGTATATAGTAACATCCACGTGAAGAAGTGCGTGGTCAATGTGTGTGGTATTAAATGCAAATATTAAAAACAGAATGAAATAAAGTACCGACCATTCAGCTGCTTTTTCGCGTTTTTGTGTTTCCGTTCCCAGCAGAGGCTCCATCATTCTGCCCAGTTCTCTGTCATTACAGTGTCTGTGGAACGCCGCCGCTCGGTTAACCACAGCGTTCCCATGCCTCCGCCCACTCCGCCCCCATCACCACCACCCTCCTAAAATCACTGGTCCCAGCACCATAAACCAGTTGTGCCAAAAAAACAATCACCATATTCCTCAGCAAGTTTGTTTTTCCGTTTGACTGTAGAGGTACAAAACAAGGGGGAGGAGGAAGGATGGAAGGAAGGAGGAGGAGAAAGATTTAGAAAGGCTGGAACAAGTGGAGGATGAGAGGAAGGAGGGATGGAGCCAACGAGAGAGCGAGAGAGAGAGCGAGAGAGAGGCTAATGCAGTCTGATGTATTAATCACAGTCAGAGGTAATTGAGAGGCTGAGCGAGGAGCGGGTGAGCGAGCCGTCCTCCATCACTGTCTCATTCTCTCTCTCCCTCTCTGTAAACACTGCTACTGTACCGGCTGAATATTAATGCACTGATACACTTAGTGTGTGTGTGTATAAAGTGACTTATGGTGCAAGTGTCCTTACAAGAGTCCGCATTGTTGTTCTTGTTTTTGGCACAAGTGTCGGCTCAGTGGAAAGTGTGTGTGTGTGTGTTTGTTCTTTGGCCGACTCTTTCACTTAGTTCATCCTCGTGATGGCTAAAGGAGCAGTCCCCAGAGGAAGATGACAAGATCATTATCAGTTTCATCCGAACGCATCCAGTTTACCGACAGGCGCTGCACACGTTTCGCTTTGTTTCGCACAAACACTGGAAGCAGGAGGAAACTGCACGTCAATAAATACAGGAGAAACACGCACCTTTCTACAATTCCACAATTCACATGTTGAGTAGAAATGTAAATGTAAAAAAACTTTATTCAGCTGATTATAGGTCTGTACTTTCTTGTTTCTGTGCTTCTGCGTGAAAGTCTTTTAATGTTAGTTTTACATGCAACGTACTTCAGGCGACAGCGTGAAGGTGTGTGGGCATCACTGCAGAACACCGCTTTGAACGCGCCTTCTCTCTACGCCAACGCCTCGGTTTTGACCCCGGCCGTCCTGACCTTTTGCCGCCTCAGCCAACCGCTGTTGACGACTGCTGTAAGCCATGAAAAACTAATTAGCCCACTTGTCTTTCTGAATTTCCCCAATACAGAACAGGGTCCTTGATTTTCTGCTCTAATTACATCAACCCCAGCAATAACTAGATAAGACATCATCAGCCCCAATTTCATTTACAATATTCATCATGAGCTGACTCATTCTGAGTGTTTAACGGTTTGGTGACACGCTGTCATACCTGGCCTTTGGCACTTTGAATCTCCATCCAGAAGGGAGAAGCTTAAACTCTCCATATGGAGGTAATTCTGCGCTGTGCGGTGACTCAAGCCGTTGAATTTCCATCCTTTTAAATATCAAACATGCAGCCAGTTTAACACGATGGCTGCTCTCTCCCTGTTTGCCATGTAAACACTGCAATCTGCATACGCTAGAGTGTCCAATTTAAGCCTCACGATTGACCCAGAGAAACCAAATTCCAACCCACTGGACCCGCAGTCGATAGAGGTAGGGCTGCACAGAGTGTCCCTTAGCTTCTGCCAACTACAGGGTGACTGCAGGATGAACATTAGTGCCCGGTTTAGCGTGAGAATGAATGCAAATAAGACTTTGCGACGGAGGCGTGCTCACAGTTTCCCCCTGCTTCCAGTGTTTGTGCTAAGCTAAGCTAAAACATCTGGACCTATTTACTTAGAGGATGCACAGAGATGCAGCTGTTTCTTTTCCCCGAGTGAAACATTTCCCAACATGCCCACTCGAACAGAGCAGTTTGCCTACACATCCCTCCACACACACACACACACACACACACACACACACGCTCGTGCAGCGTATTCACCGTGTTCTAAGCCGTTACAGATGTGCATGAACCCTCACTCTGAACCTACTCCAACACTGCCGTTTGAATGGATGACAGACAGCAGGGAACGTCCACAGTGTCCTCACTCCCGCGGTATAAAACGTTCGGCAGTCCTCACATTGTGCATCCTCATAACACACACGCGCAAAGATAGAAGATAATTGGATAATAAGTAATATGAAGTCGTGTCTCTTTCTCAATCAGTTTAATTTATTTTCCTGTTTATCATAAAGTGTTTCTCCACACTCTCTGACACGCCTCATTATTCACTCACACGCTAATCAGTAAATACACTGTAACATAAAACAATAATGATAATGCACAACGGCCAATATCTATAACATCATAAGTACTTCTCTCACAGGCTAAATGTCTCTCTCTGGCTTCTCCTTGGGAACCTTCGTGATCTGACTGACTGATGCATTGTTAGAGAGCTGCTGTGGCTCGCGGACCTGGTTGTCCATCAACAGCAGCGTCGGCGGTTCGGTTCCCAGCTCCTCCTGCCCGAGTGTCGATTTGACGTTTCGGCACTTCTCTGACACTGACAAAGTGTTGCTGTGGTTAGGGCGTAAAGGGAGTTTGCACATACTCTCAAAGGAGCATATTGGTTTATTGCAATATATTTTGCTGTTAATTTTGGTGACAATGTTTATAAAAAAAAGAGCTGTGCCTGTACATACTGTGTGTGTGTGTGTGTGTGTGTGTGTACACAGCTTTTCCTGTGCAATAATGTTTTACTAATGGCATTTCTAGCAGCTTAAGTGCTTTTGAGTCATCTTGACCCTGGCAAAGAACCATAACCTACTGGGCTAACTCCAGCTGCAGCCATTATTTCAGCACAGATGTTGACAGGAAATAATCAAGTCAAAATCGAGTCGTAAGAGCTTCTTTTCCACTTTCCTGGAGTGTTCAAACAGGTCGATTCAGCCAGGGATTTGTGTGATTTCACTAACTTTCATTTGCATTTAAAGGAAATTAACTTAACCACAAGTGGCACGAATACCCAAACTGTTATTTAACATTGTATTATATAATCTTATTAAGTCATAATTTGAAGTTCACACGCAAAATTCCATCTAGATATTCTGAATAATGACATCTGAAAATGCAGAGAAAATGATTCATTTGCTGATTAGTTTAAATGAAATGCAATTGATTGACGTGAACTTGAAAACCTTGGCAGTGTTTAGTGATTTGACGTCTTCTTAATTTCAGTCAGGTTGGAGATTTTGACAATTATTCTTGGAATAAAACCAGTTTTAGACCAAAGGTGGTCTGTTTTTAGCTGCTTATTTGACAAGTGTGTCAGCCTATTACTACTATCCAAATTAGGATTTCCCGGGTCTGGTTCGCCGCCAACGATGTCGGAAAGTTCTGGATTACATTCTTTCTATTAATTCGAACTTTCTGGTTTGTTTGCAGTGAATTAACAAGCAGTGAATCGGCTCTGTCTCTGCGGTGTTATAAAGAACATTTTCTACAATTCTCAGCAGGATGAAACCAGATAAAAAGACAGGGAAAAAAAAAACAAAAAACTTTGGCTTTCATTTTCTTCTTTGTGTCTGACATTAAAAACATTGTTATTAAATTATCTGCTGGATGACAAATCCCAGAGCAGTAAACATGTTCTTGCCTCAGACCGCAGCAAATTAGCAACGAGGTGGAGCTGTTTCTGCTGCAGCTCTGACTTTAATTAAGCCCGCAGACAAACTGAGAATGGGCTGAGAGTGGCCGTGAGGTTGTCACCCTGCACAGACGCACACCGAGCTGCAGGCTTCCCTCACTGCAGTTACAACATCGCAGAATTTTTACACCCACGACATTTTATTCCACACTGTAACCTGCTACTAATCTCCGAGTCATTCCCTGTTCTATAACTGTTTCGGGTGTGTAAGTCTTGTGCAATTTGGGGAACTCAAGACAGTGGTACTTTAGTTTACTGGGTGTGAACCTGCTCATTATATTATTAGGAAATTATCTAGTAAATCAAAATCGAAGAAATCGAGCAAAGTGCAAAAACTCTCTCTGAACACTGCGTGTCTTTGAACAACACATTCACAAATGTGTTGCATAATAATTGTGTTATTAATGTTGTCTGATGCACTGAAGCTCACTTGGAGAATTAGAGGAGTCTGGGTTGTGATGTGATAATCACTTCATTCCAGAAAGTTACAACAGCAGGACACTGGAACACACACACACACACACACACACACACACACACACACACACACACACACACACACACCTAATCAGATTATTTAGAAATGTTTTCACAGGGAACTTTATCGTCTCTGTTTGCAATTCCGGGACTCCTATAGAGGGAATAAGCAGGAACTCTGTCTGCTTGTGTGTGTGTGTAAGCGTGTGTGCGCACACATGTGCATGACCTCATTTCACAAACACCTGCTCAGTGTGCCGAAGGTCAGCTGACTGGCTCAGACGGAGATCCTGTTCAGGTTGGAGGTTGGTGTTGTGTTGACGTTCACAGTCGTTTCTCTGGGTTAAAGTGTCCTCAGATGAGGGCTCGGGTCTCTGCTGGGGGGCACTGAGGACATGGAGGTGGGTCAGGGCTCTGTACAGGTGCTGCTCTGTCATAAGTGTGTACCGGTGGGGAGGAGCTGCTGTTTATAGCCTCGCCTGCTGTATGGGCAGAAATCCAGAGTCCAATTATTGGCCCTCACAGGATTAGATATTTCATAGATATGTGCATGCACTGAAACAAAACTATAGCTAATTCTATATTTATCCAGCCCTTTTTGTGCAGCATCTTTGGAGCAGGCTGCTAGATTTAGTGATGTACTGTAAATAATAGTAATAACAGGTGTTTGTAAAGCTGCACAGGAACTGACGAGCAGTTTTGCTGATGTTAGTTTGACTTATCTTTGCTCGGTTAGTGCGAGGCACGTTGCAGGGTGGTTCGAGATAAGACGTTAAGAAAACATAATTAATAGGAAATTAAGACAACAGTGAGGTGGTTTTATATGTATGTATGTTTGTATGTATGTAAATGTTTGGCAGTGTTAGGTTTGGGAAAAGCTTTGGATCCATGAAAGTCATGCCATAAAATGCAATCTCGACGTTTTATTAAGGAATAAACCATTTTTTTCCACATTTGTAAATGAATTCTGTGGATTACTCTTTCACAGACATTTTCGCTTGTGCCGCCTCCAACCAGAGCAATGTCAGCCACTGTCACAGCCTGCAACAGTGATTTATGCTCCTTCTTTATTTAAATTCTTCAAGGGGCAAATTATTAGGAGGTGTATTAATAAGAGTTTCTAGAATTCTACCGTTAAAAAAAAAAAAAAAAAAAAAGCAAAGTTGCAGGAAAGTCTGCAAATATAAATGTAGGTGTTGCAGAAATGCAGCATGCTCTTTATTTTCCAGCTGTAACCATCTCGCAGGTATTCAGAGCACATATCTGGTGCAGGAGACAAAATGTACTGTAGCTTCCTCAAACCATTTCTCACACATGAACTCACCGTCCCCAGTCTCTCTTCCCAGTTCTCTGCATTATTTTCTCTTCCAACACACTTGAGCCTGATTTACTTTGTGCATTGTCTGAACACAAAGGCTCGAGATGAGGAGATATCAGGTGAGTTTGTTAGTTGAGTCTTCAGCCCGGTTGATGCTTTCTCTTCGCGAGTGGTGTTGTTGGATCTCAGTCCGGGCTTTTTCGCTCTGATTGCTTCTATTGACTTTATGGTGATGAGTTTGTGTCCCTTCATTGTGATTCAGGCAGAACTGCTGCCGTCCTCCTGCCGTCTCCCTCTCTGCTTCTCCTGCTGTTTGCCGCTGATTAGACTTGGCGTTAGCCTTAGCATTAGCCTGTCCGCTCGCTCCCTACGGGCCTGTTGTCTCTTTTGGCTATCGGCTGCAGTCTTGGCAGGCTAGCAGCTAATCCAGACTGGATGCTAATGAACTCTGGCCAGTGTCCACCTCGTTCCTGTAGAGACGTCTGTTTCTATAAAGCCCAACGGCTAACAGGCCGCCGCTCCACTGGCCAACGCAGCCAAAGCTCCTGGAGCAAGCAAGCCGGCCCTCTGCTAGCCGTTAGCTAATAATGGCAGAATATTACTGGGACGTGGACGACAGACGCTGTGCACATTCACTGAACAGGGTTTTAACACTATGAGACAAGTAGAACGACTTCCTAACACCAGTGATGGTGCGTTACTTCCACTTGCGCTGTTCTGGCCCCCAGACAGAAAATCATTTCCCATCGAAACTCACCATCTGGGTAAAGGTTACACAGCTATGAAGTATCATCTAGGCATTCCGGCTATTAAGGCAGTATTTCACCCATAAAGAACAGATATGAAAACAGATATAAAGAGCTATAATTCATCCCGGTGCACATCTTCCACAGCACAGTACACTCCCTTTAATGAGAGTTTTCCAATAAACGGATCCTTTCCCTCACATTCGTCAGGGTTATGACACACTGACACATTTTTTTCTGTCGGTAGGTGGGATTCTTTTATCATCGCATGTGCCAAATGCAGAACGTTCCCAGAATAATCTTGAATTTGATTGTTTTCATTTGACGAAACGCCCCCACCTTATAATTCCACGTATTTTGACTTGCCTCTCAGCCGTCTCAATGTTCAGCCAAAGTTCGGCGTTTGTGAGGTTCATTCATTTGGGGCATGGATCAATTTCTTGCTAATTTGCGGCCTCTCTACTTTCTAAATTCACTAATGTTTTCACAGAAGTTCCCACAGTTCACGACTACCAGGTGCCACAGTACAGAAGACGAGCTGCATCTGCAAAGCCGACAGTGACTCACACAAACGTCTTTGTGTTCTTACGTCTTTGGCCCAAACACAAACCTTAGTTTGGTCACTCATTTTTCATCATCTGATGATCATTTGCCGAGAACTAGGTTTTATTTGACCTCATAAAGTGAGCTCGTGAACCTGGTGATGTCAAAGCAGTGACGTGAGGCTGATAAAATAAGGACTGTGACTATGAGACTGTCATTATCTGTTCTATCAATTACAAACTGACACAACTCTTACTGCACATGTTTGAAGCTAGTTTTCCTTCCTGCCTTTATTTAGACATCATTTATTCCCATAGCACAAGCTCGTCTGTCAGAACCACAGCAAACACTCGATGTGCTGCAGCGGTCCGTCACCTTTTTCCTTCCCCCTATTGTTTCCAGACAATCGACCTGACCTGAACACTCCTGGTTGCTCCCCTGCTCTGCTATTTTTACCGCTTACAAACCCACATCACAGAAACAGATGCATGCATATAGGCCCTCGCCTCCCCAGGCGGTCGTGTTCACCTGCACACACACACACACACACACACACACACACACACAAAAACCTGGAGCGGAGTAACAGATCCCTCCACAATAGCTGAGCTGCAGACAGACGTCCTGAGAGTGGCTGTGATTTATGACCTCCATGCATGGGGAAGCAGAGATGGGGGTGGGGGCACTTCATAGAGCGAGGACATGGAAGTGATCTGGCTATAAGAAAACATATATATTTTGATATTGCTGTGCTAAAAAGGCTGCGTGCCTTCCAAGCAGATGTCAGATGTAGCATACTACAGTTACTTCGCACTGCTCTCAAACCTTAATGTACTTTAATAATGGGCAATGTTGCATAAACTCCACTTTTAGCTCAATTTATTGTGCTAAATGGACAAAATAACCAACATTTTTGCTTTCACAATAGATTAACAATCAAAAGTTAAAATGTTTTTCTTTGAAGTCAGTGACCTTACACGTGTGTCCATGTCCAGGTCACATTGGATCTGCTGCAGTTTGTTAGTTTTACATATTGAGGTTCAAAGTCTATTGTTAATGTGCTTTTAACACACAAATCAACTCACTCGACGCCAGAACAAAACGTTATAGTGCGAGCAGGAAACAGTCTCTGTGAAAAAAGGTCGAACTGCTGGAGTCTATTCACTCAACTCTCTTCACTCTCTGCCTTTCAAATCTTGGTGCCTGTGAACGAAATTCGCAAGAGATGGATGAAAAACCTGTCATCCTGTTTGAAGTGTGTTTGTGTTGCGGTGTGTGTGTGTGTGTGTGTGTGTGTGAGAGAGAGAGAGACATGTCCCCACTTTCTGTCTCCCCTTGACCTGCTCAGCCTGGGAATACCAACCATCTCAAATGGACATCTCTCTCTCTCTCTCTCTCTCTCTCTCTGTGTGTGTGTGTGTGTGTGCGACTAAAATGTCTAGTATTTTGAGGAAAACAAGTGTTGACTCTTAGAAAGATTGGCACCTCAAGCCAAAAAAAAAAAAAAAAAAAAACCTGCACTTCTACCTAAAAATATGTCTTTTAAAAAGTCTAAATTCACAGCTACAGAACTTGTGACCTGAGATGCTGCATGTGCTTTTACCTTCATTGGCTTCATTTGTATGTTTATTTTTGTGAAATTATGAGCCGTTCTTCTTCTCGTAGCGTCTCCATTCATTCGGTCCCATTGGTTTTCTAACAATATCTTGTAGATATTTGCCTTTTCCGATTTAAACAAGTCTCGACTTCTCAAAGCGACTCAAAACGTGCAGTGTCGGTTTCCCCTCCCAAGTCGGAAGACATTTGCAACAATCTATTTTTCAAATGTCCCATAGGCATGTGTTGGTCTCTCTTCTAAATCTACTGTCCATTTCTCACATACCATCATAACCAAAAGGGCTTTGGACACCCCTTGGAACTGCCCCTGTGTCAGCTGTCAGTCACTTTCATGCACGGCAGGCCACCTACTAGGCTGGAAGGTTCATTGTCCTACATACATGCAATAATTTGGCAACATCTGGTGCCTGTAGGAAATATGACAGGACCAGGAGTGGCAGGCAGTGATGCCAGTACACATCAACAAGTGAGCAACGGGGTGTGGTCAGACCGCACGGCTGAACGCAGGAATGTGAAACGGGAAACGCCGGTTTGTTTCCCGTTTCAAACCTGTTGTCAGTGTTTGAAGTTTAGTCAGCGTACTTCATTTTACCCCAGAGCATTTTCTCCAGCCGGCCAAATAGTTTTTCGGCGCCTGAAGCTAACCTCGAAGTTTTTGTGCCCGAGTGTAATAAAGTTGCAGTGTTTTGTATTGTAACCATGACAGAGAAGGTCTGTTGCACGATGCCGGTGGATGGGCTGAAATAAAGAGGCAACTGAGCCCGTGAATCTGCCACATCTGGGCTCGATACTCAACATCCATCCATCCGTCCATCCGAACCGACGGCATCTCGAACCGCTCTTAGCATATAATTTGAGAGTGGCGTCATCATTTTCTCTCACACTGCTCCCATTTTGTTTTGTGGTAAGGACAGTTGGAAGATGACGTGACCACAGGTGGAGCTTTGGGCTGTTAATCTCGAGTAAAAGTAGAGTTTGTGTTTCGCCAATCAAACAGACATGTAGTGCGTTCTGTACAGTCTATACACTGAATATTTAGGCGTCCCCATTTGTACATAGTGTGCATCGAAACTAATCCCGTTATGTAATTCCACTGCTCTATTTCAGAAACTGTAATTTTGTGATCATTTGTGATTTATGAGTGAAAACTTTGACCCACTTTATACTGTGTCTCAGTATTTCATCCACTAGTTATGATCTAACGTCTCTCACCAAAATTAGGAGGCAGAGGGGATTTACACATTTTCTGAGTCATAACTTTCATACAGAAAACTGGAAATCACAGTTTCTTCTGTGTTTTTTTTTTCTTTTCCTCCCCATTGAAGCTGGACGACAGCCGAGCAAATCAAAACCAAATCTCTCCGCTCACATCTCGCTCTCTCTCCTTTTTTATCACCCCACCTTTCTCTCATTCTTTCATCCTCCCTCGCTCTGTCCTGGAGCCAATTATAACCTGCTGCAGCATTCCTCACAGAGGAGGAGGAGGAGGAGGGGCAGGAGGAGAAGGGAGGAAGGGGGGTGTTTTTAGGGATTAACATACCGGAGCTGTCAGCTGGAAACCACTTCATCCCACTTTTTGCTGTTTGCCTCTGCCTCGGTTGAATCTAAAGTTTTCTCTGCTCATTATGAAACTTAGGCAAACACACTTTACAGTAGATACATACCTGACTTAAGTCACGGCTGCACACATTGTTGAAATTGAAAAGAAATGCATGTTAACGTCGGAAAACAAATGGAGAAAATTGTCAGTGTGTGTGTGTGTGTGTTGTGAAAGCTGAAAACGGGATATTTCACAAGAACAGACGGAAAACACAATAAATGACATTTCAGACTGGATTTAGAATTAAATTCATTCCTAAATAAGAATTTCAACTCTGATATGAAACCCTTTTTATTTCCAACGCATGATGATTTGTTTATATTTAGATAAATATAGATTTTCTTGGCGTACTGAGTGTGAACTGGCGATGTCCTAACACCGGCATTAGTTTAGGAAATGGAAAACAAAATGTACATCTTTTATATTTCAAACCTTGTTTCAGAGCAAATTGGCCAGACAGATTTATTTGTCCAAAGTAGTGCAGAGAACTCACTATTTAATATGTTATTTCTGCCATGCCGTTTTGCACTGCAGGAACTCAAAGATGTACAATATGAATTTGATTGCATTCATCTGTATCGTAAAATTGTTTTTGACATAACATCCGCATAAGTGCAGTAAATTTTTTGCATAAAATCATAGTAACAAGTTATGGCTCCTATGGCTCCAGCAGCAGCTTTCTCACCTACACTCCGCACGTGTTTTGATTTGGTAAAAAGCGATTCATTTTGACAAAATGGTAAAAGTGTAAAATGTGCAAAGCAGCAGCTGCTCAGACCGATGCACCGTCAGACTGGGCTGTGTTTGTTAAGCTTCGTTGGCTGTACAGTAGCTGAACTTTGGGCTACATTTTTCCTGTCACTTCTGCTTGGCTTTTAGAGTCGCAGCATTAGGAAAGGGTCACTTCACAGCCGGCGTGGAGGAGAGGACTGATTACAGGAGCACTTGCAATGTGTTTGCATTAGGATGGAATAAGGATCTTTCATCTTCCGTGCTCAAATGAATTTATGCACAAATACGCTGGATAACAGGGAACATAAAGGCAACACTGCTGCTTTGTCTGACAATTTGTCATGTGAGTGACAGCTGAAATGCATCAGCAAGTCATAAATGCACATACAGCGCATACAAAAATGCAGCAACTGTGGCGATGACACTGACAGACACTCGGGTCAGTTTGGGGGGTTTTCTGTCCGCCCGTCAGCCGTCAGCGCTGCATTTGCTTTTGTCGGTGAGTTTGAGCCCGGCGTGAGAGAGCAGCGAGGCAGCAAATTGAAAAATACAAGCCGAAGAAGATTTATTCAAGTTCGTTTCTCTGATTTTTGTATGTGTGTTGCTCAAAGTTCATCGCATTGGTGCGTCGGTGTCTCTGTCACTGGCGGCTTTGAACACAACACAACACACACACCACAGAGCTGTCAGGAGTGAGTCTCTGTGTGTGTGTGTGTGTGTGTGTGTGGCTGCCCTCGTGACAATACTGTAGTTTACCTGAGGACATCACTGGTGTGTTTGTAGTGTGTGTGTGTGTGTGTGTGAGAGAGAGAGAGAGACAGATGCTGGATGTGAATGTGCTCCAGAGTTATGTCTTCATACGCTCTGCCAGTATAAGAGTAGATTTACTGGCTCAGTGAAACACACACACACACACACACACTCACACACACCTGCAGGGCAGAGGAATGCAGGCGTACGACTCAACTCTGGGAACCAGATGAGAGACTCAGCTGACCTGTTTCATCTTTGCGTGTGTGTGTGTGTGTGTGTGTGTTGATGTGAGGCAGAGTGATGCTCAGTGACAGATGCAGTGATACAGCTTGTTTCTGTTAGACAAAGACACAGACGGAAGGACAGAGTGAGCGTCAGCACACGGACACGTAAAGCATCTCTACAATCACCCACATACATGAAATATTTTACATCAAAGCCCATAAATATCTCTCTCTATATATTTGTTCAAGTTCAACTATATTCAACTTCAGTACTCTAGTTGATTAGTGGTGGTGCTAAACAAAATGTGCCCATAACAGTGGGCACAAATAAAAATGTAATTCCCTTAACTGAATAACATTATTAGTAGCTCTCTCATATTAACAAAACTGTGTACTACTGGGAGCTGTCAGATTTCTGGTCAGATTTTCAATTTAGCTTTGTTGATCAAATTTGTAACAAATGTCTTGGGCACAAATTTCATATTTATTAGACTCTCACATATTGTGAATACGGGTTTTATTTTCATTTTGTGGCCAAAACTCAACTCAGCAAGTTAATGAACATAAACATAGCCAACCTTAAAAAAAAAGTCAAATCGTGTCTTTCTTTAAAAAATTAAAAATTATACTGGCAGATCACAGATTTCTTTTATAAAATTTTCATCAAATTCAACATGCAAATTAAAAAAAGCCAGTTGCCTATTATCATACCTAATCATACAAAATTTTAAATGCAAATACTAAAATGACAGAAAACATTGAAAATTGTCTTGTTACAATTAACTCCACTACGACTCCACCCCCCACTGTGAGCCCACTAATAAACGGAGAGTTAGTTTATCACTTTATCAATGACAGTGTCAACTTAAAAACTGAGAAATTATAATCTTGTAAAAAAGTAGATTTTTATTTTTTTACTTTAACATTACATTGTAGTACATAGCGGTTGCATTGGTTGCAATGGAGTGTTCCTAATAAAGTGGTCAGTGGGTGTAAGTGACTGTATATGCTGTTTGAACAGCTGTTCTGTCGGTGTACAAACGGCTCGGGACAAATGACCCATTAGGGCATAGTGGTCTTTGGACTTGTTGGAAAATGTTTGGGTTGCTATGGAAACGCACACATTCACTTCCTTTAAATTTGAACCTTTAAGGTTAATTTCTGGGCTTATCTCCATACCACACACACAACTTATCATGTGTGATTTGCATAGGGTCAGTCTGTCTGTGCTCTGATGCAAACTCATTTCCCTGATGCTGCGTCTTCATTTGAATAAATGTGGTTTTAGTTTTACATTGAAACTCAAAGCTGCTGTTTGCGTGGTGCTTCACCGCAACTGCTGCCCTCCAGTCGATGTCCTCTGTCAATAATCAAACTCAGTATCAGTCTGAGCTTTTAGCATTTTATTACTTTGATACCAAGGGCGGAGGAAGTGTTTCAATCATGCGGTGTGAGTTTTATTTAGAACTAAACTTTATCTGCAGATCATAAAAAGCCACAAAGCATTATTCAGTGGATGTTGGGTGATAAGGTCTGGCTCATTTGGGTTTCTGGTTCATCCTAAAGGTGCTTGGTCACGATGAGGTCAGATGCAAATCTAACAAGTTTTGTTACCAATCTGTGGAAACCAGTAAAACAGGAAGTATGTTTTTTTTTCCAAACTGTGTACTTAAAAAGTCTGAGAGTATTTAATATAATAAAAAGACTTTCCATCACTGGAACACATACCTTGGGCCAGGAACTTAGATCACAGTATGTGTGACGTTGTTGAAGCATCTCATTATTATCATTTCCTAGAAAGAACCCATGACATGTATGACATGAACGCACACATATGGAGCAGAATGGAGGCTGATGCCTGCGCGCAGGTCTCACAGCGACGTAGAGTTGAGCAACGAACGTCCCATTGTGCTCTGTGTTGTGTATGAAATAAAAAATGCAGAGCAAGCCCAGTTAATTCTGAATTTGGATGGAGATGGCACATCTTGATCTTGTGGGCAAGAGGAAAAGATCTGAGGGACTTTGAAAAAGGGTTCATTCTTGGGGCACAGATGGCAGGAGCTTTAGTCGAAAAAACTGCTCGACTGGCTGCTGTTGCAGTCGAACGGTGACGGCATCAGCATCTGTGTTTAGACCTGTCTGGGAATAGTGCTTCACTGTGCACATTCAGTGACACAGACGCACGTGCATTAGTGCAATATGTAAAAATATCTATGTATATGTTTATATATAATCTGAAAAGTGCTGGAGCGGTGCTCCAGACCTCCAGCGGAGCAGCAGGGACTTGTCGACTGAAGCCGGTCTGGCTGCATGTGGTGGCCTCAGACCTTGGTGAGACACTATATGTTGGTTTCTCCTTTAATCTGTCACCCGTCTATAAACATAGCAGGTGGTTTCTCCCACAGAGCCAATCACTGCCTGCAGCTTCATACTCACAAGCCTCACTTATAGGGAGAGAGAGGGAGGTGGGTGAGGAGACGGGGGGGTGGGGGGGTGCTGTTTTAGCTGCAAGGCAGTGTTTTCTGTTTCACCACTCATGAGCCACACACTCCTTCTCTCTGTTCCCTCCATCCCCTTCACTCTTTTCTTTCTGTCTTTGTGGGGATGCTGCTTGTCATCTTTCTTTCTCCCTCTTCACCTCCTCCAAATTCCTCCCATCTTTTCTCTTTCTCTCTTCCTGTCTATTCTCTGTTCTCCCTCCATCTCGTTTTTTTCCACCCCTCTCGTTATTCTCTGCTCAGATTCAGCACAGTTGTGTCGAATTATCGCTGGCAGCCGCTCTTCACGTGGGATGGGTGTGCGTGGATGTGTGTGTGTGTGTGTGTGTGTGTGTGCGTGTCTTTCAAGTTTGGGTCCAACACCATCATTGTGAGGACATTTCAAGTGGCTGTTTGCGCGTTAATACTTGGACTTAAGTTAAGGCTAGAGTTAAGGTAAGGGCAAAGAGCTGAGGAATGCCTCATGTCAGTGAATGTCCTTACAGCTACTGAAAGACAAACATTTGTGTATGTGTGTGAGTTTGTGTATTGGATGGAGACTGTGTGTGTGTGCATGCATACTTGATAAGGACAGACTTTTATAAGCATGCACAATGCAGCCTCACACACTCTTATCTCCCACAGAGGGAGGTAATGAGGATCTCTCTCTCACTCACACACACACACACACACACACACACACACACACACACACACACACTCTCAGTTATCTCCGTGTCTCGGCTGACAAACAGCCAGCGAGGCGTCGTGCATTTCTCCTCTCGCTGGTTTTTAATCATCTCTGAACAATGTGGCCCAGTGAACGCCTCCACCTCCTCCATCAGCTCCTGCAGGAGTGTGTGGAGCAGCAGGAAGAGCTGGAGGAGGAGGAGGAGGAGGCCGAGGAGGGGGTCTCGGCCTTCTTATCTGCTTGAACCCGCACCTATACTGCTCTTGCGTCCTTCCCTTGTCTTACTCCTCTTGCTTTGTGCCTTTTCCTTCCTTTCCCACCTCCTCTCTCCCTTCTCTCTCCTCTCTCCGTCCTCTTCCACTCCTCCTTTTCTTCTACTCCCTCTGTGCCATCCTCCATTTCTTTCCCTTGCTTCTTTCTTAAGAATACGACCCTGAATAATATTGAAATTTGAATATGTATGAATGTAAAGTTAATGCAGCCTCCTGCTTCTTCTTTATTTCCATGAATTCAGTGTAAAAATGCAGAGAGACACTCTCTGTCTTTTGTTTTTTTTTGTCTCTGTTGGGTTAAAATCGTCACACACAGAATCCCACATCATATGCCGTGTGCACTTTCCAGCCATCTTCCTCTTCATTGTGCTTCATTTACAAGCGTCTTCAATTCAACCTTTGGATGCAGCAGCATATTCATGGCCTCAGTGTTTCACTCAGCGATGGTAATCAAGGTCAGTTATTATGGATTCAAGGAAAAATGGTTCATCATGCCTCCTTGTTTTACATAAAAGTGCATATGTGCATTTTGCCTGCAGATGACTGAATATTTTTCAGTGGGGAAATTACCAGAACTTTCAGTCAAAGTGCAGCATTAACAGTTTCCTGTAGATCAAGGAGGCCATGAGGAGTTATTTTTTGCTTGAATTACTCACCTTCATCACCATTAGCCCACTATTCAGTGAATGCACTCATGGCCACTATATTGTTTTGGAGCGTCAACACACAAAACACCTTAAAATGGATCAGAATAAGCAAAATATCGTGGAGAAAACACAATAATAAACCCACAATTCAACGTGAGCTTCTCAAGAAATAGTACATTTAGAAAAGACAGTGTTAACTGCAACACATATTCCCGCAATTTGATAAAATATTGATGAGAAAAGTCTTCAATAATCTAATTCAGTACGAATGTCAGACACAAAGTTACGGTTTTATTTTTGCATGACCTCTTGTTCTTTTTGAAAATACCCACAATGGGTATTCAGTTGTAACACATAAACCACTTTAAACTTGTTGTTTCTACGTTTGGCTGCTGGTTTAATTCATGTTTTAGCATTTGTTTTTCAATGTGTATTTCTGAAAAATGGAGTTGCTAAAACTACAAGAAGCCACTGAGTGATCAAAATTGAAGAACCATTCAACTTCCCAAACGTTGCACTTTTCCAAAGGAGTTTCCAACCAATTCCAGTTCCACACGTAGGTGGACATGGATCTATGATTTCTACAATTCACAGCTGATTAAAAACTTCATCATGTCACTTAGTGGTTTTTACCAGCTGCTTGTGTGTTTTAGACCACGCTGCAATCTTTCTAAGCCTGATTGTCTTGTTGTTGCAGAACATACCACATAATATTTGACATCTGTTAGCATGTGGCTACTACCAACTGGCCCATAGTTACAGTCCTGATACAGATAATAGCTGTTACATGGTGTGATCATCTGAAGCTGGATCAATTTGGACTAGTCTCCGCAGCGAACATCAATCCCCATCAAGAAAATGACAGTTCTTTGTTCTTGAGATCAGTTTTCTACTATCCCAAAGAAGGAGTTAGTCTAAAGTTGTCACACTGTCAAAAAAAGGAGGACATGTGTCTTCAAATGGAGAGATTGGCATTTGTATTTTACTGGAATGCTAGAGCACCTGGTCAGGTAGATGGCGGCCATTTTATCCTCCACGTGATGACAAACCCGAACAAGGGGACGTCCTGCCCAAACACACTGTGGTGGTGGGCAGATGGGCAGAGGCTGAGGTTGTTCTGGATGTTGTCTGGTCTTTGTATTTCTCCCCTTTGATCTACTCGACTTTCCTATGGTACAACCTGCTGAGATGGTGCTGCTATTTCCAGCATCCGCACAAACACACACACACACACACACACACACGAGCGCACAGGCAGAAGTACAACAAAAAGCTAGAGGTTTTGCACGGTGTGTGAAGATTTGGGTGCGCTGGAGGTGACAGACAGGCAGGAGAGGGATCGTGACAATTTGATCCGCTTCATTTCTCTCTTCATGTATATATAGATGCAATTTATTTCCTAATGCGCACAACAACAAACAGAGCACAGGAAGCTGGAAGCAGGAAGCAGTTATTAATAACAGCCACATTTTGCTCTGCTGTTTCATTCGACGAGGAGACCACTGCGGGGTCTCAGGTAGGGACAATTCTGAATATTTGGCAAGGGAAATATTATTTCTTAGTGAGTTTGTGAGTCCTTCCCTCTCCCTCAAAATAACTAAACTGTTGAATATGTTAGTTTGATAAAAGATATATTCTTTACATTAATTTACATTTTTCCAGAGCTCTATGTTTCTCCAACCTGAAAGGCGAGGCTGAAAAAGCAGTGCCTGATGTTTCCACAGTGTTTAATAGATGTATTTCAATGGCAATCAGGCCCTAAATGGAGCTGAAATGCAGTCACTTTAAAGTAGGTTATATGCATTGTGCAACTCGAATGTGGCTCGTTTTCCAAACTTTCGGAAGGATATTTTCATATTTTTTCGAATCGAAGCGTTTCCATGATGTAATCCTTCTTCTCTTCGTACCGGTCATGACTTGATGCTATCCTAAAGAAACTAGAGGATAATAACAAAAGGATGGATTGTGTACTATAACCTCTTTTATTCGGACGGTGTGTGTAATTATTCTGACTAATCCATAAGGTTTATATGGCCTTGAAGTGAAGAATTTTGAAGTAAGACATTTTTGGACAGCGAAAAGAGAGACGGTTTGTCCTTTGGGTATTGGAAGGATCTCAGATCTGTTAAAGGCCTGCATTAATCAAAACTTCTTACATTCATTAAAGCAAAGTTAAAAACGTAACATCCTTTGCCCATCAAACAATTCAAATCTGTGTTAAGGGGTGAAGTCGCCCATGTGGCAGTGTGCTGTAAAAAGAGTGAATTGAATTCTAAAGGTGATGGAAGAAGAGGAAAACCAGCAAGGGATTGTTATTCAGACATGAAATATCAGGCCATAAACATGTCGCAACATAAAACAAGAATGACTGACGTGCATCAGTTACATTCTCATTTTATGTCGTAGTCAATAATCGAATGTTGCAGCTTTTCTTGTTGGCTTGACTATTGTTTGCTGGACTCTGTCTGAGCACGGTGTGCATGACAATCCCTGTTTACTGCTCCCAGATGGACGGATGAATCTGCAGGTTAGTCTCACGATAAGGAGCTGGACACAGCTGCTGGAGGAGCAGCTGATTGGATTGATACAGTGAATGGTGATTAGTTACCGGCTCCTGTGAGAAAGTAGGAGAAGTGGGACATTAAAGGTCTGTGATTGCTCGAGGTGAAAAGGGAATGCCCCCCCCCCCAACCCCATCCCCACACACACACACACACACACACACAGACACAGACACACACACACACACACACACTTTAGATCTAAAACTCATGTGGTGAAACATAAAAATATCTGCATTTGAAAGTGTTCGTCTTTAAAACAAGCGCGAGTGAGTTGCAAACAGATGTAATTTGAATGTCCTTTTAGAACGAAACCCTGGCTTCCTTTATATAACACCACTGGTTTTATCCAAATACACTCGCACATACGAACGGTGACATTTCTGAGTGCCTCGAGTTACAGGGATTCCACAGAGAATAAAGTGCAGGTACTCAGATCTGCTGAGAGTCCATTTGAGTTTGTTTACCTGGACAGGAGCCCGTCACCTAAAGCACCAGGGATCCGGGCTTTTGAAGCCTCCACAGCACATTGTGTCCACACAGTTTAAAGGACAGCTCCGCTGTGGTTTGCGTTTTGTACATTTTCCATCATCCTGACATTAATTCTGGCTGCTCGTAGCTTCAGGCAGCACATTTAAACTTATTTTTTTAACAGTTTAGTGAAACATTTGCAGGCTCTTTTGAATGCATGATGATGATGATGGTGAGCTATAGTAATCATGAGGGAGAAAGCCGTCTTCCGATGCACATTGATGTCCACTTGGCTCCTTCCACTTTTTATTGAGCTTCAGCAAGACGGCAAACCCCTTCAGCTGCTGCAAAGAAAGCTGCTTAACAAAGTAGAGATAAAGGGTTTGAAAAAGGAGCTGTGTGAGCGCTGATCTGCTGGTTTTACTGGTTCGGGGTCCTGACAGCGACCAGTTGCCATGGTGATGGAGTATCTGCAGAGCCGGGGATGCTGCTCTTTATCAGCACAGGCCAGTCGGTCAAGTGTGTGTGATTGAAATGTCTGGCCGTGCATTGTGTGCCTCTGAATCAGGATACTGTTTGTTTGGCAGCGCTGTGTGTTTTCGTCGTGCGCGTGAGTGTGTGTCCGTGAGCGATGGCCGGTGTCCCTGCAGCGCTATAGGGAGGCTAATTGTATTTTAATTACAAAACCATCAAACACACAATTCAGACAGCTACCGTCCACCCCCAGAAACACACAGGAAGTGGAGCAGGGAAGTGTGTTCAGCCCAATGTGCTACATGACGGAAAGCACCCGGATTCACTGGACAAAACATTAGAACCACCCCCCCAAACCTCTTCATTTGTCTGCAAATGAAGACGCTGAGATGATGTGATGAAAGCTGACTGATCTCTGCGGTTTGAGTTGTTGAATCAAAGTGAAAAAGCAAATCAGTCATTTGGAGAACAGAGCGAGGAGTAATGAAAGTCCTAGTGTCCAAAATGAAAAGTTATTTTTACAGTCGGGCTTCTACTTGATGTCTTCAGCGATTTAATCTGATTTACCTGCATCTCATCAAAGTGAAACTGATTTCTAATAAAACCATCTTGTATGTTAAATATAACCTGAAGTGTCATTGTAATCTCTGTTTGCTAATCGCAGCTCCCTCACCGCCGGGTGACCTTCTCCACGGCCAACCAGGCTCAGGACCTGCAGGACGCTTCCCAGCACAGCTACTACGACAGCGGCCTGGAGGAGTCGGAGACGCCCAGCTCCAAGTCGTCATCGGGGCCGCGGATCGGGCCTCTGGCGCTGCCGGAAGACCACTACGAGCGGACCACACCGGACGGCAGCATCGGCGAGATGGAGCACCCGGAGAACGGTAAGACCAGGTGGAGTTTCCCCTCCCTCTACTCCTCTTTTCACCTCCTCCATTCATCCGTCAGCCTCGGGGACACACACGCACACTAAAAAATCACCAACACTGCTGGCTTACACAAACACACACACACACACACACAAACACTGTTTTCATTAGACACACACACTTGCCCTGTGTGTCAAAATTCAGCGTGTCAGCAGGAATGTTAACGTTGTATTTTTAATCAGATTCCCACAATTCCCTGCGCTGTGTATACCTTCGTTAAAGAGGTGTGTGACCTCACTGCAGCACAGCACAATCAATATGCAACATAATCAACTCCCACAGCTTAACAAATTAACATCCCAATTATGTAAATCATACAGAGTCCAACCTTCCATCAGCTCCACTTATAGATCCACAGAGGGAGGCAGAGAATACGCTAACACATTACACTGGGTCTGTTTTCAGCAGTCTGTCAGCTCGTCATCAGGTTAGCGTGCTGATTTATGACAGGTTCGTACACTTTGGCGTTTCCAGGGAGGCAGCTTGGAAACTAATTTTAATTAGAAAAACAGGTTATAGGGACAGTTTTTTTTTTTTTTTCAGTTAGCTGCATCTTGGAGGTGATGAGGAATTGCACGAGGGGATGGTGCATTGCAACACTAAACGTGAGCAGCGTGTCACCAAAAGTACGTAGGAACATTTAGTTTGTGTGTGTTTTGGCGCAGAAACACTCAAACTGGCTCATACCGGTCTTTAGCATTGTTAGCTGTAGCCAGCGTTACCAGCTTGTTTCAGTGGAAAGTCACTAAACGTCACTAGATGACAGGACACGCAAAGTTACACCACATCACGACAGAAATACTGTATTTAATGGAAACTGGAAACTTACATTCAACACATCAATATGCATCTACTTCTAAAGTCTGAAACTTTTTATGCCGACACGTGTTTTGAAGAAATAAATCTTAAATGGTGACCCCTCGTTTGGGGAGTACATTTATAATAATGTTTCTACACTCATCTGCTTTCCCAATATTTAAAAATATATTTATGCTACCAGACAATGTCGTCTGGAGGAGTTTGTCGTCCAGAGGAGTTCTGAGCAGCCAGTCACACGACATTGCAACCTCAACATAATAGCAATGAGATGACGTCATCTGAACTGAAACATTCCTCCAGATGATAATATCTGATAATTTATTGCTTTCATCTACATTTATTCCCCATACTAGAGCAATAGGAAGTAAAATTTGTGAAGTTTTCCTTTAACCTAAATAATCAATTTCAATTTTATTGAGTATTTTCCTTTATGAAATGATGAGAAAAAGTCATTGGTTGTGTTGGCCTATTCACAAGCTCCCTCACGCTAGGTTTGACATTTTTTTTTGCGAGTTTCAGCCCTCCCGACTAGATATCGTGTCATGCGTCATGTCATGTGATTTCTAACAGCCGAGTGGATGGAGAGTCTAATGTAAATGGACAGTAAAGTTTTCCTGCCAATATCACAGCGTCGAAGCAGCTGAACACCAGATAACACAGTGTGTCCCAAAATCCTCATTTAAGATTTAAGATAAAGTAGGAAAACATAAACCCCATACATCGTTCCTTCAGATGAAGACACGGCACACTTTCATGGGCACACGAACCAATGAGAGCCATTAGTAAATCATTTCAGAGAAGGCACCCGCATTATTACAGCTTGTTGAAATGTATTTCTCATTTTTTTCAACAACTCGAGTGCTCTTGTTGTGTATCATGAAGACTTACTTGGCACAGGATTGGCTTATTCTCTTAGGTATTTACCACGCTGTCTAACACCTAGGCCTATAATTTAGAGATTAGAACATGACACAGTAGCTGCTTGCTTTTATTCTTTTACTTTTAAAGCTCCTTCTTTTCCCTCTGGTATAAATAAACCACTGAATTCACCTTATTTCTAGAGCCAAATGATTCATTAGACACTAAACACTGTCTTTTTTACTTATGTCACTGTTCATTGTTCTGCTTTGGCTGTTAACGCCTCGTTACCACTTATGCCAATTAAGCGAACTGAAGTGAAATAGTTGAATCTGGCAAAAAAAACAGAGAGAGAGAGAGCGAGAGAGAGAGAGACAGGTTCGGTTGAAATGTCGTCCCCGTCTTCTTTTGTGAGGGCGTGAAGACCAACTGTCTCTCTCTCTCTCTACCCACAGGTCGGACGTATGCCATCTGTAAACACAATTATTCACAGCTGCTCGCACGCCCACAGGCTACTACCACCCAGTGTGTGTGTGTGTGTGTGTGTGTGTGTGTGTGTGCGAGAGAGAGAAAGAGAGAGATAGTGATAGAGAGCAGGAGAGTGTGTAAGTGGCTGTATCTCACCGCACACAGTGGAACGAGGTCAGGGTGTGTGTGTGTGTGTGTGTGTGTGTGTGTGTGTGTGTTGCCTCAGAAGGGGATGGTGGTGTTGTACAATCTTCCACTTTGATGGTCAAACATGTTTTAGCTGCAGGTATTTTCTCAAGCAAGTGTGTGTGTGTGTGTGTGTGTGTGTGTGTGTGTGTTGTACCAGCAGAGAGGTCAACAGATTACAGCTGGTCTTCTGAGGATTAACGCACCAATACAGATACACTTTACTCTCTGACTTTCTGTCTGTCTGCTTCAAAACCTAAAACCTTTATTGCTACAACAAGCCAAACACGGTTTCTCGTGTCGCGCTGACATTGGTGGAGTCAGAAGAAGATCCTTCACCGAGGAAGATAATCACTATTATCATGTAAATGCAGTAGCGTCTGATCTGTAAGGGTACACACACCAATATATGCAGTAATAAACTGCTCACAGTTTATGATGTTGTATATTATTATATCATTATGGAATATATAAATCATTCTTTATTTACTAGCTATTAATCTATCACGGTTGCCCTAAGATGACTTTGACTGTGATTAAAGACAAAGTAAAGCAGCAAATTGAGAATTGACATTTTTGCTTGAACATTCTAAAAAAAGAGATACTAACTACTGTATTGACTAGTAGTTCTAATCTAATTTGATGAACAAAAATGTTGTATGTGAAATTAATAGAACTGCTATAACTTTTATTTATGAGAAAATGGACCCTGCGCATACGCACAGAATATATTTTTTAAACTTTTGACCGAGAGGATTCAAACACCAAATGTGAAGCTGTAACATCAGAGTCAGTGGCTGGTTGGGCCTCTGCTTCTCTGACTGTTGGGCCTGCTCAATAATCCATCTCTGTCTCGCTGCCAGATAAATGCAGTGTACTGTAAACAGTATTTGTGCTCCTTGTATGAATCATACGCGAGCAGAAATACGCACAGCTACATTCCAACACGGCCTTTTAATGTGAGAGCTATGAGTAGCTCTGTCTGTCATGTCCCACCAAAGCACATTCAAAATCCCACTAATTTAAGTTTGCATTGTAAAAAGGTTTCATAACACCGCCTTTTCAGGGGTGAACGTACTCCTGCTCCACATAATTAAAGTTCAGCACTGGTTAATGAAACAATTGTTCTAGTAACAATTAACCAAACAGCAGCTCATGTTTTTTCTAATTACATTTTTGAAGCGGTGAGTCAGCTCGGTGCAGCTCACGCCGTTCCGTCTCTCTTTAGCAGGCTGTTTCCTCGTGTTTTCCTCGCCTGCAGACTGTATCGATCATCGAGCTTGTGACTGATTTGTTGATCGCTCAGATCTCGAGTGCTTCAGACAGATTGATGAAGTGCTCCGGAAACAAACTTACTGGCCTTAAACGCTGTAGCTTTAGACGGCTTGGATCACTTTAACACAGTTACTTTACCCTCAGCAGACTCCAATCTCGTTGCCGTTTCCTTTTCACTCGAGCTCAGTCATCTGAAAAGGCCCTTTTCTGTCTTCTCCCCTTCTAGCTGCTTCCAAAGCCGTAACACATTTATCTCTTGCAGATTGAGTCTTTAGAATTGATTTCAAAACAAAACTACTGTGAAACCTTTTAAATGATGTGGTGCTTTCAGAGCTATAACATCATGTGTCATGATGCCCTCATGAGGATTATGAGCTGATTTATGTGCAGATGGATATTTGCACTTAAGAACCAGATTGGACTGCTCAAGCAGGCATTTCAGTTTGTCTTAAATGCATCTTGGTTGCTTTTATCTACATAAATAATCCAGATTTAATCTGGCTTGATACAGCGTTCACACAGACTTGGGTTTTCTGTCGTCCATCTCTATGTCAGAGCTGGGAGCAATCAGCAGCCGCGGTGGTTTGCACAGCTTCAAAATGGTGGTGCACGGCAGTAGTGAGGCTGATCTGGTGTTCCTCCACAACCTCTATATGAAACATGTCTCTCTCAATACGCACATTTAAATCACATTACAATTTACTTTGTAGTGAGTCCATAAGAACAAGAAGAAAGAAGCCAAAAACTTTCTACAGTATATTATTTGGACTATACCGACTATAAGGTATCTTATTGCCGACTAATGATCAGTTTGCATGCTTGGAAATATTCAAAAGAGAACCAAACATGAATTAATCCTCTGCCGAACAACACACAAATGTTCCCTCCTATTTGCTAAAACCAGTAAAAACAGGTAAGCATCTAGCTGAAGCTAATTTCCAGGCCAGTGGACACACTGAACAAGGGAAGAAGTGTGTGTGTGTGTGTGTGTGTGTGTGTGTGTGTGTGTTTGTAACCTCTAACATCATTTTAGAAAGTATACAATGCATTTTTCATTTGGTGTGTTTAAAACT
Organism: Channa striata; assembly: GCA_033026295.1. Classification (NCBI taxonomy): domain Eukaryota; kingdom Metazoa; phylum Chordata; class Actinopteri; order Anabantiformes; family Channidae; genus Channa; species Channa striata. The sequence goes on along the minus strand of CM065173.1, from coordinate 5,427,491 downwards.
TTATGTTTTCAGGAGGAACCTGCAGGTCTTAGGTGAGGAAGCCAGACAGTATTGACAACCACAACCGCATTATTAGTATTTGTCTTTGCTTGGGATTTTTTTTTTTACTAAAATATAAAATAGCACCATCCACGTCTATGACAAGCTTTTATATGCAGGGGGGTGTTTGTCAGAATTAACAGATATATCTGCACCAGTGGCTCTCAGCAGCTTGTTGCTGTTTGTCTCCGTCCCACTGTGCCCAAACTACCCACACACACAACACAAACAAACGCGCCTTCAAACCGACCGACTGTGGTTTGTTCGGCAGAACTGGGAGCAGAGATGAAAGCTCGGTGTGGTAAGATCTCTATTGTTTTAGTCCCCCTTCATCCTGCTCTCCGTCCTGTAAATGGTCAGATAATGGACGTTAATTCCATCAGCTCGTCTTCACTCTGCTAATGCAGCCCACTTCCTGTCTGAGATGGAGAGATTGAAAGAAAGGGAGCAAAAAAACCAAACTGAGAGTGAAGAAAGGGGAGAGGAGCGGGATAAAGTTTGTGGGATTTTTTTTCCGTGTGAGTTTGTGGCAAGAGATGGAGAGACGGAAATGTGAAAAGACAAAAGGAGGGAAGAGAGGGAGAGAGGTGAGACAGGAGGAAGTGAGGAGAAAATGGGAGAAAGACACAGAGATGATGTAGAGAGAAACGAGAGAAAGGAAGCTGCTGCCTGACACTGATGTTGCTGGATAACAAGCTGATTTATGAGTGTGTGTGTGTGTGTGTGTGTGTGCATTCGTCTCTTTAGATGGAACCTCACGCACACATACTGTATTTGGCTACACATACACATGCACACAATCTATACACCCTCGGCCTCTTTATCTGCTGATTGCATCAGTCTAAGAGCTGCAATGTAAATGTAGTAATCGCTGCAAGCTCGCACGCACGCACACACACACACACACACACACACACACACACACACAACATAAGTGAGGTTTCCTATCTCTGCTCTTAATCAGCTACAGCTTTGATTTCCAGATAAAACTGTACAAACACAGAAAATGGGCCGGATGACATCTGAAGCTGCACTTCCACTTGTGTCTTACATGAGCCAGATCTCATAAGTAATAAATAAATATAAGAAATCAAATACAATGTATGAGGTTCATGCTAACAGTAATACGCATGTAATCAATGTAAAAATCTGGACATGCAGTTTAAATAGTTGCTCATGCAAAACCCTGGTTTTCATGGAAGGATGTAGTCTCATCATTAATCAACTGTCTGCATGTACTTATATATTTTCAAAAAGTCATGAATCAAATGCTTGTTGTCGAGTTTATGGGACATTTTATTGTATGATTGCATGTGAATTGCTGGGTTATGTGTGTGAAAAGGCGATGGACAGGTGCTGTGGTATGCGGAATTGGTCCTGCTATGCATCTACACAAGTAAACCAACATAGACAGTGATAGTGTATCTAAATCATAATTAAAAGTGTCACTAATTAGTTTAGTGGACAAATGAAAGCGAGTGTTTGTTTTATAGTATCAAGGATAAAATGAGAAAGAGACAAATGAGCAAGAAAACACCACCTGAATAAATTAAAAAAAGAGCACTGGCTGAACAACATATACATCTAAAAATAATATTGAGAATGCCACTTTGATTTGCATAATATAATGATGTTAGGTGTGAAGACTCACTTGCTGCTAACAGAATAGGAGGCATGTCAGGTACGTGCTCTAAACTTATTTTTCCACTCATGCATTGACAGTTTCTTTCCAGTGGCTTTAAAGAAATAGGTGCATGCATGAGGTGTAACATGACTTTACGTTTTTAAAACCATATTCTTTCTGGAGGTTATAACTGAGTTTGTGCTTGGATAACCAAGAAGGAAGTTGACATGACTCAATCTTTGGATGATCAAACCTGGATGACTTAGAATCTTCACCGACATTTGTGGGAAAATAGTTCTTGAAACTTAACTATGTGGTGTATCAAATTCTCAGAGCCCCTTGCAGTTAGAAAGTTTGTTGTTTTCATGTTTTCGTTTTGGAAAGAGGGGGAAAATGATGGGATAAATGGGAAGAAAGAGGAGTATAGTTGAGGAGGTCATGTGTTCTTCTCAGTGAAGCGCATCGCCTCCATCTGTCTCCTCCACCCTCCTACCGCTCTCCTACAAAAGGCCTCCCCTCCTCTCACTCCTCCTCAGGGATCCTTACTCACCCCCCTCCCTTATTTTTTCCTCCCCCATCTTCTTCTTCTCCTCCTCTCTCCAGTGGCTGATGATAGGGGCCAGCAGTTCTACTCCAGCCTGTCAAAACCTCCCAGGACATAACTGTATTCTCTAGAAACCCTCACGCATTTTTTTCATCAAATTTATGAAGCCCTTATGTCCAAAAAAACCGAGAGAGCAGCTCCCAGCAGAGATAAACTCTTCATGCCGTGTATTAGTATTAGTATTAGTGCTAAGCCCACGAAAATGACTGTACAACAGACACTAGAGTAACTGTAATTATAATAAAACACGTATAATTACTTAAAGAACACAAAAAAATGAGTGTGAATGTGAATTACATTATACTCAGAAAGTTCCAAAGGCCACAGAACATCCCTCTCAAGGGGGTTCCAGATGTTTCCTGATAAGCGAAGAATTCTTCTTAAAGAGGTCCCAGAAGTGAAGGGGGTCAGAAAGACCAGTAACTGACTACAGCAGGTTGAAGGGCTCACTGAGGATGTCCACAGTCAGTGACAGGAAAATGTCCGTTTGTACATGTTCAGTTTGTTTGGAAATACAGGAGTTCCACAAGAGATTTTCCCAGTGATCACTGAGACAATCGCTGACAATTGTCCCAGTGTTTGTGGGTTTGCAGCGATACGTGTCCAAAAAGACCGCGTCTTGGCATTACTGAGGAGGTTCCAGATAGTTCTTGTTCTCGTTCCTGAGGCATCAAAAAGCGCCAGTCTGTCCAGTCCCTTGGCGTTACATACTAACGCTTTAACAAAACACAGGACTTTCTTCTCGCGTTCTAGGGTGAGATGTTGTGCACTTAAATGATGATCTAAACTCAACGTGATATGTGCTGTCGTTGCCATAGTAGGTTTGTGCTGTTGTCACTGTTGGTACTGTTTTGTTTTATCTAATTTATCTTGTAGCTTAATCTTTCCCTGAAGTGACGCTCCTGGAGTGTCTAATCCCAATGCCATAGTGTACCAGTAGTGTCCACCCCGGACGCCTGTGCTCCCAGGCGTCAACTAGTGGAGCTGCTGTAGCATCCAATATAAACGCCAAAGGATGTACAAAGTGGCACAATTTGACGCCTTAGGAGACATCAATAACTGAAGCTGATGCCTGGGAATGTGTCGTTCCAGAAGTCCCATAGATCCTTAGAATTCCATAAGAGGTTCCAGTTGTTCACCTCGATGACCAATAGTTGGTTCTGTGAGCAGCCATCAAACAATGCCAGGCTTTCCAGGAGTGATCCTGATGTCACCAACATGGTTTTAGAGGTTTTAGAGGGGTTTGCAAAGACGTCGCGGGAGTTCCATGAATATTTACAAGGGTTGCGTAAGTCATTCGGAATAACTGAGCAGGTTCTTGATGATTAAAGGGCTTGATTCGCTTCGACCTCTCCTGTTTCTAAAGATCAGCGGCATACTTCCTGTTGCCACAAGAGCTCTTGAAGAGCTCACAAGGAGCCGGCAGTGAGGTTCGAGGGTTACACGAGAGTGACCGTGTTTACGGGATCAGCATCCAGCTGAGCTGTTTGTTTTCTGCCGGGGCTACTGCTTACTTCGCAAAAACCCAATTAATGGGCTAATAATAGAGAGATGCACGTATCGGACACACACACTCCCACTCTCTCTGCATGCACACACTCATTAGAGCCCGTAGTGTTACATCACTTCATGCTGAGGAAAGAGGCTGATTGTTCAAAGCCTTTCTGGGATGAACAACACACACTCACGGCGTTACATAATGATGTAAGCAGCAGTCCATAGTTTTGGAAGTGGGACACTCACTGAGAGACGGTCTGACGAAACCACAGTCCTGAGGATGTGTGTGTGCTACTTTCTTGAGTTTGTGTGTTTGTAGGTTCGTAAGCATGTGTGTGTGTTTGTGTATATCTGCTCCTCATTAGCCAGTAGATAAAAGGAGTGTGTGGAGCGATAGAAGAGGTGATTCCTCCCTGTGGAACCATACCTCCCTCTCTGTTTCTTATTTGTATCGCTGAGTGTGTGTGAGTGTGTGTGATGTCAAGAAGCTTTATAGTAACAGGCAGCGTTCTTTGGACGCCCTCTCTCGTCCCCGGGGAGGGGAAGAGACACAGGGAGGTGATTTATTTTTCAAGGTTTGTTGTTTATTTGAGCTTATCTGCGGTGGCCGCTGTACACTACAGAAGGAGGAGTGTGTTCATGTGCGTGCATGTGTGTGTGTGTGTGTGTTTTTGTGTTTGGCAGTGGCTGTAAATCGGAGCCCGGCCAGCATTCGACTGATGTACAACTGCAAAGACGCTGAAAGCTGCAGCACATACACACCATGGTGTGTGCATGATTGGATTATTTTGCCAGTGCTGTAGTGAGATATAGATAGTGTGTGTGTGTGTGTGTGTGTTTGTGTGTGTGTGTGCGCTCTGTACAGCCAGCCAGTCCCTAGTGGAGGTTCCAGGGTCACTGACAAGTTCCAGGTTTGCTAAACAGGCTTCCAGGTGTAGGTGCAGGGGTTGTGCTGAGGATTTGTTAAAGCATTTTCAGGAGTTCTAAGATCTAATATGGAGCAATTTTCGATTAGTTAACCTTGTGATGTTTTTGTGGGCCCAGTGTAGCTGGATAGTAAATAATCCCGAGAACACGTCAGCAATATATTTTAATAATGACTGGAGAAAATACACATTTATATGAGTAGCATGGTCACTGACTCTGCAGACCGTGTTCCTTTAAATAAATCATTCTGTAGCATACAACATGCATGTATAGACAAAAAGAAAGGCAGAAAACATAAATTAAATAAAAATTTAAGTTAGGTGTGTCTAACAAAGCTTTAGACACAGTCGAAACTCCTCCAGACGAGATTCAGCCTACGTTCAGAGGAAGCATGCGCTCCCAGTGAGTCCAGTTCTTTTATTCTATCACATTCTGATCCAGTTGTCTGGGGCTTTTTCACAGGCCGTGGCAGCTAATACGTGGTAAAATAAAAAAAATTAAAAAAAGAAGCTTTTACTCCCTAGATTCTGACACCCATCAACACAGCAAGTCAAATTTGTGTTTGCCTTTTACTTTCCGTTGTTGTGTGGCATGATCTAATCACAATGTGGACACTAAAAGGACGTGTTGGTTGGAAGGGAATTTCTAGGCATAATTCAATAGGTCTGAGTGCTCGTCTAAAGGTTTCAGGGGTCATAGAGACTATTACAGATTGGGACCGTGCGCGTCAAAGGGTTCACAGTGTAGTTCATGAATGGCTGGAGAGGGTCCACAAGTCACTGAAAGTGGTGACAAACACTTTCATGGTTCATCAAACACATTATATTGGTTATGAGTTATACTTAGAGGCTCCGGGGACATGCTGGAAAATGTTTCACAAATCTCAAAAATTGTTTCCGGTGGACAAGATTTCACAACCTTAAAAATTGACAGGACTCTTTGGAAGGGTTTCCACTAAGCCCCCAGAGAGCGCCAGGGACCACGGTGCACCTTTAGGGATTTAGAAGAAACGTGTCGTGAAGGAGGTGGAAGGAAGTGGAGCAGAGTCGCTTGTGAGTGGGTTTTAATTGATGTTAATTAAATTTTAATATTTTCCATGAATGTGCCTTAAATTGCATCATTTGGCAAAACAAATGAGATCACTTTGCACGTCACACTCTGAGCATTCAGGTTAAATAGCGAGAGCTTTGCATTTTCTCAGGCGGGTTTGAATATTTTTATTTATGAGCACCATATTAAGTTTGTCCTTATTTCCCAGATAACACTGAATATCCTTGAATGAACAATAAGCATCTGTCATCAGAAGGTGAACTGCTCACATTTTCTTCAAGTGTCTCTACCTCAGTTATTGGTTTATTTGCTGACATATAACCTTTAACAAACACTACCTTTAGAAGCCATACGCATTCCTATAATCATGAATATTCAGCGCTGTGAACTGCTCTGTAGTCTCTCCAGAGTTTGAGCTTTTTGGCTCTTAAACTGCAGCTTGAATAAACTGTCAAACTGTCCTTTCTGTCAGCCCCAGTTTTCTTTATTGGCATGAAATATAAAAGCTCTTGAAATATAAAAGCTCTTCCTGCAGAGAGAGAGAGGGAGAAACACACATACACACAGAGGCTTGGAGTTTTCAGGCATGATAAGATGATCCATTATCAGTCCCCTGAAACTATCGAACTAAACTGCTGTGATTTCTTGTCTAGCTACAGCTGAGGGTTGAAATGAGAAGGTAGTGGAGATCATATAGAGGAGTGTATAAAAGCTGAGGAAAAATGGTACAAAATAGTTCTTTCTAGATTGCGCGCCGACTTTTCGGGCGTGTTTCATTCATCAGGTGAGCAGGAGGAGGTGTCACTTTGTTAAATCACTTTTCTTTAAATGAGACTGATTGCTGATTATCTGCTGGAAATTAGAATTTTTTTTCAGGAAACAATCACAACACACACACACACACATATATATTTTTTTTCTTTACCCAATTACACAAATGAAACAAATTAAGGTTTTTCCACCTCTGTTTTACATACTTTTGTGTTTTTCCTGGTGTGATTACATCAGTAAAAACTAAAGGACCACATGCTAAAGTACTTTAGACGATATTGTTTCCGCATAAAGAGGTTGGAAAAAAACATTTCATGTTTTAATGGTTTAGTTCACCATCCAACGTCTTTGGGAAGAAATGGAATCCCAACTCCGAGCCGGACTTTATCAACCGAAATCAGCGTTGACTTCATTAATGTTATCATGTCTCATTGGGAACATCTACCTGCAGCCAAGATAAACCGTTTAGTTGAAACACTGAAAAAGGTGGAGTTTTGAGTGTCCACTTACTTAAGGCCATAACTGATCAGTTTTTGTCACAGCTCTCTTTTCTCTCTCTGTATCAGCATCGTCATTTTCACAGCATCTTCACTCAACATAGACATAGATTTTCAGTTAATTTCTTTCTGAGCATCTGTAAATTATTAAAAAATATCAGCTGTCACCTTCATCAGAGGACGATATTTATGAGATTATCTCAGAGATCAAAGTCGCTGCTCTGAACAGGATGCGCTGGCCTGCTTCGGCGCAGAGCGAGCTAAAAGCGGACCGGCTAAAGCAGCTTCCCACAGGGTCCTGGCTCCAGTGAGCTACCTCCGTAAGCGCCGGCAGCTGTTCCCGGTGGGCCCTGCCCGCATTGAGGAGCCATCTCCAGGACAGATGGCCAGCCCGCGGGGGGACCGGCGCAGGGCTGTGACCCCCGGGAACCTGCCCAACGAGAGCGTGAAGGCAGCAGGGGAGTTAGCCATAGGTCTGGTTGCTAGGTTTGTGTTGCATCATGGGAACTAATGAACAGAGACGCGTCTGTGTAGTGAGGTGATGTCAAAGTGTTAATGGGAGAGAGTTTGCATTATGTAAACAGCTCCACACACACTCACACACTCCGCAGGCTCCCCGGTGTGCCTAACTTTGTTTTTCTGATGTCCTGCTGCGACCCTCAGTGGGGATGGATCGCCATGGAAACAGGAGACAGTCAGGGGTGTAGTGGGTTAGTAGCTGCCTGATGTGCAGACACACACACACACACACACACACACACACGCACAGTCATGCAGAGACGATAATAAAGTCTCCACATAACTTTTCAGAAGAAGTTGGAAAGTGCTTTACAATGTCAAATAAATATAGTGCTGAGTTAAAAGAAAAAAATAAAATTAAATAAAGTGAGCAGAAAACCTTCCATCTATGGGAAATATAAAAGAACAGTAAAGTACATGAAGGTCGTCGCATAAATATAAAATCCATTTGCTTTAACATACACTAAAATCCATTATATAAAACCTGATATGTCTCAATGTAAAAACACTCCACTGCAGGAAAAGTCCTTAGTCGGTTGTGAAGAAGCTTTTGAGCCAGTGGAACCTAGTGTTAATGTGCCTGCGCTAACTTCCTGTTGATTCTGGTCTCTTTTAAAATGAAACTCTTAATTTACAATTATAGAGTCACAGTCAGAGAAGTGATACAGATACAGAGTTTTATGCATGTGTGTGGTTTTGGGTTTGCCAATAACAATTTGATGGCAGTTCTTTCCACTTAACTACTTTTAAGGGCTAATTTAATATGTAAAGTGTCTGTAGGTAGAAACTTTAACAGCAAATTACGCCACATTTCCCTACACAAAGTATAAAGTTGTAAATTAGCAATAACAGCTCATGAATACTCCAGTTCTACCTGACTTACCAAAAAAAAAGCATTGTAACATTAACATTACATTCCAAAACTAAGATTTGAAGTGGAGCTAAATTCAATACTTCATGAGTGCTTCGTAAGTTTTCATCTCTTAGGTTTTTAAAATGATCCGTTCTGGTCTTCTTCAGGTCGTGTTGGTGCACGAAACAGCAAATAAATACGTCCGAGGTTGCTCTTAAAAACACTGATAAACACAAACTTTGAGTGACATCAAAGCTTTTATTCTTTACGGGCTCTTCAAGATGTTCCTTTCCGTTACTAGACGGGCGATGGAAACAAAAGGGAAGCACGCTAAAGAAAGTAAATGCTTCCCTCTCCGCTCATGCCATCGTTCAGTCGATGAATCTTTTAACCGAAAACGAGTGGGGGCGGGCTCTGAGCTCATAGATTAACAGAAGCTTAAGGTGTGTGCCGGTCACGTGCTGCCGCTTCACGTTACAGCCTCTTGATCGCCTATTAAGCCCCGCAGATTAATGCTCTCAGTAATTAATAAGCAGCTTAGCAGCAAATCACAGAGTGGACCCGCTCTTCTAAACCGATACAGTTTCTCATTAACGATGAATCCAGGAACGTAGCCGAGCATTTCCTGACCTGTCGCTCAACATGCAGCTGATTGAGCTGACGCTCACACTGAATTAGCAGAATTAGCCCTAACTGCCGCTGCGCTGCTGCACAGAGGGTCAGTGACAGGAGACGGGAATTTCCGGAGAGTACTTATACTCAAGTACTGTGCTAAAGTGTCGCTGGGGCGGAAGTACGTGATCTTCATTATCTAATCAGTTATTAGGTACACCCAACTAATGAAACGCTTCGGCATTAATCCTCCCTACATGGTGATTATTGAGTTTCAGGTAGCCCAGGTTGACAATAAATACCTCTGAGCACAACAAATCACCACAAGCTCCAGCTTATAAAAATGATCTGAAGTCAAATCAAAAAAATCTCTGAATGAGCAAAACTCGTCCGCTAATATAAGCAAATTTGCACCAGGATTCCATTGCAATCATGCACGGCACACACCTCAGGGCCTCACCTGTTGCTATCAGAACCTGGCCAATGGCGCTGGATGATGGTTCCATTCGCATGTAACGTGTACAACACATGTACTTCTGTTGCATGTCAACAGTTTCCTCCGCGCCTTCCTTACAATAACCACACCAGGAGCGAACAGGTGACTTAACGAACCATAACTCCGGTCTGATAACGAGTGAAACTCAGCACATTTCCAGTGTTGCAAAGCAGCGGAAACAGCAGTCATACAGACTGAGCACGATATTTTCATGCTCTGAGGATGGATGACGTTGGAACGCTCACACGCTGGCCACGACTGAAAACGCCTGTTGTGCTGTTTAATTTCTATATTCATTTTTCTGGCTTTAGTGCACAAACACGTCATCACCATTCAGAGTCTCACCTACAAAGCTCTGATTTGCTCAGGTCTCCAACGGTGGAACAACAGACCTCTTAACTGAAAAATAAAAGTTTTTTGGCTTTGATTCAGGGGCCTGAAACGTGCCTGGAACACGAGAGGAAAGTATACCTGCTTAGATATAGACAAAGTCTTTGGACTAAAACGAACCAAGATAACATCATGTCAAATATTCAAGCCATATGTTGTGGAGGAGATGGAAATCTACAACAAAAACAACGTGAAGAATGTCCTCCAGTGAATGCAGAGCTTTCAGGGCAGTCTTTTCACTGTTGCACTTTCATTTCTGCTCGTTGACTTGAATGTTTTATTCCACCTCTGCTGGATTCTTTCTCCCCGTGTCCCACAGACACCCCGGAGATAAAATGTATACCTGCACATTTCCTCCCTCCCCCGTCAGCGAGCCAACAGCAGGGGGCAAATCTTCCTTTTTGGCAGATTTACATAAGAGTTATTTTCTTCCGGGTAAACACTAACTTCACGTATTTGCACCACTGTGAATCTGCTGCACAGCTGTAATTGTGCTGCCCTACTGTAAATTATAGTCATATGCCGCTTTTCTTCGCTGGAGACGTTGAAAACAATGACGGCTGCAGCACAAACAGCCACGGCAGACATGCTATTACAGAGAAAATGTAGAAATGTTGTCATCATGTCATCCATGCTGAGCCTTAAACACAAATTCTTGTTGCATTTTTTATCACCTTGTTTGATCGTAGCGTACTTTAGGCGCCCACACTCTTGTAAATGGCGGTTTGGCCCATCCTGCACCTGGCTCCGCACAGCACCTGCTGCTCAAAGCTGACATGCAGATGATCGCCTACCATCACCCCCACGTGTTATAACAGTCTGTACCCTCTGCAACCAGCTGATTCTTTGTGATCTGGACGTGGCCTTCATCTTTCAGAGGCGCCATTTGACCCCATGGCGTGGCCCTTAACCTCTGCATTCGGTTCTCACTGGGGTTCACCTTCAATATCCTGTGTCGGGTATGAAGCAGCGCCACACCCGAGGCTGCCAATTATCCCGCCTCACATCTACCTCGTTCCTCGACCCGGGGGCCGAAGCCGAGCAGTGATGAAAGCACGGAGATACGAGCGCCTTCATTCATATTCATCCGCCAGGTGACCTCGCTGTGAGGCCGGCAAAGACGAGAGCCGCCGGGTCCTCGCCGTCCACCAGCCAGTCCAGCCAATTAGAACGGATGGGGTTCGCTCAGGCCTGTTGTCATGGCAACTCAAGCTTTGATGTTGTTGTTTCGTTTTGAGGCGAGGGAGGGTGAGGAGAGCAGACAAAGAGCAGAGGGACGGCGGCAGAAGAGGGAGGTTTCGGTGAAGAGGAGCGATGGAGGTTAATGGACGACAATAAACATCAGTGAGAAACGCAGGAGGTGGCGCTTTTCACCGTCCAGGACAGCAGGGCGACGTCTGGCTCCCGTTTGGCCCCGAGCCTTTGCTTTACAGGATTTAGATGAGATTACGGGGTTTCAGGGAGGAGAGACATCAGGATTGAACAAAAACTGACGGCTAAATCCACTTATTTGCCAGGTATTAACGTAGCGATCCTTCCAAAGTTAATAAGGTTTTCCACCATCCTGCTTTCAACACAGCAGGAGGAGGAGGAGCAGGTCAGCACAACTGGTTTGTCTTTCTTCTGGCTCCACTAAAACCTCTTACACACTGCCAGACCTCGTAGAAACTCAAGCTGTTTGTCCATGGACAGATTATGAGAAAATGAGCCAGTGGGCACAGACGGGATAAGGGGCCCCTCCCTTATGTTTTGGCTTATATTCAATCTATTTGTAGTAAATTTACAGTTGTTTTCGAAAAGTACGTCTGTCTTTTAGAGAGTTTTATATCTGAATATATGCTCACTTTCTTTCTCCATTTTTTTTTTTCATTTTGAGATTATTTTTGGACTTTTGTATTTGTTTTATGTCTTCATGTATCTGTGTTTTTGTAAATGTGTCTGCTTTTCTTATTTTTGCAGTTGTTTTGAAAAATGTGTATATTTTAGCTTTTTTACGTCTAAGTTTGGTCAGTTTGTATTTGTCAGTTTGTAACTGTGCCTTTTTTGTTGAGTCTATTTTTAGACTCTTGTGTGTGTTCTGCTTCTTAATGTGTTTGATTTTTGTTATTCTATGTCTATTTATGGTCATTTTGCAGCCATTTTTTAATTCCAATATTGGAAACGAAGAGCAACTTTAGAGGCTCTGGCTCATGGGCCCCCTGAGCCTGTGGTACCCTGGGCCTATGCCTGTCTGTTTAGTGATTCATCAATACCTTATTCAAACTCCCGAAACTTTATCTGAAAGTTAATAAAAATGATAAAGATGCCAGACATATCTAGATTAGTTTTAGGGAAATGTGTGTAAAAAGTTGCTCAAGACAAGTTTCATCTAAGACCAGTGCAGCCATGAAACCTTGGGCTCAAATATTTCGCTCAGTGTAAACACTATATTCTGAAGCTTCCAGCTTCCTAAAGAAACCCACACGTTGGCTTTACTTTAAGATATTGCCGGAGAGTCGCTCGTGTGGTCTGACATTTCGACTTAATAACGTTTTTCTTCAGTGAAGTCTCCAGTGAAGAGTCCTCCAAGCATCCAAAGATAACCACGACATACAGTATTTTATACATATAGGTTGAAGATCATAAAGTTTCAGTTTCACTCATCAAAAGCAGAATTATCATTCATTTATGTATGTGAGCACTTTTTCCTAAACTTGTGTCTTTGAGTGACTTTTATTCTTCTTGAAGTAATTTGTCACCTCCAATTGTTATGCACAGTGAATTGCACCAGTAGGGCAATCCACTCTCGGTGGGCGTGTAAAGGCCAGGGTTACCGTCCTCAGTCCTCTGTGTGGTTTGGTTTAAAGAACAGGAGCTTGGAATAGACAGAGAGTTCTGGTTAAATTTCAGCTGCTGAATGCCACAGTGAACTTTTCCTGGATCAGACCATCATATTTCCCTAAACGTGACCAAGAGCCAACGATGCAGAACTGTCACCAGCAGTGAGCCGATATTGCAGTGGCTAAAGACACTTTCAGTGGACATTTTATTGGTAGTTCAGGAACAACGTGTTGCAGTTTGGCAGCGCATCAATGTGTATTTATCTTACAAGGCACAAAGTCACTATTGGATGATTTTGCAAGACCTGTTGAATCTGTTGATTACATGCTTATTACAGTTTGGTTTGAGGTGTTGTCAGTGTGGACGTGTAGGGCTGTTCTCACTGACGGCCTACAGAAAGGCTGTATTACTTTCTGCTGGGTGGCCTCAGATTGCTTTTAAAGAGTTGTTCGGTGCTCAGTTGAACTTTATAGCAGGTTTTATCTGAAATTTGCTTCTTTCTTGCGACGGTTTATTCTGCTGAAAGAAATCTCTGCATCTCTAGTTGACAAGATATCTAAAAGTTTGAAGCCAACACCATGACCGCTACATAACTGCACCAAACAGTACTGAGAGGGAGACTAGAGAATGTGAATGAAACAGATGAGAGTATGGACGTCCTCGTAGCTGCTGACAATTTCAGCTTGATCTGTTCTCTGGAAATATATGGATGAAAAAATTGGACAAAAAATGAAATGGGAAAAAAAATACACAGCAGCTTTATTAAAATGTGACAAAACCCAGCAGCCAAGCAAATGTAAGGGAAAAATGTGCACAATATGAAAACACACAAAAGATGTGAAATATGTGAAGTGTGAAAAATGGAAAAAAAAATGTCAGAATGTATGTGGAATGTAAAACATCACAGCAGCACTGGAAAAAGGGAAGAAAGATGTGAATTAAAGCCTTCATTTGACACAGAGAGGGGAAAAATGAAGAATGAAACTAAAAAAGCAGGAGGGGGAGGTTTGGAAGAAGGGAGTAGAGACTGAGGACAGAGGGATTAGACGGACGCTGGCAGGTAATCCAGGAGGGGGATGTCGTTAGTCGGGATCGAGCTAATTAAAAATGTGATTTGTGCCACAAGCAGCTCAGAGACTGCTGCACCTGAAGAAAGAAACGGACAAAAACAGGAATAAAAAAAGGAAAGAACCGCGTCCTACTGAAACGACTCCCAGCATGTCATTCTCTGTACTTTTAAATTGGAAGTGGCTTGTGCATGGGAGATTTTTAAAAAAGTTGAAATCATTAAACCAATATTTGTGGTGATAAAAATCATGTACTTTGTATTAAATTCAGCACTGACATAGGGAGACACTCATCATGATGTGAAGTGTAATGACCTTTGACAACTGTTAACACAACCACACTAGTGTTTTGCTCTCTGCATGCTGGGGGGATCATAATGATGGTGTAAATGGCCCAGATATAATAAGACATTTCTATTTTCACTCCTTGTATACTAAAAAAAAATTATATATAGGAGTGAACAAAGCCTCCAATACTACAGTTGCACAGAATTATGAACCTGTATATAATACATAAAAAAACCAAACACAGTAGAGGTGGGGAAAAGAAAATGAACAACAACATTGTCCTTTAACTTAGTGGTGTTGAAGTATAGAAGCCCACTTTAACCCATGAAAGAAAAGATAATGTTAAAAAAAATTACATACTCGCATAAACCTTTAAGAAACGTTTGTCAGTGAGTGTATGGAAATGTGTATGTGCATGGAAACAGCAAGTTTGATTTTTGTAATCCGTCATGTTTTCACTGCAGTAAGAGCAGATTTCTTGTTAAAGGCCCCACATATCTCTTGGTAGCTTGCATTTATATTGTGTGTGTGTGTGTGTGTGTGTGTGTGTGTGTGGTGCATTACATTTATTCACAAAGCAAAACAGATGGTAGAAATACACACATTCAATATTTAGAAGTGCCTAAAAATTACTCACAATTTTTTACTTAATTTGATAAATAGATCAGAGTAGACAGAGTGGGACAGATGTACAAAGAGAAACAAGACAGTTGGAAATTTTTTTATGTCCACAATGGCATAACATTTTAAGTCAAGTCGCATTTTTCTTTTTTTTATAGAATATTTTATCATCTTGACCAATGGCTCTTCCCGACACTGACCCCTTTGGCTTACTGACCACCCCTAACCATCTTAAGCCCAAGATCAATCTTCGTCCCACATTAATACCTTCCTGCCAATATCTACTACTTGCTGTCAAAGCTGGTAGTCAGCCATCTTTGTCTGCATCCAGATACTCCTCCAATAATAGGATAGGATGAAATGTATTTTAACATAATGTGTAAATGTGTAAACGCGTGTTATTCTTCAGTCGTAACTAAAGCTCTCAAATAAATGTATTGGAGAAACAAAGTACAGTGACTCCCGCTGCAGTAAAGGTAAAACAGAAATACTCCAGTGCAAGTAGCTGAAAACTGCATTCAGGTTTAGTACTTGTACTAGCAAATGTCTTTTAGAGATTAATTTTGCAGAGGTGGAATATAACTGTATTAGTCGTGCGACCTGCCGGGAGCGTAGCTCATCCAGCGGCAGCTGGGACAGACCCCGTAACGGGATGAGCGGCACAGATGATGGCTGGATGGATTTGAATCTTAAGATGGCAACTAATTCCTGCTGGGTTTTAAGTGGCTACCCCACACGGCACCTTCGCATCCAGACTCTGGCAGTTAGACAGAAGTGCAAAGTTAATGTCGTTAACCTGCGAACGAGACGGAGCAGGGATGAAGCGCCGGAGGTGTTTGCTGAGCGGGGACGTGAGGACACGGTGTTCGGTAGCTAACGTGCACAGTGCCGTGACAGCCAGGTGCCCCCCACTCACCTACAGGGAACATTACAGCACAAGAACAGACAGATATCACAGGAAGCTTGTAGGTTTCTGTTTATTCATTTTTATCTGTTATTTCTGCTCTTTGATAGAATCAACCACCTCCTCCCCGTTTTCCTCCCACTCCTTTCGCAGCTCTTCCTCTTCCCTCCTTCTCCTCTTTGAAGCAATTGGATATTGGATTCTGAAATGTTTCTGTGTTGTATTGATTTCTGCTTTCACTTCAGAGCAGCTCAGACGGCCTCAGATCCTGTCTGGATGTGTGTTTGTTAATGTTTTTATTTGTATTTTTTAGTTTCATTTTTTTTTTTGCCGCTGTACATTCAGTATATTCCGTATGTCTTACTGGCTGATTTAGCAGCCGGGTTTATTTGTACGTCCTGGGTTGTGCACTGTTAATCGATATGGCCTGGTTTATCATGTCATTCAACGCTAACACCTCAAAGCAGCTCCTTTAAAACCTGTCCTGGTGAGGGGCGGTGATTAAACTCTTACGTTCCTGCTGCTGGATATGTTCGCTATATTACAAAATGTGGACTAATCCATAACTGAAAATAGACCCACAATAAATAAATGCACTTTTCTTGTTCTTATGAGTAATGGTTGTTGAAAATTACCGAGCCCAAACCAGGTGTTCGTAAAGATGTTCATCTTCGATAGAAACCAATGAGCTTAGAGCTGAGACACAGGTTCTGCTGATTGGTCGGGCCAGATGGTGGATTCATCCATAAAATACAACAAAGTAAGGCCACTTAAAGTCAGGCAAATATAGAATCGAGTCTGCGAGAAGAACTTTCTGCAAGATTTCCAAATGGAACACAGTATAGACTTAGGTCAGCGCCCATAACTGCATTATTATGTGGCATTAATGTCATTTTGACAACAATTCAAGTGGACAAGGTGCTCCCTGTGATGGATTATCAGTTTGAAGTCAGTTGCTCTGTAAGCTGGCCCTGTTTCATAAAAGCTATTTAGGAGACAGATTTTAAATCACAGCAGGACCACATTTCACTAATTATTGTCATTTCCAAATTGCAGATACATTGATCAGATTTTAGATATATAGCAGAAACCAGATATTGGGAGACAGAACCCGTCAGCTCAGCTCTGCTCTGCTTTGAGGCCCAATTTCTCCTCCTGCACACAATGGATTTTCTTTACTGACTGAATTAGAATCGTCTAGTTGTTTTCTCTGCTGCTTGTAGTTGAAACGGGCTGAAAGGTTTGGCTAAACTGATGTAAAAATATCGTTCATCATGCTGGGAGCGTGCGGGGACTGTCAGAAATAACATTAAAGCGAGGGGAAACGTACTAAACGGGAAGCGTGTGTAGTAATTGTCCTTTAATGGACGTTTGCTAGAGTGTGAAATGCTTTTGAATTGGTCCGTCGTCATCACAGTCGTCCGTAAATAGACACACTGTGCCCCGCTGATGAGACGTCCTGTTGAATTCGCAGCAGCAGGGAGCGCCGACAGAAACGGATAGGTTTGCTCGGAGAGGTCGGCCGGCAACTGTACGCTGAACCGGCCTCCTGGGATTCGCTCACCGTGATTGGATTAAGGCATCATCCGCGGCAGATGATCGGCCCGTCCACCCACACAACAACAGCCAGATCCCTGTCGCCCCCCCCCCCTCACCCACAATCCCTAAGCAGATTTGACAGACAATAGCATTATAGCTGCACCACATGTCTTTCATTAACGTAAAGAGAGCGGGTGGAGAAGGCAGGTACACAGTAATCAGGACAGGCTGCTGCAGAGGTTCCTAATGACAGAAAGCCGCTCTGTGGCCCGTTCACACCAGAAAACGAGCCCTTTGAATGGGTAACGACAATTTTCCCGGTCATCTCGTCCCTCGTGTCTCAGTGAACTTGCAATTTCAATAAGCCTATTTTGATTCATTTGTTGAGCAAACAGAAGCACCTAGTTTGCTTTGCTGTTCTGCTTTATGAGATGGAATATCTTTTATCTGAACGTCAAGTTGTTATCAGACAGGGCGCAGGCTGTTGTCTGTGCCTAGTTACTGTTATCAGACAGTGATTAGTTTTACCGCCATCACAAAAATGGTCAACCACATAATAACAACCTGCTGAACTTACCAAGACCTGCCCACTGACCCATAACTGTGGGCCGATAAGAATAATAATGGATCAAATAGGACATTTAAAGACGTGACCTCGGGCTCTGCAAACCTTACAGAGCAGTGTAATAAAGGATCATTTGGTTTGTTGGCTGCAGCAATAAATAAATACCTGTATAGTACACGCTCTCAAGAAGTATGTCGTAGTATCTGATTCCTTGATTTAAGAACTGACATCAATACTGTTTATGAGTGCCAAAAACACAAACACTTACATTCAGTAAATGGATGCAGTGATGACTGGAGTGGAATGAGATGCTTCTACGTGTCTATTAATACTGTGTAAAAAATATATCAATTACCACTGGAAAGGAGATTTCACTTTTCAGCTGCGTCGACTGGACAAACGCCACAAATACTGCACCGTAAAGAAAGAGGAAGTGAGTTGGTATCATGTGGGACACAGCTTTTTTTTTGGATTTTAGGACATAACAACAAAGAAGGAGAGCAAAGACACTCAGCAGCTGCTGCAGTGTTGCAGAACCCAGACTCAGCTACAATGGTGGCCAAAAATGTGTGGACGTGTGACCACACTTTTGTTACAACAGCCTCCACTGTTCTGAATAGCTTTGAAATCCATGTCTGTCTTCAAGTGCAGTAGTGGTGTATGAAGTGATAAACAGAGGAGCCCCAGCAGAGTTCATGTCCTCCTCCTGACTCCTGACCAACATCAGCGCTGCATGTGAAGACTTCCACACCTTAATAACAGAGCCGTGTTTGGTGATTCTGAGCCTGCTCAGTAAGACTCGAGCTCAAGGCTAGCGCTATCATGGCCTCAGCTCCAGAAAATCCCCACGACAGCAGAGAGCTAAGTATGTGCTGTAGTAGGACAGCAAGCCCCTGGGGGATGGGGGGGGGGGGATTGATGGGGAGAGAAGGGAAGCTAAAAGTAAGAGAGGAGGAGAAAGTGCAAAAGGAGGAGTCACTGAATTAAAAGACAGAGTTAAGTTGAGTGGTGGGAAGGAAAGTGGAAAACAAGCTGTATACTGTAGCAGGAGGAGTCTGAGGAAGAGGAAGGAGAAAAGGAAGAGAATAATGAGACAGAACAGGAGGAAGGAAGATGATAAAACACAAGAAAAGGGGTGAGAATGAGGAGCAGGCTGAGGAGGAGGGAAGGTAAACAGAAAGACGAGTCGAATCATCAGAAAAGAGTCGAAATGAAGGAGAGCAACGATTGTTTAAATGGAGTGTGTGTGTGTGTGTGTGTGTGTGCGCCAATTCAGAGAGGAGTGTTTCTAGGTTTAGAGCTCGGAGTTTGTGTTTTCCTTCTCACAGCTCGTTTGCCAGCAGGAGGCGCTGGGCTCATCCTGGATCAGACCATCTGTTAGAGATTTGGCTGCTGACCCTGAAAATGAAACCGCACGCACACGCACACACACACACACACACACACACACTAACACACACACACTGTCGTGGTTCATTTGTGGTGGGAAACATCAGATGAGCCGTAGCATCATGTGACGTGATGAACATATGACACCTGTCCGTCCATCCATCCCTCCGCTCATCTGCATGTTCGGGTCGGGGGCTGGACCCTGGCTCAGCATGGCCCGGGGTCAGCGGCCTCTCACAGGTGTTTAAAGGGAACAAACAGAGCTGATTAATCGACCGATCGCTTCCTCCATCGCACCTCAGCACAGGAAGGTGTCGCCTCGCTGCCTTTCCAGCCTCAACTGAAGCCCACGTCTGTTCCCTCCTGGAGCTGGAATAAATGTCCTCGCCAGGCTTGTGTGAAATAGAAAGACAGCTGAATTACACTGCGTTGATAAGAGGAAAGTTTTAAAGACAAGACTAATGTAAAAAGTTCTCGATTTCATGTCTTAACATTGTAAAACGAAGCTTCACCTGGAACTTTTTTTCATTAACTTTTCCATATTATCCTTAAGCTTTTTCCCTCATTTCCTCTCATCTCTACATCTTAAAAACCTCACGGAACCGCACTCAAGCCGAGTAAAGTCGTGTCTTTTCCCATCCGCTCTTGTCTTCTCATTGACATTTGCCTCTTTCTCAATCTGAACGCACCTTTTGATTCGGCTGTTTTTTACAGCTTTAGAAGCCGAGACTGTGTGACAATAAAAAGAGATATGCCACATTCTTCTTCCTCCACAAAAAGATGAACTCGTAGGGAATAAATCACACCCAGAGGTTTTGCAGCGACAGTCTTCCTTTTTCATGAATGATGAGCAGCTAACGGTGACTCATGTGAACAGCATATAGGTATATTGTTGAGCAGCAGACATTACCGAGTGAGTCACTGGGCTGACGTCACGATGCTTCTTTTAGCATCACAGGTAAACATTCAAATGTCTTCTTCAAACTCTACTAAGACATGTGTGTTGTGCTTTGAGTCACACCAGACTGACACTGACCCGTGAACATCCGTTTTACATTCACAGTTGTTACAGAAGAAACGGCCCTGTAAGGTCTAATTTAAATTCAAGTACTATTGAGAACCAAACTATCTGCAGACTGTGTGTTCAGTCAGCGATGGATCTAATGCTCGTGCTCTATTAAAACACAGAGACCTAGTGATGCCTGAATACAAACATTTGCATATGCACCTGGTCAGCGTTTCATTTCGAAGCGGTGGGACGCCCCCCTCGGAGCACGGCGTGCATACTTATTAAAACACTCCTGTTTCACTTGCCTTCAGTCAGTGATGATGTTGAGCTTTTATAAAGGGAATTGAATAAATGCGGTTCCTTATGGAAACCGGTTCAGCTGGACTTAATGGAACCAAACAGAGATCAACATGCGGCTGAAAGTTTTAAACTCCAGAATTTATTCACATGGGGCATAAAGTGTCATGGAAACAAAATAATCCCACCTAATCGATTCCACTGAGCTGTATTTCCATCTGCTTTCTTTACCGTTTCTCTACTGTTTAACGCCAAGTACACACACTCACCTGCCTAAACACACACAGTCTCTGTGGTGTCAGTGTTGGTTAGCAGCAGGAACATCCGTCATGCAGCTGGCAGGCTGCAGCATCGCTGAGGACCGGGGTCAAAGGTCAGAGGTGGGAGAGAAGGACAAAGCCTGGGGCGGCATACGCACTCATGCAATGACACACACACACACACGCAAATGAACATATACTGTACCAACACACACACAGCATGGTCACCTCCCCTGCAGCTGAAAAACGCTTCCTCCCCCCACAGGACGACAAAATCAGAACTCAACAACCTTCTCTCCTCCTCTCACCTTCCCTCTCCTCTGCTGCCCTCCTCTCTTTCCTTCACTATCCTCGTCCCCTCTTTGGTTTCCTTTCCCTCCTTCCTACCTTCCTCTCCTCTCTGTCCGTGACGTTAATTGGTCGTTCATATTTGGAGCTCGTCGAGCTCGTTAGCTGTACAAAATGTGGTCAAGCCTCACTGACGTCAGACTCTCTCTCATGCCAGCGATGCATGTTAGTTGACCAAAGTCCAGCTGCCCTGCCAGATGTGCTCGCTCTCTTGCTCGCTCTCTCTCGTCATCTGGCCTTGTGCTTTGCAAACCGTGCTTCGGATTGACAGCTGTTATTAGCAGTTCGGTATCAGACTCTGGATCAGTTTGGATCACAGAGGCTTCATGTTTTGTGTGTCAGCTGATTATTAATAACACCAGCATGGACTGTTGCATCTCTAAATAAAAAGTAGGCCGCTGAACTCATCAACACAGCAGGTGTAACGCACATACCTGCTGCTTTATAATAAGTATACTGCAGGTATAATAATAGCAACTGATGACACTGAACTCCCTAAAAAGTCAGTTATTAAACAAGTTGTAATATTGGTGACGATTAGCGGTTATTTACTCTCACACTTTGTCTTACAAGCCTTACAAGCTGTTTATTGAAGAAAATTAAATAAGCCAGTTTGTCTTTGTAAGCCTGTATGCATGAGCGGGTACAGCTTTGCAAAACTATGAGTCAGGAACAGCTTTTATAACCTTGCGAGTCTCGCTCACACACAGCACCACCTTCATGCATGCACATTCCTGCACACGCTGCTTTTAAAATGGTTGACTTTGCAAACACCAACTGTTCATGCATGCTGAATTCAATTCTCTAGCAATTAAAAAGGTAATTATTTTGCACATTGAAATGTGGATGTGCTGTCATGGGAACTGTGCTTATTGCAAAGCAAAGAACTCGGTTCATTTTGGCAATGCATTGCAGCTTAAAAGCCAGTGGTCTAGACGCTAACCTGCAGGAGGAAGGAGAAGGTGTCAGTGTTCTGAACATGTCGGGGGAGATTTGTGTTGTCGTGTGCCTTTTAAGCCCAGCATGAAAATGAAATAAGGTGGAAGACCTCTGCATTGAGGAACAGCTTTAATTTACTGTAAAACTGACAGCTGTGTGCGTTCTGTGTGTTAGTGCACGCAGTGACATCCCTCTAGGAAAGGAAGTCATGAGTCACCTAGGAACATCACAAAGAAATACTGCAGTCTTTGTGTGTGTGCGTGGACTTGTTTGTGTGTGTGTACTGATATAGTAAATCTAACAGTGTGCGGCGGCATGTTCAGATTCATGTCCGTGTTTGCCCATGTGTACTTTTGCTCTAGCGTGTGTGTGTGTGTTTGTGTAGTTGTTTCCTCAGATATCTCACCGTTCTGACAGGAAGTCAATTTCCTATTTGCAGTTAGTTCTGGCAGCGATTGGTCCAGTCTGACTTGATTTGTCTTCATCGGAACCAATCAGATCCTCCCGCTGGGCGAACACGCGGAGATTGCGAGTTGTCATAATGATGATTGTTTAGTAATCTGATGTCTTGTTAGCCTTCCATCACTTTTTGTGTGTCTTTTCTGCATTTGTACATCCGTACGAAAGCTGCATTTTTGTCAACGTTGTTAAGCGTGTGTGTGACAGAGAGAAAGAGAGAGAAATTATTTGTGCCCCCTCACAGTAAAAATCTATCCAGAGAAGAAAGAAATCAGCTTTTTCCTTGTCAGCGGTGGCTACAACCTTCGCTATTCATCACTGTCATTAGAGCATCTGAAGCCGCTGTGTTGTTATGCAGTTTGCTGCTTCTCTCTCTTTGCACACGTGTGTGTGTGTGTGTGTGTGTGTGTGTGAAGTGGCTCGACTCTATCTGGAATTGAAATGAATTCAGCAACGATACAGCAGCTATTTTCTCCTCTGTGGGTGACCTAATTGTGGGCTCACTCGAACGACCGCTGAGTTTGGTTGGATGGTCCGTTCCGCGCTCAGAGTCTGCTGCTAATGTCCACACAGAGGTCATTAAAGCGGAAAAACACACACACACACACGCAAAGATCAATGACTCTTTGATGTCGCCACTGCAGGCATGGCACAGTTACCGTACTCCAGGATTTCTCTAAACCTTTTTGTCCGCCAAAGCTCTCCTTTAGCCGCCCTTTTTTTTATCATGCCTGGCTTTTAGTTGCGTCCTCAGCCTGGAAAATCCTGCCCGTTTTACGCTCATACACGGTACAGCGCTTACTGGACTGCGGCCTCCGGGGTGGAAACCGAGCTGCATATCTGGGGGTTAATAGGATCAAATGTGATGGTGGCTTTGTCAGACAGCTTCACAAAAGGGATAAAAATCACGACAGGCCTCCAGTGTACATTCATGTTTTTAGCGTCTGCTGTGTGGTGATGACAAATTAGTTGGGAACTCGAGCACTGTAAACTGTGCTGCTGGAGGTCATTTCACATCGGACAGATTTCTCGGGTCAGAGCACGTTGGATGCTGTATAGATTTGGGATCTGTGATACTGGGCTATATAAATAAAAATTGACTGTATATTAACCTCATGCTGCACTGCACACAATGCCGTGTCAGAATCAATAAACTCGCCCAGCTTTAACCTTTTGTCTGACTTAATAACTAAATATTTGTGATGCCGCTTCATCTGCCTGAACTCACTATTAATCAATAAGACCAAAACCATTATGCTGTGAGTCACTCAGTGTTTCTGTGGATTCTCAAGTGTTCATTGTAAAGCGTGAGTCACTGCTCTAACCAGTGAACACAGATGTGCAGAGGATCTCCTCTGGCCTACAGTCTTTAGATAACAGAGGAGCTGAAGAGGAGGCGTTCTCATTAAAAGGATTGGGCTGGCAAAGGTTGGCATGGCGACCTCTGCCAAGGCAGCCCTCCAAAAGTTTTATCAGCTTTTTCTTCCTTTTTTAAGTCATGAAAAGGCTTTTTCTACGTCTTGTCTTTTTCAAACTGCGTGAGCGTGAGACAGCTGAACTCAAAAAGCTTCAGGAGATCAGACAGAGAGGGAGGCAGCACATATAAAGGAATCCGAAAGGGAAAGGGGAAGACAAAGCGAGGTACGGGACGTATCGCCGCTGCTGGCATCGGCTTCAGCCCCGCCTCCAGACTCCGTTGTCTGGTGAATGGCGTCGGCGAGGTCGTGACGTGCCGCCCGGCTCGACGCATTGTCTGACTTCGCTTTGCTCCGCGGCTCAGCTTCAGTGCACATCAACAGGCAGAAAATGAAGAGCTGCAGATTCTATGTGTGTGTGTGTGTGTCTGTGTCGTGTGTGAGCGTAGTGGGGGGGTCTCTTCTATCTGAGCTGCTGAAGCTTGGAGCTCGTCGTAGATGTCTTGGTCTTGGAGTTCCTTTAAAAGTTGTTAATTATATAAGTAAATTATATATTAAATAGTTTTTACTTGTTGTATGTTGTAATAGATACTTTGTACACATCTGTTTCCGCTTTGACCCCAAACATTATTTTCTAGTAAATTATTGTCACAAAAAGCCAAATTAAATCAGCCATGATTAAAACGGTTAATCACGGGTGATTTTTTTTTCTATCACCGTACGACTTGCTGCTCCAGTAACTCCTTCAACTTTACGTCCACTGTTAAAACTGACACTGATGCTGTCACCACATATTGCTTCTTACTGCTACTACTGTCAATGCTGCCTTTATTTTCCATTACGACTACAACGAGTAACATCCCTACTACTCCCGTGGCTGTTACCAGTAATATTACTGAGGCGTCTGCTAGGCGTCCAATCCATTTTCAATACTGTTTGTACGGCCACTGCTACTTGCATTATTGCTGCAACTACTTCTACTGCCAAACTCACCAAGAAATCCTGGTGATTTTAAAGCTTATATTCCAAAAGAGCGCGTGTCTGGTGTTACCCTTACTGGTTTTCGGGCTATACCAGTAAGAAAAGCTCCGTCTGCTTTCTGTAAGCAGACCCACCTTTCAGGATCTTTTACAACAAACTCTCTCAGCCTTTGTGGCTCAGAATAACAGGACTCTGATAAAGTGACTCCATTCTTCATGTTAAAACTCTTCTAATAGGCTCAAGTAATGACTGCAGTTCACTGTAGGATCTTGAGCAAACCCTAAATCTTGGTCCGGCCATTACTCATCTTGGTCCGAGTGTCTGTCCATCAGTCTGTGATTGAGGAAAAGGAGATAAACGTCAAAGTCGGAGCAGAGGAGCTGAAAGTGATTTTGCCAAAATATAAAAAAAAAAAAAAAAAAAGAGCGAGAAGAAAAAGTGGAGAACTGGGAGAGAGCAGAACACTTAAGAGAGAAAATCGACTTTGAAAAATGAGAAAGAGAGAGCGACGGGTCAGAGCTTCACCAATAAAGCAAAAAAAGAAAGAAAGAAAGAAAAAAGATTCAGCCTTGGCAGGAGAAACTGAGGCGTTTTCCTGAGAGCTCTTCAGCCTGGCGGACACATCCAGCTTCCCCCTTCGCTCTCTCACAGCCATTTAACTGATTTAATTCTCCAAAATGGAGTCTCTCTGTCAGTCGGAGCAGTTTTTTTCTCAGCTGTCACATTTGAGACGTTCTCCTCAGCCTCTTTCACAGTAAATCTGTTTAACAGCAGCACATAAAAAGCGGCATAAATTCAAAGGATGAGCTACGTAAAACAGCACAACAAGCATGCCAGAAACTAATAAAGACAGCAATACAGCTGACTACTGACAATATTATCTAATGCAAGGCAATAAGCTAATACTAACTGATGAGGCAGAGTGTGTGGAAGACACAGAGGAAAAGCTTACGGCTGACAGGCAGCTGATATCTGATGAGTCAGTCAGTCGGTCCAAGAAACGGAGCCAGTCCTGAGACTGACTGTCAGCGGTGGAAACGGAAAAAATAAGGTCAGAATAAGCAGTATCAGTAGCATCCACGTACTCAGAAGTAAAAGAACGCTCTTCATGTTGGAGCGTTGTGAAAATGAAAATGCCTGATTCGGATTTGCAGATCAAACAACACATAAAACATGCCTAAATATGATATATATATATATATATAATCTAGTAATGAAACAATCGTAAGAGTGAATGAAGTGCCTTCATCTGCCCTCACTTTTAAGAGTAAATGCCAAATGACAAAAAGTAAATGTGAATCCATGTGCACTAACTCTAATGCTGCATTGAAGCAAATTTGAGCCGTAAAACGTCTTATAGATATTGTAATGCAGAATTTTAATTTTTCAAAACAGTTGGTGGTTCCACCAAGTAGCCCCGTAAATCCTTCAGTGGTGCATTTAGGTGATACTTTGTCACATTTGTTTTTAATCGCATTGACCTGCCTCCATTAGAACAACTTGATGAAAGAAAAAGAGGCTGCAGGAAGAGGAAGGTGACGCATGAAAACTATCGTGCATTCACAAAATAAACTGGAGGTGAATTGTCTCTTGTCTCTGCAGCCACCGGACCATAGAGTACATCCTTTAACTTGCAGTGATACTGTAAAGAATTACACTAGTTCCTTATTTTGATCAATTACGCTGATTACAGCATGTTTTCCACAAAGTCTTTGCATGTATTAGTGAGGACGCAGCCACGTGCTGACAGAACCCGTCATAGAAGCAGGGTTGTTGGGACATTGCTACAGAGCCCCACAAATATGATTCGGAGGAGGTTACGTGGTCCTAAATGTACCCATGTAGGTTAAACATAACCAGATCTCAACAATAGTGGTGACAGTCTCTGTGAAAAACTCTTTGTGTTGATCATTGGAAATTGATTATTGCAGCGTATTGGCTTCTAGAAAAAATAAAAAATAAAATCTGAAATTTAACCACTTAATAGATTACCTCAGCAGTTCAGTACATTCACTGCAGGAAAAAAAGGATCATTTAAAGAGGACAGCCCACTCATACAGTCACCAGACCCCATATGTGGCACCATGTTTATTCTATTGTGGACAGTGTGAAAAGGAAGCCTGGAGCTGTGAATAGAGCACGCTGCTGGACAGCAACCATTACATTATCACAGGCCTGACAGACACAGACGGCTGTGGAGCCACACTGCCACTTTACTTAGCACTGAAATCTCTCTTTTATGCAGCCAGACAACACTTTCATGAAAGTAAAAATGCCACAGAGGCCTCTCCGCCTTTTTATACGCTCCATTGTGTGCGACTGCAGGAGAGTCACCAACTGGAGAATCTATAGGCTGATGTGAAGGCCTCGGTCTGTGTTGAGGATGTGTTAAAAAGGGTCTTTATGTCAGCTGCCTCTGCATTTGAAGTTCTGAGAGAGCCTCAGGCACACTGCAAGACCCGGAATACTGAGAGTCTCACTCTGAACGGCTCGCTTTTATGGATGCCGTCATCTCTGTCGAGATTTTTGCTATTAACCAGCAACAATGACTCGATCACATTCCGAATTTGTCTTGGTTAAGATGATAGTGGCAACAATCACAATCTTGTAGACCTCTGAATGTGCTACACCTCACTGTTTGTCTATGCATTCACACTTGTGAGCATAAATGTCAGGAAGGTTGCTGCTGTGAATGGAACATTGCTCGGATTCCTCAGACATTTGTTTGGTGAGCAGTTTCGGATGGTTGCCCAAATAACTGCAAAACATTTTTTTTTTCGAAGGATAGAGCTTCAAACTTTAAAACCCAATGATTAAATAGTGCATTGACGCAGGACAAATTTAAACAAATTTTGGTCTGAGTACATTAATCTGACAAAGACTTATATGTGAAAACAACATCAGAAATTTAGGAAAGCTGCAAATTTTTTCAAGCTCCCTGTGATCTTTTCCTAAACCTAATCCTACTTATCCAGTGCCTAAACCTTAGCTATGTGTGTTTGTCCAGTCCTTTTGCATTACTGTACCTGTTGGTGTTGGTGATCAGCTTTCACAAAAAGACAGTGGAAACACAGATTCTTTAATATTTTATGCATAAAGCAATGATGTAGTAGACAAAGTGAAAACGTCTCATAGGTACAAGGTCTGGATGGTACAAGACATAGGACTTTTCCAGAACAAACCAGGGTTTGATTCTAGTGTGAGGACTTGTCATATATCCTGTAACTTAACTTTACCCTGAAGTTTTAGGTAGTCTTTTCTAACCCTACCGCAGTTTTTCTATCCCTCCCATTAAGTGGCCTTCCTGGAGAATCCAGTAGTAACCCTAAAGGGTACCTGGGGCTTTGTGAAGATGAAGGGCTGTGTTGGTCTAAACGGTTGTGTGCGCAGTATTTCTGAAAAATAATATCACACTAGCAACTTTTTTTTGCTGCTTTAAACAGATGCTTTAGTTGGTTATTATGGGTTGCTTGTTGTAATTTCATTTATCATTACAATTAGCCATTCAGCACACGCTTTTATCCAAAAGGACTTACAAGCAAGTAGAACAAGGTACAACTGAGGGGTTTAGGCTCTGGCCCAGGGTCACTTCAGCATGTAGCATGAAAGACAGGGAGTCGAACCACTAACCCTATGGTTCTTGGACAACTGCAGTACCAAACAAGCACCAGCCCCCATTATATCTGTAAAGATGTAAAGTCCTGCAACACTGTGATTGCTGTAAAATGCTCTAAGGCTTTACTACTATGCACTGTAGTATATTTGTTATTACCTTCCAGCAGTCATCATCAGCTCCTTTAAATCATGACATCATCTTTTACGAAGTATACCAAACCTTAACTGTTAGACTGGCAGATCAGAAAACAGTCATACGACTATGAAGTGACAAAATGTCTTGTTCTTCGTGTGAGTGACTTTTATTACTGCCTTAAAACAAACTCCACACTCTTAGATGTGATTATTAGCTTCATCCATTCATCCATCCATCCATCTCAGTATTGCCAACGTTAGTTTTGTCTTTCTCATCAGTGCTGAGTTTAATTAATCCCTCCGTTTCCCCTCAAGGCCTCCAGACTCATCATTCAGAGTGTGACCGAGCACTAAATCAGTTGATCAAACCTAACGGCCGGTGGGATGGAAGGCAGTGAGCTTTCTACACTTTACAATATCAGCTCTGGGTTGTTTTTATTTCCTCCTCAGCAGGTCTCCATTAAAGCCCAGCTGAATTTGAGGCAGGTTAATTTCTTCCAGAGAGATTTTGACATGTGTCTTATCATTCTGAGACGTTCTGCTTCAGTCTATGTCCCTGTTAAAAGGTCTTCAATCTGTGATGGACTTATTTTACCACAACCCCTGGTACTTTTCTGATTGAAGGGCCTCTCCAAACCAAGGGCAGCTCCAAACTAAAAAAACAAAGTTTTGAGGTGAGCAGTCGAGGACTTGGATGGTTTTGCTATATGAGTTTTTCCTTTACCTTTGGGATTTGCAGAGCTAACATGGAGCTTATACACACTCTCTCAAAAGGTTAACAATAATCTTAAACTATTGTTAGGTCAATCTGTGATTTCTCAAGTCAAGAATTAACTTGGAGCAGTTTGACATTTTGAGAAACACGTTTATTCTTTCAAGAGTCAGATGAGTAGATATGACTCCCATGTGTGAATGCTGAGAATAAAACGGGAACCAGTTAGCTTAGCTTAATCAGCTTAGCTCAGTATGTAGACTGGAAACATAAAGAAGTTCAGTCTGGCTTTCCATAAAGCTGATAAAATTACCCAGCTGCACTTTGGCTATTTATGGATTAAACAAAGAGATTCAGCGTGGTTACGACATCGTGTCATCATGGGGTTGCTGACTAAAGTTGTACAATCAAAGTCCAGGTTTAATCGTAGTATCAATCTTCTAATCTAACCATAATCGAGAAAGTAAATATGTGATTGTAACAAAATAACTAACTAGGCCTTTAACTGTTAGGGCAACATTCAATTCAATTCAGTTTCATCAAATTGTATTTAATTTAATCTTTTAGGTGTGATGGAGCTAAACCGTTTAGAGCTTTATAGGTAAGAAGAGCGGTTCAAAATTTTATTGTACATTTATTGGGAAGCTAATGGAGAGCAGCTAATGAAGGTGAAATATAATCTCTCTTACCAATCCCAGTCAGTAATGTTGCTGCAGCATTCTGGATTAATTGGAGGCTTTTTAGAGAGTTACTGGGGCAGCCTGAAAGTAGAGAATTACAATAGTCCAATCTAGAAGTAACAAATGCATGAACCAGTTTTCAGCATCGCTTTGAGACAGGATGCTCCTAAGTTTGGCTCCTAATGTTCCGTAGGTAGAAGAAGGCTGTTCTAGAGATTTGTTTTATGGGTGAGGTAAATGACAAATCCTGGTCAAAACATGTTTCTTAGACTTTTAGTCCCAAACACAATAACTTCAGTTGTATCTGAGTTTAGAAGAAGGAAATTATACGTCATCCAGTCCCTGATCGCTTTTAGACATGCTTGTAGTTTGATTAATTGATTTGTTTCATCCGCTTTCATAGATATATATATAACTGCGTGTCATCAGCGTGTTTTCTAATAATGTTGCCAAGGGGAGACATATATAGAGTAAAGATTATTGGTCCTAATACAGAGCCTTGTGGAACTCCTTAACTAACTTTTGTGTATGTTGAAGATTCATCATTAACATGAAGAAACTGGAATCTACAAATCTGATAGATACGATTTAAACCAATTTATTGCAGTTCCTTTAATTCCAATTACATGTTCTATTACATGTTCTAGTCTCTGTAATATTATTTTGTGATCAATTGTGTCAAATGTAGCACTAAGATCTAACAAGTTCATTATCTAAACATGGAATTCCAAATGTGCTGTGGTAAATTCATCACAACTAAACAGAAAGATTTAGTGATGATTTCTGCTGAGAGTGTGTAATGTGTTCTATAGCTCTTGTTAACGGGCTTTCAGAATGGTTGGGCTACAGTATAGAGAAATTGGCCTGGGGCTACAGTGTCGGCTGTCTGATCCTGGACCAGCAAGATAGACTTGAGGGGTTTTACATTCCCAATAGTTTCTATTTGAACTGATGGTATACAAATGAAAATATGTTACAAAAGCATAAATTTCGCGTTGGCACCCTCTGGACTCTGTCTCAGTCGGCCACCAGCAGTCTTCGACTTTAGTGCAGCTGAACTGCTGCCTGCTTCTACTCCAACCTGATCTCTGACCTCTTCTCCTGAGAGTCGGAGGCTTTGTGTTAATCTGCAGAAGAAACAAAGAAAAGGCACAACAAACAGTGATGCGCACTAAGTGCATACAAAGCAGCTCAGGGTGCAAAATATAATTGTAAGATGTCCTTGAAGGAGACACAAATATTTATTATTTTTAAAGATTTTAGTAGTGCAGTGCAGGGCAGTATTTAGATATTGTTCACTATTCTTTGCACAGAAAAGACAAAAGTGTGTGTGTGCATACTTATGAGAGAGAGAGAATTTGTTTATCATCAAATATACAGTATTTATAATATTGACAGGTAAAACACCTTAGCTTTTGCTATAGCACTTGCTGTTGTTGGATTTCTGTAAATCATGTGAGGAATCTTTCTAACGTCATTTAGTCCCTCTGATGGACGGTCTTTTGTCGTTCAGGTCAACATCCTGATGTTAAAAAGAAAAAACAAAAGCTTTGGCTGAGGTTCAATGTGGGACAGTTTGGAGCTTTTACTCAGACGACGGCTGGTGTTTGAATACTTGGGAGTGTTCTTCATTTTTAACTTCTTCTTTGAACTGACTGCTCAACTTAAGGCCCCATAATCTTTCTCTTTGAGCAGAGTTTTTTACCATTTTGATTTAGTTTATTCTCAGTAAATCGTGAGGGCAACTTCCGGGACTTTTGAAAAGCAAGTACAGCATTTCTTCTTTTGTTTCAAATTGAAAAAACTTTGTTTTTGAAGATAAAACAAAATTGAAATAAAAAACATATCATTTATTGAAAAGTGGAATTTACTATTTTTGAAAATCAACTAAAGTTCCCTCCAGCTGTTAGCGTGTCATTTCTATCATAACAGCAGTGTTTATCCGGACGTTCAGCTTTTTGGAACATTTTTGGGGCTTCCCACCTTAATATCTTCCTCTAATCCTTACCAGTCGTACTGCAATCACTGCTGCAGACCACAGCCCTCTGCCAAGATGAACAACTTCTGGCAAATGTAAACTACTGTGGACAGGCCCCCCATCTTTGTCTCCTGGGTGAATGAGTGGTTGACAAAGTGTACAACAATAAAACGTGAGACACCACTTAGTTAAATGGTCCTACTTTAAGCTGTGTTGGTTCTGCATTTTAACCTGAGTTTCAATCTTTCCAAAATCAATCAAGTAAAAATCAAATGATCTACTCAAACTACTCGCACGTGGAGCACGGACAATACTGGCCCATATTATATGAGCATTTTAGTAATCCAAAGAATTCTGTTTGTATTAGACAATTCTGCAGTCAATTTATGTCCAGTGCATCTTTCATGTAGCCAGGTATGAGTGCGAAACTAAATATTATCATGTGTATTCTGCTCCAGAGTAAGCTGTAATGACACTGATTACAAGTGATTCCATTTCTAATTCCACAATGACATATTTTGCCAGCACCCTTTGTAATTCTCTATGTGAAAGGCCACTGCAAACCAAGAATAACTTAAAACTAAAAGAAGCCTACGGGAGACCTAACGGACAACATTCTTGCCAATGCAGTAGTAATCTGTTATTTATGAAGCAAAGTCCCTGTGGATTATAGAGAGAGGCTGTGAGTTCATCGTTCCTGACTACAACCACAGAATGATCACAAATCAGCTCCACTAGAGCAGAGAGGGCATTAATGGCTTTGTTCAAGTTCACTTCAGTGGTGGTAATATCCCATTCTCCACCCAGATTTACTTTGCCTCTAGTAGACATCTTGACCATGATCATTCCCTAAACTTAACCAGCATGTCAGATACTGTAGGAAAATATTTTAAAAAATTGCAACTTTTATTGATTTGCACAATCGTGTAAGAGTCTGTCTGGTAAAAAAAGAGCAAAAACAAAACACAATTGTCCTCAAAGAATCTTCTTCTAAACTCAAGGTTCAGTATCAAGTCCATTCCCTTTGGCTTCTAAGCACCTTTTGTAACCTTCTTTGCCAAATTGTTGTAAGATAGTGAGTGAACTTTGAGTGTGGAATATTTTATCACAAATTTGCGTTCCCAAGATTAAAAATGAACCTCGAAGCTCAAGGAGACTCCATTTTTGTGAATACATTACAATCCCCCGAAACCTTGATTTTAATATTTTCCCTTAAGCAGCATTGCTGCTAGTTAGTAAAAAATAAAATAGTATTTGGGGGTATTAAATATACTACAGTGCTGATGAACTGCTCGTTGAAGAAATATATTTTTAACAATGACACAACAGCTGCAGCTTCATTATTTAAATATTTTGCATTATACGTATTTTGTGCGTAGTTTTAGATGTGACTCCCCTATTGAAAAAAATCATTGGTTTTGTTCCAGGAAAACTGGGCTTAGTGAAGCTGTTTAATTTTTTTTCACACACAACACATTTCTAGAACAGATGTCTACACTTAATAATAATACATTTTATTTATAGGCGCAACACACAGGGTCACCTTACAGACACAAATTAAAACAACAAACATGTTAGTGTCTGTAGAAAATATATATGTTTTGATTATTAATTTTCGGTGGAGTAGGCATGGCGGAAAGGTTGACTTTTAAGTCGGGATTTGAACATGGGAAGAGAGTCTTTGCATTGGAGGTCTCGTGGAAGGTCTTTCCAGAGATATGGGGGCAGAGTAACTAAATGCTCTTGACTGCATAGGAGACAGGTGAGCGTGGGGAGTGGACAGGAGGTGGGCTGAGGAGGTTTGGTGGACATGTAGAGCTGGGTTTCATATGCGTAACAGTGGAACTGGTTGTTATGTTTTCTAAATATCTTAACCAAGGGGGAGTAGGTAAATGATAAAGAGGAGGGGGCCAAGGACTGAGCCCTGAGGAACGACATTAATAACAGGGGCACGCTGACATGTGTAGTTCTGTAAATGAACAAACTGAGAGTGACCAGAGATGGATGAATTAAACCAGATGTGTACAGTGTTTGTGATGCCAATGGAATGAAAGATGATTGTGGACCTCAGCAGCAAATGTTTATTTTTCCAGAAGTTTTGAGAGAAATGGTAAATTCGTAACTGGCCTGAAGTTAATGAAATTAGAAGGGTCTGAACCAGGTTCTGGGAGGAGAGAATGGGAGGATGGGACGATCTCTGAGGTAAGGGAGGCGTGTATAATGACGGTGATGAAAGTAGATAAAGACAAAAAGCAAACTTTAACCGGGGTTGTGGGCAGGGGATCATGTGAACGCGAGGAGGGTTTTTGATTTTAAAAGGATGACGGAAACGTCATTACTGGTTGGAAGTTGACATCTAGAGAGCAAAGAAGAGGGACGAATAACAGGGAACAGAAATTACAGTTCTGAGCATTACATTGAGATAACAGCTGTTGATGATGAATATTTTCAATTTTGGAACTGAAAAAGGGCATCAGAGGGATACATGTTTAATGTCAAAGAGTCCGTGGGTTGGAGTCTGCTGCTGATGGTGGAAAAAAGGGCTCGAAAGTTTCTTTCCTCAGTGTTTATGAAAGGGAAAGAGAAGTAGTTTTAGCGTACAATATAGCTTTGTGATAGTGTATTATGTGTCTTTTTCTTGTAAATCCTTGTGCACTGCCAAGTTTTTAAGTGTTTGGCTTCAAAAGTATAATTTTCTAAAAGTATTTCTGGCTTTTTAAAATGAGCTGTCCTATTTACAGATCCATAAGAGCCAACTGTTTCACTCTTTGCATTTTCGGCGTCTGTCTGGGCTGCAAGCTGTAGACTTCAAACGTCACCAGTCACATTCCTCTTTCTCGCTCCTAAATATTAACCCACACTAAAATTACATACAGTGTCTGCCTCCGAGCCTCGTGTAACCCGGCTTTGATGCAGCAGAGTTGTGACCCACTTCCCAGATCAATGACGTCTGGAGGAAGAGGAGGTGGCACCAGGGAGGAGGGAGGGAAGGTCACGGGGAGGTGCAGATGATGTCTAACAAACGTGCCCGGCAGGAGGTAACCTCTGGAGCAGGTAGCGTGGAGGAGGCGCTAAACGAGGACGGCCTCCAACTGTGTGTTTTATTATGAACAGATGCTGCCACAATGGGAGGGAGGGAGGGAGGGAGTAGGATCGGAGGGGAGTAAAAGGGAGAGAGGGAGAGTGAAGAGAAAGAGAAGGAGGGAAGGAAAGAGGGGGTAGGAAGAGTCAGGAGGAAGAAGCGAAAGTAGTTACAGAGCAAAAAAAAGGAAGAAAAAAGGAAGAAGGGATGAAGGAAGCCAGAGAGAAGAGAGAGGAAAGTGAGGAAGGGATTAGATGGAAACTATAATCCCTAAAAACTGCAGCAGCACCTCTGACTGTGTGTGTGTGTTGAATGTGCGAGTGTGTACGAGTAAAAATGTGATACACATACACACCAAGTAATGTAAGGTCACACACTAAAGCTGCTGTTTGTGAGCTTGTGTGTGTCTTTAAGCCAACTGTACTCCTTGATTCATACACTGTCAATCTCCTCTCACACACACGTTATTAGATTGGAGTATTTATAGAACTACTGAAAAGTCCTAGCGGCATGTACACGATCTCTCAGACTGAGACTGAGACCATCATTGGACACGTTTTTCTGTCGGGTATAATATGTGTGAAATGTTTCAAATGAAACACTAAAGTAACCTCAGTTCTACTGTGGGATCATCAGCAAACAATTTACGAAACTTTGGGGAAATAATGCGGCTCACACTGGACTTTAATGAGGACAAACACACTGAATATGGGACTTTAATGGACTTGCACTGTCACGGGGCAAAAGGCTGAACATTAATCGTGACATTTAGCTGCAGGTAACAATCAGCAGGTGAACGGATTTATTTTAGTGTCATGCTGCAACACGCAAAACTAGAAATGCAAATAAAGAGCTGTGAGCACGCAGAAAGAGCGATGTTTCCCAGCTACCAAGAAAGGAAATAAGAACTTGTGTTATCGGACAAATTCTAATCCTCGGGGATGACAATAAGGTTTTGCCATTGAGATTCTAAAACCTGAAACTAAAGTGTGTAACTAAGCTTACGTAAGTCAAAAGCTCATTAAAAACTTAAATAAAATAAATTCAGCTGCTAAAAACTGACAGCGGCTAACGTGAAGCTAATTTTAGCTGCTAAACTGACTGTTTGCAAACTTAACATCAAATAATTGTGTATTAATATCTAAGAAATTTGATTTTTATATTTATTTTAGTTCACGCTGATTTTAGATTTTAGTGATTTCAGTAACAACAACAAATATAAATTGAGTTTTTTGCGTACGTAAATTCAAAGCATTATAACAAGAGCTTTCCTTTAGGCTGCAGACTCTCTATTTCCTGTTGCTCTGCTTTGTGTGTCACATCACGGACAAAATTATTAAATAAAGGTGTTATAGAATTTTGTTTTTCATTTCAAAAGTTGTTTTTGACTGTTGCATCCAGTTTGACCATTTCACGCTTTTCTCCTATAATGCCAAAAAAAAAAAAACTTCCCAAAGATCTGGAGATTTATCTGATGTAAAGAGTCCTGCATTCACCTTGACAATGTGACGTTATCGTCAGCCCAACTCTTCACACACTTTCTTTGTCTAAGAATTCATTTTGCGTTGCTGTGGCTCTGCAAACCGCTCCTGCATTTTTTATTAGCTTCTTTTTTAAACTTTTTTTTCCTCCAATCCTACTTTTTTGATTTTTTTTCTCATTGATGAGACATTTTGCATGGAATGTGTTTCTGCGTTGCGTTACCTGAGGTGTAAGACGTTCGTATCTATCCTCTTGTAGGTGGAGCGTCGTCGAGCACCGAGCCGGAGAGAGGGGCCGGACTAAAAAGACTGCCTTAAGACAAAACTAAAGACACAAAGAGCATCTAAAGCTTCTTTTTGTTCTTCTCCTGCAATTTACAAAACGAAAGCAGATCAAGCTTCCTTTTTTTCTCCTCCCTGCTGCAGTTCTGAGGAGTTTTTTCCTTCCTGTCCCTCCTTGCCTGTGGTCGTGAACTGCTTTTTTTTTCTTGCTTCATGGTTCAAATTCTCGGTACAAGGTTCCTGTCGAGGAGAATCGTATCACCAAAAAAAGAACAAAAAAAAAAGTCATGAAACAGCAAACAACATTTTTGTTGGTAAAAATCTGTAAAACAAGGAATTAATCGTGTTTGGTTGTTCTGGGCTGTTCGTTTCCTTCCACATCCTCGATAGGCCATTTTTCGAGAGGTGGATTTGTACTTTTTTGTGTCGACACTGCACTGTTCTCTGTGTGGATGTAACTGAAGCCAAAGTGGACTCATCATGATTGCAGTGGATTATCAGCTTTTTGCTCCTGTTGCTCGTTTTTTTAGCTGGTTTTGCACCTTTTTTCATTGTGAGAACTGTAGTTCCACCATGTTTTCCCAGGGTCACATTTAATGGCTGAATCAATCCCTTTTTTTAATCGTGTAACTGCAGATCTTTTCTTTTTTGGTAGCCCTGATGCCTGTAGGTGATGCTTGACAGTCAGGGTTCGGCGGACAGGGTGTACGGCAGGTAATCAGCTAACCCACCCTCCCTTGCCGGCCAATAGAAACTCTCTTCGGAACTTACAGGAACTGTTGTGGAAATCTTTTTGGCCCCAGTTTTCACAGTGGACCCTCCCTGATCGGAGCACTTGGTCACAGAGAGCACCTCTTGTTTTCTACCAGAGTCGGATCAGACGATGCAAAGTTTGTTTCATCTCTGTGTCCAGCATAGAAACCGATCCAATAGCTTTTTAACTAGCTTAGCACAAAGACTAGGAGCATGAAAGAGAAAAAATTGCTGAAAAAGAAAAAACTGACACGAGCATCAACAACATGTCAGTGTTGGTTTATGCCAGTGCAGTACAGATACACAAATAACCTGTCGTAGTTTCTAAGTAAATGCATTTAAAGGATCTCTATTTGCACACGAATGCTGACGTCAGACACACAATTTTAGTAATAGTTCACACAAATGACTCGTTTCGACCCAATTTTTTTTCTGCACAGAAGTCTTCCATTTTCTCTCCAGATGCTTTTAGTTAGTGTTTTTGCTGGCCTTTGTTGTTTTCTTCTAAGTGGTTTGCAAACTCCTGCAAGTAAAGTAGATAAGAACTGCACTGCCTTCATCACACTGTCCACACACACACATATATAAATGATAACAACATGCAAGTTTCAGAAACCCCACCCTGTCGCCTCTATCTTCTGTCAAGTTTAATAAAAAAAAATCAACCAATCAATAATACCTATATTGTCCCCAAATGGGAAATATGTGCGCAGCAGTAGAGTAACACAAAGAAAGCATCAAACACAAAAAATGGAGAAAAACAGTTAAAGTAATAAAACATCTCTGATGCAGTTTTATTTTAAGGAGGCAGAAATGGATGCAGAGTAGCAGTTTCCAACTTCTTCCAGTCTTTGTGCTAAGCTACAAATGTGTTAATCGCAGCACAATATCTAACAAAAAACTTATATATCGAAGACCTTTAATATCTAATGTGCTATATGACTAATCACAATGTTGTGATATGGAGGAAGAAAACTCAGTTATCTAGAATAAAATTGTTGTTGGACAGCTGCAAAGATGACAGCTCTACTGCTGTACCCATGTGGCCAGGGGTGAAATGGGAATCGATCCACCAACCCAGAGGTTTCTGGATGACCCTCTATCTATCTACCGTACTACTGCTATCTATTGCTCCATATTCGAACCCAGTCAGTTCTACGTTCCTCCCGTTCCTCTTCGAAGCGAAAAGACTCAGCTGTTCAGCAAAAATGTGACATTTATCGTAACATATTTTCTGGAGTTCACTGCCAGTGAATCCACTCATCCAAGCTGGTAAAGTCGCTCTTGACGTGCCAATCAAACGTCTCAAGAAAAGTCAGTCAAATCTCAACCTCCAATCAAACCTTCTTGTATCTTCTGGTAAAATAACCTGTTAAGCACTGGTTGATTAGCGCGACAGCTTAGCAACAGATGACTATATCACAGACGAAAGCCTGGACTTATTGTATGTAAGTATAACAGTGTTTATTCTGAATTATAACAGTATATTGACGGGGTATACAATTGTAAAATGGTGTTTGAATATTTGTAGTCAACACTGGTTTGCTGTAGGAATCAACAGAGCAGCTCAGTGACCTCCTGCTGTACCTGTGAATGTACTTTGTATTCAGAGGTTTTTATTACAATAAACAAGTACTGATATCTGACACGCTGCTGCTTTACTTTCTGCGTTTCGGCTTCTCCCTTGTCTGTTGTCTGCATGTGGGAAGACAAATTGCAAAGTCCCTGCCGAGGAACTGGAAAAGAAACGTGCCATATGTGGTTGTGGTTGTACTTGCGTTTATTTTTACAAGTACATACAGTGCAAAGCAT
Source organism: Channa striata (assembly GCA_033026295.1). Taxonomy (NCBI): domain Eukaryota; kingdom Metazoa; phylum Chordata; class Actinopteri; order Anabantiformes; family Channidae; genus Channa; species Channa striata. Next base: position 5,388,181 of record CM065173.1, on the reverse strand, counting down.
GGACCAGTGCCATATTCAAAACAATCTGAGGGTCTCACCACAATCATGTCTTAGTTTCTCTGTAATACACACATATGATATAGTGAAAAGTATTTATAAATGTGTTAGTGTATTGTTATTATTGTCATTATTATTATAATTAGAATAAACCTCGTTGGGATGCATTTTATGACATATGGCTCTATTGTGTCACCTCACAGAGGTGGTTAACCTCCAGCCGTGACACAGGCCTCATGGAAGCCTATGCAAAGACGGGCTTTTACATGTATTGCTCATTGTCTTATAATCTGTCTCCGTCTCGACTCGTCTTGTCTATATAATTAATCTTTTATCAGAGCGTTTGCAGCTCAGCCTCCCCTTTGTTAACGCTAATAATTCAGCCAAGGGAGTTTCACGTCCACCATCGGGGTAAGAATGTCGAGACGCTCACGTGACACTGCCTATGGTACAATTGGTGGCATTATTTAATATTATAACGTGAATATGTCCCTCATTGACACCACCGTGGTGTCCTTGAGCTGCTCCAGCGGCCACATTTCGCACGGTGATGGAGCTGAGCAGCTTCCAGCTGTGAATACAAGCCCCTTTAATTCTCACTTTTGACTATAGCTCAGGTTAGAGTTTGGTTCTGACAATGAAGTCAGGGGTGAGACACATCCATGAAAGGCCACAGGAAACGTGAGACAGAGAGAGAAAATCATTTTACTTTATATCTATGTACCTTTGTATTGCTGTCACTGTACAGCAGTGAAAATAGCTGTAAGAGAGTGTGTATGAGTGTGTGTGTGTGTGTGTGTGTGTGTGTGGGAGAAGTATTTGTGAAGTGTTTGCTGTGGCAAACTTTCTGAAGTTCATGTCGGCTCACTCACGTACGCTGCTGTCATTTTCTGACTAATTTTCTCCTTCACTGAAAACTCTACACCTGGATACACACACACACCCCTGAGCTTATAAATGTTAAGATGCTGTCAACGGTCTGTGTGACTACATTTACAACAGTTGTGTGTGTGTGTGTGTGTGTGTGTGCATTTGCAATCTTCAGGCAGACTTGCAGAAACAACCTCCTGAAATTAGTGCATCATTACTTTTCACAGCAAAGACAAAAGAGTTTCATGTTTGATTGTGGATTTCAAGAGAAGCAAACTGGATAAAGACCGGAGAGCTTCCACTCTCCACTGGTTATGAATATTCATACAGGCATTACTTTCACTGCATTCATTCTTACACTCGCTTTTGCTGCAGATCCATAAAGTTTGAACTCTGCTCAGTGTCCGACAGCTCAAACGCCAAAGACTAAATCATATTTTCAATAAATTCCTGTCAAAAATATCCCCATCAACAAATACTCAACACTGATTGAAACTGCAGCCAGTCATGCAGAAAATGAAACAGCTTAATACCAACTCTGTCCTGTTAGAGACAGTGTCTGATCTTGAGGTGATGCATCACTGTATTAATAAAACTGTTTCCAGGCCCAAACTTTGGTTCATTTCAAGAAGATGCTATTGTTTCTACTAATATTATTTACATGCAAAGAAGATACTTATACATATTCCTTGCAAGCGAAAAATAAATGGCTGCAGTTATTTAGCCTGACTTCTTAAATTATATAAAACAGCATTGCCTGCTTCTAGCCAACACTTATTTTTGTCAGAAAATTTTTGAAGGTATTTTCTAATATTAAAAGTTGGGTGATAATTCCACTACAACTCAAAACGTTTGCATGCTGCCAGTGGTGGCGGCTACAGCTGAAGAAACTTTTGAAAACGTAACACCAGACTCCAGCTGCAGGGCAGATTACTTGGCTTTTACCCACCTGCAGAAAAGCTGGTGCATTGCAATTTTAAAAAATCAGATGTCGCCTTATGTTAGCCTGTTTTAGCCTAGTCCTTGTCACTTGTACCTTACAAATGCCGTTCTTCAATTATATTAATACATTTGATTTAAATGCACCTGTGAGGTCACTTAAAGTCACTGTACAGAAGAAGCAACAAACAATAACAACAAAACAGTATGAACGGAACAATAAGTCAAACAAAGTACCTAAAGTATAAAAATTGCCCAAAAGCTAAAAACAATTACAGTTGGAAATTAAAAAGAATAAGTCGTTATAAATAGGTGAGTCTTAAGTCGTCATTTGAATACCTGAAGAGTCTGTGTTAGGAATGTTATCGGGAAAAGAGTTTCAGGGATGAACGAAGAGTAAGGAAAGAGGTATATGAGTGTAGGATTTCTGAAAGTTACGGTGGAGCAAGGTTATGAAGGAGGAGAGTTTTAAAATCAATACAATATTTAATGGGAAGCCAGTGGAGTTGTTGAAATGTGGGGGTGGCATGTTGAATGGCGGGAGTCTGGGTTATAATACGAGCAGCAAAGTTCTGAATCAGTTGAAAGTTTCTGGAAGAGCTTGTGCGAGATACCAGATAACAGAGCATTACAGTCACGACGGGAAGTGACCGGAGAGTGGATGAGGACAGAAGTGCTTTGCAGGGCGAGTGCAGGACCAAGGCGAGCAATGTTATAATAGATGGGAGCAGCTTTTTGCCGTGCTGTTGACATGGGATAAAGAAGATAAGGTGATTCTTTAATCTGTGGGGAAGGGAGGACAGAAAACCCATCGATGGAGACCGAGAAAGTCTCAAACTTAGAAAGGATGGAACTGTTACCTGTGAGAACAACCTCAGACTTATCGCTATAAAGCTGAAGAAAATTCAAAGTATTTTAAGGTGCCTCATTAGTACGATTGTGTCTGGACGTTGTCCTTATTAAAAACACATTGTCTCAGTGTTTTACTGAAAAAGGAGTATGAATTTATTAAGAAGAGATCTCAATATACATTTATAGTAGAAGAGGACACGCCCTTTACATCCCACCTAACAGACAGATGTGCTGCTAGTTCAATGTGAAGATGATTGGACTATTTACTGACTTTTTAGCGGTTTGAGGATTTGCCTAAGAAATAACGGGAGCATGTCGCCGGTGCAGCACAGTATCGTGTGTGAGCTCCACTGCTGATGTCGGTTTGTTGTGTGCGAACATTAATCAGTCCCACTGATCACACAGCGAAATATTACACTGATGTCATGATACAGGAAGTGGCCAAAGGAACGGACGCATAAGAGGCCGATTAAAGGCAACGGGAACGAGTTCTGAGAATGTCCGGGATCACGTCTGTGTTTTGTGTGTGTGTGTTGTGTGTTTTTAATGGGCAGATCAGGAAGATAGTCACGAGTCCTTTTTCGGTTCGGGTGCCAACAGTTTCGGCTGTTAATGGCCTTCAGGTGTGTGTGTGTGTTGTTGTGTTGGAACACTTTCAAATGCTGGTCTTTCTACCTTATCTTTGTGTTAAATAGAGAGCTGTGTTTGCCCAAGAACCAGTCCATACTGAGTGCTGCTGTTATATTTTAATTAAAGCTGAACAGCGGGCTTAATTACCGTCATGATAAACAACACCTCTTTCTCTATCTCTGTCTTTGCAACCCCCCCCCCCTTGCCATCAAAGCACCAACAAAGCATGCCCAGATGTAAGACACACACACACACGCACACGCACACACACACACAGAGCCTGCGGTCGGTCTCGGTGGTGCAGCAGAACTGTGTTTATGGCTGTTAATGAAAACTGAGGCCAGAGTCCCAGAATCCCAACGCTAATCACCATCCAACTCTCTGGACAGGAGAGAACGAGAGAGAGAGAGTTTTCAGAGACACATTCATGTCTGTACATGCAGAAACAGATAAAAAGCAGTCATCCTTCTGTATGTGTGTGTGTGTGTGTGTGTGTGTGTGTGTGTGGCCAGCAGCTGGTTATTGGTGCAGAAACCAAAAATGATTCCCTTACGAACCAAGTGCCACTGACCATGCGCAACCAAAGGCACATGCAGTGTTTTTTAAACCGTTATTATTTCAAACATTCACATGATGATTATTCATATTTTACTCTCGCTATGCCATGAGTCATTTGCAGATCTTTTACAGGAGTAAACTGCTAGATTCAGTGAATCAAAAATGAAAGGCAGTGGAGAATCGAAGAGCCTCTGCTTTGGGGTTTTCACACGGTGATGTGAAAATAACACTAGAACGGAGAGTTTATTAACCTCGCACAGGCTCACTGAGCTCAAACAGGCTGCAGAAAATGGACCGTATAAAGAGACATGGCCGCCCAGAGAGCACTGGGCGTTTGAGAGGAGAGGGCGGCCGGGAAACACACAAATGCACTTCCTCCTCCGCTGAGACAAATATTCCTCATGGCAGGAAGCAGTTTCTCTCACATTTCCACATTGCGGTGACGATGAAGTTTATCACCCAAAACTAAATTACAAATTTGATTTCCATTTAGCTGACAGTTTCTCCAGGAGGGGCCACGGCTGTCTGTGTGTACTACTCACTTCTTTCACTTCACAAGCTTTTTGTTGCATGAGCCATACATATATAAATATATGGTTTCTTTCATTTGGATGTATTTTAAAGGCCTGAAGAAGTGAAACTATACATGAGCTTCAGAGTTTACTATGAGGTACATTTAAGAGTTTTAGGCAACAAAACGACTTCTGGTAAAGATCATGCTGGTGTTTGAGTGTGTGAACGGGTGAATGAGAAGCAACCTGTGAAGCACTGTGGATAAAGGCAAGTAAATAATAACTGCTAAGTTTTTTGAAGGAAGTTATGAATTTCTGCAGATGTGTTTTGTCATTCATGCATCCACAGGAGGAGGCCTCATTTTTTATATATTCACACGTTCATGTTTAGCGAGACCTGCAAACCCGACACTTTCAAATGCTGACTTCTCCGCCAAAGGAAGTTTGTTTCTGTCAAAAAATGCAATATTTGACCTAGTGCTACTATTTTGGAAGAATCCGTGTCGATGAGTCATTGCAGGTACGGATGCAGCTGTGCCTAAAATGACCATTTCTGAAAAGATCTAGATAATCTTCAGATTTAAAGGACTTTGTCTTCAGAAATAGGGAAAACTAATGATCTTCACACGTCCATGTCAACCTGGAGCGCAGTCGTCGGGGACAACAGTTACCCTGACTGTGAGACAAGCGAACAATGTTAACGTTTCCAGTTTTGACCCTGCGTGTCCTTGTTAACTCTATTGTGCTATAATAAATCATGTTGCCTTGGCTGCAATGCTCCCACACTTTATTGCCAATAAAAAATCAAGCGACTCGACTGGAACAACATGATATCAGATCCCAATTCTGACAATCAGAGAAAATTTCCAAACAATAATTTTGGATCAACAGCCGTTTGGACTGCGAATTTCATTTTGCTGCCCTCATCCAAAACTCAACCAGACTGTTACTGTTAGCAGCAAGCCAGCGCACACACACACACACACACACACACTCACATGAAAAGTGAGTGTGTGTTGTGTCTTCAGTTCTGGACAGTCCTCCTTAATGAGGAGATGGAGGACAGACTGGTTTATAGGGAAAACCTTCCAAATCCCATTACTGCACTAGTTAGTGTGTGTGTGTGTGTGTGTGTGTGTGTGTTTATAGATAGCAGTGTGTATTATTGTGTGACGTTTTTTGTGTCACTGAGTCTATGAAAGAGTGTGTTATGTGAGTTTGAGTGTGTGTGTCCCACTCTGTCCTCAGTAAACAGCGACTTCTCATTAAAGCTTTCCGCTCGGCTGCTAGCGAGTGCCGAGTCCTGGAACCTGGATAATCCACTCCCCAACACACACGCAGAATACACAGACACACACAATACACACACAGTGACACACACTAAAGCTCTTTCCAGCCTGCTGACTTACAGCCCTCGTATCAACTCAGTGGTCACCTGAAGAGAACAAAATAATCAAAGACGGAAGAAGAAGAAGGTGGGGAAGAGATAAGAAGTGGATAAAGAAGAGGTGGAGAAACAGGGGGAAGGGTGGTGAAAACAGGAAATCTGTGAGGAAGAAGAGGCGGAGAGCAAGAAGCAAGTGAGCATGAGAGGCTGAGGAGGACAGATGGACGAGAGGAGAGGGGACGCAGAGGAGATTATAAAGCCAGAGATGAAGACCGAAAAAAAAAGAGGTCCTGTGAGGAGTAAGGAGGAGAGAGTGGCCTAAAGCTGAAGGGGTTAGAAAGAGAAGAGGAGAAAGAAAACAGAGTAAATTAGGAGATCAACAAGATTAAGAGGAGGAGGAAAGCAGCAGATAAGGAGAATGGGAGACGTGTTAAAGAGAAGACAATCTTTTGCTGTAGAGGAGGGTGAGAAAAGGAAGAGAGGAAAGGGCATGAGAAAGGATGGAAGGAAGGGATGTAAAAGGAGACAACAAGGAGGAGGAGGACGAAGACAGTTAAAGAAGCAGGTGGAGGTGGCAAAACTAAGGAGAAGCTAAGGAGGTAAGAAAGGTGCTGGAGGTGTTGAGGATAAGAGTAGGTGGTGAAAAAGGGGAGAAGATGGGAAACAATAGAGGTGGAGAGGGAGGTGCAAACAGGGAGATTCTGTGTCGAAATAAAGAGCAGAGAAGAAGAAGGAGGTCAAATGCAACATTCTCAGTGAGAGAAGGAGGTGTAAAGGAGGAGGAAGATCAGGAGGAACTATGGGAACGGTGGTGTTAACAGCAAAGCCTGTGAGGGTGAGAAGGAAAGAGGGAGGACGAGATGAAGATGAGGGAACAGAGGTGGAATGGAGAGGTGAACATGAAATACAGAGGAACTAAGAGGCAGAAGAGGAGAAACAAAAGTGGAGAAGAAGAGGAGCAGGGCAAAGGAGAGGAGGAGGAGGCGGAGAAGTTGGCCGGAATGAAATGTCAGGAGGTGAGGGAGGAAGAGGAGCAGTTCTGCAGACAGATAAAGAGGCAGATGAGGAGCAGGATCGAGGATGAAGACAAAGAACAAGGAGTTAAAAAATTGGGGAGCAAATGGGCAGAGGAGGAGCCTGAAGCGGAGCTAAGGAAGAGGAGGAAGAGATAGCGAGGTGAGGAAGATAAAGATGACTGGAGGAGGAGCAGCAGAGGGAGTGGGTGTATTTGTTGTGTTAATCCTCTCCTATTAGCTGCTCCTCTGTGTGCTCGAAAGATTAGCCTGTTGTCTGAGCTCCAGCAGGTTGGGGAGCAGGGGGCCGCGCCCGCCCTGGCGAGACAGGCGGGGGTCTCCGACGGCGGGCCCGGCGACCCGCTGCAGGCCCACTGTCCCGCAGCTCGGCGAGGATTCCGCGTTAGTTTGTTTGTTCCGAGCACGGTGCTGAATAACCAATGAGGTGATGGATGGGAGAGCGTTTCCCTTGGCAACGGTTTAGAGGCCCTCCCCTCAATTAACCTCTTGGCATGGCTCACACACACACACACACACACACACGCACATGTGTAGTAGAGATAACTCGTGCATTGATATGCAAGATATAAAATCATACAGCCCATACACAGATTGGGTCAGGTTGAGGCTGCTGCTCATAATTCATAGCGCACAGGCCAACAAACACACACACAGTAAAACACACAGCTTAGTGCAGGATGCTGTATTTACAATTCGGGTCACACAGGCAGAGATAAAAACACACTGAGGCGAACACGGGTCAGCGGTGTTACCGGTGCTTCTAATGCAGAGCACACACACACACACACACACACACACACACACACACACACACAGTTTGAGGGCAAAGCATCACTTATGATGTTTGTAATGCTGAACACAGCTTGGTTTAGCACTGAACACACAATCACATCCACTGCACAACACACTCATATTTCACACTGTTACACACACACTGGACATTCAGCTGGCTGTAGATAAGCCGCGTAGGAGGAAACAAACACAAGAAGTAGACTGTCTGAACTTTCTGTTAAGATTGAGGAGCCTGTTTTTAAGCTTTCTCATTTGCCTGCCTGTGTTGTTTGTGTCTGACATACATTAGAGGACGTCCAGGCGTGTGTGTGTGTGTGTGTGTGTGTTGCTTCTGGTATGAATCCAGGCGAACATTAGCTCTCTATAACCCGGAGCATTTGTTTGTGGAGCCTGTTGTGTTTGTGTGTGTTGTACGTGGTGGTAGACGCCGGTTTTGGGGGTGTGTGCGACTGAGCCTGTGAGGCAAAATTGAGGGAGATAAAGTCTGTGAAGGGCTGCAAACGGCACCGAGGCAGGCCACCCTTCATATCACATCACATCACTCTGTGGGTGTGTGAGTTCTGCATGCTTCCGGGACGTGTGTGTGTGTGTGTGTACATGGAGACAGAACTGCGTGTGCGTTTAAATGTGTGTTTGTAAATGTGTTGTGAAAGAATTGTGCGTCCACAGTCCAGGGGGGAGGTCTTCTTCTGCTCTAGTTATACCGATCAGACACCAGCACAGTCCTCCATGGTCCACTTCCTGTCCATTTCCAGTTGACCTTTAACCCCTGCTGGCTGGGTTGAGGTCCTGAGGGTGTGTGTGTGTGTGTGTGTGTGTGTGTGTGCAAACCTCTGAGGCGCAAGAATTACATGAAGCGAAAACGGAGGGTGACTACTTAGAGCAGATAGAAGAAATACAGTCGATTTTGAATATAAAAATGACACTTTTCTCAAACCTCACGTTGATTCATTTGCTCCGATGTTTCTAAAAACTACAGACATAAGCTGTAAATATGTTTCTGTTGACAGTTAAGAAAAGATCAAATTAATCCATCTTCGGGCTCACTAGGGTTTACAAATCTGAGAGTGTACGTGCCTGTTTAGTATCGCTCAGTGCCAGAAATGAAGACCTCTCTTTTTTTAAAGACTGCAGCTACAGTTTTGTTGTGAAGAATCAAAGGCCTAAAAATCAAACTGAATTAATGTTCAGAAATTACAAACTGAAATTACAAACTGAAATTACAAACCAAACTACCGTGGCCGTGCTTTGCATTTGCAGTTTCTCTCACAACATACGATGTACTTCACGACTTCATGAAGAAGGCCTGGATCAGTATACGGCGCGCAGTGTCCCAGCAGTCCATTAATATTCCCAGTTGCTCTGTTCTTAATTTTCTTTTTCTTTTGTGTATCATCCTCCATTCTGCCTCTGCGACCTCCTAATTACCCCGCAGGGATCACAAAGTTTCATCTTCTCTTATTAAACTTAATTTGCACAGTGTGTGTGTGTGAGTGTGTGTGTGTGCATTTTCAGTCTGCACCAAGACAAGGAGACGCAGCCATGCGGTAAATTGTCCTTGTCATCTGTGTGTCACCAGCAGAGTCAGTAACCTTAACGAGGACTGCGTGTCCGCTCGTTCCTGCGCTTGGCGGCGGGGTCTCTGAGGGCCACTGTGTGGCGTTCTCATCTCGCAGTCGGGACGCCGCCGACCCACCGGGACGCTTCCCTCGGCGCGGCGGGGAGGACGCTGCTGACGCCCGAGCCCGTGTCGTTGCTAATTAGGGAAGCGGCGTGGACATGTTCTCTACCTGTGAGGGCTGTCCTTCTGCTGCTCGACAACACTCGCAGGCTGTTCACTCTGTGCCGGGCGTCAGCTGCTAAACACCTCTGCGACTGGAAAGTTCAACTGAAGATGAGCTGCTCGTTTTGTTGCCGAGCTCCTCGGCTTTCGCTGCTCTGCTCGAGGGCACCACAGACAGGAAAACAGGAAAATGCTTCTTGTGCTGCTGGTTGAACTGCTCTGGCAGTGTTTGTCACATTTGGCCTCGTTGGCATAATACGGATGAAATAATGAATGAAAATGTTCATGTAATGAAGTTCAACAGCGTCTCCAAAATATTTTTTCACGGGGTGAAAAAGAACTTAGTTTTAGTTGGGCGTACCTAAACTATTGGGTCACCGTAAATGAAAAAGTTTGTATTTTGAAGCGTTTAGTCTGTTTAACGCTGCATATTCCTTTATTGGACAATGAGTCAGTGCGACTGGGCTCAGGTGCTGGGACACTTTCTCCCCCGGATTTCAACAACAATGACGACGACTTTGTGGAACAAATGGCTTTCTCACTCCCTGTCTCTCCTGAAACCATGTTTTGTGAATGCAGCGCGTGTTATTTACACCTGGCTGAGATTCAATCACATTGTGTGACATTGTTCTGCATGCATTTACACCTACGCCACTATAGCGTATAGTCTTTTCCTTCCCCAGATAGGATCTCCGAACGCAGACTGCATGTTAATACCAGGTGGGGAAGGGGTCAGCGTGTTCTGCATGTCTGCATACATATGTATGTGTGCATAAAGGCTGTACGCCGTGTGCTTACTCGCACACAGCTCACCTCTCTCCTCGCTGCGATGCCTCTTTCACCCTCCTCTGTCACTCACAGTGTTTCCTCTCGCCGAGCCTCCCCCACACGCACACACACACGTATCGCTCTTCACAGTGATTTGATTCCGATTTCTTTACTTCAATCACTTTCTTGGATGCCGTCTTCCTTTGGCCTCTATCCCCGGCCTTATCTCTCCCTCTCTCTCTCTTCCTCTCTCTCATAGTGTCTCCTTTGTAAATGGATCCTCTGCCCTGGCCTGCATTTGCATGGGCGGGAGCCAATAAGGCGTTTGGCTGGGGGGACGGCTGAGAGAGAGGGGGAGAATCTCATTTCCATATATAACGAGGCCTTTACTGCAGGCAGCCAGGGAAACAGAAAACACAGGAAAATGGATTTATTTATGTATGGTTTTGTCAAAGATTTCCCCCAGCGCTTGAAGTCAATCCAGAAAGCCAATTATGTGTTGGATTGGAAGCGTGAGTGAGAAATTTCTTTTAATTTTATTTTGTCTTTTTAGCTGACAGCGCCTGTATATGCTCATAGAGGGGAGAATACGAGTGGATGAGGAGGAGGAGGAGGTGGTGGAGGAGGTTAGGGTGATCCCGGCACCATCACTTCTGCTTCCATGTCTCACTTTTCTCGCTATCAAAGCACCTCCCTTTCATTTGCTCCTTCCTTTTGTTGCACTCAGCTCCAGGCCTGTTTCTCTGAGAGGAGCTTTGGGGCGCAAGCGAACCATCTCCCCTTTGCTTTCACTATAAATGTCAAGCAAATGAAATGAAAAAAAAAAAGTTGCCGGGAAGCAGAAAGAGAGCAGAATGACTTCACATCAAGACAGCGGCGTGCAAGATGCATTTTTTTTTTTTTGGCGTCGCCACGAGTTGTTCTTTTATCAAACGTGACTATGAAGCAGAAGAGGAGAGAGAGCGAATAAGAAATAAAGGTATGTTATATTCTCCAGGATTGTTTTCTTTTTCTTTTTCTTTTTTTTTGCCTTTTCTAATCTGCGATGCAAAAGAATTAAAGTGTGGAGCCGAGCTGTTATCTCTTGCACGCAGCACGAGAGAGAGAGAGAGGGAGAATAGGCGAGAGCTGAATAATGAATCAAACACACTCCAAAGCCTTTTTACATTTCCTATACTTCACCTTAAATATTGAGAGGCCTACTTCTCAGCCCACTGCTCCTTTCAGGCAAGCAGAAAAGTGGAAACTTTCAAGAATTGGGGGCACGAAGGACGGAGGATCTCTCTATATCCTCTGTTTGTTTCTTTCCCAGGCCTCTGACTGATGTTGTTTTGCAGTTTTACACTCCGCTCGCCCACTGACATTTTGCATAATGTGGACCGAGCGACAGTCGGTTGAGGATGATCTAAGCAGCTGGACAGCTCGTGATGAATGCCGGGAAGTTGCAGCAGCAGGTTTGGGGGGGGGTGGGGGGCGTGTCGATGGATTGGCAGGGAGAGATGCTCCAGCTCAGGGTGTGAAGCTGTCAGGAGGCGTTTGTTTGCTAAAAAATTTGCGAACTGTGTCACGTTTTTCGTTAAATAGATCAGTAGTTCCCCCAGCAGAGCCGGAGCCAGGTTCTTACAAACCCCAACGTACAGACCACAAACATATGGTGACTCCACAGACTGCAGAACAGTGAAGTCACTCCTGTACGCTTCACGCATGGAGGGACATCTGTCTTTGTTGCAGAGAGCCGATGGAGGGCACACCGATTCAGATGTAGTAAAGTAAAACTGTGCTGCTGGTCACAGGCCTGTCTGCAGCTACACAGACAGACACGCCTGCCCATACACTCCATCACTTCACTGCAGCTATATGATGTTCACATTAAGTGAGCCCATGTTTTTATGGCCACACCTTTCCATTAAATGGAAATAAGGCTGATGCCTCGTGCATCATTTTAGACGTGTCTGAACAGCCGGAGTGTCACAGGCCATCTACTCAAAGCACTCAAAGGCAAATGGCCTTGTTGTGAAGGTGTAAAAGTGCAGCACTGCTGTCTGACACACTAATTCAGACAAACATATAAAAAAATATTTGTGAAGTCAAACAGTGCTTAAGTCAGATCTTTACTGAGTGAGGTAGTTGCATGTCTCATATTTCAAACATAAACTGCAGCACAAATGCCCTTTTGACCTGAAAAGAAAAAGAAATGATGAGTGACTTTAATGAAGTCAGATCCAGCTGACTGCCCCATAACTTGACATACATCTCATTGTTATTTTTCTTATAGAATTTATTCAACCACTTATGTATACTTACTGTAAATTATACTTAAACACTAGTACCTATATAACATTTCCAAGTTTTTGCTACTTTATACTTTCGTCGACTAAAAATCTAAATACTCACATCATTACTTTAGTCAATTTTCAGATACGACATAGATATAGTACAAAATGTAAACATATAAATAAGGACTCGTCACGGTAGGTGAAGATTAAATTTGATTAGATCACCTTTTCACACTGAGCTGATATTAATGCTAATACTGTTGTAGTGTTATTGAAAGCTGCAATACAGACGTTTTGGTGACAAAGCTCACTGCAGCAGGACTGTGGCACAGTAAGAACAGTGGTCATCCTAAAATCCTAGAGTTCTGGTTCGATCCCTGGATCCTCTGGTCACATGTTTGATTCAACTTTATTGTGATTACACATGTACCAGTACAAGGCAACAAGATGCACTTTATGTCGAACCAGAAGTGCATAAACAGCAAGTGCAGTATAAAGGTTAAAAGTTACCTCTAGAAAATATCTACAGAAGAAAATATCCATCATAATTACAGATGCTTTGAACATATTATACAGAGTTGTTGTTACTATAACTATAATCACAGATTTACAATACACGAGCAGATTCATCAATCGGATAGATCCGCTGCAGAGAAGCTCCCATACCAGACTGTGACACAGTTGGTTAGGATGCTCTCTATTGTGCAGCGGTAGAAGTTCACCAGGATAGCCGAGGGGAGTGGGTTTTTCTTGGGTGGTTTTAAGAAGAAGAGGCGCTGGTGAGCCTTCTTGATGAGGCTGGAGGTGCTGGTGGTCCAAGACAGGTCCTCCGAGATGTGGATCTCCACGAACTTGAAGTATGAGACAGGCTCAATGGCCATCCCGTTAACATGGGTGGGATCATGTGAGCCTCTTTTCTCCTGCCTGAAGTCCACAATGAGCTCCTTGGTCTTGTTGGTGTTAAGGAGCAGAATATTATCCACGCACCAAGTGGCCAGATGCTGAACCTCCTCCCTGTAGGCAGTCTCATCATTGTTGTTGATGAGACCGATCACTGTAGTATCGTCTGCAAACTCATTGATGGTGTTAGATCCATGCATGGGCTTGTAGTCATGGGTGAAGAGGGAGTAGAGGAGAGGGCTCAGCACACAGCCCTGTGGTACCCCAGTGTTGAGCGTGAATGTGGTAGAACAGAGGTGGTCTGACCTAACATGCTGACATCTGTTGGTCAGAAAGTCCATGATCACCTCCCTCTGCAACCCCCACTTAGTTTAAGAAGCAGGGTAAAGTGCTGTATAAGTGTAGTCCATTTACCATCAAATATCCATCCACATTAAATTATCATGCACAAAGTTTGGCTTCTCTAATTGGTCAGAAGGCTGAGCCTCACTCAGAAAGCTTGAATGGTGAATATCTTCACTGCTATTGTGTGAGTCTGTGACACAGCAGTGAACCCCTGTGCTTTAACAGACGTTTATGGAGTAGATATCTATAGTATAAATACATCTGGAAAAAGCTTAAACAATTTAAATGCAGGCTTTTGAATGTAACTACACAATTCTATTGGTGCTTTCACTTGGGTAAAACATCTGAGTACTTAAATACGTCACGTAAATACGTTGAATCAAATCTACACTGAACCACTGAACCCAGTCGTCTCCAAACTGACATGATGTGCAGCTGCTGGTTCGGTAGTTGCACAACAGATTTCTTTTATCGCAATTTAAACAATGGGGAGAAAACTAATAAGAGTTGGCTCTGCTGTACAAGGGAACTTGGAGCCGGCGACCATACCGCCCGACTTTAAGGGTAATAAAAATAAATCTTGCTGGTTGAGTATGAGCCTAAATGCCTCGTTGAGACAGATATGTCTTTGCAGCGTTCTCAGTGGCTCCGCGGGCGATTTTCAGTGAAAAACTGTGAACTTAATGGTGCTGCCGGTTTGAATAATGGTTTATAACGGTTCAAGGAGGTAAGAGCTGATGCACTGGCACCTAAAGCTGCTGCTGTTTAACATATGGCTAGGTGCTAATGGACCCCTCCAGACACTCGTGTCTCCATCGTTAACTGCCAGCAGTGAACTTCCAGCCATGGCAGCAGCAGTGACGTGAAACTTCACAGCCTCCCGGAGAAGATAATCTGATGTTAATTACCATGGGGTGCCAATAAATCACTCACAATCATGTCATAAACACGAAGGGCCCCTTCATGCATCGTTATAGCCTCATGGAGACGAGCGAGTGCACTTTGCATAAAAGTCCTTTCGTTATCCCGCCCTCATCATTTCACTTACATGGTGGCGACAGTCTCCGCCGTCTCTTTCTTCACATTCACTCACATCTCTGACTTCAAATTACAACGTGCCTCCAAACTGAAAGCGAAGCTCCACACAAGAGCCCCAGAAAGCAGCATAAAGGTGGGCAAGATGAGAGAAGCTGGAGGTAATTATGGACTTTTTAGCTCTTCGTTATAATCGATTGTTTAATTGATGCATTCAGAAACATTTCAGAAAGTGATTAGATTAATTTGCATTGGAATGATCCATCCTTCTACTTTCGATGTCCTCTCCTTGCCGTTTAGCCTGTGCAGCATGCACGTAAAACATCCTCGCTGAGTGATAGCAGAAAGTTTGGCGTATTTTAAACAGGAAATTAGTAAAGCTGCCTCCTAAAAAGTTAAGGAGCTTCAAAAACTTGCAAAACTCGACCAATTTAACTTTCACTTAGTTGCAGATCAAACCACAGGAAACAGCTGCAAGCTCCAGAAAAGTAGCAGCCATTTAATGCCAACTTACTACTGTCAAAGACAAAACAATGAACTTTATTCCACATCTGCGTAATGTGTGATTGTTAAATGTGAAGGACAGGGTTTGAAAAGAGTTGCATACTGCAGCTTTACTTTATTGGGTTTGTGTGTGTGCACCACTCCCGAGATTCTGTGCTCTGATATGTTGTCAAACGGTTTCTGTTGAATGATATATTTGCCATATCAGCTTTTATGTCGTGTTAAATGCAGAAATATAGCTCCACCGCAAACACTGCAGGAGAACTTGGTTTGTTCAGGGCCTCATCTCACCTTCGAATCTTGTTTTCGTCTTAGCTCCTCTTTTTCACTCTGACTTGTTTTTCGGTAATTGTGCTTGTGGTAAGAACTATGAGGGTCAAATAAAAAATACAAATTAAAATCTAAAATTATTTTCTTCCTTCCCGTCATCCCCCTTCCTGTATATTTCCATATCTAACGAGCGTGGAGGTGACTCTAACGACCTGGCTCCGGTCAGCGCCAGCCAATTAGAGCAGCTGAGGGAGACGAGCGTGCTCTGTCACAGCAGCATCTGAAGCTCACACTGTTCTCTCCCTCTGAACATCTGGTTTGAATCGATGTCCACCTGGTGTAGAGTTGATTGTGCTGACGGGTCTATTAGACACAGTGTGTGTGTGTGTGTGTTTGAGCTGATACAGGTAATGACATGGCAGCAGAAGGTACACAGGGGCTTCCAAAGCCCCCGTCCAAAGTGATCCACTGGTACCTGAAGTAACCGTGAACGCTGACAGATTTGTGTTCGGGAACTCGATGAGCTGCTGCTGCTGCTTCTCATGATGCGAGGCACCGACGTCCAACACGGCTGCCAGAGGGCGAGCTGATTAACACTTTACGGCCTCATTACTGCAACCACGCTCACTTTTGACTTTTTTTGTCATCTCTTCAGCTCATTTTCTCTACCAGTTTGGTCACTTTTTACCCCATTTTCGAATTTTATTTTCTCGTTTTTGTGATTTTTCCAAATTTCTGCAAACATTTGTGACTCTTTTAAAAAGGAAATAAAAACACTCTCTCCACACTTGGCCCCAGGGTCACCTGACCTCTTGAGACCTTGGGCCTGTGTCTGCTGAGCCCATTCAGCGATCCATACTTGATCAGGCAGCATTTAAAGAAGCATCCAGTTCTTAATAGACAAAAAAAAAAAAAAAACTTGAGGAAATAGAATAACTAACCATCCACATGCCACTAGCAGGCTAAAAATACCCGAATTGCCTCTCCAGTTTTAAGTTTGCAGTTTCCTCAAAAAAGTTGTTTTGCGGTGTGACACCTTCACGGTGGCACAGCGAGAGTGAAACTTTTAGTTAGTTGTTGTGGAGAACTGGCTCTGTGAGGGACTGCGAACTGTTTGGGTTCGTGCTCAGTCGCGTTGGACGACTTGGGTTATTTTGCTCATTAGCAGTGTGCCATTTGGCCCTGGACATGTTTTCCTCTGTACCACAAACAGACTGGGGTGTAAAAAGTGCAGACTTTTATCATGGAAATGTGTAGATCTCCTATTTCTGCCTTTTCTCTAAACAGAGCCGTAAAGAAGCAGCTGCTGTGTCAACAGTTCTGCGCCGCTGTTCTTAACTGCGCGGTTCAGACTTTCATCAGGAATAACCCCTCCCCACATAGACACAGACAATCGAAAATGTGGAAATGAATCTGCACCATCCTTCACCCTCTCCACTGTGGGTCCAAACTTTCTGCTTCATTTGAGCGCAGAGGAAGGAATTGTCTGCCACATCACATTCAGGGTGTAATGTGGCCCGGGGCAGTATTAGATTTAGCCGGTATCAGCCTTATTTGTTCACTTTACCCAGTTGAGTACACAGCGTGTACACGGTGTACAGTGTGACTTCTCATCCACTTAGCACTGTGCAGATAAGAGCTTTCTTTATCCTGCTTATCTTGCAGAAGATAAAACACGCTACGAGGCCGAGTGGAAATGAGATGTGGCGACAAAGCGCATCCTTAAACAGGGAGGTGTTTCTTCATTTCCAATAATGATGGCCTATATAGAGCGTGAAATGCTTCCATCTCAGTGTGAGAGGAAACTGCGTGTGTTTTTGTGTGTGTGTGTGATAGAAAGATTCAGCTGCATCATTTGAGTGTAAAAAGCGTTCAGTCCGAATAAGTTAACGCATCTAAATGAGCGAAGGGAAGGTTGCGGGGGGACAAACCTGAATCCCATTTTCTGCATCGCTTCACCTGCTCAGAAAGGTGCATATGTGTGTGTTTGTGGTGGCGGAGGAAGGGTGGGCTGATGCGCTTTTGACGTTCACCAGGCCAAATGTTTGACCAAGAGAGCGTGGACGGACGGCCACGCTTGCATTGTTCGTCGCACAAACTGCCGCCTGACCTCTGCGAGTCACTTTTAGTGGAGTTTTTACGTTTCTCTCCTCCCGCTGCTGCTGCTGCTGCTGCTCGCTTCAGATCTGGTTGCAGATGATGTTTCAGGACAGCAGAGTCACCGCCAGACTGCTGCCGAAAACTTTTACACTTGAAGATGAGTTTGGAATTTAAAATGAGCCTTCAGCTAGTCCTGGCAGAATGTGAGATGAGAATTTGATGGCAGTTAAAGGCTGAAAACGAGATGATAATATGGTCCAAAATATCAAGTTGAACCTTTGTGGAATAAATGGCCAAATGGAAGCAAAAATAGCAAGGACGTTCGCTTTTTGGAGAAGATCACGTGTGCACTAAAACATATTTCGGGCTTAAACATGTTTATTTTTGAACCGGACCCAACCCCAGTTGTTTTTTCTGATTTGTCTGCCTAAACTTGACCCTAGGTTTAGTTTTAGTTCCAATTAACAGCTTCTCAGCTATTACAACTGCAACTGTGAAAACTTCTTCTTAAATCTCAGCAACACAAGGACGTCACTGTGCGTGAACGTTACAGAAAGCCGACAAAATCACCCTGCAGCTTTGACTGTCTGTACAGAGACACAAACCACACTGGCAAAACTATAAAACCCCCAAAATTGAATCGGGGAAAAAAACTTCAGTCGGATGCCTTCATTAATAGAAAATGAGGCTGGATGATTGTGAATCTTTTAAGACTGGAGTTTTACTTTTGCAAAGATACACAAAGAAATTCACAGAGGAGGTGATGCTGCAGCAAAAAAGTCTTGCATCCACTGCACAGACGCTTCAGCGGGACCTATTCCTCTTTTAAAAACACCCACGAATAAACAACAGCTTTCAGCTTGTGCCTTCAGGGGTCGCCACTGCACAACATCTTCCGCACATTGGTTTGGCATTTGATTCCACACCAGATGCCCAACCCACCCATTTCTATCCAGGCTTGTGACATAGGTTGCCCTTGTTGGCTGCGTGGGGCCATTCAAACCCACAGCCTTCTCCCAACCCCATGCCCCACCACCGATACCCCCAAAACTCTTTATTTCCATCACATTGTTTCGGAATAAAATGGACTCTGCGGTCTTTATTGAGAAGGGTTGACTGGGTAACTGTATGTCTTAACAGTAGACAAAGACCTAACTGAAATCATGTTCCATTTGCAGAATTAATGTGAATTAGTGCTAACCCAGTCTCATAATTAAAGTTGTGAAATTTGTCCAACAGAGGTGGGTCCAGTATTAAAAGGGAAAACATAGGATTAGGACCCGCTAATACTCTCAAGCTGATTGACTGGTCTCAATACAAGGAGTTTTAATTCCAGGTTTAATTATGGACCCTACTCATGTTGGGGCTCTGGGTAATTAGTTCCACTCTCCCTCGCCCACTGCTGCCCCACCACCCCCACCCCCACCTTCAAGGGGAAAATGAAACAGAAAGACACATGTTCACTCTCCTATAAGAGAAAGTCAGGCAGCATATTCTGGACGTTTTGTCCTCAGCTTGATGGGATCAGGTTTCATCTCTTCAGTATTCCATTCAGTTTTACAGGACAGAAAAGGTTTTCATTGGAACTTTTCAATTATAATTCATGAGGGTCTGAGGGTTGGTGTACAGTTTTTGTCGTTTGCAGTTTGGGTTTAGTGTGTCAGCTTTCTTGATCTGTCAGCACGGTAGTTAGTATTTAGAGCCTTTGACCTTTCTCCTGCTTTACTGCACAAACGTTTTCATGTTGACCTTTGTGGGTTTCAGTTACCTTCTATCTCTTCCTAACTATAAAAGCTACGTCCCTTCTTCTACCCTAGCGCAAAACCAGAATTTTTCACTTAAATATGAAAACATCTATTCCACTGTCAGATCACAAGTCGTGTGTCTTTTTCCTTGAAATTGAGTTCTCCACCTTTACAGCCCACATGGGCCATTTGTCATTGGTTTGGTGAAATAGTGCCTCCACCCTAACCCTATGGCACCAAAATGGTGGGTATTTATGTTGGATTAAACCCAATGCAGCACAGAGTAAGTAAGTAAGTAGTTAGTCACTTCAAAGCATGAACGTGAACCTTCAACCCCAAAGATCGGATCCGACTAAATGATTGGCTTTGAGCGTGAATGTCTTTGGAGGTGTATAACCAACCAAAATAATTTCTCTAATTATAATTTTAGTTTTTATCCTTTTTAGCCTAAACCGCTATAAAACATTTGCAGGCCACCTGTTCAGTGACCCGCCGTCTGAACTTTGTGAGGATCGTCCTCCATTTACTGCAGATGCTGTTTTGATTGGCCATCAGCACATCCGCCCGGATGTTGTGAAAGGACGAGGACGAGCCAGTCAATCAGCGCTTGCTCTCGAATGCCTCGTGTTCCTTGTGCCTTTCGTCGCTTTCATGTTTCAAACGTCTTTGTTACAGAGCGACTGGCAGGTTTGTTTTTATCGACGGTCAGTGAAAACTCCTGCAGCCTTTGTCTCCTCTTTCTTCTTCTTCTACTCTTCGCTGTCGTAGACGTGGCAGGAAGCTGTGAAGCACCATGACAGCATTTTATTTTCCTTCCTCTCTTTTGCATTTTTTCTTTTTGAGTCGTTTGTGCCTGCCGGTAAATACGATGTTACACAAGCGATTTTCTGTTCCTGCACCGTTTCTTCGCTGGCTCCTCGAGAGAGTGATTAAAGGAACATACCACTTTATTATTTATTTATTTCTTCTAAATCACACACACTTTACATCACTGCCAAGCATTTTCCAAAACAGTTTAGGTTGCAGAGTTGAGCTTTACTTGAGAGTCTCTCAGTCAAATCCACACTGATGAAGATCTTTCAGACACTTCACAGTCTATTTCTTAAAGCGTTAAATCGTTAAATACATTAATACATGTAAATTGCATGAATTGAAGTGTGAAGAAAATCATTTTCACTGCAGCGCCTCGGAAACACACACGCCTGCCACAGAAGTGATACTAAAGTCAGGAATTAAGTTGAAATTTATCAACCGGAGAGAAAAAATGTTGATAAACATCACAGCAGTCTCAGGGTGGTGGTTTTAATTTGCCATCTAGGGGGTTCAGAGATTAGACACATCCCACTAGAAAGGTAATTTAAACATTGTATATATATATATATATATATATATATATATATATATATATATTTGTACATATTCAGTTTTAGACATCTTTGTTCAGTTTTATCAAGTAATTAATTTACAACAGTTAGACTGAAGTATTTGCCTTGGGAAACGATTCCTTCCTGACAGGGCAGAAGCTCGGTGGTAGTTTGGTAACGGTATGGCGGTCCGGCCGTGACCTCCTGGAGAACTGACGGATTCTGATGTGTGTGTCCAGAACGTGTTGCTGTGCATCACCGCCCCTTTATATGAGTCCTACACCGCTGGTGTGTGTCGCTCTCGACGTGATTCATAATGAATGCGAAACTTCAGCCTTTAGAAGTTTGAAGAACAATAATAGTCACCAGCGTGTCCCAGAGCTTCCAGCAGCATCATGTGGTCCGGCTTGAAGATTGTTTGGGGTTCTGGTGTCAAATCAAATCAAAGCAAGTTGTTTTTATATAAAGCCATATTACAAATTTGCCTCAAGGAGCTTTGCAGTTTATATAACGGCGACACTCTCTGATATTAAACCTGTGAATTAGATTAAAAACTTCCCAAGGCACTTTTACCTGGAAAATACAGTGAAAGGCGTTTCAGGGATAGCAATAGACAGACAGTTCCCCTCGTGGTTTTGGCACAAATACACACACGATTAGGCTTTGCCAATTCTAAACTACATTAACAAATACAACATGCCTGTAATATGCGCTTCAGCCACTAGATGTTACCAAATCCCATGTTTCTCTCATACTAACTACGCAAGGAGGTGGTAAATAACCTACCAAAACCATAACTATGGTATGACTGCGAGTGATAATGCTCACATCGGCTGGTTGAACTCCAAAAAGTATGATTTTTCAATAAGCGAATAATCATCTGATTACACGTGATAATAATTTTCGACAGCAGTGTAAAGACAAGTGTTGTAGCATCAATTTTAGTAACCTCACAAACTCACAGTCTTTAAAGTTTGATAGGATCAGAAACTTCCTGTGGTGTGTGTGTGTGTTTTAATGTGTGTATGCATGTAGTAGACATATGGTCTCTTTCTAAGCAAGATGCTGACGAGCTCTGCACTCTGCATCCAAATGAGCTTCAGTACACACACACACACACACACACACACACACACACACACAGGTAATATATGGCTTAATGTGCGCCCTCTGACCCCTCTGCAGTGGTGTAAATGTAAACAGACTATAAATAGAAAGACGTGTGTGTGTGTAACCAGCCGCTCTGCAACACTGATCTATCCCATAAGTCACTGGGGCCCCTGCTGCCTATTGATCTGGCAGCCCTCCCTGACACACACACACACACACACACACAGATACACACACTCTCATCGCCTGCCAAGTCGTTCACAGAACACCGTCCATACAGATGGTCGGAACTGATGAAGAGAGAGAGAGAAATACAATCATCAGCACCAACAATATACCATCTCATCCTCTTTCCCATCATTTTATTTTTTCCCCTCTCGCTGTCCTCCTCCACCTCCCCCACCCCCAACCCCCACCCCCTTTTCCCCTATTTTATCAGCAGTAGTTGATTGAAACCATCCCTCTTTGCAGTCAGTCTGAGCTGCTGCCAGTAAGTTGCAGGACTTTATTTATTAATTATCAGTGTCTTTGTTGACTGGGTCTCAAGTCGATTAAGGACATTAGTGGCACAATACAGTAACACCAAATTCAGCTGAAACCCTCTGCACTTCCTGCGTGAGGAAAAACTGGCTTTAACGATGAGTGCGGTGCATATTTTCTGTTTCAGTTTTTGTGAAAACAGCTTCTAAGCTACAAGCCTCTAAGTGAGTGTTTCCCGTGCAACTGTGGACTGACACCTGCACTGAACGGACCTACTGTGTGTGTAAACCAGCAGTTCTGGGTCCCCTTCAGTTCTAAATATAAATACATACGTAGAGAACACGTAAAAATAATTATAAAATATATGTATAATCAAACAAAATAAATGTTGTGTGTTCCTGTGTTTCTTGATCCAAAGTCATCAACTACGTCACATTAAGATAATCTGCCCAGTTACTCCATGATAACTTCACGTTGGTGAGCAGCAGTTTTCAGTATTGATTTTGTACAAGCCAGAAAGAAAAATCTGTGAAACTGTACTCATCACACATCCTCCCACCCCTGCCCAGCTGGGGAGGCCTGAGGTGATGTCAGTTCCAGACTTTATGCAGCTGTGAATGTAAATGCCCATTTAGTAGAGTGTTTACGGTGACCTTGTGTCGCCGTTGAGCCGCGACGTCACGGTAACACTGTTCATACGCTCCTGCTGTAAACCTGAGCGCACAAAGTGTTTCATATTAGACCCTCCCCCCTCCACACCTGGTGAGCTGGGACCTCCAGGCAGCATCTGCCTGATGAAGATCCCCAACAAGATTCAGGGCGTCTGCTCGCACTGAGCTACAGGGGGCGTGAAACATTTTTGTGATGTGCAAATGCGTGAAAGTAAAACCAATTGCGCAGATGTTATCACTTTGTGTATTTGCGTGGACGCACCGTGCCGTCCCTCGGCCAGATGCCACGTGGGGCAGCTGCCCATGTTGTTGTGCCCAGATCTGCATCTGACCAGAGGTGTAGATGTGTCACAAGGTATCAACGTCACATTCCCCAGAATGTGGAAAAGTTGTAAAAAAAATGCAGAAATGAAACAATAAAAAAAATCTATAACAACACAGGAGTATTGAGTAAATTTGAGGCGGTTGTGGCTCAGTTGTTGGAGTCAAAGTGTCTTTTAGGAAGACGCTGAACCCCATGTTGCTCCTCTGTTTGACTTCTAAGTCGCTTTTGATAAAAGCATCTACATTTAAATGTAAATGATACACAGCTCATAAATATATTCTGTTTGATACTGGCTGTATGTATCGACAAAGTTTCTCATAACAGGAAATGTTATGTACTGTACAGTGCATGTGGTTTAATGGATTCTGAACAGACAGAAGCTGCAGATGTATCTTGTATAAAAGGGAAAAAAACACGAGTACAGGTACAGTGCTCTCCTGTGAGATTCACTGTACACAACGGGCTTACACGTTTTCACAAACACACACACACACAGACGGGAGTTTTGGTTCAGGTTTGCCTTCGGGTGATCCGTGGATCTTTGAAGCCAGTGTGGTCGCTCAGAGACACAACGTCTCTGCATGTGTCTTCAAACTCCATCATCTTTTTTTAAACTTACAGCCTGAAATGCACAGTTTGCACCTGAATGCCAGAACCCTGGTGCACTACCCACAGATCTAATCCGGGTCACACTGTACCGGTACTTTCTGTGCACGCTGAACATCAAATATCAGAAATTCCTGCATAGACGTCCTCGTACCTAAAAGTGCCTTTTAAAATTTTTTTCTGATTCTGTCTGTACGTCATTCCCGACACTGATTATAATATTAAATGAGATCTGTTACGTTACACACATCTTCAAACAGCAGTAACTGACTCCTTCATACTTTACCTGCATATCTGACCGTGTGCCTTTTAAACACACACACACACACACACACACACGTACACACAGAAAGAGTAAACTTTGATCTCAGCAGGTCTGATCCTTCTTCCTCTCAGCTGGACACAAAGGCTCAGAGCAGCCAGAGATGCAGGGCGAGACAAAGCCGCGGAAAGAAGTGAGCAAGCAACAAAAGAAAGGAAGGACAAAGCATAAAAGGGAATGCATGTGGCAACAAAGTAGAAGCATGAAAGCAAAGGATGGAAAAGGGATAAAAATTAGACAGAAAGGTGGAGAAGGACGCTTTTTTTTTCCATTTGCAATTTCCCTGCCTCTTCAGTTTGCAGTTGATTTAAACTAAAATGAAAATGCTTTTTAGTGTTTTTCTGTATTATTTTGAATCATTTAATGCATTTTTGCATCAAAGGAAGACGACCCTGAACACAGAGAAAACCAGAAACAGAAGGTGGGCTTTTGTTTTACTTTGCGTGGAGGACTTTTATTTTGGTAAATACATGGTCTCGTGGCTTTGATGCAGCAGATTGTGTCAGTGCCTTTGGAGCTTAGGGTTTGACACCCGACGTAGGCGGTGAGTGGTTATCTCGGCGTCCCCGTGCAAGTCACGTGATCTGTTCCAAAGACACCTTGTCCTCTCCCTGCTGAGTTTCCTTTACGTCCACCTGGTGACATTATACATCGGTTTGAAGGCATGTTTTATCATTTTAACATTCAGGACCGAAAACTATGATGTTCAGGTTCGACCTTGGAAACGGGAAACAGAAAATAAACTCTTTGGAGCTTTTGATCATATCACATAAAATTCATCATCATTGTTCAATTGTCACAGCTTTTTTTTTTTTTTTTTCTTTTTTCAAGCACAGTAGGGACCATCCATGTTGTCTCAAAAATAATCTCCACGTGTTGTGAGCATCATTTCTTTGATCAAAAGCTCCCGAACAGCAAGTAAATATGTGCTTTTTGTGTTTTGAGACAGAATTATTCCTTTTCCTGTGCCCCAGCCAGACGTGTCACAGAGGTGAAGGAAACCCCTGGGTCGTGCGTTAGATGATAACACGATTTGTTATAAAAGAAATGAAAGTCTGTCCGCTGGACTCACTACAGGGTCGGCACTGAAAATGAGCAGTAAACGTCACATGTAAGTGGTAACTGAGGCATACTTTTTATGGACTTCGTGTTATGTTACTTTTTATTTTACTGCTTTTGTTGTAAATGAATCAGCACCTGTGACAGTTTGTCCAACAAATTTGGACTAAACTTGCTCACATTTAATCCAGTTTTAACTTCAGTGTTTCCTCAGTGGAGTATTTTAATACTTGTACTTCAACTTGAACACAGAATTTGTAGAATTGGTACATCCAGTTCTTGTGGTGCATGTTTTTAGGCAAGTGCTTGTATTTTTACTTGAGCATTGGTTTTGTGACACCTTAGTTTGAAGTGAACTGCAGAATCAGGAGATAACTTATTACATCGTAGGATATTTGAGGGGAAAACTCAGTGTCAGTATTGCCTGCTCACCGCTGTATGTTTGCTAAGATACTGTACAAATGACTAAAAGTCTCGTTCAGCTGTCTTGGGAGATGTAAGGAGTAAGTCGAGAAAAGTTGAAACCGATATTTTTAACCAGGAACTAATGTAATAAATACACTGGTTCTGGAGCTCAGCTACTTCAGGCTTATTTTCAACTCCATTTTTATTCTTCTATTTAATTTATTAGCCTCTGCGTTCGATGTCTTAAATAAACTTTACTCCCATTTTTACTTCTGCATAATGCACCAGTGTAGATCCTTTCGCAGCAAATTGTGGATGCACTGAACCAGTTTTTCCAGCATGAAGTTTAGTTGGGGAAACATCTTTCCTCCAGAGAGCGGCATCGCCGAGCTCAAGCCTTGATGCACAGCGACAGACTCGACTTCTGTAAGAGGACTTTTGCTGTAAGATTTCGGGGGGGCAAATGTCTGTCACACTTTATTTCCTCCATTAGGAAAAATCTTCATCAAACTTCATTTTGTCACAGAGTCAGACAGAGGCGTTTAACTGCAGCGTTAGCCGCGGTTTTCCGAAGAGTTTCACTCCCTTTTCCACATGATGTGTGAATCGGTTCCTTCCGCTGTGAGGAACAGGATAATACTATCGTTGAAGTCAGGATGTGCTCTGATCCACATCTCTGGTGTCAGTGGAAGTTATGCGTGAACAGATTAGAAGCGCTGTAGTTATAACTTTTGTATATGTTTCTCATTTTGCACGGGTGAACCTATGAGGAGATGGAGAATGTCCTCATCCAGGACAGGAAATAAATGACAGAAAATAAATGCTGAACTAATTGGCTGTTGTTGTTTTTATTACATATAATTACAAAAGGATTCTGGCATTTCTTCTTGCATAAACAAGAACACATTTCCCCTGGGATTAGGCTAAATTGATACACCTGAACGCAACACAACGCCTGTACAGCTTGTCATTGTGTTGCTGCTCCTCAACACGCCTGTCACATGTTGTTTTCCGCGGCTGGTCATACGTGTCAGCATCAATCTGTCTGCAGCATCACTCAGCCATGTAAGGAGGAATACGAGAAGGCATCAATCACGTTGCTGTGGCATGGAAACAGGAAGCCGCTGACAGTCGTCACGGCGAATACACAATCGGTTTGTGGTCATGAAAAGACAGAAATGATCAGTGAGGAAACATGAAAAGCTGCTGCTGACAAACTGAGAAATGTGCTCAGATAGGGAGTGTTAACAAGTCTGAATGTGTGTAGCTGTGCTAACAGTCCCAGGAGACGGCAGTGTTCATTACATATCAGAGAACCAGAGTAAAACAGGTTGGATTCATTTTTCTGTCCCTCAGCACCAGTGAGGCTAAACATGTGAGGTTTGTCCTGAGGGTGTAAGGAGACGAAAGCTCAGGTACGGCTGTGGTTTTTAGGATGTCTCCGACTCAGACTTTCGGTTGTGTGAATGGATTTGTGCTCGGGGGGGAGGGCGGGGGCTATTTCATCCCATCAGCGAGTACAGACTGCGCTGTAGACGACTTTCAGTGGCGAACGAAGCCGTTCAGCCGCTACGAGTCAGTAAATTAGAGTTTCTCCTATTGATCAGGGATCAATCAGCCTCCTTTACACGCGATGACGTTGCCAGTCTTAAAGCTCAAAGCTCTGATTAGTCATTAGTTTTTATGCACAGAGGGAAATGGGCATTAGTCAGCACAACAGCAGAAATCAGATGTCGGAGCTGAAGGAAGTCTGAGGTTCGCCGCACATATTCTGCCACATATTCACTCTCATAGACTAAACCACACGTGTTAATAGCAGTGTGACTTTAATGTCGCCGTGTACTACGTGATTTGTAATCCGTGACGTAGATTCAGCACATCACCTCGTATGTGTAGTAGATGCATTATTGGTATGATAACTGCACACGAGGTTCAGCCTGTATCACTCTGTTTCCACATGTGCTGTGGACAGTGCGTTAGTTCTGTTGCACCTACTCGTTAAACTCAGACCATGGAATAAATGCAGTGATACTAATACATATTTTGTACATGTATATGTACACCTTTGTGGCATATGGCCTAGTTTTCTAGCATGAAATATGTATTTAGTACGTGTAGTATGTTTTTATTATGTGGTACCTACTACCTAATACTCCTGATCGAAGTGCATATGGCGTATATATATGTATATATATATATATACATATATATACAGTCCATCGCTTATTTCATCTATTACATTAGTTCATGCAGTACATGTAGTATTAATATATCATATAACTTAATGTATAAAACATTTCATAAATATCTAATAATAATAAATATTTTAGTAGCCCTTTCCTACATGCTGCTTAACTACTCCATGAAAAAAATGATGTAGAAAAACTGGTGATTTAAATTTTGTGAAATTTTATTGATTAGTTTGAATTTAGTTTGTTTACAGTCAGCTTCACTTGTGTGTCGTAAGTGCGACATCAGGGCACACACACACACACACACCGCGCCTGAGTGTGAAGCTGCACCTCTTCACGCATTTTCATAGTGACAGAGTTAAAAGGCTGTGACGTCCCATTAATAAGCCTCACCCCCCAGTGCCCCCCCCCCTTCCTCATGATCCCTAAATGCATCCTGGGAAATGGCAGCAGCAGCAGCTACAGCCCCAGGCTGCGATGTTGCAAATTTATTCACTTTTGTAGGATAATTGAATTTTTCCTTCATAGTAGGCCGATTCCACAGGGGTGTAAGTATGAATATGTGTGTGCTCTTTTTCCCCTTTACACTATTAATAATTGACTAGCTGGCATTTCTTTTTTCTGTTCTGTGCAGATTTCTTTTACCTCGCCGCTAATTCTGTCCTTTGTCAGATGTGAGCTGCAGGTTTCTCAGATTTTTGATTTATTTCTTGATGTTATTTACAGTCGGGACAAACTCAGATGCGTCTGTTATGCAGAGGGTCATCGAGCTTGGTTTACTGTCTCCGCTTCCTGTTTGAAATGTGAGTGTGTGAGGCAACATCAAGTGACAGGCGTAAACAGGAACACTTTAAACCTACAACATGACTGATTGTTTGATGCATGGAAAACAACATTGACAGGCCCGTAAGTCCAGGCTCACAGTCAATTCACACACGAGACACATCTCCCCATGTCTGCAGAAACATTAAAGAGAGAGAAAAAGTTTTTGTTTTACACAGTTGATGGTTTATTATAGTTCATCAGATATGATCACATTCTACAGTGCTCAGCGTGGTTTGATGAATATTAACAACGCAAAAGTCCTGGAAAGAGAGGGTTCCCAAAATAGATTTCCAAAAGATATGCTGCATTAATATTATTATTATTATTATTATTATTATTATTATTATTATTATTAAACAGTTTAAAGCCACAGCCATAGATTAATGAATATTAACATTAAAAGTTAATGTTTGCTCTACAATTACATGCCAAATTTTGTGTGTCAGCTGCTGTTGCTGTAAGCTGAGCTGAGTCTTTTACGAACTGATCCAGAATCTGCAGGAAAACCACAGCAACTGTACAAGTTCATTGTCCTATAGAAGAGGGAAAGTCACACCCGGGATGGAGCCGCCATCTTGTGAGCTATGCACTCAGCCTGCTACAGTGGTTACTTCATTTTACCTGAAAAATGAAGTATTCATTCGTTTCTCAGTCGCAACAGAAAATGCCTAAATGTAAAATTAAAGCAGGCTCCAACTCAGCGTTTGAATGACACTGGGCTCCTCACAACATGCTGCATTTTAATACAAATTTTACGCATAGTGACAATCGAATTGTCTATTTCACATTGACTTAAGGTGCACGTCGCATTCTGGAATAGACATGGAGTCAGAGTTATTAGTATTTACGAAAGTCATGAGCGCTGCGGCCTCACAGCTGCAGCTGTGGGTTTGTGTCCTTGGTCGTCTGTGGCCTTTCTGTGCGGAATTTAGATAAATCTTGTATTTCAAATGTAAAAACAAAATCACATCTTGTCACTACTTAAGCAAACGGACACAACATTGATCTTTTAGCAGTAGGAATATCAATATCAGTGTCACATATTTTGGACAGTAGCACTTAGCATCCCTTCCAAAAACATATTAGTAGTTTCAGCTTAGTGCTCCGGATACGTCATGTTTAGAGGACAGGGTTTTATTTAAAACTGCTCATCCTTATTCAAGAAAACGCAGAACAACCTCAGACTGTCTTCTCTGCTTCTCTGACAACTCGATGCTGAGCTGGAACAGAGGAAATGTAGTGTGGAGTTAAATCTGGCGACAAGAGCTTGTGCGCGGAAACTTAAATGTGCCTGGAAACGACAATCTAATAGAATTATTGGCTGACTGGCTGGTGATTTACCTCGGTAAACGAGACAAAAGTTGCAGTCAGAGTCGCTGGTTTACAGTGGGAAGCGCCTCCTGCATAAAATTACCAAAGTGAGACCTAGTTTGTTAAAAATGAGAGTGAATTTCCCTATAAACAGATGCAGATGTGCTGCGGCTGCCAGCTCTGAGCCCGGCCAGCTTTTGTGTATTCAGGTCAGTTTGTGCATTCAAAGCAAACACAAACCATGTTCCTCTGCATCTTTAATGACCTCTCTTTCTGTCTTTCACACATACTCGCTCGCACATTCTCTCATACACAAGCACACGCGTCAGGGTGCACTGGTCAAATATTAATGTCCAGGAGAAGCTGCTGTGTTATTGTACTTGATATAGCTTCAGGCACTTTCTATTGTAGCTGCTTTGGTTTGTTCTCAGCTGCCGCTCTCAAATACAAAATGCTACAAATAAAAAGTTTGGTTGGTTCTCTTGGCTCTCGAGCTACAGCACCAGTGTGATGTCTGGGAGGTTCACCTAAAACTATTTTTATTAACCTGTTCACCCGAGGCTAAAAAGCCTGTTGGCCGTTAATTAACCAGAGCTCGGTCCGTTTTCCTGCACAACTCTGCACCTCCTGCACCAGGTCGGCTGAAATCTTTATAAACATACAGTTCAGGCATCTGAGGAAAGAAACACCTCCAGTTACCGAAACAGTGACACAGTGACCGGATCCTAAACTTTGCAAAGGCGTCAAATACTTAAGTATAAATGTATCTGCAAACCCTTTTCTTCATTTAACAAAAGAGGCCAAACATTTTAATCTATGGACAGACAGCTTAAAAAAAATGTTCCCAAAAATGTAAAAACTAGTTATGGTTTAAGCAACATTTTTATTTGAAAAATTGCAAATTAGACCTGGTAATTAGTTCTAATGATCAGCACAGTTTATGGTTTGATGATCAGTGCTCATCATTCTTCTCCAAACGTATATTGGAAGGACAATGTCGACTAATGTGTCTTTGCTGGACACTGAGAGCTTTATTTGGTTTGCACAGTCAATCTGATTAGACACAGGAAGTACCTGACAGCCACGCGTTCCAAAACTTCTGCTCATTTAAAACTTACAAAAGGTGCTACTGTATGTATCTTGGTGTAAATACCATAAAATTAAAGCTGACACTTTGAACTTTCGTCTCCTGTGCTTCAGTGTCAGCAAACACAAATGGATCGGCATTGCTGTTCCAATATGTACACAAGAGCACTGTTTGTGTACCAGGCAACACAAAGCGACACACACACTTGCGCGCGACCTTGGGGAACGCACAAAAAAGTGCGAACTGCGAACAGTGAGGGTTTGGCTCGTGTCCTGCAGAGTGAAACTGTTCCGGTCGCTGCTGCTGCTGCGGGGGTCACGACCACGAGCTCAGAGTCCATGCAGCTGCTTTTTGATCTGCTGGGAAGGGATTTTAAAACGCCCGAGTTACACCTGATTCAATGGACGGAGGCTGCAGTGCAAAAGAGACGTGGGTGCGTTTGTGTAGAGATTTTGGATAAAAGTGAATATGGTATGAGAAGACATCAAATAGGAGCTTGAGATTTTATTCAGATGTGCTGCCTTAAAGCAAATGGAAGAAAGGAAGCAAAGAAGAAAGGAAGTCACGAACACAGACATGAAGGGACAAAAGCAACAGAGGTTGCATCACAAGTAGGAAGGAAAAAGGAAACCAGACGAGAACAAAGGCAGGTATAAGGACATGTTTTAAAAAGTTACTTGACGATTAATCATCACTGTTTAATTGAAAAGTAGAGTTGATGGATGCAAGAGAGAAGGACACAGAATGAGAAACGAAAGGAATGAAGGAAGAAATGAAACAGCAAACTGGACTGTGAATTTTGGAAATAATACTGTGTAGCATCCAGCGTTATTGCCTGATGATTGCATATCAGAGTTTGGAATAGAACTCATATCACCTCGTATTTGGAGGAGAGAAGGAAAAACGAAACGAGAAACAAAGGCACACAGGACAATAGGGAAGTGGACGAGACAGAAGAGAAGATGGAAAGAAGGTGGAGAACGTTAAATCAGATTTCCTCATTGGGTGATACGAGTTTGAAATTGAATTCAGAGTTTGGAGAGTAGAGAACGTGAACTGAAGAAAGAATAAAAAAGAAGAGGAGAAGGACGATGAAGATGAAGATGAAGATCAACAGGACAAACTAGGAACTATGTAGAATTCCGACAAATCAATTAAAATGCACAAATTCCTTTATCTAAGTCCACCGGGAAAGGGAGGAAACAGGAAATGCAGGAGCGCGTTTTGTACAGCGGCAGGAGACTCCTGAACACACACACACACACACACACACACACACACACACACACACACTGCACAGCTGTAGAAGCCCTTCCAACATGGCAGCCCAGGACTCGGAGAGGAGCTGAAGGATGACCGACCTTTCCACGCCTTCCTTTGTTCGCACACTTTGGCTCCTCTGTGGCATCAGATAAACCCTCACTGTCCACGGTGGACAACGCCACCCTTATGTCACATCGACTCCTCTGTCGTTCGGTAAATTCAACGCTGGGGGGCTTAAAGCAGGAAATGGATTTATGTGTCGCAGGAAGAGGTTGGAGAGAGTGTGTGTGTGTGTGTGTGGGGGGGGTCATTTAAACATGTCAGTCAATATGTCGATGCCACCGGCAGGGGTAGAGCCACGGAGGAGAGGACACTGAGGACGCTGCCGCGACTGGTTCTGTTAAATAAATGGGGGGGACCAGAGCGAAAAGTGTGAAGCGAAAACAAAGCAAAGGCTCTTTTACTTCTGCTGTGAAGTTTTTGTTGTGTCTTCAGAAGCAGTCGTGAGGTGGATTAATTTTGGATTTGGTAAACGAGTTGGGGGGGGGGGGGAGTGGTTGTCTGTCTAATAACTTCTCAGCATTAGGCAGGAGAGGGGGGCAGTTTGGCATCTGAGAGCATCAAATGTTGATGTTTGAAAGAAAAAAAAAACAATTTTCATCTTCATTGCTTTCTCCTGCTAATTAGTGAAAGAACGGATGACATTTAAATATCCAATATCCTCTTTTTTCTCTTTCCTTCCATCTCTGAGATAAATCTCTCTCCTTTTCCTTCATTTTCTGCCAAATCGGACTTCTCTTTAGCCCCCCACCACCCCCTCCGTTTCCTCTCTTATTTTCCTCCACTTTCATCTCCCCCCACCTCCCTTCGCCTCTCCTCCCCTTCGTCCTCTTTCCCAGCTCTGTGTCGATTAATTAATTGCCGGCTAATTTAATTTCTCAAAAAGTAATAACTTGTTTAAGCATGAATAAAGACTGACAAGGCAAAGTTCTAATCTGCCCAAAGTTTAATTAGAGCCGGCAAGGTTTTCACACAGAGCCAGACTGGGGGGTCAGAGAGAGGAGGGGGGCAAAGTGATGGAGGGAGAGGCAACAAAGGGAAGAAGGATGGTAGGAAGGAAGAAGGTGGAAAGGCAAGGAAGAAGGAAGGAGGAAAAAAAACATCTGTTAAACGGATCGTATGGATTCATGTGTCAAATAAATGTCTCGAGCTACATGAAGACACTTATCAGTGTAGTGGACAGTCGGCAAGAGAAGCAAAGAGAAGAGCTCGTCATATTTACTATGTATCATAAATAACATGAACATGTGTAGAGACGTCTTTTTTAATGAATCATTTCGTATTTAACAGCACAGATTATTTTTCAGTCTTGGACGTGGAGACAGGGCACGGTTAGCCGGGCTTAGTGTAAAGATTGGAAGTAGGGGAATTCACCGTGACCCTGTGCAAATGTGAAAAGTGCAGCTACAGGACCAACGACTGTAACGCTAATTAAGTCACTGGATCCAACAAACTAATGGCTGCCAACTTACACGACTGTAAATGAGTTTTTCTGTTGTGTTGAATCAGAGCAGAAATGTATTAATGCCGCTCTTTTGTACATGTGTGCACGCGGCTGGCTGCACTGATGTGCACTGAAACAGCTCAGACGGCTAAGGGGCGGTTATTTTTGGTACAGTCTGTCTCATTCATGGCGTGGGTGAGTCAGTGAATGAAATGTGAACGGCTGACACTTTATGTCTCTTTGGTGATTGTTAATTCCGGGCAGCATAGACGTGTAGCTGCGTGACCTCACAGGTAGAAGGTCCCCGGTTTGAATCCGCCATCCGCGGCGCGGCTGCGGCCTTTCACTGTGGCGTTTTCTTCCTGCATGTTGTCTCTGTGGCCGCGTGGGCTATTTTTCCCCTGGTACTCCAGTTTCCTCCCACACAAACACATGCGGTGACTGCAGCGTTCAATGCTGACTTTGAATCGCCTGTAAAGGTGTGAATGGTTGTGTGTCTGCGTGTGTGTGTCAAAGACCAATCTGTACAGTATTTACCCCACCTGTCATCCAATGACAGCTCAGATTAGCTCTCACCCTCCATGGCTAAACTAAACAGTAAAGGTGGTTAAGATAATGGGTTGACTATGGGTTCTCTTTGCTTTAATCATTATCTGAGCATGAATATGTCAGGAATATTCCCTTGTTGACAATTTTTATCACTCTACAGGTGTTACTTCCTCCCTCTGCGGGCTATTTTTGTCTGGCAACATTCAAACATATGTTTTTTATTGAGCAAGTGCTAAATTGATTTGTTGTTGTTAATCACCTTCCGTGTCTTAACCGTAAAATACTAGATCGACCTGCCAGTGGCTTACGTTGCATCTACCAATGGCAGATGTTAGGCTTGACATATATGATATACATTTTTGTTATCGCGATAAACAATATTATCAGCCCTTACAAATTTGCAAATCATCAGATAACAATATTGAGGTCACTAAGTCCATAGTACAATTAGTGTAACAGGCCCAGGTTGTGCACATGAAGACATTTTTCATTTGAAGGGAAACTTAAAAACAACTCATCACTGAATTGTATATAAAAAACATATATTTGATTTATTTTTCTTTGGCTTCTTAACGATTATCTCAAACAACTCTGCGTGAATAGTGTGTTATTGTCGTCAGTATTGTGTTGTAAAGTAAGAGTAGTTTGTAGGTTTGGAAAGCTGTTGCAATTCCTATTGCTAAACCACCTGTGAAATCGTTATAGGAACACTTTGTGCACACCACGAGTGTGTGTGTGTGTTTGTGTGTGTGTTAACATTAGTGAATACAGGACTAGTGAGGCTGATGCATGTCCAGAGCCACATGTGATCACTTCACGGTTGGCAGACACAAAACTGTGTCTGTCGGATTCCAGCCAGCATACAAACCCAACGCGCAGTCAATGTATGGCAGCTCGACGTGACTGATGCTTTCTGTAGTGCGCTGACAGATAATGCACTTTAATGCTGACAAATAGGGATGGTGGCGTGTCCTGACGCCGGTTAGAGAGCCGGCCCGTGATGACAGTGTGCATGTAAAACAATAGAAAGCAGTGGTAGCAGTGCCTGGGTTAGACCATCCTCTGTAGAAAAACACGACAGAACAGGCTGTTTGTTCAAACATAATGTGCATGTTCCTACCACAACACGGTCATAGAAACGACTGATGTCTGAAAAATAAAGGCTGAAATTGATGACAATTCACAATTGTCTGAAATGTCAATCTACCGCTATCGAGTCAACTACGGAGTCTCTTTACAGCTGGCGGCGATGAATGAGACAAATGAGGGAGCGAATGCAGACACAAACCTGTTCCTCCAGTTAGCAAAAGACTTTTCCGACCTGACTGACTTCCATGCTGTGACCCTGGGTTGCGTAGCTGTGGTGATTCCAGATCCTGGAAGTCCATCTCGACCTTCTACTGCACGATCACAGCTGCAGTTGATCACGTCCTGCAAAGATTCCACATGATCACAAATTCTGAGTATCTGAACACGTTCTCATATATCGTACATATATACCTCTGATCCCAACAGCATGGCTTCGTGGTACCAAGCAATTCAGCGGTGTATTTCTACTACTAAGGTATTCTCTTGCGAGTGTGGGCTGTTGTTGTCACTGCTGATTGCGGCGGGGGAAGTGGGAGCACGTCACTCGCTTTCTCCTGGACATCCGTGAGCGTTCAGAGCAGCTGCACCTCCTCTCGCTCTATTGTTCCTATAAGATAAATTGGAGCCATTGTCATCGACAGAGGAGAAAAGGCATTAATTGAAGGTTTTCCTGCTGCAGCTTTAAGCGCAACACGAGCACACAAAACCCAGCTTCAAAGTAATTAAACACATTAACACTTCAAGCAGAAGCAGAAAAGAAGAAGCTCTCTTTTGTGTACATTTGCTTTCATTTATCACCCAGGACTGAACAGAGAGAGAGAGGGGAAGCACGAGGATTTAGCATATCTCTGCGACCAAAGTGATGGAGCAGAAAAGAAGAGGAGGAGGTGGAAAAAAGGGAAAGAGAGAGCCAGTCCGCCCGGGCTCTTTACTCTAGTCGACAGCGTAAAATGTCAGATACTCATCTGGAAATTATTTCCATTTCATACCACTGACATCTTCCCAAGTGGGGACTCTGAAATCTAATTAGTTTGACCGGAAAATGGTGACCAAGGTAGCGGAGTGTATTATGCAGAGAGAGAGGCCGTCAGGGCGAACGAGGGTCCCCAGGGTTAACTGGAACTCAGGAGTGCAGATAAGGGCTACGGGGGAAAAAAGCTCGGGAGGGCTACTCCATTTTAAAAAGCCTTGACTAATAGAGGCGAGCTTGAATTCAGCGCTACGCCCCTCTGACAGAGCGCCGCAGAGCCTTGCCGAGGGTCCACGAGACAGAGGAGAGATATCACGTCCTCCTCCAGGGGTTACCCCAGAACTTTTCAAACTTCCTGTAAGTGCTGATGGAAAACCGGATGGAGTACGAGACCACTGGTGCAGCCGTGTGTGCTTTGGTTACACCAAAGACTGTAGACACCTCACACGAGGTCAAGCGTAAGTGCAGGCCGGTGACTGGGATAAGCCAGATGTGTTGGACGCCTTTCCACTATCCAAACCTCCACAACCTTATTGTTCACCTTGCTACATAAAACACACTTTTCATTAAGGTTGACATCGATAATAAATTGTGATGGATACCGTGCTGCGTTGTCATGGGTCTTACTTCTCTCCAACCGGCTTCGGGAATGAATTGCTGCAACTAAATCTGGGGTATTACTGAGGAGGTGTTACCGCGCACACGCTCCAGGTACTTTCAGGCATTGGCAGCAGTGCTGTTGATCATGATTAGTGAAGCAAATATTTCATTATATCACAGCGAGAACGAGTGACACGAAAACAGAGTCGGGCAGAAAAAGGGAGACAAATGAAAAAAGATGAAACAAGATAACTGAAAACCTAAAAGCCACAGTGCAAAATGTTGAAGAATTGTGGGATGCCATTTTGTGTCTTTGACCATCGATATTTTCTTTCCTGTTTCCTTTGGTCCAGAAAACAGTTTGATAAAATAATTAGTTGCTTCTTAAATGATAAAAGCATAAACCCGGTCCTTTGTGCTTCGGTCATTAATGAGAATCGGGGCAGGAGTAACGGCTGAGTCAGCACTCTGATGAGCCTTTGATGATGATGTGGGCTTGAGGTGAGCAGGAGCATCTCGCTCATGTCCACCACCGGAGGAAGGCCTTATTAGCCCAAACCGGTATTGATCTTACTTCTTAGCCACAACCCGCCCCTAACCACCCAAGCTCTTCCTCCCATCGTACTCGCCAATTAGCTCCGGCTCAAACCGGAGCCAATTAGTTCTTGTGTGTAATTAGGACGAACATGACCCCCATCAGCCCAACGCTAAATTCTGTGATTAGAGCCACAGATCGCTGCGCCAAACACAGAATTGCTCTCTGATTTTTATCAAAACACTGTGAAGTCGTTGTAATACCCTGAGTCACATGTGGAGTAAACCGAGTTTCATTCACAAGATTGAAAAAGACGCCAAAAAGCGAAATGCGTTCATCTTAATTACATTACGCTGCAATTATGTCTTTGTTATTATGATATTTGTAAACTTGGCGCGTGTGACATATGCGTGACATGACTCGAGCGCTTTCATTGGAGGTGAGGCGTGAAGCAGACAGGTGCTACTGAGGCAACTGTTGGATCCCATTATAGTGTGACTGGAGTGAGTGAACAGAAGGGGAGCTTCAGGTTTATCTGCTCTTGTGCTCGTAAACATCACCTGTTCAAAGATGGCTCCCCCGAGAGAGACGCCGCACTCTGACGAGTGTCACAGAGCTCGAATATGTGACAAGCACAAACAGACAGAGTGGTAAGTCTTCCAGGAGGAACATCTGTAAGCCAACTCTGGAGGGTGAGCGCAAACAACGGTACATTGTTGACACGACACATTTTCACACGCACGCAGCAGCGGCTGGATTCTAAAGTCCTTTCAAAATAAAAGTCTGTGAATAGGCCAGTTTATTCGAATGACAACAGGCAGAAAGTCCTAAAGGGAACTAATCGCGTCTTGTGCTTTAATGCCATGTATTGTGAAACCCATTTTCACGCATTCCTTTTCACTGTTCAAAAGTTACAGTAATATTTTCCATGGAAATATAACATGGAAGCAAAGCAAAGCCACAACTAAAATTATGAAGCCCCACATATGACCTATTCATCTCTGCAACATTTCTCCAGCTTTTCAGAGCTCTCACACACACCACCCAAACAGGTATTTGTCCTACTCGCAAAACCCGAAGCTTATCCTGCTTCATTTGTACACAAAACTAGCTCCACCTGTGCAACGAGGCAGCGAAAAACGCAGCTTTACGCTTTTCAAGACTGAATCCA
This sequence comes from Channa striata, assembly GCA_033026295.1. NCBI lineage: Eukaryota > Metazoa > Chordata > Actinopteri > Anabantiformes > Channidae > Channa > Channa striata. The sequence goes on along the minus strand of CM065173.1, from coordinate 5,349,446 downwards.
CTTCCTCCTTAATGAGGCTAATGGCTCGTTTTAAAATCCTTAGTTTTTTTAGCTCAAATTGAAATGATCTTTTTCTTTCCCACTTCAGTGAGGGAGACATGCCAAAAAGTGATTTTCCAGTAGAAATTCATTGTTGCCATAAAACCTTGAATTAAGACAACACGTGAGAAGATTTAATTGGTCTTGAATTCTATTTTAAACATCCAATAATGTAGTTTTGAAAGTTTTAACACCGTACTGCATAACCTAATACTTACTAAACTTATGAGGTAACGCGTTACTATTAAAAATGTGTATGAAAAACAATGTAGCAAGTGAGTGAAGTGAGGGAGATTCAGTAAAGCACATTAGCCACAGGCTGCTTCTATAACGGCCACTGTGTCGCGCACTAATGTGACAACAGAGGGAAAGGAAAAGATGTCCGTCAGTGTTTCGTGCTTCGTCACAGATCTGACAAAATGATGCCACAGAGAGTTTTCCATAATAAGAACACTGAAGCTGCCAGCTGTGAAAAGTGGATGAAGAGAGTGTCCAACAACAATTACAGACACAAAGTCAAAGTCGGAGGTTAGATTTCCTAGCTGCTGTATGACTAAGTTTGCCTACAGGCTGTGGTCCAGCTGAGCTTGGCTGCTGAATCCTTCGTCTGTTGTTGTCGAAGTGAGTCAAGTTTAGGGTTTGTTCAGCCATGCAGCTCCGAGGGCGCCCGTGCTCTATAAGCCTCCTGCTGACACGACGTTCAGAGGCAAAGCACTTATTAAACAGCCGCTCCGAACTCAGCAGCCACTCGCACATGACTTAACATTTTGCAAGCTCCTTGCTTTTTGCATGGGAAGTGCTTAAAAACCGAAAATACACGGCAAAGGCAGCCGTGAGAATGTGGGGAGGGAAAGGGTGGAAAAAAAGGAGCTGGGAGCGTGGTCGCAACTCAGCACTCCCCGGGATTAGAACGCACACATCAACCCGCAAACAGACAGAAAAGCCGACTGTAGCTCCTTTTGCAAAAAGGAGGCAATGAATTTCAATTATGCATGAAGCAGAGGGCATTTTGAGAAATAAGCGCCATTTCCCGGGAGGACCGGCACCCCTTCCACCTCCTGCAAGCCTCCAGCCTCCAGTATCAAAGAATGATCTAATGTCACGCACAGAAGAAAGGTTACTTTCTGCATACGCATTGATATTTCTGCTTCCATCTCTGACCTTTTTCCACTCTAAGCTGAGATTTTTTTTAATGCGAACTCAGCCCCGCATCCATCTGTCTGTCAGTTTCTGTCTGTCCGACTGCCTGCCTCGCAGGTTTACCGTGAAAGTTGAAACGGTATGAAACCCACAGAAAAGGAGAAAGTAAGTGGAAACTCAGCCAGTGGACACAATACAATGTAAAAAAACGTATTTCAATTTTGTGCGTCATCGCTTATCATGTCATTTCTCGTAGGTGAATAAAAAAAAAAAACATTTTTTTTACCTTAATTGGCTGTTTGTGGCACATAATTAATGTCTGAACAAACCTGAGCATGTTCGCGTGCCTCCTTTAAATCAGCTGATCCTGTTTCACGCTCAGCATCCACCGTTTGATATGTGGTTTCCGTCTTTCAGCAGCAAATTAGGCAGCGTTCCTGGCACTTTGTGAACTATTAGTGACTTTAAAAATACACATTGAGCTCTAATTAATTCCCTTCGTACGGAGAGAGCCCTGTGTGGGATAAAGGGATAATGACAGTTTTAATCAGCATCTCCTGTGCTTGGCAGCCTGTGTGCAGCTGAACTGTGACACTGCACTCCCACTGTAGTCTCAGGTTTGTTGGTTTTCAGAGGGAAAAGAGATTTACTTTCCACAGAGAAACACCAGTATGTCTGATGGAAAACCAAACCAAATCGTTCTATTTACAGTGAACTTTAACTCAATTTTATCATCTCAAAGGAAATTGTTATGTTTCATTAAACAAAGTCACAGAGCAATCGCAGGCAACTTTCCGAATAAATGCAATAAATATCAATAGAATATAAAAAATGAAAGGGGAAATTAGATCCAAAGGGGAGCACTGTCAAAAATTATGCAGCAATTTGCTGATACAAACTAACTGAGCTACATCACAAATAGTCACAGTGTGAGGAGAGGACATAGAATGCAAAACGACATCGGTCTGTCCAACCTGCTACAACAATAGCAGCAATCTCATTACGCATCTTTGGTCCATCTTTTGTCCGTCTCAGTGATGTCTGGTGAACTCGCTCAGAAGCAAACGGCACACAGGGCACTTTAATCGGTGCAAAAGTGGAAAGTCTAGAAGCTAGAAAATGTATTTCTCCGGGTGGAGATTAAACCAGGGATAAAAGAGTCAGGTGGGCACAAAGTGAGTGATCATGAAGCTCTGTGTCAGAGCTCTTGGTCTGCTGGCTTGTTCTCTTCCAAATACCAACGATTAATCGCTTTAGTAACGACTCGCCCCCCCCCTTGAAAAAACTCACACATTCATCGTCATTTCCAACCCTTTTATCCTCTACTGGTTTTCCAGCTCACTCATTGCTTTCCCTCTCTTTTTCTGCAGACCTCAGGCCTCTTCCCGACGTGGCAATGACTGGTAACTGCACCCGCGAGTGCACCGAATTTGGCCATTCTGACTCCTGCTGGATGCCCGGTCAGCCTTCCCCCAACCGCAAGTTGTCCAAGAATGCCCCCAAGCTCTCCACCTTCGTGCCTTACCAGGAGATGGACGGGCAGGAGCAACTGATGGCCAATGGCAGTCCCAAGCCCCTGGCGACGGAAGAGCGTGGGACGGGCGGCGGCAGCAGCGGCTCCAAAGTGGCCAACATGCGGTTCATGACACCCTACAGCAGTGCCTACCCCGTGGGTGGAGACTCGTCCAGTAAAGACTGTGGGCTGGAGGAAATCCCGCTGAGCCAGGCGGTGGAGTACCACTCGGCCACCACCCCGACCGGCCAGACCTCCAAGAGGGAAATCTACCTGTGAGGGCGCAGCTCTCCGCATTAAAACCCCCAGCAACCTCCCTACAATCCGGATCATTTCTCGTTGCTGCTCGCCACCGACTGTCCCACCCCCTCACTGCCGCCCCCTGTGCCTATTACGCGCTGTGCCGCAGCACCGAGTCCCCTTCTTCCTTTTTATAACTGCATCCACCGTATAAGGCTTTAGACTCTCACCCACCTCACCCACTGCCACCTCTGCCACCCTCTCTAGAAACCAATCAAATGTAAGATAGAATTACTTAAAATCAACTGAAGAAAACACGCAGCTCCTGCTGCTGCAGAAGGAATGTAAACTACACCACATCGTTGTGATAATTTAATGGGAACTATTTAGCTACTCACGTATTTGAGTTGGATTTTTGTGCGTTGCTTTAGGCTATGTTGCTGTGTTGGAACACAAAAAGAAAAAAAAAAACTTGAGGGGAGAAGGGAGGAACTTGTAAATCCTACTTCAGTATACTGTGTAATGCTATCTATCCAGAATTTTTGGGATTTGCATTTGTTTGACTGTTCTTTTTAAGTTTTTTCCCTGTCCACTCTGGAGCCTCCTGGACATTTTTGGACTGAGTTGCAACAAATCAAAGAGGCTCATTTTTATCAGGAACAGCTTGTCCACAACATTGCAATGTTTGCAGAAATACAGCTGTTTTCCAATCTTTGCAGTTGTTATTGAGAACCTTTTTTTTTTTTTTTTTTTGCCGTGAAGAGGTCATTTTTCAGTGTACAGAGCTGTATATACTACAAACAATGATAGAGGAAGCTGCTGCTGTGGCTGTATGCGTGGATCCGTGGCTGTCGTGCTGTCTGCAGATCTTCATGTAACGTTGAATTGGTGGGCCGATAAACCTTTGCATGTACAGAAACGACGCCGCGGCCTTTGCCGTCACACTGCAGGAACCTGGACTCTTGAGCATCACCGACGGTGCCGCATTACAAACAAGACTTTTATTTTATTTCTCTCCTCTTCAACCTAACACAGATGAATTTGGGTTCATCAGGGGACAAAACCATTAGAGGTGCACTAATATTAGTTTAGTCAGAACTGACAGAAATAAGGGGTTTGGCCAAAGCTGGAAACTGATGACTTTATTCATACTGATGTCAGTAATGTACCATAAACTTCAAATGGATATGTGTGAACAGAATCATTCTCACATACCGTATCCAAAAAACATCACATGAAAACATGCACATTTTCTTTTTTTCTTGTATAGGGAGTATTTTTTTCTTTCCTAATATTAAATTAACCAATCCATCTGCTAAGCAGCTTCTTATATGTGAAATTATTTCTTTCAAACACATCTTCAAATATTGGAAAATCTGAAATCTCCATATTTCCACTGGCAAACCCATCATTGGTCATTGTAGGGTTTAAACTGTTATTTAATCAACAAAACAATAATTTGTACAGTTTTGTAACTGTTTAAAAGCAAATATACCAAACTTTGTTTTTTTTAGATAAAAGCTTCTCTGTTATAAATCATTGTGAACAGAAAATCAATGCATTTGGGGATCATTTGTCAAATACAAAAAAACAAAGTTTTTAACATTTCGTTGCCTAAAATGAGAAGTTAATAGAATAAATAATTGGTTTGGCGAAGCCCGAATTCGTTCCAGACACCAGTGCTTAAGTTTCCTTTAAGCCTTCGGGGGCTCATTGAGATTTACGTATAACCTGAATGTACAGATGAGAGGCTGATGAGTCATTGAAACCTGTGTGCTTCATCCTCTGGGAAGCATGATCAGTAAATGTCACAATGTTAAAATAACGGTGAAGCTTAAACAGAAGATAATAAAAATGAACACTGTCCATGTGTTGGTGATCAGTAGTAAGTGTTCTGATGGTGTGTGTCGGAGATCAGAGACGCTGTTTAGATTCATCCAGCAAAATGATTAAAAGTCTGCCCCACTAGTTTAGAGTTGAGGGGACACCACAATCGTGATCATTAACATGGGTATCATGAGTATTAATTTATTTACTATATTTTACATACTCTGCCTGGTGGGAATCAGACCATAGTTTGTTATTTTTGTCCTGATGGTGGTGCTAGTAGAAAAGTCAAATCATCAGTCTCTGGGGAGCAGGAATATACTCATCATATTTTATATCAGTTTGGTCTCTAGTTCTTGAAATATATTTGTTCAGACTACAGCAACAACAAACGTTTCTATGTTAGTTCAACTTTTCCCTCTGTGGACACTGGAGCTCAGGGGAGCTGCGTCTTGTCCAGTGAGAACCAGTGCACCTCTGCACATCACAGCTGTCCTGTGGTCGCGGTGTGTGTGGCTTGTGGCGACCGTGGCGAAGGTTTCCCCGCTGTGTTTCAGAGCTCGGAGAAAGGAGAGCTCTCTGGTCAGTGTCACCTCTCGTTAGTTCCCACCTCTTTAGCTCCTGAGATGTCTGGCACTAGCAGAAGTATTTAATAAACCTGTTAGCTTTGCGCAGTGAGGGAATGTGGGCGCCGCTTCCCGCCGTGCTGGAGTTGCACAGGCATGTAGGATTAATGACACCTGTGCAGGCTTCAGTACACTCACAACCCCTCTGCGCAGCGCGGCAGAGAAACTCTAATTACAACCCGAGGCTCTGCACATTACCAACAAATAATTTGTGCCCGTGTTACCGAGCTGGTTTGGAAGCTGGTTCACGGTGAGACATATGTCGGTGGCTGCCGAGGTAAGGTGAGATTTCGCCAGTACTGATGCACGCCAGCTGAGACTAGATGGGTGGTGTGCGGTGAAAATATTTGTTTTTTATTTTTTTTCTCTTCCTGATGCAGTCTTATAATGTAATAAGACAACAAATGACTGTGAGTCTGTCAAACATCTTTTTTAGGTTTATGGGGTGAAATATGGGAGAGAACCATGGTCTGATGATGGTTTGCAAATTATTTAATTCTCTTTTTGTTTATATTTTACACAGCATTGCAAGGTAAAGGCTCATAATTCACAAAATTACTATCATTTTACAAAAGCAAAAAAATATAAAAACTAAGCAAAACAAACAAACTTCAGACTTAACTTAAAGGGAATAAAAAGTCACGTTGTTTCCGTGTCATTTTGAAAAACTTCTCCCATCAGGCGTAAATGAATCGCTAAAGAAAACTTTTACATCAAACGTTTCCATGGTGAGCTGGTTTTGTCTCAGTTACACCGAGTCACTGCAGATGAGATAATCTGAACTTCAATCGTTAGTGTTTGTTATCTGACGTATTCAGTGAGATTGTGAAGATATCTGCATCATTTTGCTTCATTTCAAGGAATTTACAAATTCCTAGAAACTTTCTGAAACAAACGGAGCTTGTGTGATTATCTCGCCACTAAATGACATTTGTTTTTTGTTATTTTTTTTAGTTCGTTTTTTTTTCCCGCGTGATGTGAACATCCACCCTCCACAATGACAGAAGGAACATCAAAGCTGCAACGCCTTCAAAATCTAAACCGGCAGCAAAACGGGGCCATCTGCAGGGTCGGGGAGGGGTCGCATTATCTCCCTTTATTAGGCAAACACCAGGCGTATTACGGCTGCTCCTCTCCTCTGCTTTTTTTCCACCTACTTGTTTCAGACGGTTAATTGGTTTTTATCACACATGCATTTTGTTTTTGATGTGTGCGTTCAGGGGGTGTGGACGAATGAAAGCCAAACTCCTCTGGGCTAGAAAGGTGATTTGATTTATAGCTGATGTATCTACCTGTTCAGAAACCACACACACACAGTCCCAGTGTTCCCCTGCACATAAATCAGCCATCATTCAGTGGACGTCCAGCCCTCCCTGTGACAGAGATTTAGAGTTCACAGGCACTGCCGCGGTCCCTCACGCTTACCGTCTTCCCCCCGGTGATTTAACGCCGGCGCTCGGAGACCTGATTGATTATTTACAGGCCCAGCATTGACTCTCCCCTCACTATGGTTCAGTGTTTCACCGTAAACAAGGCTTTTTTCCCCTTTCTCCTCGATGCCAGCTTGGCGCCTGGCCGGCCGGCGGACTCCCTGGTGGCTGTTGTGTTGTGCTGTGTAAGGTAAAGACAGCGGAAAGAGGCAGAAGGTCATGTAGCGTCAGTTTAACCTCAACTCTTTGGCACCAATTAACCTCAGAAGAAGAAAAGCAACCTCAGGTGACCCCCAGTGCTGTTCGGTGACCTCTAGCGTTGCTGTTGGCTTCACCTCACAGTAAAACCTGAGACCCAGAGAGCAAGCACAAATAATGCTTGTGTATGTGTGTGTGTGTGTGTGTGTGTGTGTGTGTGCACAGTCAGTTTGTCTTATTGCAGGTGTGAAACACAAGGCCAAGGTGTCAGTGTGTCCCATTTAAAACTGCATATGCAGTCTGCATTGGAATGGACATAAAGTGTTTGCCTGAGGATTTGTGTGAGACTAGAAACACTTGCTGCTCCCCAGAGAAACACCTACAGCATCAATACTACCCATCAAGCCCCAGGAGAGATGATGACACACATGTTGACTGTGTGTGTGTGTGTGTGTGTCTGCAGAGAAACACCTGCTCATCAAACACACACACACAAAGCAACCACTTCCTGGCCGGCTGCCTTAACATTCACTTTCACATTGCTTCAGTATAGAACAAAAATACTTTTGCGTGTATTTCTGACCAAACTGTTGAAACCGTCATAAATGTTTTGCACCAAACTTAAGAGCGAAAGAAACGCAACAGAAATTTCTCGTCTCCTTACGGAGCTGCAGCCTGTCGCTGCTCTTTGTCTCCATGTGTCACCACAGGGTTGGAGAAAGGATCAGATTTCCGAGGACAGTGCAGCTCTGATCCGTCTCCACATGAATCTTAAGTTTTGTCTGTAATTTGTGCTGATTCACAGAAGTATAATATAAAAATCTCTGCCTGTTTCTACAAGTTAAAATGCAGTCCCTCAAAACTGAAAGGTCTGACACAAAACCACTTTTGTGAGACATTATTTAGCAAAGTGCACGAGTTCTCCTCCATGGAAACTGTACAATGCTCTTTTCGTCCTCCCTAAAACTCGCTGGTTTCCTACCAGCTAAACAAAAACACACAGCCTGCGTCTCCTACTGTCTCCCACTGAGGCTCCACCGAGCTTCTTCATCTCTTTCAGCTCCTCGGTTAGTTTTTTTTGGGGGGGGGTTCTAACATGCGTAACATACTGTATGTCAAAAGCCGTGATTAACGTTTGCTCTGATGCCCCAGTATGGTAAAGAAAAGTTAATCCTGCAGTCACAACGATCCCTTTGTCCCATTTGTCTGTCATATCTCATGCAATGCAAAACCCAGAATCTTTTTGTTTTATTTTCCCGGAGCTTAAGATCATAAATTATTATAATAATATTGCATAAATCACCAGGCCTATTCAGATCCAATGCTGAGACGCAGCCTGTATTTCATACTGTTGATGCTCCAAACTTTGATTTATTTCACATCATCAACATAATCAACCCTGATCCAGTTGTGAAACTCTAATGGTCTCTGTATGAATTATGCGCTGTGAGTTCAGCCATGCATTTTGGTTTGTGAGTCTGAGCAGTTTAACAAAAGCTTCACATTGTTCAACCGGATTTATTCTGCTTCCCGTATGACTCCTCTCAGTCTGACTCGGTCAGTGATGTCGTGGGTCTGTCAGTGACTGTGTGACTAAGTGGATTCATCTCTTCTCTCTCTGTCCACTAATATTTAATCATGAACTACTTTGTGCCTCTCATGTAATTTTTTTTAAGCCTTGGAGCTGCATTGATGGCGTTTTTGTCACAGAAGTTTTGTCTAAATTGAGTCAAAGTGAAAAAATGCGACCCGTGAAAGGTCATTTACTGCATTATGTTTACGACACCGCTGAAAATCACTGCCTTAGTTCTACGGTGACACTTAAAATTAAAGCTCAGGTTTCTGCTGCTGCCAACAACAAAGTTTACTGTGAAGCCTAAACATCCTGCGCAGCTTCAAACCCTTTTTGTCGCTGCGCTTGAAAAAAGTTGGTAAGGACTCGATAAACGCAGGATCCTAAAGTTCCCATAATGCAACTCAACAGACTGTTAAGTCCATGCACAAAGTTTGCAACATTCAGGATTTGTTTGCTCCACATTCAAGCTAACCCTCGTGACATCACAGTGACATCATCAGGGTTATTTCGGCACACTTCACACTGATGACGGCAGATTTACAACACGCACACACGTTTATTTTGAAACCACTAACCACCGGAGAGCACGCTCAGTGCAAATTGCAGCAAAAACTTGAAATTACTTGCAGAGTTTCACTTTGATTTGAAGTAGTCAATTAATTCTGTGACACAAATTCAACCGGCGCAGCGATGCACCGATCGGCCGCAACATTAATACCCCCCGGGTGCTTTAACGTTGCGGCTGGTTGCTGTGTAAAACCAAGTGACAGAATGATAATGGCATCGTGGTTCTACATGAAACCATGTGGTAAAGTTTGCAGTGGTTTGCTGTTTTCTTTGGTTGTGTATTATACTGAGGCTGGAGTCTGAAAACGAGGCTTCAGCTGAGCATGAAACAATCCAACTTTATAAATATTATACATTTCTGTTGTTGTCGCAGTTGTTTTATCAATGTTATGGATTCAACACTGCTATAGAGATACTGTATGAATATAAATGGTTGTTGCTGTTTTATACTGGACGCGGTGGTGTACATGATGTTTTCTGAGCAGGCAGGCTGGACTCTGTGTTTTCTATTTCTTTACTCCATCGTGACTGAAAGGCGGATTCGACTCAAAATCGAGCAGAAACCCAAAAGTCGAGCGGCGACATGAGCAGCAGGTCTTTGGAAAGTTTGGCCTCACCAGACGAACTACGGAAGCTGAGAGCAGCCGTGGATGCTCACAGTAAATTTGGGGCAGTTATCTCGCAATCACGTCATTTTAATCTAAACATATAAAAAAAGTACTGCAACACGAGCGCCACTTACCTTCAGACGAGGGCAGGTACAGAAATGTGTGTCATGGGCGTCAAATTTAAGGTAATAATTTCAGACCTGATCTAGAATAAGAAAGCACTTTGTTGGTGGAGAAAAAAATTATCACCTTGTTGTAATTATTCAATCCCTCCCTTCCCTTTTTTTTCAAAAACCTAACAGATTATTTTTGGACATAAGCAACTGTGGCAGCTCTGAGCTTCCGTACATAAAACGTGGAGTGGATCCTTTTTTAATGAGAAGAAACTGGCAAAAACAGAGCTGCCAAATCCTTTTTGTCTTTCCAGGAAGTCCACGTTTGTAGGCTAATTGTTGGTTGGTTATATTTATATAGGAACAATGCTAGTGATGCCTTGTTTTTTGTACAGTTTTATGTACATGCAAGTGTAGGTTTTTAAAAAATGAAGATGAAAAACTATATATTCAAACAACGTGAAGGAAATCTGATCCTGAACCTGTAGGATTATATTGTCTAAAGTACCGTAGGCTCTATTAAATGTAGGAGTGATGAGTCAGGCTCAGAGCGGAGGACGGCAGCGTCTCTCCACCTTATCATCCACCGGCTTTAACGCTTTCCTTTCTGTTCTCTCATCTTCATCTGGGTCGAGTCTGAAGACAAATTGTATGTTGATTTTCTTGTGTTTGGTCTTTTTACTTCCTAATTTTTTGGATGAAGTTGAGTGATGTGTTTGTTTGAGCCTCATCTGTTCTCTGTTAATCAGCATCCGCATGTTTGAATTTCAAAAAAAAAAAAAAAATGTGGTCTTTTATTTTTGCTGAGCAAATCAAAGAAATGATATCTTGTAATTACTCCTTCCTTATAGCTTTACAATAAAATACATTGAGTCAAAGAAAGAACCAGGCTGTCGCTGTCTTTACTGGTCCTGAAAACCCGATTTTACCCTGTGTAACTCTCTCCAACATCACAGAGGTCAGCAGACTGGCCACTGGTCTGCAGCTACCACGGTCCACCTGTCTCACATTAGACAGTCTTTATGGTCACCTTGGTTTAATGTAGATGTAGAGCGATTTCGGTGTTTACTCATGTACAGTGTTGAGGTACTTCTATCCATTCTATTACTTTTACTGTTATTATCCTCGTTAAGTAGATGATCTGAGTATGACTGCTGAGCACAAAAAGTTGTTTAGGTAAGAAGATGCTGCACATGCACTTCTGAAAGTTAAATAATAATAAATAAATATAAGCAATAAGTACTTATGTCTTGATTGTAAAGTCAGGTTTTTATTTCATTGGTAAACGCATACTTTTATAACACTTTTCCAAAGCACGCACACACACACACACACACACACACACACACACACACACACACCGATGGTGATGGCTGGGAGCAACTTGGTTTTCAGTGTCTTTTTATAAGATATGACTTTTATTGATCCCACAGTGGGAAAACTCTTTTGTTTTACAGAAGCAATGGGAACAAAAACAGGATTTAAAAAAAAATCTGTATTAACTGTGCAAACAAAGTATAAAAAAATCTCGTGAAATCTCGTGATTTACATATGTTAGATATCTAGTGATGCATTGTACAGTCTGAAGGCTGTGGGGGGGCTGAGCGATGGCAGCCTCCTTCCTGCACTGGGGGTGTAACAGTCTTGTGCTAAAGGATCTTCTCAGTGCCTCCACAGTGTGGTCCAGGGGGTGGGAGGGGTTATCCATGATGGATGTTAGTTTGGCCAATGTCCTTCTGTCTGCCACGTCCTTCTGTCTGCCACCTCCTCAATGGAGTCCACAGGACAGAGCCAGCTCTCTTCACCAGCTTGTTAAATCGTACAGCCAGAGACAGGAAGGACCAAAGGAGCTCAGTCTCCTCAGCAGGTGAAGGCGTCTGTGGCCCCATACAGAGAATCTGTTGCAGACTACCACATCCAACACACAGTCACGCAGCCTCACGAACTGCAGCCTGTCCGTGAGGTAGTTCATGGTCCAAGCAGCTAGATGTTGACCCACGCCTGCCACCTCCAGCTTCCCCCTCAGCAGTGATGGTTGGATGGCCTTTTAAGCATTAGAGAAATCCAAACACATGAGCCTCGCGTTACTCCCAGGGGACTCCAGGTGAGGTAGGGCTTGATGCAGAAGGTAGCTGATGGCGTCATCCACCCCGATGCCAGATCGGGTGGCAAACTGCAGTGGGTCCACTGCTATTCTCACATAGGTGCGGATGTAGCCAAGGACGATCCTCTCCAGAGCCTTCATTAGGTGGGAGGTTTGAAGTGTTTCGGCTCCCTGGGACGTGCTCTTTTCAGAACCGGAACCACACATGAGGTCTTCCAAAACCGCAGTACTCTCTCTAGACTAAAGCTCAGGTTGGGAACCGTCTTTGACAGTGGGACTGGAAGTGCCACTAACTAAATTCTTTAAAAGAAGAAGAAAATCTATGATTCGAATCTCAAATTTAACAAGACCCTGACATTGTGTCTTTCTACAAAAACTTTATTTCAGAGGCACGAGTGGGACAAATCTGAACTGAACTTGTAAATTCTCATCCCCTGCATCAGACGGGGGGATGTGTCTTGACATTCCAACCACCTTCCTCTGAGACTTTTTCACTTGATATACTACTTTGTTGTTTTAATCGTTGTATACAATGCAAAAGGGACTCGACAAAGCAGGGTTTTTTTTTTTTTTTGACGCCATGGGAATGAGAACAAGCTATTAACAACATCGGGTTCAACACTTTTATTTTTTTAGGCTCATACAAATAATTTACATAGTAATGTACCTGTACTTGTTTATTTAAAGTTTACGCCAATTGAAATGCGCTAAAATTATATGAAGTTGTAGTGCAGTTTTTCCTCCACTTACACACTTGAAGCTCAAAGATCGTTGCAGGGCCACAGCCCAGCAGGTTTGTGGCAGGTCAGTGTCAAGTGAGAGGATGCTCACCATCTCCCCCGTTTGGTTTGCGTTCACGCCCCTTTGCCAACTGCCAATTAGGAAAATCAGTTGACCTTCATTAAAACAACATCACTTTTGCTTTCAGTTTGACATATCTAAGCTTTAAAAGCTCACAGGTCACTGAAATCAGTGTTTGCCCTGGAGGAAGCAGCAGTTTGGAGACGCTTTCCATCGACACAACCCCCCCTCGCCATCATTCACCCAAAATGTTACGAGCTCCAGGCAGGCAGTGACTTCAGTGCTGCTCTTGTGATGTTCCTAAGGAGCCGTAAATGCCTCGCCTCGGCTTCTTTGCCGTTATTGGATTCCATTTCAGGAAATTGACTTGTGAATCCTCAAGTTGCAGTGTGTCGCACCCTAAAGCGAGACACCACCCAATCACATTTCTGTAAAACAAACCCTGCATGCAGCAGCTGTGTATGAGGAATATCAAACGCACTCAGAGGAAGGCGCTTATGACACTGTGCTTATAGCGCTGTTGCATCGCATTACAGCAGTAAATTGAAAATCGGGGCGAAATGATTAAATTCATTGCCACACAATATTTCTGGGAACAACAAAAAGAAAATATTATCACAGCTTGTTTTGAAGAGGATGACACAGTTGCAGCAGGTTGCTTTTCTCCGCCGTCTTTTCCCCAAAGGTTTCGTCACTTTACCCCATTTCTCGTCTTCTGTTTTTTTATTTAGGCTGTTTGTCTTCTCCTCCTCCTTTTCTCGACACTGTCTCCTCATCTCCTGCACACTACCGTCCTCACTTCCCTCTCTTCATCTTGTCAGTGACTTCCATCCTACACTCCTTCCCTTTCATCCTCCCTCCTTTGTCCTTTTTCTTTGTTTTTACTCATTTTTACCTTTCGCATGTTTTAGCCTTAACTTTTTCTTCTCCTTCCATCTCAGTCTTTATCTCTCCTTGCCTTTCGCCTTGCTGGTCTCTTTGTTTTTTGTTTTTTTAATTTCTTTTTTCAATAATCCTTATCTCTTCTTTATTCCCTTTGCTTTTTATTTCATCCTTTTCTTCCCAGCCTCTTCCAGCCTTCACAATTTTTAATACTGCACATCCTCTGTTGCTTTCTCCTAACTTTCCTTTGACTTTTGCTCGCTGCCTTGTTTCCTTCCTCTTTACCTCCACGCTACCTCCTTCTCGCTGCTTTTCTTCCTCTTTGCCTGCAGTTGTTCAGTTATTCCCCCCTTTCTTCAGACACTCCTCCTCTCTCTATGTGGTTACTGTGGCAGCACTGATATAAAGCAAACAGGAAGCAGATAATTTAATAGTGTAAGATGAAACTGTATTGATTCTGTGCAGGGAAATCGGGTCGGCCCAGCTGCAGAGAATAGAGGTGAAATTGGAGTCGTAGAACGGAGCAAATGGTGGGAATCAAATATGCACAAGCAGCAATTTCAAGGTGATGAGGGTACGATAAGGTGACACAATATGACTCACAGTGTAAGGACAGTGAAACATTTTGTGTTTTGGCAACGTTTGGGGCTTCAGGAGGATCTAAAATAAAGTTCTCAGACTTTTACTTTTAAATTCATAGTGGCCGCAAAAATGAAAATTCTCCTTCACGGGAGTTTCTTTGCAAAACACAAGAGCCAATATTTCAGTCGGCGACAGCCTTTTTCAGCCTGCTTCACACTGCAGCCTGAGTTGTGGATGAAGAGGAAGACCAAGAGCAGAAGGAGGAGGAGGAGGGTGGTGTTATATGGTTGGGAAATACATTTTTGGCAGAAAGAGAAAGAGATAAAGAGCTGGGGGGGACAGAGTTTTGTGTAATTGGTATTAGGCAGACTGTCAGGCAGCCGGCGGGTGGGAGGTGATGTATGGATGGAGGAGAAGTTAAAGAAGCGAACAGACACTGAGGAAGAGGAAGCAGACTGAGCGTTTCAGCACAAGAGTCAGTAATGATGCTAATGAGGAAGTGATGATGCAATGGGAGGCATCACAAAACCGAGGGAAGTAACAGTTCAGTAGAAGAGATGTCACAAACTCAACACCGGTGAAAAGGAGTCGGCGTGTTTTTAGAAGAAACTGTGCAGCCAGGATTTGTATTTTCTCTCTCTGTCAACTTAATTTGTTTTTCTCCAACAACTTAAGCATTTTTACATGGTCTTAATGCTTCTGCCGAGGGAACTCACAGGTGAAGCACAGGACAGAGCCCGGGAAAGGAGAGGAAAAGTGTGGGAAAAAAAAGTTAACAATCAAAAATATTTGATTTCATTTCAACATTTCAGTTAATTTGCAAAGTAGTACATTTAGTTTTATGGAACTTTTGGAAAATTCGCCCTGATGAGGGGCAAGACGCCCCCGGAGGACAAATGGCTTTAGGTATGCAAAGATGTCTTCAGTCGACATGAATGAAAAGAAAAAAAGAAATTGGGTGCCCTCAGATGAGGCTACGTAGCACAAATCTAAACAGGTCGAGTGTTGAAACAGGTTCGACGTATGTTAGAATTTCGGCTGCTGACTGCAGCGTACCATTCCGTCTACAGGAAGGTGAAAGGCTTCACCTGAGGTTAGCGTTACAAGCTTCAGTCCAGTCGATGGCAAAATCGGACTCACTGTTGTCCCGCACAGTTTAAAAGACACATCCAGAACTTATTTTCTTAAGATGTGTCAGCCAACTAATATCTCGTCTGACCAACTCGACGGTGAAGATGCCTGGAAACTGACTTCAACCAAACCATAAATGGCTGCATTAACTGCTGGCGTGACACCTGTTGTAATGGTTCCATACGAGATGCCGGGTTCAGGGGAACGTCATTATGTGAGGCTGTGGCATGAGCGTATTTCTGGGTGTCTCATTAAACATCAGTGATAGTTGCTTAATTTAATTGTAATGTATCATTTCTAATTTGAAAATTACACGTGGTGATTTCTAGTCATTTTGCAGTTTTCAAGAAAAATCCTGATTTGAAAAAATTAATTTGTCTTTTGCTCTTTGGTTAAGATGCTCGTAATTGACACTTTTGATTAGAAAAACACAGAACCATTTTTATATATTTTATTTCCCCGAAATCCAATACGATCCGTCCATTTCCGAGTTGTTTGCAGCTTTTGTTCTCGAAAGCTTTTCTTGCTCGGAGGGTTTCAGCTGATGCGCTTGTTGTTGTGCTTCCTGCAGTCAGAGGACACGGAGCGGCGTGGCCGAACAACTGAGCTGACCGCGTATCTCCCCCTCTAAAAGCAGGTCTTTTCTTCACTCGAAATGTTGCATGTGTATGTATGAATTAAACCAGGACGTTATCAGAGCCCTCGCAGCCACAAGTGTTCCCATTGAAATGCAAGGCGTGATGTTTAATCAGTATAAGCGAGATCTGCAGCGGCCAGGCTAATCTCCATTTTAACATTTCACACAGCGCCTGCAGTTATGTGCCTTTTTCATTCCTTCCTTCCTCTGAAATGACGAACAATAGCTCCTTTTTTCACAGCGGTGAAGTGGCGGCGGAGAGGAGGCAGAGCGCCGCTCGGCAGCGTTAACAGCAGCTAACAAACTTGACCTCGGCAGGTTCATGCAAATTCACAGTTAGAGGGAATAATGGCGGCTGCTGCCAAAACACGACCCTCACTTGAACCTGCTCCATCCAGCAGAGGAGGGACACAGGAGTCACACTTGGGGTTGTTCGAAAGGATAAAGATCAGCCTCAAGCTCATTAAGCATTACAGATGAACGCATTAATTATGCTGTTAATGCAGCTTACAGGACATCGAATAACACGATGAAGCACATATTTCTTCTTCTAGTGACAATCAGAAGGTTAGTGAGGCTGCATTTACGTCCGGCGAGAACATTTGTCTTTGTTATCAGTCATTATATGTTTGTTTTGCGTCATTTCCTGTGTGTTTTTCCTAGTTTTAGGTTTTGTTCGTCATCTCTGAGCTTTCACATCTGTTGGAGGCTGTGATCTTGAGTTCTTGACATAGTGGCCTCACACCACAGCCAGTCAGAAAAATCACACTTTTGTCGTGTGTTGTTGAAACCAAGATGTCACAATGTGTGTTAGCTTTTTAAAAATGACAAATTCGCTTCCTGAGTTTTTCAGAACACGGCCTCCATGAGCTCATGAAGGAGCCCCTCACACCTCCTCATCCTCCCTGCTCCCTGATGGCTGTGATGCTCGCGGCCCCCCCTCCATCACTGTCGGCCGCGGGGCAGGGGCCTGCTGAGGAGGGAGAACGGAGGAGGGGGTGGATGGATGGACAGATGGAAGATGGGGGCAGCTCCTTCTTTTCCCTTCCTTTATCACAACCTGTTTTATCACTTTTTAGTCTTTCTGATAAACTGTCTCATTTTCCTCCTTCCTTCCTCCAGCGCTTCTTCTCTTCCCTTATTTCCCTTCCTTGTGTCCTCTACGTATCCATTTTGCCTCCCCTGTTTGTTCCTTTGCTCCCTTTTCATTTTCCCAGTTTTTCTCCTTACATTGTTTTTTCATCACTTTCCATCCTTGCGTCACTTTTATTTGTCCACAGTTTTTCTTTCTGTCCTACACTTCCTTTTTTCATGTCTCCTTTTCCAAACCCATCTTTTCTTTCTTAAACACCCTTTGCTTTTTTTGCTTCCCTCAGTCCTTCTTCTGCTTCTTTTACCCCCCACAGGACATCACTCCTCCTTTCCTCCTTGCTCTCTCCATGAGCTTGTGCCTCCTCCAGAGCTTCCCTTGCCACACAGCTCCTCCTCATCCTCCTCAGTCCCATCAGCTGTCAGGTGGCCTGGTGTTTCTGGCCAAAGCGGCCGCACTGTATCATGGTTCAGCTCTGTGGAGGACACTGCACGAGGAGAAGACCTGTCAAGACCAGCTCTGGGGAGGTGCAAGGTGGAGCGAGGAGGTGCTAGGTGATGTGAGGAGGCTCTCGCTGAGTGAGAAGGGATACAGCAACGGAGCAAAAGGCAAACAGAATAAAGCCAAGTTTTATTTTGGCTGACAGTGAATTGGTCAGAGAAGGAAGAGGAGGAGGTTTACACAGGTTTTGTAAATTTAGGAGGTGAACGTAAAATAAAGAGGAGGAAAAAAAAGAAAGAATAAGAGAGAAGGAATGTAATAGAGAAATGCGAATGTGACATAAAACGATGGAGCCAGTGACGGGAGTAAACGAGTAGAGAACAGACGAGAAGCAGAGGAGCGAGTGGAGGAGAGGAGGTGGAGGAAATCAGTAGGGAGGTGAAGCAGCAGCAAAACTGCAATCTTTCATTTCCCAGCGACATTTCAGGGGTAATGATGAGAGCAGCAGGAAGTTTCCACTCAGCAGGCCTCCTCCTCCCTCCTGCTTCCTCTCCTCCTGGCTCCTCCAGGCCTCTCACCCCGTCTCCTCTCTTCTGCTCTTTGATACTCGGCCTTCTCTGACGTGCTTCTTCTCCTTCCTCCTTTAATCTCCTCGCCTCTCATCACATCCTAATATCCTTCCTTTTACACTCCGGCTTTCTCCTCTCCTATTTTCTTATTTGTTAGTCTCTCGCTCTTCTCCTCGCCGGTTTGACTTCACTCCCGCTTTACTTTTATTCGCCTGCCTTTCATCCTCTCCTCATTCTCCTCCCTCTCGTCTCTTCCTCTAATCTTCTCTCTTTAACCTTCATTCTCTCCGCTAATGTTGTCATAACCTTCTTTACTCATCCTCATTATTGTCTTTGCTCCTTTTCTCCTTTTAATCCTGTTTTCCCATAATTTCGTAGCTCTTCTCTCCTCTGTTGCTCCCTCCTTATCTGCCGTTCATCATTCTCCTCTTCCTCCTTCTCTACGCTTCGCTCCACTTACCTTTTTTAATTATGCTCTGCAGTCCAAAGTCCTTCTCCTCATTTGAGTCATTTCCTCTTGTCTCCTCCTGTCTTCCTCTCCTCCCTGTTGTCTTAACTTGCTTAGCCTTCTTCTCATTATCTCTCCTCCTTTCATCTGGTTCTTTCTTCTCCTTCGTTCCCTCATCTCCTGTCCCCCTCCCTCATTTCCTGTCCATCAGTAAAGAATTGTCTTCTAAGAGACAGAAAAAGTCTCCTTTGAGCACGTGGAAACAAAAGCAGGATGTGTGTCTCTTTCTGGCCCAGCATTTCTCCTCTAACTCCATCTCCAAGGTAACAGGCACATGATCATCACCCTTTGTCATCATCATCATCATCATCATCATCATTGAACTAATGATGCTAATTCATAACTAGCTCTGACTGGAGCCATACATCATCTGCGGTTTTGACCTCAGAAGGTGAAGAGCCATGAGGTGCGACCCTGGCCGCTCCGGCCCGCTCTGCTGACCTTCCAGACGGGCTGCAGCGGCGCTGAATGTACGGCGTGATGGTGGGAGGTGGGCGGATGCTCGTTAGCTGCTGGCATGGCGTTGGACTGACCTTGGAGGAGCAGGGGGTATGAGTGAAGTGTGTTGTTTCGGAGGTACTGCACTGTGTCAGTCAGCGTGACAGATGAAGCTGGAGTTTGTGCCAGGAAGAGATTGAATTGTTCACTTTACATCATTAGTTTTATTGATCACATTTGGCAACTGTCTTTTAAATAGTAGATGCTTAGATAAAATCTGCTGGTAACATATACCTTCAGACTGTGGGCCTTGAACTCTGATATAAAGTCTTTTTCATCCTTTCTGGACTAAAACTCAGTTGAGGAAATCAAAGGCTAAGGCCTGGTGATATTCAGTATTTTTCTTATTGTCAACAAATCCCATGTGCAGACCTAAACCAACAATGTGCTCCTGGTAATGAAGGGAAATGTGTGTTTAGAATATTTTTTGGACAATAGTGGGGCTCTATGGCACAGAGCAATAAGCTCTATTGTACTTTGGATACACATACACAAGTAGGATCATAAAATTGCAACAGAACTAAGCACAGTGGGCCTGTCAAGCTGTGGATCTCATCCACTGCAGTGCTGGAGGATGAAGTCTTTTTGTAATACGTCTCAAATAAATAAAACTAAGGCTGGATTTATCAGTGGGTTCATTTGCTGAAATGCAGCACCCATGAAAGTATATTTCACTGTTTTATTGACATTAAAAATCAGTCATGATCAATACAAGCTTGCAACAGATTTTCAGAAAAATACCTGATGTGAAAGTCGGTTTGTCAATTAAATAAAAATATGTGGGGTGAAATAAGTGTTTGCATAAATAGTGGTCCCCTCTTAAATGACTGACCTAATCCAAAAGAGGTGGAGCCATTTGGTGCTAGTAGTCCCACAATTAGTGATGCAGGGATCCCCTGAGTGCAGTATAAAGACACCTGTGTCCGGACAGTCCAGTCAGTGGTTAATCAGTATTCCTGTCCACATATGCACCATGAAGAGAAATGAAGACTCCAAGCAACAGGCCATTGAAAAGCAAAACATCTCCAAGGCACTGAACATCCCAAAATCCATCATCAAGAAATGGAATATGGCACATGTTTAAATCTGCCAAGAACCGGTCAACCTCACTAACTGACTGACCAGGTAAGGAGACTAGGGGCCACCAACACCCCACTGGCTACTCTGAGCGAGCTACAAGCAGCTGGGATGGGAGAGGCAGCTTTTGCCCAGGTTCTTCACTCACTCATATAAATCACAACTTGAGTTGCCCAAAAGGCACGTGGGAGGCTCCATGTTCACGCTGGTGTGATAAGACCAAAAGGTTGCTTTTTGGCCATCAGACAAGACACTGTGTTTGGCGGACACCACAAACACACCATCCCCACTGTGAAACACAGTGGTGGCCCTGGAAGGCTTGAACAGGTAGAGGGTAAATGAATGTAGATATAGGACAGTCCTGGGGAAAAATATTATTCAGTCTGCAAGAGAATTACAGCTAGGGAGAAGATTTGTTTTCCAGCAAGACAGTGACCTGAAGCACACAGAGAAAGCTGCACAGAATTGGTTTATTGACAACAAGGTGAATGTTCTGGAGTGTCCGAGTCAAAGCAAAGACCTCAATTCAATAGAGAGCAGTTTTGCTAAAAAGAATGACATTAACTCACACTGTCTGTTGTCATGCCTGATGCACACTGACTCCATGCACCGTGTGACGCCAAAGGTGCATCTACTACATACTGATCTGGTGAATATTATTTTTGCAAACACTTATTTCAACATACATATTTATATTTAATTGACATTGCATTGCAAAAATCTGTTGGCATTTTTCTTAAATGCTTTTGTCACAGTCGCCAACTTGTATTGACCATGGCTGACTTATAATGTCCATCGAAGGGTGAAACATCCAAGGTGGTTAATACTTTTTATAGGCACTGTAAAGCTGATATACAGTAGTACGACCTAATGTAAACTGCATTAACCTAATATGGCGCAGTAGGTAAAGCGGTCGTCCACCAATCCTGCAGTTGTTGGTTTGATCTTGTCACATGTTGTTGTCACCTTGAGCAAGACACTGAACCGCCACTTAGTCTCTCCCTGCGAGTGTTGTCATCACCTGGTGATATCTCATGGAGGAGTTTTTGTCTTCAGAAGTTCAGATCGTTGATCCTGATTTCATCATTCGATGAAAAACCTGATGATCTGTAAGTAAAGACAGGGCATAGAAAGCAGGTTTTTTTTTTTTCAGAATTTCAGCAACATTGTCTTTCATTTTCATTTATCACCTGTGTCATCACATAAAGCCACCTTAGACTTTGCGATCGTTGTACATCATGCGATGAGTGGTTGGTTGAATTATGGCCAGACAGTTTTCATGTTCAGCAAGGACAGACATTCAAAGACAGTGAAGAGACAAAAAGGTGAAAACTCTTTGGTCCTTGACAGTGAAGCAAGAGTCTTTTATGTGAAATGTTCTTGTTATTCTTCTCAAGATAAAGATGATGTGCACTTCACATTTCTAGTGGTTTTCAACATGTTGTCGGTCTGATTTTCATGTTTCTGTACAGTCATGCTTCAACCACAGCAGATGAACACATGACTGGGTCCACACTGGCCTCCTCAGATTATGTTCTATACACCGAAAAAACCCGACTGTTAGTAGCTTTATTAGCCGAGCTTCAGTGTTTACAACTCCATAAGTAACACATACGGTTGACCGTTACTAACGGACGCAGTAGCTTGTGATTTAGTTATTGTTATAAATGTATAGACTATAAAAATATACTTTCAATAAACGTCTAAGATTATTAAAACAAAACAATGCTGCAGAAAGAGAAACCAGCTAAACTTGGACGAGCTGTGCAATGCTTTAGTTGTGTTTGAAAGACGTACATTATGCTGTGATTTCATAACCAAATATGGTCAAACAGGTAAAGTTGACTTTGCAATGGTTTGTTGTTTTGAATGTGCAATGAGTTCTTGGGGCCCCTTGGATTTACATGCATAGTCTTTATGACTTTATTATATCAGGTTTCTTGAGATTATTTCGTTATGGGAACTGAACTGCAGTAATATGGATGTTTGCATGACTTTGATACACACACTTCTTCACATTCCCTAATAGAAATGATGGACAACGTTCTGATAAGAAACAAATTTACTTAAAACTCTCACTGACAAAACCTGAAAGAAAGTGCAGATGAACAGCTTCACCTCAACACAAATACTTAAAAGGAGGATTCATTTGTCAGGGACTTTCACATGGATCATGTTTTATGTAACATGATCCATGCGCATTTTAATCTGAATCACAATCACATAAAAGATGATTGAGTTTTTTTTTAATACCAACGACAAAAACCAGATCCTGTTTTAGTAAAAGTGTAATGAGGTTTGGTTTTGAGTGGCTTTCATGAGGGAAATCATGCTCCATCTCCAGAGAACATGAGTAAAGAGACTGGAACGCTCAGCCGATGTAGGAGAGAAGCAGTTTACAATTCAAGCCTCTGCTGCTGCATTTGAGCTTCCATGAGCCGGAAATCGTTGTTGTGGTGAAGTTCAAGTAAAGAGAACATGTAGAAAACCAAAGAAAACCCAACAGAGTGGAGAAACACAAACAGAGGACGTTCAGAGATGTGTGTTTGAAGGGCCTGCAGTTCTTCACACACACACACACACACACACACACACACACACACACACACTGAGCCTGTATACTCTGGAGAATCTGCAATCTATGCCATTTCCTTATGTAGTGAAATATTCGTATTCTCTGTGACAGCCGAGAGCGGCGGCAGAATTTACCTTCACATCCACATCTGAGCGTCTCGGCTGCCAAACCGCCGCTTGCTGCCACCGCCCGCCAAGCCTGGAAATCTGCTTTAATAAGCAGAGCTGGCGGCTAAGGCGCTGCTCCGTAAATGTTCCTCAGTAAATATTACTCTTACCCAATCAGAGACGTCACTGGTTTCCAAATGAGTCCCTATGAATATCAGACTGTACTGCTGCTGCACGTCGTTATTCATTCTCCTCATAATTAGTCATTCTGTCCCAACCGCCCAACAAGCTGAGAGCTGAGCGGCTTAACGTTTCCTCTCTGCTGTGATGAAAAATGGTTGGAAAGTTTCTTTTACTGTGGGTGAAACTTTTCTTTAAATTTGTCGCCTGAACCCAGCTGTGTCTGTTTGGACTTTTCCGTGTGGTTGATTGTCGTTGTGTTTCCTTATTGTCGGGAATTTGCCTGTTTTTTTTAACCAGTCTTCCAACCTTAGCAGTCGTAGAAGCGTTGGGCATTTCTTTCATTGGTCAAAAAACACAATGTCCTCAGGATTTAGATCGGTCCGTATTGTCAAATGGCAATCACGAGCCACTTCAACACGAGCCATTGGCACAGTCTTAAAACTCACCAATGCTCTCTTATGTCTTTTTAAAATCATCTTTCCAGTTCCTGGTCATGTTTAAACCCTTTAAGGCCTAAGGCTAATAATGGCCGCCTGCATACTGTGTTAAAGTCTTAAGATCCAACTACTAACACCTCATTTCAGCAATATTTAAAAAATGTTTCATATTTTCAACTGACACCACTGAGGGTTATATACAACATTACCTGAAGTTCTGTTCTCCAAAGTTATTTTACCTTCATATTCATGTTGAGACACTACAGGCCACATTGTCCATGCTTCTCCATCCAGAATGAATTCATATATTTACAAACCTCCACCTTCTTGAGTAGAAAATTGTATTTATTAGCATAATACTAGAGATACAACATGGGAATATGCTTCTGCAAATGTTTAAATATTTTGTGTTTAATTAGAGCATTTAAGTTGGAAGGTCATCATCCTCATTAGGAATTATTCTCTCTTCTGTTTAAAATCAGTCACAGTAACAACACAGGAGCTCAGCATCCAGCTTCTCTAACCAAATCATAAGAACTGAAATCACAGAGAAACATAATGATAACTAGGAGAAAGCAGCGAGAACAAAGCTGACATTAGAGTAGAGCAGATTGATGTGAGCAGATCTCATCGTTGTTTTTGTGTGTCTGTCTCAAAGAAAGACTGAGAAAATGACAAAGAATCATTGGGCTGATTGAGAAAGGTGCTTGTCTCCATGTTTATATCCCACTTAGGCTGGTTTTCAAGCCCCAACACCTGAAGGAAGAAGGGGGCAGGTGAAGAAGACACTAGACAAGTGTTACAAGGATGGACAGTGTGTGCACGTGTGTGTGTGTGTGTGTGAGTGTGTGAGAGAGAGAGAGTGTGTGTGTCCTCCATCTCCATAATGGGTTGTGACTGGTTGATTGAAGTTTACTGAGAGCTGCTAATTGGACCAGAATGGAGAAGTTTTGTTCTGTGTGTTTCACTGTGTTAGTGTGTGTGTGTGTGTGTGTGTAGCTATGCCAAGTCTTTCTTTTTTTTCAAACAGACACTCATGATCAGACAGTGGAAGTGTTTTTTTAATCCGATTTCCAAATCAAAATCCAAATTTCCGTTGTCACATCAAAAACCGTTTGCTTCAGTTCAAACAAAGTATCATGAAAAAATGTCTCTGCATCGTTTGGTGACCACATGCCAACATGCAAGTGTGTGAGTCTGTTTGTGTGTTTATCAAGCTCGCAACCCCCAACCGTTGGGGCCAAAAGTTTGCATCTCATTATTTTGAAATGGCAAAAAAATGTAAATAAATAATTATAATTTTTTTACTAATTTATTAAGGGGGAAATAATCTTAGCGTTGCACATTCAGCTGGTACAAATGTTCCCTAATCATCAGAAGAAATAAGAGTTATAAAAGAAATAACAATAACAGAGGTGCAAACAGTTTGCCTTCGCCTTGGTACAATAAAGGTCTCTGCGTGTGATCCTGCGTCAGACACTGATCTGAGCCTCTTTGTGTTTCACACCTGAGCCCTGACTCGGGCCTCACCTGGCTGAAGTGCTCGCTTTTCCTCGCCTTCCCTCGGCGCCGCTCTGCTCGCCCACGCTGTTTGTTCTCTGTCTGTAACGAGCACGGTGGCTATTAGCCAAATGGCTGTAATATTACTCCCCCCAGACTCCACAGTCACTTTGCTCCTCGTGTTGGCAATCTGTCTGAATGTGTTCTCTGTTATTGCCTCTGCTCTCCTCTGCCAGCAGACATTATTAGATGGCTTTTTTCTGTTTTGCATAACAGGCGAAAACCGACCTGTTAATATGCTGCTGCCGTTGTTCAGGGGCGGCAGTGAAGCGACGAGAGCCAGCGGGTAAAACATCCTGTCCCCCAAACTCTGACGAGAACAAGCTCATGTCTCACACGTGCAGACTTCCTGACATACACTCGTCTGGCTCATACAGTAGATGATGTGGCAACGTCAGGCTGTTTTGTTCTTTGACTGTGGACTTTTTCTGGAGGAGAAGGATTGCACAATAAACACTGAGACTGGGCTGAGACTGGGCTGAAGTACAAAACTGGGGAGTAAAAAAATCACCCACAGTAAAGCGGAGGGCAGAGGACTCCAACAAAGCTCCTTAACATCATGCAGTAACAATCATCTGGAGCAAAACCAACGTGCTCATGGTGACGCAGAGGAACGGGAGGCCTCCTGAGCTGGAGGAAGTGAGGAGCGTGGACTCCTGTGGACGCCTGCTTCTTCATGTGTCCTGAGTACAGTGCTGTCCCTCAGTGTGGGCAACAGGTTCCTGCAGATCTTCTGTCAGTTTCTGGTCTTTGCAGTGATGTGCTGTGGTGGTGAGATAAAATGTCAACTGTGACCACAGGCTCTTGAGAAGAAATAAATACACTTACGATGCTGCGTTTTACAAGAATGGGGCGGACAGACGACATGTACACGTAACAGGAAGTAGTCAAGTAAATCACTGAATTAAGCAGGAGGTACCTGTGACCAGGAAAATTATAATCAGATGAAAGACCTGCTCGGTTATGTTCCAAATGAGACAGCAGATCCAGCAGCCTGGACTTGAGCCTTTCCCTAAGTCCTTTAAATCAGTGCCAGAGCGGCAATTTATTGGTTTAAAAACTGAAATTGAAACGAAAAGAGAAATCGGCCCGATCAACACAGATTTGGAGTTGAAGCGGTGCAGCAAAATAAAATGTTTATTACAGAAGTGGAAGTGTAAATCATGAAATAATTTAAGAAATGTGGTTATTATTTTATTCAATTTTTAATTTCTTTTAGGGAATTTTTTCAAAATTAGGAGTAAAAAGGTAAAAAAAATCTGATGTAAAAGCCAAACTTCTTCATAACGCTGACTTTTTTTCCACCATCAGCATTTTTGTCTTTTTAAAATCTATAGATTTTTTCACGTCACTCCTCACTTCCATACACATCCCCTCGTTATGCGGCGCGTTAAAGTGCCTCCAAGTGCCTTCGCAGCGTTGCTTTCCAATACATCAGTTAGAATTAGATTAGTTTCTATTAGATAATTTCAAATGTGAAATGGTGAAAGTGGAGGCAGTTTGTCGAGCAGCTCCAGCAGACAGTAGCAGGCCCAAAGCTCCAGTGGAACGATCAGCAAGTGTTAAAACAAACTGTAAAATAATAAGAACAGCTGCAGACTTTCAGAGCTCTGCTGTTGTCTGCCCTCGGGTAAGACACACACAAACAGCAGAATGAACGCGTACTGCCAAGTGCACAGCATGTTATGCAGAGTTAAATAATTCACTGCAAAATTATTTAAGAGAAATAATGATTGAAAAAAAAAAAACAACAAGCACTGATAGCCTCAGGTAGACAAAGTGTGATCCATTAAAACGTGTTAAATGGGTCAAAGGTAAAAGGAATCTGTCTCTCTCTCCTTTTGGATTTTCATCCTGGGAAAAGCACCGATTGTCGCCCTGGGTAGAGACTCTCAGGCTGTACACGCTATTCACTTAGTGCAACCACCCCAAAAACAGCCTTAGGCTCTGATTAGGCACAACACTTTTTTACACTGCTTTGTTTCGACAAACTTTGCGCTTTTCTTGCACTAAAAGAAGGAAGTGTCACTTTTTAAGCGTTACTAGGCAACCACATAATTAAAGACAGTGATAAACGCATGCAGAAACGGGGCCTGCATGACGCTCACCTAATAGCTTATATCACGATGAGTCCAAATCGTCACTCACACTCCATCGCGTTGCTGCAAAAAGTCCATATAGAGCAAAGAAATGCCAATAACTCCAGGCTGCATAAGCAGGGGAGAAACTTCATTTTAGTGAAAACAATTATAAATGTCCCAGCTCCAAGATGGCGGCACACTCAGACCCTGTCAGTCTTTTTGAGTCACTGTACTCAGCTGGTTTTGTGAGACTGTGTCATGTTATAAGGCTTTTATTTATCCATCTGCCTCCGCAAGAATCTAAATATCAGGGTCAATTCAGTTTGCTGTCATATTGGTTTTGAGACTAAAAGATGGATATGAGCAGAACGTTCAGAGTTTTGGCTTTTACTTGCTAGGATTTACATTTAATATAGATCTTTCCTATCAGATCGTCAAAGTGTTTAGAGAGCAAAACTAATGGAATGGATCAAGTAAGTAAGACGTGTTGCTTATCCCGAGTTTTGTCCAGCGCATCTAAGTTTGTTCACTGTCATCAGCAAAACGTTTATGACGAACCCTTAAACTGATTGGAGATGGATTTGTTCAGTTTATGATGACAAATTATTGACATGAGTCAACAGATATAATTCAGCGGCTCGTTTTGTGACTTCAGACCGTGTCGCATTTCTTTGTGGAGAAGGTTTAGGTCCATTTAGTTGGTTTCCAGTGTGACTGTGTCCTGTCCATCACTTTGTGTCTTCATGCTGAAATTTCTTGTCCTGCTGCGGACATGTTGACAGGCTTCAAAGTGTAAAAGTTTGTCACCTGCAGGCGGGACAGACGATAAACTCGAGCTTCACAGTTACACTGAAACTCCACTGATTTCTGCAGCCTTTAAAATCTTTTCTGAGGAGCTGAAGAGATGAGGGACGAGGAGTCCGGGGTGATGCACACACACACACACACACACACACACACACACACGCACAGCAAACAGTGCAGCTCATATTGTTTCATATCAGCAGAGAGCAGGGAACTAATTTCTCGTCTTCCCCCTGCAACAGTTATTGGATGAATTCTCTGTGAGGAATTCTGCCTCCAACTCATCTCACTGAAATAAAAGAAAAAACTGCCGGAAACGACACACCCAGCGTGTGTGTGTTTCTGCTTTTATCTTAGTGAGGACAAGTTGAGATCAGAGGAGTGGAGACGTCTGAAGTGAAGACATATTTTGGAAAGACGAGACACTTTGTGGATGGAGGTGTGTTTTTGGTAATATATGAGAAACCTGCAATTTCCCAGCATTCTTAACTCCAAAGTGTATTACCTGCGTTACATGTCAAATAGGTTTTATATTTCCCTCCCCGTTGTCACCAGCAACATGGCGGCGGTGGTGGAGGGAAGAAGGGGGAGCGGGGAGCTTCAGGTTGTGGAGTGTTAAACCCCCTGTGGTCCGTCTGGAGGACCGAGCAGAAATTAAAGGCTCGCTAATTAGCGAGCGATAAAAATAGTTGTGGAAACTGTGGATCTGGATCACAGTTTGCACTTCAGCCTACACATCGCTTTCTGCTTGTGCTTCAGTTAGAGACGTCAAAACAAATTAATGCAAGAGTTTTGGAAAGACACACACACACACACACACACACACACACACACACTGCCGAAGGAGTGAATGAGGTTAATGTGAGTGTTTATCTAAAGCTGTCCTGTGTGATATCTCAGATACAAACACAGCCTCCTTTGCAGGTTTTAAAATTTGCATTTATTTCAATTTGTTGGCAGAAACAAGACTGTTTTTATTTCTAATTATGCTTCAAATACTTAGATATAACTGGGCTGGCAGTCAAAGTGAGGAAAGAAGGTCAGCAAGTCACTCCAGTCTGGTTCAGTCTGCAGTTCTGCTCCATTGTAGCAGTTACCATCACTGATTTCAATTTAGAGAAACAGCCTTCAGTGAAAGCGACTGTTTGAGGAAAGATGTCACGTACGAAAAGTCCAAACTTCAATTCTCACACTGCAGATTAAAACATAATCAAATCAAAGACTAAATTAGGTGTCAGAAATTCAGCAGGAATCAACAAAGTGGTACTTTGTTGAAAAATGAAACCACCTTTAATCAGTGGCTCATTTGTGGCTTTTGAACAAAACAGACTTAATGATCTGATCAATAAATGATCAATATTCTTTGCATCACCTTTTACATGATATTACGTAACACAAACAATGAGAATCTAATTAAATCTCATACCACTGTTGTTTTAGCTTGTTCTGAACTCATTATGTGCAGGAATGTACCAAATGAGTAAATGAGTTGTCGACTTTGTGCAGCATTTGTTGGTCTCTCCTCTCTGGGGGATTTACACATAAAACATCATCATCATCATCATCTGCATCAAAGTGACTGAAGGGCCTGCAGAGACTTGTTGTCAACAGATTAGAAATCACTCGAAGTCAATTGTCCTCATCATTAATATGTGCATAACATGAACGAGGCAGCACGCCGCCGCCGCCGCTGATGAACAATGAGGCTGTTTCATCTTCAGCTGAGTGTGACTGATGAATATTCAAAAAAAAAAAGGAAAACTGCGCTTTAAACGGCACACACTGAGCCTCTTAGCTAAATCAGCACTCGCTCCTTTATTAACATACTGGAATTTCTAATTATGCCCCGTTGCGTGTTAGCTTTTCACAACATTTCTGCAAACGGCTGACGTTATGTGTGATTGGAACTGGAAAAGCATCTTTTCGTTTCTAGAAGCTGAGGCGGTGTGGAAATACACGGCAGAAGAAGAAAATATCATGTCAACGGTTAGGTTTGTGTTGCATTTTTCTGACCCAGCAAGTGTTTGGCCGGGACGGACGTTCCCTTTTAGTGTGATGTTCACATTTCAGCTCCAGTGTGACAGAGTTGAGTGGTGACTGAATTTCCATCGGTTTTGGCTTGCGACCCGTCTACAACAAACCCTCGTGCACTGTGCTGGCATGTGATCCTTTCAACCAAACAGTGTCCTTCAGTTACGGCCTTAGCAAAGCGAGAAAAAACTGTGGGAGACATGTGAAAGACAGATCTATTTGTATCTGCTTTTCAAAGTGTGAGTTGCATCTTCAGCGTTTTGATGATCAGTGTCCGCCTTGAAAATGTAAAAAAAAAATAGAAGAAATCACACACAATAACTCAGAAAAGCCCAACTTTGAGTCTATCTGCTCTGTCCCTAAGCTTTCTGGCATGAACACCCACATGTGTTCTCCCACAGCTCATAAATCAATAAGCACAGATAAAAATGCACTCAACGATAATTCTGCATATCAATATTCGTGTTACTGGTTAGACGTGTGAATGATTGGAGCTGCAGGTCCATCGACTGTGTTTCATGTAAAAGTCTCGTCAGCTCGTCATTGCCCGCGAATGTCCCGCCCGGCCGTGTGTTTCCAGGAGAACTCTAATCTACGACACCTCTATGTGTGAACTGCACTTCGATAAAGTCTAGTGTAAAGATTGTGAAGAACCACCACCTGAATGACGCCTACAGCAGCGTCCACGGTCGCCCCTCCCTGACATTGTTTGTATAAGTCATAAATTTGAGCTGCAAAACCAAGAGACGGGCTCCGTGTTTGAATGTCAGACATACTTTTTACAGTGTTCAACAAAGTCAGGCTGCTGTTGAAGATCTGTGGACTGAAGAGATTATCTGGATTTATCGGCTTTGGCCATTTTGCCAGAGATTTTCATATTTTCCCCATCAGATAGATGAAAAACAAAGCTGCATGAATAAAATTAAACAGTCCTCTTTACAAATGGAAGATGACTGGATCAGATTTACCTTCCTGATAGCGGCAGTAAAGAGGATTTCGTTGGAGTGGAGTCCACACGGCGCTCGCGTGTGCTCGCTGTCATCAGGAACACGGGAAAGTGGAGATCTCCAAACAAACATCATGAAGCAGGAAGATAAGATGGAAACGCTGCGAGGAGAGAGAGCAGAGCAGAGGATTAACCAGATTAAACACTGAAGTCAAACTGTCAGAGCTGCGTGACATTTGCACACAAACACACGCAGAAGAGCATCCAACTAAAAATACAGAAAAAGAAAGAAAATGTGCAATAAAATAACAAAGAAAAGAATCAGAACACAGTACACAACACACACCCACGGAAATATACGCACATGTAAACGTGGACTAATAAAGCAAAGCTTAGTCTTTACCAACGCAGAACCCTTCAATGAAGATTAAACTCTGTTTCTGGCCTGATGATGAGGACTCCTCCCTGTGGAGGGTTTTCTGGACACGTCCAACAACAGGGAGGAGACTTCGAACAGACCCAGAACACACTGGGGAGATTAGAGGGAATCCATCTGGACTGGGACGCCTCAGGTCCCCCAGGAACAGGTGACTGCGAGACATCTGGACAGAGGGACGACTGGGACACTTTACCTAGCGCCACCCACATAAACGGTGTGTTAAGCACTTTAACCCGTCTAATAGAGTCTTGGCCACATGGAGGCGCTAAAGAACCATTTTGTCGTTTGCCTGTTTTTCTTTGTGTTTTTGCCTAATATTCAGTTTAATATCAGAGTTTTTCTTCAAACGCTGCCTAACACTCGTTTCTGTTCTGTGTTAGGCAATGAACGCCACGCTTTTTTGTTTTAATATGAGTCATCGGAATTCAAAAATGCAACAGTTCACTGCTGCTGCCGCAGTTTGTTAGTAAAGAATGTTAATTTGTACGTAGTGCATGTAAATTTGTTCATTAATGTCTTATTTTCTGATCAGTAAATAAAAAGTACCTGTGCTCGTCCAGCACTGTGTCCATAAGCAGCATCAGTGAGAGTAGTGGTACCACCAATCTAAGCCATATTCCTTTGGACAGCTGAGGTTTCATATGTCCTCAGAAGCAGCTGCTGGTCGGTTTATAAAGGACACTTTAAACTCAAAATTCCAGTTTGTCACATACACACTCAGATATACAGTTATATGACTAAAGCACATGACTTCCAGCTCCAGGTTTCTCACTGATTGGACAAACATACCCCAGTTCACTTCGTAAGTGGGACAGAGTGAACCACTGTGCAGCTGTGGTGTTAAAAGAGCAACGTGTGAAATCACCTTTGCCAAACGCGTCTTATATAAACGGAAAGTTATAGAAACGTTCAGCAGTTGAAGGACATGAGGTTCGCTGGTGTCAGAGTGGAAGACGCCCAAGGATGAATCGCTGTGGCGACTCATCGGAAAAGTCCAAAGAGAATAACAAGAATAATCAACGTGTTCCTATTCAAAGGGTGTCAGACACTGACGCTTCCTATCGCTCTGCTTTTTTACATCCTTCGTTTTTTTTTGCTGGACGCTCCAGGAGAAAGAATCTTTTTTTGGGTTAGAGAGAACAACTGCAAGATAAATTACATAACAACAAAATGCTGCAAACTGTGGCAACAACACACACATACTTTCCTGCTACAGTAACCGTGTGTATCAGAGTCAAACCTCGGTCTGAGTTGGAAAAATCCTGTGTCAAATTCAAACCCAGCCTTGTTTAAAAGTTGGTGGCACTGTGGAATTTCAGTTTTTCTTTTCTGAATTATAGAATTGTTTTTATTTGCAGAATTACAAACATTTCTGTGGATATAAATAAGAAATTATTGGATCCCGTTTGTCTCCATCGTTAAAAAGACACTTGTTTTGTTGCTGGACAGTAACAGTGTTAGTCACCTTCTCCTTTTTTTGTGTATTAGTGGAGACAAGCAACATGCAGCAAAGGGCCGAAGACGTGAGGAGTGTGTGTTCCCACCGAGTCCCGTGGTGCTGTGATGCTGTGTGTACTGCACAGGAATGTGTGTGTGTGTGTGTGTGTGTGTGTGATCAGTGGAGTCTGTTTCTGTCTTCCTTTCACTTCAGCCCTGCAGGCGTTGCCCAGAGCGTTCCAACCCCCCCACCACACACACACAGTGTGTAGTGTGGATTAGGGCTCCCGTTTGTTTCTTCGTGGCATCCTCCAACTTTCTCTTCAAAAACCCTTTGCTACCTCAAATGTTGTGTATGATTTTTTTGCAACCTGTCGAAGAGCCTACACTTAATAAAACTATTTGTTCTAAAAGTCCTAGTAGATGGACGTCAAGTGTGGGAACTTTGTCGTTCTTCTTAAGTAATGATGAGAGATCCGATCAGACTAACTGGAAACACCTTTCTGGGGGCGACACAGCTGAAAACAATGATTAAATGTAATCAGACTCTTTACTTTTGAGAAAGTGGTTTTATCCACCTGTGTTCCTACGAAATGAAGGTGTTTTTTTTGTTTTTCCTGCTTTAAAGCCCTGAACTCCTCCAAGTGCTCAGGAGAAAATGTCTATTCTGAAGATGTCCCATGTTCGACGCGTGCAGACAAATGTGTTTGCCAGCCGTTGTTGTTTTTTTGTTTCTTGCACATTTTAATATTTCACCGTGAGCATGTCTTCCACATTAATCTGTTTGCGTGTGCACGTATTTGGCACAAACCTCATTCAGACTGTGAATTTCTTGGCTGACAGATATAATAGCAATTCACAGCTTCCTCGCACTGTAGCAGTCAGAGTATTGACCACAGCTCCTTCCTCTTTAGTTTCTGCTGTGCCACATGTTTACAAAAATGATAAATACTAATGCTGCAGTTAGCTCGAGCAGAAAAACAACTGCCAGTTTCCTCTGCTCTGAAATTAAACTCTGAAGTTCTGTCCCTCTGACACTTTGAGCACAGTGCCACACAAACACACCTGGAAGGACAAACCCATGTGCAAATTATCTTTTTTTTGAATAACCGAGGAAACACTGAGTTCACAGTGAAAATGCACCTGGAAAACATATTTTTTTTCCCAGAACGTTCACCAATATCTTAGTGAGCAGATGGACCGACAAGCTTAAGCGAAAGTTTTATTTGTGTTAAACTATCCCTCCAGAATCCACCTTCACGGTCTTGTGTTTTAGAATTTAAAGTTGGGAACCTTTAAAGGAACATCTCACTGCTCCACTATGAGCTGAATAAAAAATATTTAGTTATGATTAATTGTATAACTTCTATAAATAATCACAAATAATCACAAATAATGAAAAATGTTCTACTCAAAATTGATGGAAAAGGGACATTTTTCAATACTCCTATTAACACAGCTGAAGCTAATAAACCAACCACTGTGTGAAATTTCTTTTCTAGTCAGATAGACCAAATATCTTGTCCGACACAACTGTTGGAACGGGGGATTATCGTGTTAACGCTGGCAGCCCGTGTTCAGAACCAAATATTACTGCACTGTGGTCAGTTTTGGAGCATATGGAACAAACACACAGTAAAATCTGAAATCACAGCATCCTCAGTTTGAGGGTTTTGATAAAAAGTCAGAAACCAGCCAAAATCTGGGATATTCTTAAAAGGAAATTTGCACCTGACTTATTGATCAAACAAATCACATTTAGCTAGTTACCCTGCCCCACATCAGCCAAGAACATTTTCACTTTAGATATATTTCACCATAATCAGATGAAAGATATTCATATCATGTAGTATTATACACTCCACCAGTACTTTTGCATAGTTTCAAGATTTTAAAAATCTCCCAATTCACACAATGTCCATATAAATGTAAGCCTCAAATTAGGAAATGCCATTTAAGACTCTTTTATTTTATTTTGCTAGATATAACAACATAACAAGTGGTCATTTTTCCCCTAATTTGCTATTGTGAGTTATAAATCAGACCATTCAGGAATACAGTTCCAGTCAAAGAAAACTTATTTTAGCAGATCAGAATAAAAAATACGTAGATCCCCCATTTTTTACGTTCCCAAATCTAACATGTCTCTTTTCTGTCCATCTCGTCCAAAAATGCCGTTTTACCTGCAGCCTGACGCGGGTACGTCTTCGGACAAATCTCCAAGTAGCTCAGAAATAAAGGAAGAAAAAAGTTAATTAAAATCAGTGCAGCGAGCTTAAAGGTGAACGTTAAAAACGGGGAAGCAGGAGAGGAGGAGGTCGGGGATGAGGTGGGGGAGGAGGGGGGCTCAGATAATGAAAATAGTCCCTGAACTTGATTTCCTTAATCACTGCATGTCCCTCTTTCTGTTAATTGAAGATAATTATAGGATTTTAATTTTCTTATGTAGGTTAAAGAGGAGAGTGAGAAGTCAGAGCAGATGAAATAACTGAGGCAGATGAAGACAAAGAGGCCGATGGAGTCTATTAGGGCTTTACACACTCAACCACGGCCTTCATGTTGAGCCTCAAATATTTTCTGACATTAAGACTCGTGTGGCACAACAAGGACCAGATATTCTAAAATACTTCTCGCTTACTCAATGTTTTTGTCAATAGTCGCGTTGCCTTGTTAAAATTTGTTAAGGTACTGGACGTACAGATCAAGGACATGAGCGGCTAGAGAAAGAGTCCAAATCAAAGCCCAACAATCAGGGACAACAGTCTGTGATGGTCCTTCAGGTGCATGGTTGAGTCCTTTCAAACATGTCACCAGTGATGAGGGTCTGTAAACAGCTGCAGCAAGTGGTTACCTGTAATCAAACCCGGCTCCTCGGAACACTCGCTCATCAAACAATCCAACAAATGTATGCACACGCGCACAGAACCATAAGCCACTTACTACACACTTACGGACTATTCACGACCATGCAGTAGAGTTTAATTTCAAAAGACGTAAAAAGATTTTGTATTAAATCAAATGGGCAATTCAATAAATACAGACTATGGAAACTACACAAGGAATGAAAAAAGCTCTAAAATGAAGCATCCAGTCAGCGTAAGTCAAATAACATATTAGGATTAAACAGAAAAATTACTTTTTATTTTTAACAAATTGTGCATAGTGTGGAAACGCACATACTGTAAGTACAGCAGTTCAAATCTAAACAGCAGTTGTGGAATGTGCCTTGGGTAATGGTCCAGACCAAGCAAGACGCGTTTTGTGAGACCAGGTTTGGTTTGATTTCAATGTGAAACACGTCTCAGATGGTTGACAGTATGAAACAGTGAGAGGACACTTGAAGTAAGTGTGACTGCAGCACTTGAAAATACAGAAGGCCACAGGACGTTTGATACGAGGTTCTTCAATGCAGTGTGTAACTAAAACTCACTGGACAAAATGTGCACAATTTAAGTCTTTATTTGAATTTTCAGGCGTGAAAAGAACATATTATTTGAAATGAATTAACAATATTAGAACATATGATTTTTAAGTTATTATTGAGGTCACAGAGAATGGTGGAGTCACACTGCAGTGAATCATATTAAGATGTGTTTTTAAAACAGGCCAACGTGTCTAAAACGAGCGAAGGGACTGAGACATTAGAATCACAAACGCGCAGTGCAATTATCACATTTCTGACAGAAATTATAACCTTGTAAGAGGAGAATTCACGGCAGAGCTGCAGCACTGGATTGTAAAAGTTTACCTTACAAAGTGAGGAATCACCATTGGTGAGAGATCCAGCGCCAGCAAATCACTGGAGGGCACGAACGGCTAATTTGAAGAAGCGCAGGTTTGAGTGACTGAGGAACATTTCACGGTACAGATGAGTAAGGCGCCGTGTGATTATTTCACCGGGGTTTGTACTGTGTGTACACACGTGTCGACTGCTCCGGCTTGAAAAGCTTTCTTTTCCACTTCCAGCCTTGCCGACTCAACAAATGGCACAAAGCACAACAGCTGACAGAAACTAAATGTTTGAAATGGGTTTGTGATGTGTGCAACATCTGAGTGGTTTGGGACAAAGTGGATGTGTGAAGGAGCTAAAAAGAAAAGGCTGAAACTTTAATATGTGTCGGTGTACAGACTGTGAGCAGCAGCCATCGCTTTGTGTTGCCTCTCCATTACCTCAGAAATATGAAGAAGACACGAGTATTTGTCTTGGAAATGTTTGGCGCGGCACAATCATCCTTTTGTATCAGAGAAAATGGAGAGTTCGCTCAAATGTAGAGATTATGAAAAAGTGACCATCTTTCCTCTGTGTTCCCGCAGGAAAGAAGTCATGTCAGAGGAGGAGGCCGTGCGTCCAGTAATGCGAGTTTATTTATGTGATGCGTGTCGGCGAGGTGAAAGCTGAGCGGCGCCACAAAGCCCTGATTGATCTTCCAGAGGCAATCATGACGAGCAGCGAGCAGAAAATAGGCCGGTGGCGTCTGACGGTCTCATCTGTGAGTGGGATTACCTGACACCAGTGGACTGTTAGAGAGCTCGACCTGACCTGTGACGAGGTGTTTTCACGATTGTCAACGATTAATGAAGACGTTACACAAGCAACGGCGGCTGTGAATTTACTGCAGACATTTTTAAGCCAAAGGGAGCAAGACCTGTTTTTGACACATAAAAAATGTTTCACTGGATACTAATTTTATTTTATTTGATAAAAGTTAACACAAATACTTAGACAGGTGACAGGAGAACCTGAACAATGGAATGGGGAGAGACGCAGGACAAATTGTCACCAAACGAGGCTTAATTGTTTCAAATGCAGAACTCGGTGATCAAGATGAAACAAATAATAAAGACGGAAAAGACACAAAATTACCAAATAAAATTTTAATGTCATTTAAATGCAAAATGACCAAAAAGTGACAAAAATAAGCAATGACACACGAAGACCAAAATGTAACAAGAAAAAGATGCAAACAACAATCACCAAATAGATCAAAAGGACCATAAAAAAACACAAAAAAAACAATAAAATAAAACATAATTGAATTACCATAGAGGCATAAAAATTACTGTAAAGAGGAAAAACGAGGCAAAAATAAGACAAAACATTAAGATCAAAAATGACAAAAAAACAAATATGAAAAAGCCGTGATGACTTCAGGTGACGAGTCCTGTCTCATCCCCATTCAGTCTTTGGGGGGGGGGGTCCTGCTCTACCTGTCTGTGCCCAGGGGCCCGTTCTCTCACCATCTGTCCAGTTGTGATTCACTCATTCATGCAAAGTGAGGAACAGCCAGCAGTGACGGCGGTTCCAGCTGCCACGTCTGCAGCAGAAGTGCAGCACATTTCACATTCTCTTACTGAAAAGTCAGCGTTGTGCCCGTCCCACCCGGCACAGCATGGCGAACACCACAAAAAAAAAAAAAAAAGGCCTAATCTCCAAACTGTGGCACAGAGGCGGCTGCTGCCAAGAGACTCTCCTGCTTTCAACTCAGCAGGCCAGATTTCCAGATCCGAGATGGCGCGGTGCAGAGCCTCAGAAGCCGCCGCTGGGCCCCCGAGCGAGCTGCCGCAGCCTCTTTTGGCTTTTTTTTTTGTCCTTACATTTTATCTTGTGCTCTTTAATTGACTCGCAGTGTGACGAAGGAACCGCGAGCAGCGAGGGATAGAGCGGAGAGGAAAGTGATGTTCCTAGATGTGGAAGACAGTAGTGGGAGGGCTGTGATGAAAAAATAATGATGCTAGTTACATTCTATTATACAAAATATGGAAGACGGCAATGAAGAAGCCCTGCAACATTTCCTCCTTAATATCACCATCATCGAGTGCTGCTGCTGCTGCTGCTGCTGCTGAAAAGAATTCTGGGACGTGAGCATGTGAGGACGAGCTTTCTCTTTCTTTCACACACACACACGCCTCCCTCTCTGCTAATTTATGCTGCCTGTAATGTATTTTTCATATTATATTTCTCAGCATTAAGGAATGTATTTGTCGGCCCTCTGGCTGTGTACATGTACAGTGTGTACTGTTGGTAGATCGATCAGCCACTACATTAATACTACTGGCCCTAATAATGTGATAGAGGCCCAGGGTCAGCGCGGTCCCTCTCAGCAGTCTGCTGATGGAAAATTACCAAAAGACGATTAAGAAGTAACAAGAAAATTACCCAAAAAACGTGTCAAATTACTTCTAATCTTTTACAGGATGTTACCCATAATAAAAGCTCTGCATTTATTAGTTTTATAAAAACACAATTGTACGTTTAACACACCGGGTGGTGTTGATGTGGCCGATCAGTCAATAAATCAATGAATAAATGCATAAATATGCAAGACATTGTATCCACGGCAGAGCCAGAAAAGGGAACCGGAGAGGACGTAAAACCTAAATCTGACAGTCTTTGTCCGTTCACTTCCTCCTAGTAACTCCCTTTCCACATCATTCATTCATGAATATGTTTTCTTCAGATCTGATCCAGTCAGACATAATGTTCCCTACAAACACAGGGTTGTTGCACATTAATCCTCCTTATTGTGTAATTAGCATAATTATTCCTGCCAGCTGTGAACCACGTAACTTAGCTGTTGCCTAACAATTAAATGTGAAACTTTTTCACATAATAAACTTGTTATGGTGACAGAGAAAATGTTTCCAGTCTGTGGTAAAGATCTTTTTTTGACGTGAAAGAAAGAAATAACTTTTTAATACTAACCAGTATAAACCAATTGTAATGTTTTTTTTTTATGTACTTACTGTACTGACATGCTTTAAAGCTGATTTCTGTTTATTTGAATTCATTCACATTGAACCACCTAATCCAGTATTTAACCTGCCCCGGTCAACAGAAATGGAGCATCTACCTGTGAAGAGAAACGCTCCAAGACAAGACAAGTGATTAAATGCTTCCCACAAGACACAGCGTGTTACATGAACAGTGAGAATTTAATGACAATAACTTGTGTAAATGGGCAGCGGGAATAAATAAAAGACGTTCAAAACAGTCAAAGTCACATCTGAGACAAAGGAAAGCAAAAGTCCATCAGCTGCAATATCAAAGCAGCAGGATCACAGCACCCAAGTCAATTTGAAATCTGCACTAAATAAAGCAACGAGAGCTCCTTGCTGTGTCTGACACAGTTTCATCAGGTTCAGATTAGATGAAACTTTATTGATCCCCGCAGGGAAACAGTGTCAGTGCGGCAGGAAAATAAGAAAAGGCTAAAACCAAATATAATTAGAAAAAGGTAAATGAGGGGCGATACACAAGGCGATACAACCCCAAAATACACTGTGTTCAGGACAAAAGAAGAAGAAATGAATAAGAGGAAAAATAAGAGAAAACACATCAAATGTACAAAAAGGCAGAGGAATCAATAAGGAAGCGTCTGTGCTCATTTCAGCAGCAGGACAAGGAGCTTCATTTGGACGGCACATTTCATAAAGAGGTTTATTCAAAACGATACTGAGACTTAAAGCAATGAGCAAAAAGAAAATCTATAAAAAAAAAAAAGCTGTGACGGTACAAAGGTGAAAATGTCTCACATTATTCAGAAACATCCTCCAAAAAGAAAAATCCACAGTGGGAAGTTCAGTCGTTACAATTGTGGACACTGGATTTCTAAAAGCAAAGTGAAAATTTGAATTTCACATTTAATTTATGTTTTTATATGTGATGTCTTTTTAATTCAATTCAATTCAGCTTTATTTCTAATTATAGGAATAATGTTTTCCTTAATTACATATTTATTAAAATATTATGCCACTTGACAACAAAGTAAGGTCACAGATTTTCAATGGGGGTTGACCAAAAACAAGTCAGGTAGTATTTAAGAATGAGAAGAGACTCACTTTCCTCCATATTTTCTACACAGAGAAATTCAATTTATTCCTCTGCATCTATCTGCCAGGGCCTTTGAAGATGACGTAAAACACGTCATTCTCAGCTGCCCTGGCGGATCGCTGTGGGGTCACAAACTACAACCGGTGTTTCCTGGTTTTCGCTGTACCTGCCCCCAGTGGTCCCTACGCCATATTTTCTCCTCGCATACAAATCTACTACTTCTCTTTCGGCTTTTCCCATCAGGGGTCGCCACAGCGAATCATCCGTTTCCACTTCACTCTATCCTGAGCATCTTCCTCTCTGACACCAGCTAACCTCATGTCCTCTGTTAGAACATCCATATATCTCCTCCTTGGTCGTCCTCTCGCCCTCTTGCCTGGCAGCTCCATCTCCAACATCCTTCTACCAATATATTCACTATCCCTCCTCTGCACATGTCCAAACCATCTCAGTCTGGCCTCTCTGACTTTGTTGCTAACACAAGCAACGTGTGCTGTCCCTCTGATGAGCTCGTTCCTTATTCTGTCCAACCTTGTCATTCCTAAGGAGAACCTCAACATCTTCATCTCTGCTGCTTCCATCTCTGCCTCTTGTCTCTTTCTCACTGCTACTGTCTCTAACCCATAGAGCAGAGCTGGTCTCACCACTGTCCTGTACACCTTTCCTTTGAGTCTTGCTGACACTCTTCTGTCACACAACACTCCTGACACTTTCCTCCACCCACTCCAACCCGCCTGCACTCGCCTCTTCACCTCTTTTCCACACTCCCCATCACACTGAACTGTTGACCTCAAGTACTTAAACTCCTGCACCTTCTTCACCTCAGCCCCCTGTAACCTCACGCTTCTACCTGGCTCCCTCTCGTTTACACTCATGTATTCTGTCTTGTTGCGACTGACTTTAATGCCTCTTCTTTCCAGAGCAAACCTCCACCTCTCCAGCTGTTCCTCCACCTGCTCTCTACTCTCACTGCAAATCACAATGTCATCTGCAAACATCATTGTCCAGGGAGATTCCTGTCATCTCACCACCGTCATGCTCCTCTCATACATGTCCTGAACTACTCTGACGTACTTCTCTGACACTCCCGACATCCTCATACAGTACCACAGCTCCTCCCTTGGCATCCTGTCATACGCCTTCTCTAAATCCACAAAGACACAATGCAGCTCCTTCTGACCATCTCTGTACTTTTCCATCAACAACCTCAAAGCAAAAATGACATCAGTGGTGCTCTTACGGGGCATGAAACCATACTGCTGCTCACAAATCTCCACCTCCTTCCTAAGCCTGGCCTCCAATACTCTTTCCCACAGCGTCATTGTGTGGCTCATCAGCTTTATCCCTCTGTAGTTGCTACAGTTCTGCGTGTCACCCTTGTTCTTAAAGATCGGCACCAGAACGCTTCTCCTCCATTCCTCAGGCATCTTCTCACTCTCTAAAATCCTGTTAAACAGACTTGTCAGAAACTTCACTGCTGTCTCTCCTAGACACTTCCACACCTCCACAGGTACGTCATCAGGACCAACAGCCTTTCTGCTCTTCATCCTTTTCAGAGCCTTCCTCACCTCATCCTTTCTAATCTCTCCTATTTCCTGCTCCACAACATCCACATCTTCCTCCCTTCTTTCCCTGTCATTTTCCACTTTCATCAGCTCCTCAAAATACTCCTTCCATCTTCTCTGCACACTCTCCTGGCTTGTTAGAACCTTTCCATCTCTGTCTTTAATCACTCTTATCTGTTGCACATCTTTCCCATCTCTATCTCTCTGTCTGGCTATCCTGTACAAGTCCTTCTCTCCTTCCTTCGTGTCTAACCTGTCATACAGCTCATCGTAAGCTTTCTGTTTGGCCTTTGCCACCTCCCTCTTCCCTCTGCGCTGCACTTCCTTGTACTCCTGTCTACTTTCCTCAGTCCTTTCTACATCCCACTTCCTTTTAGCTAACCTCTTCCTCTGGATGCAGTCCTGTACTTCCTCATTCCACCACCAAGTGTATTTATCATCTTTCCTCTTTCCAGACGACACACCCACTACCTTCCTACCTGTTTCCCTGATTACCTCTGCTGTAGTTTCCCAGTCATCTGGAAGCTCTTCCTGACCACACAAAGCCTGTCTCAACTTCTGCCTGAATTCCTCTCAAGTTTCTTCATTCTTTAGCTTCCACCACTTGGTCTTCTTTTCTGTCTTTCCTCTCTTATTCTTCATGACCACCAGAGTCATCTTACACACCGCCATGAGGTGCTGTCTGGCTACACTCTCTCCTACCACCACTTTACAGTCACTAACCTCTCTCAAATGACCTCGTCTACATAGAATGTAGTCCACCTGTGTACTCCTACCTCCATTCTTGTATGTCACTCTGTGTTCCTCTCTCTTCTTAGAAGTAAGTGTTGACTACAGCCATTTCCATCCTCTTAGCAAAGTCCACCACCATCTGTCCTTCTGGATTCCTGTCCTTTACACCAAACCTGCCCATCACCTCCTCATCAGCTCTGTTCACCTCGCCAACATGCCCATTGAAGTCTGCTCCAACAACTACTCTCTGTCCTATGGCCTCATCAAACTCACTCCCAATCTCTCCTTCTCTTCTAACTCACAGCCAACTTGTGGAGCATACCCACTGACTATGTTCACCATCACCCCTTCAATTTCCAGCTTTAGGCTCATCACCCTGTCTGAGACTCTTTTCACCTCTAGAACATTGTTCACAAACTCCCTCTTCAGGATCACTCCTACTCCGTTTCTCTTCCTATCCACACCATGGTAGAGCAGTTTGTATCCTCCTCCGATACTACGTGCTTTGCTGCCCTTCCACCTCGTCTCCTGCACACAGTACATCTACCTTCCTTCTTTCCATCATGTCTCCCAGCTCTCTACCTTTCCCCGTCATTGTGCCAATGTTAAGAGTCCCTACTCTCAGATCTAAGCTCCTGCCTTTCCTCTTCTCTCTCTGTCCACGAACCCTTCTGCCTCAATATTCACTGGCCGGAGGTCCTGCTATAGATTGCATGCATTTATCTGTAAACCAGAGAAGTTACGTTACATGTAAACACACCCCCGATAGCTGGTTGCATAGCTCCGACCAATTGCGGAAGTTTGGGGAGTGGTTCGGGATCAGTCAGAGCACAATGCATTCTGGTTGTTGTAGGATATGATCATTTTCAGCCGCTTCTCCCCTTTTTCTCTGGACTTAGACCATCAATGTTACATGTTTTTGTACATTACGGCTAAAAAAATCTTTTCAATTCTTATAAAACTTGCTTTTCAGCAATGAAATTGTACATTTTTTAATTTAAGGGAATTTACTGCTGTAAGGAACAAATGTGAATGAATGAAGGTGATTCTTTTTCCCTACATTTTCCATCCTCCTCTCACACACCAACTACCTTCATGTCCTCTTTCACTACATCCATAAATCTGCTCTTTGGACTTCATCTAGACCTCCTGCCTGGCAGCTCCATCCTCAGTATCCTTCTACCCATATAACTTCATAGCACTGAACCATAAAACATAATATGAGATAATGTACAGATTTTGCCTGACTACATGTACAAAGTACCTATGTCCTTAACGATTTCTTAGTAAACTGTTCCAAATCATGAGCAGTACTGCTTCCTGTCCTGAGATTTTTATGTCATCCTGTGAAGACTTTATCCACACCATGAAGCAGAATATAGGCTTCTGAGAGACAGGTTGACAAAGAAGTTTGAAAACTACGGCACCCTATGTTTCTCACAATGAAAAACTATTTAACAGAGACTCAGTGACATCACTATGACACATATAATTATTTTCTACATTGTAATGTAGATCACTACTTTGCCCCCAGGGCTAAATAACTGAATATTGAATAAATTGAAATGAAATGTTTAGTACGTACATTTGTGCATATTTGTCACATGTTTCTACTGAAACATGCATCTTAAAAAAAATCTTTAGAAATATAGGGGTTTATTTAAAACAAACAAACAAAAAAAGGTGGAAAAAGGAGTAATTATATATATTAATACAGTAAAGTTGTACTGATACAGTAAAGTTATACTGTATCTAACAGTCCTCCTTTGTGCCAGCAGAAAAGAAAAACAAGAAAGTTTGTTACTTATTGCAATTTTTAACAGAGGTTGTAAAAGAATTGGTAATAAATAGGAAGGTCACGTACTATTTAGACATGTAACTTTGACAGAGCCACCTAAGAGTATAAACATGGATTGGCGTAAAGCTCGGAGGACTTCTTATGCCGCGTTATGTTGCTTTGAAGCAACGAGACACTGAACAAACTGTGTGATTTCAATCAAATGTAGTCAAACATAAGTGTATCCATACTGCCATATTCACAAATCACACATTTGGTTTGGGAAGTAAGT
Source organism: Channa striata (assembly GCA_033026295.1). NCBI lineage: Eukaryota > Metazoa > Chordata > Actinopteri > Anabantiformes > Channidae > Channa > Channa striata. Next base: position 5,304,452 of record CM065173.1, on the reverse strand, counting down.
AGGACATTACCTTTTTACAAATTTCTAGTAATTTTAAAAATCTATTGGAATTTAATATCAAAGGCTAATATTATACTTAATAATATTTTCGTCATAAATTTGTAGTTAATGTGCGGCTGAAAAAAACATTTGGGGGATGTCAAAGTTCAGATCGTTTAGCATTATCTTCTTAGGTTTGAATCAGTAAAACAAAGTATGCTACAATAATGAGACTTTATTATGTTTATTATCTGAAACACCAGCTGTCCAGTGGTTTGTAAAAAACTCCACTACTTATTACACTGAGAAGACATGATTGTCAAAACAGCAAACAGGAGTGTCGTTAAAGCAACTTTAAAGAGATTAACACATAAACACATTAAATATTAATAATGTCCTACACTTACTACACGCTCCTATTACTTAAGTAATTGGTGAGTACTTTCCCACCACCCCATCCACTTTCTATAACCCCCCTCCTCCACCTTTGAGAACAGTGTCTTGGACAAAAGAGTGCGCTGCAGCTAAAGAACTGGAAAAATGTTGAGCACAACCAGAACTGTGTTGAGAATAAGACAAAAAGACATCTGTAGATTCTTTGTGAGGGGTTGGAAAGCATGTGGGCATGCAGCACACAAACCTCCTCACTCTTCCATCCATTCCTGCAGCAGTGCAGCTTTGAAATGTGGACTACAGTGGCCGTTCAGCCACCCGACTGAAAACGTTGCCAGTGGCTTTCTCTCCATCCCTGTATCTGTTCTCTGTGCAGCTCTGCGTTCTCTCATGCTCTCTGAAAGCCCAGCCAGGAGTTTTGCTGAATAGGCAGATCATGAATCGAGCAGCGGTGTAGAGGCGGACGTTTCCTCAAATTCACCCCCGTGTATTAAACACGGCACTGAGGCCAAAAGGCAGAGAGAAGAGAAAAGAAGAAGAAGGCATTCAGGAATCGCTGCTCCTCCTCCACCTTTGGGGAGAAGTTGCTGCTGTAGCAGTGCTGCTGCTGCTGCTTTGGGGTGGCAGGCATTTGAGCCGAGAAGGTGTTGGAGCCTCGGGAAATTCCAGCACGAGTGGGGAATGTGAAACATCTTCATGCTCAACTTTGAACTTGGAGTCAGTAGGATGGACAAGACTCCACAGAGGTTGTGCGTATTGTTTAACAGAGTCCAATTTTAAGTAATTTGAGGTCTTCTTATTATAGCTGTAATATTGAAAAGTAATTTCTTGTGTCACCGGCAACTAAAAACCTTGTATCTAAAGTGTTTGCGTTTCATTGAATTTGGATTGTCGCTGGTTCAAAACATGACGGATTATAAAAAAATGGGCAAATACAGGAAAAATTAACTCAACCCCAACTAAATAGGAGCTCCCACACCACAACAGACACACAAAATAACTCCAAGTGAGGCTTATGGTTTGTCATTTTTTATATATTTTTTTAAATACAGAAATTTTACTTACATTTTACTTCCTGAATTCTCTGCCCTGTTTAAGAATCCCTCCATTTCACAAAAACGCACCTTTATGGATCCCCCACTCGTTATCTCATGTGATGCACTGCTGCCTCATTTTGAATATTCTAATGTCCAGTTATTGTGAAAACTTTTCAATCCTGAGTCGTTATTTTTTCTCGTATCAACCTCACAGAGCTGTTTAAATCACTGTCTGTCAAGAAAAAGCCTTCTCCTCTGCCACTGTTGGTCCTGACAGTTTGCGGTGATGCCTTTTGGTCCTGGTTCAGTTTGTGGCCTTGGACACCACACGTTTGTGATTTTGTTGTTGCTGCCAGTATTGTTACATCCCCTATATCTTCTTGTCAACAGCTACAATATCAACACAGCCAGCCCACAGTTTGAAGGCTTTCTTGAGGATTTCTTGAGATTTTTCAGCCCCCCCAGAAAAAAAAAAAAAATCAGGTACAGTAAGTGAGAAGTTCAGATTTTTTTTCCCCTGATCCACATAAGAGGATCATTCCAGTGCTTAGGAATGAAAGGGATAGACAGAAAAGACTTAAACGAAATGCAATAATTGCAATTATTAATAATGTGGACCAGAAAACAAATGCACATATAAACGAGTATAAAAAATTGTAATGACATGAAAACAACAGCAAGAAAGTTATAATTAGAGAAAAATAATTAAGGGAATCGTGGGCTGAAAAACAATTATCCTGTGGGAGGCAGGCGACCAAAAAAACATGGTGCAACCTCACTAACCTGAACTGTCACTTTAAATTCTGTCACAAGATTTTTGTTTTGTTTACCTGCTGATTTAATAGAGACTCTTTTTGTTTTTCTTATGTGTAGGCAGAGACACAGGCGCTGGTGAGATAGTAGTGTACGGCTGGTATCCAGGTTTTACAGCTGCAGGCCTCACAGATGTGGAGCCAGACTTAAAGTACAGGGCCCTTCTGCACACTCAGACATATGACCACCTTAAAATTACTATCATGAAAACTGATGTGTTTCATTTGTGCTTTTCTTAAAATTACATGTAAAATTAAATAAAGTTCCACAACAAATACAGACTATCAACCTCAAGGGTGTGTCCACAGCCCCAGAAATCATTGTGAAAGTGGTAGTAAAAGTAACAGTAGGAAAGGTGAAGGTAGCTGTAGTAATATACTGACATCACAGCTTTACTAGCAGACGAATGTCACTTGTAGTAAAGGTGGTATTACTAGTCATGATAGACGTGGTGAGTATTTCTCAACTCAATTCAATTCAACTTTATTCATATAGCACCAATTGGCAACAAAGTCATCTCAAGGCAATTTACATAATAAAGTCCAGACTATACAGAGATTTGGAGAAAACCCAACAAATCTCCCTTGAGCAGCTATAGACAGTGGAGAGGAAAAACTCCCTTTACGGGAAGAAACCTCCAGCAGAACCAGGCTCAGGTGGGGGACATCTGCCTGACCGGTTGGGCTGAGTGGAAAACATTGGGCAGGTTGGTAGGACCAGTAGCTGGGCACTAGAAGACACACAGGTCCAAAGACGGGGTCACCTTAAGACAGGGACAGAGAGAGGGAGACAGAGAGGGAGAAGGACAACTACAGGAGAAAGAAGACACGGAGTTAATCCATCAGGGGTTGGTCCCCCAGCAGGCTAAGCCTATAGCAGCAGGACTAGAACTAACTATGAGGTTTTGAGCCTAGTCTTAAAAGTAGAGAGGGTGTCTGCTTCCTGAATCTGGACTGGGACCTGGTTTTACAGGAGAGGAGCTTGACAACTAAAGGTTCTGTCTCCCATTCTGGGAACCACTAGTAGGCCTGCATTCTGAGACTGAAGTGGTCTATTAGGATGATATGGTACTAGGAGATCTTTTAGGTATGATGGAGCTTTATAGGTAAGAAGAAGGGTTTTACATTTTATTTTATATTTATTGGGAAGCCAGTGGAGAGAAGCTAATGAAGGTGAAATATGATCTCTCCAAGTAGTGATGTTGTGTTAGAATAATAGCTGAAATGACAGTTTGAAAGTACTAATAGTAATATTGCAGTAGCATTTAAGTAGCAGTATCACAAGTGACCTTAGTACTAATATTTCAAAACTGATGTTAGAAGAGATTAGCAGTACTGATATGAGTGTAGCAGTCGAAAATGAGCATAACCATGATGTATAATGATGTTTGTAGCAACTGCAGCAATAGTAGTGCAGTGCAACTTTAAATACTAGTAGTAGCAGTACAGTAAGAGCAACGGGAGTAACAGGATCACTAGTGGTAGAGGCTCAGCAGGAGTGTTGATGGTGTCAGATGTAGTGGTAGTAGCCGTCAGTCATAGCAGAAGTAGCAATGGGGCAGGATGGTGAGGACAGTGATCCTACGCTAGTCCTAGTGCGTGTTCTAGAGACAGCAGGAGCAGTAGTATTATTAGTTAGTGCAAGTAGTAATAACAGTAGTAGTAATTTATTTATTAATGAATACATCTTTCTTGTGTTGGTAGTTGCAGATGTCTTTGGAGATGTTCTAGGAGAAGCATTAGTAGTTGTGAACCTAAAAGCAGCAGCAGTATCCTGTTTGCTGGGCCTGTCAGAAGCCTGATTGTGTCAGTTCTGTTTGGTTCTGTTTGGTTTGGTCGGCGCTTCCTCAGACGGGGAGGTCATCCTCTCCCGCTCTGTTGTTGCCACGACAACCCGTCCATTTCCCGCTGAGCTCCCTCATCCTTCAGCTGCTCAGTTGCATCTATACATGATCCTTCTCTTCTCTCTCTGTCTAAATGACATTAATAATAATAATAAGAATATTGATGATGATGGTATTAATAATGAAATAATAGTCTTCATTTATGTCAGGCTTCAAACACACAGTTGTCAAAGTGCTGCAACATTCAAAACATTTTAAACATCAAAGCAGAAATAATGAAAAAGTAAAGGGAGAAAAAGTGGGAGATAAAAAAGATATACACAGAGGGTAAAAATAATATATTTGTAAAAATAATAAATGATAAAAGCCATCACATAAAAGCCAGTCTATAAAAATAGGTTTAAGAAGAGATACAACAGAGGATACTTTCACCTCTCTCTCTCTCTCTGCTTTCCCTCTCAGTGTCTCTTGCCCCCTCTCTCATCTGCCTCCTGCTGCAGCGGAGATGAAGTGTTGCTCTTGTTTTAATTATGCAGGGGAGGCTGCAGAGCAGGACAGGACATGTTTCAGTGTCGTCGCCAATTAAGCGGCGTCACCCAGTCGTGGAGCCGGGAGCGAGGAAGAGGAGGAGGAGGAACGAAAGAGAGTTAAAGGAAGTGACAGAGAAGAGAGAGAGTGGCTCGAGAAACGAAATGAGCTGAACGCATGAGAGTCTTTTTCTTATTTTCCACGCAAATGGAGACGCTTTTCATGCAGAGACATGCAGTTTAAAGTCTCACTTCAGTGTACTGACAGTGGCAGTAGTTACATTACAACAGCGGTAGCAACAAAAGTAGCAGTGGTAGTGTTTGTAGTGGCAGTCGGAGATGCAAAAGTGCTATTAACAGCATTCACGGGGTTGATGGAAGTAGTAATTTATAAAAGCTGGATGAAACCGTATTACTGCACCTCTAGGAGTATCACCATCCGTAGTAGCACTAACGGCAATAACGGTAATAAAATAAAAGTAACAGCAGTATCGCACGGCGTTGGTGGTGCTAGTAACACAGTACAAATATTAGTAGAAGTAATACAGATGACAGTATTACAGTATCTGTGGCTGTGATGCCTCAAGTCTAAGTGCTGAAAACAGTGGCCGTAGTTGTAGCGGTAGTAGCAGTAAAATGTAGGGACTGAGTGGAGCTCCTAACCGTCGCAGTACTCGAAGTGAGCCTAAGAGTAATTGCAGCAGCGGCTGTGGTTTGTCACAAAGAGGCAAATCCAAGAAAATGAGTTGAGCTGAAGATTTTTTCTTATCTTCAGGTACGTAGGGAAAGTCTCCACTGCCAGGAGCTGCACAGCGACTTCACGCACTTCACTCTCACTTTATTGATGTAAAGCACATGGATTCTGTGGGCATTGATTTGCATTGCATATTCGCTAACGCACACACACACACACACACACCATTCGGCTCCACTGTGGTTTTAAAGTGTGAGGCCGAGACACGGCAGGATAAAGAGCGAGCGAGCGTGGTGCAGCGGCAGGTAATTACCACTTCTCCATCAATAACCATTCTAATAGACTTCCAACTGGCTATTTACATTAGGGAGGTGGCCCTCTTACCGTATTGACTTTCATAAAATGTATGTGTGGTAGGCTACATTAAAATCAATAAAGCCATTTAAAGAGCATTATCATTAAGATCTGGCTGCGTGTTAAGTGCGGATGTGTGCGCGCAGGCTCGGCGCGGCAGCGGTCTACTGCAGCACGATGCCTTAAACCAACATCATTTACTGCATGACTGCACCATCAGTCTGTCTGCCACACACACTCTCTCTTTCCACACATGCCACTAGAGTTTAGTCTGAGCTCGCTGCACAGGCCTCACATGTAAAAGCAGCTGTCCAAAGGTTTATAGGGAGCGTGCAGCCGGGCAAGTCAAATGCACAATGAAAGAACATGCAGACAGAATGCAACGGATACTTCATGTCTTTTATTGATACAAGAAACAAAAATCTATCACTTCATCTCAGGGAATATTAGGACACAACTATCCTAAAGGAACAAAAAGTTAAGGATAATATCAGAGAAGATTTTTAAAATTGTTGTTGCATTTGAGATGCTGGTGTGTTTGTTTGTGACTTGGCCTTCAGCTCATTGTTAACATTCATGCAAAAGAAATGATAATGTTTGTTGTAATTTTGAAAATGATGACTACCTGAAACAGTGGTCATCCAGAGTGTAGCAGAGTGTAGCAGAGCTTAAGATTAGCATTTTTACACTAAAATATGTCCAGAGGCTTCTTTAATGTTTGATTTTTTTTTCCAAAAAGCAGTTGTTTATTCCAACTGTCTTTAACTTCAGAGAGTTTTTATTGATTTTACTTTACTCCTATTTGACCTTCCAATGTGCACTGCATCCCAAAGGTCCAAATGTCCATGTTCGCCAGCTCGTGATAGTAGGGAGGCATCCAGCTGTTGTTGTTCTTGTGTGGCTTTATTCTCCTGGTAAATCCTCAAATTGTGTGTTTTCTGAAACCACAGTTTGACAACATCTGCATAATTTCAGACAGTGCAGCACTTCACCTGTTGATCTTACAAGCTGTTGGGTTTTAGGTATAAAAAAGAACTTTTACTTTATTTCATAACAATAATTTCATCCATTGTCTTTTTCTTATATTGTTTGTACCTTCAGGACCTTTTGAAAAACCTTCAAGACCTTTTAAGACATAAACCTGTAGGGATCCACAGGAAACAAAGACTCTCACAAGCCTGCAGGAAGCACCAAAAATCTTTATATGCCATTTGAAAACTTGAGAGTGTGCCCTCACAAAACCCTCACAGTTGTTTAAGTAGTTTTTGAGGACTTCCAATAACCAATAAGATTGCTCAGATACATTAAAGAGGCAGCCTGTGGGGTCCCAAATGAAAAGTATAAAGACGACTTTCATGGGGCCATTAGTGGAGAAAAATGGAAGAGGAAGAATCCATTAGTTTTTATTTGGATGGTAATATGACAGTGGGATACATTAGAAACACAAAACATAAAAATAAAATAATAAAGACTATTGAGTTAATCTTTCAATCACAATAAAATGTTCTAAACCTTTTATTTTTTAAATTTTGGCATTTTTGCCAGTTGACACACACACACACACACACACACACACACACACACATAAACTGGACATGAGGACACTTGACATAATGCATTTCATAATCACTTACCTAAACCTTATCCAATAGTAACCCTGAAACCAGGATGAACCCTTAAACTGCCCTTAACAAAACAAAATGTCCTCAAACTGAACCGCTCAAATCTGTTCTCGGAAAGATTGCAGCACATGAGCAAACACACATGCAGTGCACATATAAGGACAGCGGTGGATTATGGATTATGTGGAATGAAATGCTCCTCCCGCTTAATGAGAGCACGTCTGTTTATCTGCTGGTTTTAGAAAACAGTTTCAGAATAAGAAGCCGTGCAGCTGATGTGACTCCCTCCTCGCTCTGCAGAATCCTTCCGTTAAATATCCCACTATGCTTTACTGGTAGACGGTGGTTTTCGTCACGTTTCTTGTACGGCGTTCGTAGTTTCCTGCAGTATTTCTGTGGTTCTGGAGCAGTTGTGCAGACTCGCTCCGTCTGACCTGTCAGTGTGATCTATGTGCAGGGGCATCACTGAGGCTCAGCTGTGCTACTGATGCACGACTCTATATAACCCCTCCACCCCTCCACCTATCTCTCTGTCTCATCTGACACTGAATTAACTCCCACCTGAGCTACCGTCACTCCCATCATGCATCAGCCCACCACCTGAGTCCTCTCTGACTCTCGCCTTACAGCATCATCATCCACCTTACTGCTGTTTCCTTCTACAGAAGCAAACATGCGCACACACACACACATATCAGTTACGGCCCCCGTCCACACTGCCGACGGTAACGAGGACAATGAAAATGGATTGAATTTGTTCGCCGCCCTCTGCTGAGACTAACTGGATTGGTTTTCAGCAGAACCTGCCGGAAGTGAAGCAGTTTGAATACAATTGAAGACAGACAGTGTTTGTGGTTTATGAATAACAGCACATTTGAATTTTCTAATACTGTGGTGCTCAAAGCTTCTGAACCATATAAATTCCACCTTAAAATATTCTCCGCTGGGTTTTCACAAATGTTTATAGTTAGTCAGGTTTGACATCAACTCCTTACGTCTTAAATAAAATTATCTAATATTATTTTCTAAATACAAAAGATTTTAGATTGTATGTGCACGGGCGTAGCCAGAGGGGGGCCTGGGGTGGCACTGACCACCCTCAGAAATCTGATTGGCCACCCCTTGACCCCTGTCATAGTGGTAGGTGCCCCCTATAAAAGATTTAGGATAGAAATTACACAGCAAATCAGGCTGAAATAAATCACTTTCAATAAAAAAAACTAATTAAAGTTCATTGTCATTATCATATGTACTTTTAAGGTGTTTTTTATATATGCAGATTGTTCTTGCCAAGGATTGATTTTATATCACCCCACATCTATAATGTCACCACTGTATGACATTAACTCTGTGTCTTCTTTGTCCCGTAGTCGTCTCTCTCCCTCTCTTTCCCCCCCTCTCTCTCCCTGTCTTCAGGTGTCCCCGGATTTGGTGCTGTGTGTCCTCCAGTCTGCAGCTACTGGTCCCACTAACCTGCCCAATGTTTTGTTGTTGCTTTTGTTGCTCTGTTCTTTTCTCTCTCCACTTTCCACTCACCCCAACCGGTCAAGGCAGATGGCCTCCCACCCTGAGCCTGGTTCTGCTGGAGGTTTCTTCCGGTAAAGGGAGTTTTTCCTCTCCACTGTTGCCTATGGCTGCTCAAGGAGGGTTTGTTTGGTTTTCTCTACATGTTTGTATAGTCTTGACTTTATTATGTAAAGTGCCCTGAGATGACCTTGTTGTAAATTGGCGCTATATAAATAAAGTTGAATTGAATTGAATTGAATATCCCTCCCCAGCTGTTGAATATTAATATTTTATGACTATTTGGTATTAAAAGCAGTGGAGAAGTTACATATTTGACATTTATGACACACACCCAAAAACTATAAACTCATTATGGCCCTATAAATATACAGTGTTTGGTTTCAAAAAGCTTTTTGAACCATTCAGTTTTGTGCATGTGCCCCAGTTTAGCCTTTCAAAATTACAAGAAAGTTAGAAACGTATCAAAGATTTTCTTTAAACCTTTAAGCACATCAGTGCAAAATAGATGATGATCCTAACAAAGGGACTATTTGACATCACTGCCAAATGGAACTCTCAAATACTAAGTGATCATCCGCTCATCAGGAGCAGCTCGAGGTTCAATGTCACATGGACACGTAAACCAGAGGAGGTGAGGACTGGACCAACAGCCTTGTTCCAGCTGCTGAGCCACCACTCATTCACAAACTTTGGAAGTTTGGAAGAAAAACCTTGACTTTCAATTAGTTTTTAAACTCCTGCTACATTGCCCATAATGCACCGTAAAGCCCATTTCTTTAGAGCTTTCTCCATTTAAGCGACCTAAAGAAGAGAAGGACATAATGTGTGTGTACAGTTGCAGGTGAAAGCAACCCTTGGAGATAGTCATACAAAAGTTAAACTACACACACTCTCACAACTGGCCCAAACCATGTTGGACATGCAGCACTGAGCAGACTCAAGCTTAAAATCTTACTGTACTGTTCCCTTTGCTGGAACTAATGAATCTAAACTAGGCTAAAAGTTAACAGGATACACACATAACACCCTGAGCTATGCAAATATACTCAGATGCCATAAACTGTTTTTTATATTCAAATGTATTTTCAAATGAGATGAATAGTTAGGTTATTAAATCTGGGTTGTCACTGCTGGACCTTTTTAACCTAATGCTGTAAGGACAAACATTTTAAATTGTAGTAGAGGTCCCAAACTTTCAAAAGACATAAAATATGCCGGGCAGAAGTTTGGGGGAAAGTGTAAGAAATGATCCACACAACATGGAAACTGTACAGTATGTATACAGCACAGAGGCGTATATATATGTGCATATACCGCATCATAAAAGTTTGTTGGAGTATTCAGATAAGCAGAAGAGCACATCTTTGTGATGTTTCATAACTTTAAATTACATTTATTATGATGGAGACATTTAAGGATGAAAAAGCAAACTCAGGGTTCAGGAGGTTAAACCACAAATCGAATTGTCACAATCACCAAGCGACCTCGTTATCGCCAGGCCCTCCACATTACCCATCAACCCGTCAGCCAGCTGTCGGAACATGCTCGGGGTCTCGTTAAGCCTGGAGCCTGGAGCTTCATTCATTATCTAATTGGTTGCCGGAAACCTGGATCCCTGCAGCAGGGACCTGATCTCGGCTGGCTCGTCCTCCGGCGTGGGCTGTCAGTTCGTCCGCGGCTCGCTGTGTCAAAGTGTCACAAACAATGCCTCTACTCTGTCCTTCTTATTGTATAACAGGCAATTATCAGTGTAAACCCAGGCTGATTATTCCAGTCTGTTCCAGCAGTTGTAGTCTAAATGTTTTCACTGTGTTGCTTCGACTGAAAAAAACTCCCTGTTAACTGTTAATAGGCTAATTACAACTTTGCAACAAGTCAGGTCTGAGGCATATTAGAGGCAGAGCCAGCAGTTTCACTTACAGAGAGTAAAATCAGGGAGAAAACACTCAGTTTATTATGATGGTAAACCCAGCTGACGGTGGTTTAATGGCTCCTTTCAAAGCAGCGTCTGTGCCCAATCACAGGGTTCCTCATAACTAGATGGGCGGGACACCAGACAAGATGGGTGACGTGAAATACTGATGACCAGCGAAAACTTGTGCGTAAATCTTACTCTCCTAACGCTCCCAAAGGTTATTTCCAGGGGAGGTAAAAAGGTCGGGGGCCTCTGGGCTAGTTTCAAAGAGCTCAGGTTAAAGACACAAAATTAACAAAAAGAGTTGTACAACAACCAAAAAAAGATACAAACGTCCACAAAGAGATGCAAAAGGTTACCTACAAAATGATTAAAAAGACAAACACAAAACCACAGATGCATAACTTTTGAAATCGAACGTAAAATGACTGAAACCAACTCAAACAAGGAAGGACTTTTTCCAAAGTATCTGAAAAAGCCCTTAACTTAAATTAAGCCTGAAATGCCAAATATTCTACATACAGAAACATCTGTGTACATGTTTTGAAGATGCGGAAATACAGCTACATTACTTTCGGGTTTTAAAATCACCCAATGCTATAATTTTATCTTATTTTTTCTTCCCGTGAGCACAGAGCAGTTCTAAAACTCACTGTAGCTACACAAAGGTAAAAACAGGCAAATCCTCTGAGCAGCCGAAGCAATGAAAGGGAATGGCCATCTGACAATAACCTGCACATTATAAAAATATTAACTGTAGTTAGCCAACTCATGTGGAATGATTAGACAAATTAGGCACCAGCAGCAGAAACTCGACTAGCACACACACACACACACACACTTGACGATGGACATATGCACATGCCAGGTGGGTAGACTTAGATATAAGGTGCATTCAAGCGTAGGCAGCGTTTGTGGGGAGGCAGAAGTTCTACGCTAGTAGCTCAAACATGTCACTAGATCGAGTCTAAACTGGGTCTTGTGTTTTCGTGTGGGTAGGGCTTGTGATATTCATCAATACCCATTAATGTGATGTATTAAAGAAAGTTTACAGTCGTGACAAACGATGAAGATTTTGTCCAGTCAAGGATTTTTGTGGATGTATATGAATATAATTTAAAAATAAATATAATAAAATTTCGATAATTGGAAGTGTTATACTATATATTTGGATCAGTAGTTAAAATAAGACTAAAAACAACGTTAATTAAAATTATATTTTAAGTATCTTCTGAAAAATGCAGACACAGCCACACCTACTCATTAGTTATCGATATATCATCATACTAAAGTGATCATCTGACGGTTGATCATGTCCAGTGGACTTCTTTCTTCTTGGTTGGAAACATTTCGCTGGTCAGCCAAGCAGCTTCTGCACCCTCCAGAGTCGGCCTTATTTCACACCTGGACCGAAAAGGCTCATTAGGTGGATAATAGGGGAGGTGAGAACAGGGTGGAGTCGCCGAGATGTAATGACCATGACCCTAACACCTCTGCAATGGGGTCGTTAGGTGTGGCTCTCGGTGGATGTGTGAAGTGGTCTGAATCCTGTTGGGGATGGATGAAAGGGGCACTGTGGAAAATGGAAGAAAGGTTGTGCCTGAGGCTTCCTCCTCTGTTGAGAGAAGGATTCTCAGATACAGAGACATAGTAAGGAATCCTGCTTGTTCAATTCAATTCAACTTTATTTATATAGCGCCAATTTACGCCAATTGTTGCTTGACTTCGGCAAATAAATGCAAGGTCCATCAAATCACATCAGACATAATGGTGGCCTGCTACCTCCTCTTCAGGACCGTTCAATTAAGCAATTAGTATTTAATCAGAATCAGAATCAGAAGACTGTTTATGGCCACTTAACAGTACAAGGAATTTGTCAGATAATAAAATATAATTAATATAAAATAAGATCAGCTCAACACCTTCAGCTGCCGTAATGTGAAGTCCAGCCTCTGCTGAGCCTTCTTGGTCAGGCTAATTTTCTCTGTGGAACTCTACCACCAGTGTGGTCTGTTTGTCCTCCATCGCTGATGAAGATCAGCATCATCTCAGCCTCCTCAGATGCAAGGTTGCAAACAGTGTTGTTTTTGGGAGGATGTGCATGATTCTCTTTGCTGCCATAACTAAAGACTAATAAAAGAGCGGTGCTGTTGCTTTGACCTACTGTGAGTATTTTGATGTGTGAATTTCAGATGAAGCACAAAAGTGGTGAAAACTATAATGAATGAGAAAGAAGAAAGCTTCTATGTGTAAGTTCAGACATTATATGCGACAACGGATTAAACATATAATCACAGTTTGTTGCTTAATATTCTTATGAAAAGGACTGTCTTTTCAACTGGCCAGATTTATAGACCTTTGTCTTGTCCAGCAACAAACGTCCATAACGTCCATAATGCCCCCTGATGTTAATGTTAAAGCTGTTTGCTAGGTTAATTCTGCACTGTTCCGCTTTTCCGCTTGTGTTTTCCAAAGCTTTTAACAGGTAACGCACAGTCAGAAAAACGTTTGGCCATGTCTAACCACTGTAAGAAGATAAAAGGCCCGAGATGGAAATGTTTCTTCAGGTTTGCGGTTAAGTTTGCAGACCCTTAGAAACTTGACTCCAGACCTGGGACAGTAACTTATGGACGTTAAACTGATACAAACATTTCATCATGAGAATCTGAAAAAAGTTCAGGGAATGTGTAAAAAAGCATCGAAAATCCCCTTTGATAAATGAATTAATAATGAAATTTAATTCATTTCTGATGGAGAAACATTTGTTGAATGTGCAATAAATGTTGATGAATAAGAAAATTTGTTTCCATCTTGCTGCCTCTACAAACTGAGGGGATGCAAACTTTTGCAGCCCACTGTACATTTACTAATTACCTTTCAGATTAAGACTTTCAGAATGAGCTCTGTGCTACAGTAAATTCATTCTTTTATGTTCTGAAAATGCACTGATCTCCACCTCAATTAGCTACATTAAAATGCTGCTAACATATAATCCATAGATTATATTAACCCAGTCATATTCTAGAAGTATACATAATACTGATAGGGGCCCCTCAGACAGCGTGTACTAAAGTAAAGTATGTCATTTTAACACACGTCTCTTAGTTAAGCAAACAATTTTGTGGGGAGTTATAGATTTAAATCAGAATTAACACCTATGCAGAACACAGGGATGGTTTTCTGAGCTGTCAGTTTGATTATTTAGCGCTGAGTGTCTTGTTTTTGCTTGAGTTCTTGGGGAGAGTGGCTCAGACACCTTCAGGGATGGATGACTTTATTCTGAAGCGCAACATGGCTATTCCGCCTCTGCTCCATCTCGCGCACACACACACAGGCCCGCACTGTGTCCATCTTGGCCGGTCGTTTCACCACAGGCCTGCAGAGAAAGAGGCGTTCTTCCGACAGCAGAGGTTAATAATTTTGCACCCGACTCTGCGGGACCCGTCTCGCCACAACAGCCATGATTTAATAAAATGAAAGGGGAGGTGAGACTCAGCGCTGTGCTGCCAACTGGCTGACCTGACCGAAACACAGAGATGCAGTGTCCGAAAAAAACAGTCAGTCAGCAGGAGAACATGAGTGGAGATAATGAAGTGGGTGCAAAGCTAAACAAAGATGTAATAAATCTGGAAAGCACATGGTTAGAACAAAGGATTTGGTATTATAATGTTTATGACTTCAAATCAAACATTAGAGCAGCTATAACAGATCTTTTTATAGTGAAAACAAACTGAATACATGTACATTCACTGGACACATTATTAGGTACATCTGTACAATCCAATACAGCAGCTCTGCCATGAATTCTACTTTTCCGTCTTATGATTCTCAATGTTTAAGTTCAAGCTGTCAGGTGATAATTGTAATGATGGTAATGTTTTTGAGGTCATAGTGGGTAGGGGAGTCAAACTGGAGTGCATTTCATGAAGATGTGGTTCTAATGGTTTGGCCACCCTATTTAAAATGAATGTTTTATTATTTTTTTCAAACCAGAAAGCAATCAAAAGCATCGACAGTTTTAGTTATTTCACAATCAGTGGAAAGTAGAACATGGTGGAACAATTAGCAGATTAACAACCCAACACAGAAAAGGGAGAATGGACACAGACACCACTTCAAACGAAAATAAGCAACTGCTCGCCAAGTTTGACATTTAGTCTTAAAATGTGGGGACATGCAGAGATGGTTTGAGGAACATAAACTCATCTAACAGTGCAAACATTTTCCTACATTAATTACTATGCTCCAAGTAGAAGTACTGTTTGAAATTCTTGACTCAGGTTTAAGTATAGAAGAAGATGCTTTAAAATGTTCTCAAATGCAAAAATGCAAGTAGGAAGTGTCTTAAAAAACAGTGTTAAATGTGAAGCTGTTGATAGCATGAATGTCAGTCCAAGGTTTATCAAAAAACTCTCAACGGTGAAAAACATGGGCTAAAGATAGAAAAACGGCAGAGATAATGTTTTTATCCAGTTTGTGCACTGACAGGTCCATTATTATACATCAACATTTACTTGAGTAACTAGGCTGTAAAGTTCCTTAAACTAAATAAAAGTACAA
Source organism: Channa striata (assembly GCA_033026295.1). Taxonomy (NCBI): domain Eukaryota; kingdom Metazoa; phylum Chordata; class Actinopteri; order Anabantiformes; family Channidae; genus Channa; species Channa striata. The sequence goes on along the minus strand of CM065173.1, from coordinate 5,289,188 downwards.
TATTTTCCTGCTTAAAAACACTCAAACTGGCCACAAATGTGTCTTTGAGGTTTGGAGACACTTGATGGACTTTAGCTGTGCTCCGCCCAGCCATTCCTCTTCCTGCTCCACTCAGCTCTTCTGCTCTCTGCTACAGTCCACCACCCTGCACAGCTCCAGCGGTTCACTTCCACATCAGCTTTAACTGAACCGTGTTCATATGTGAGAACGGGACGGGACAGTTTCTTGGGTCTTTGTTCACTCTCTCCCGTCCCTGGACAAAGTCTGGGCAGAGTGTGTGTGTCGCCCATACTAAGCCGAGAAGGGAAAAGCCTTTGGAGTTCCAACCTGTGTGTGGTACATTGGCCTACAATGATGGCACTGATATGTTTGATCTTTTAACTCGGAGCCTCACTGTAATAAAATAATACTTAATAAAAATAGATTTCCACTAGTATTCATGATGCAAGCCTGTTTTTTACATATGGTCTCAACACAACAACACTGTGGTTTTGGTCAGCAGGTTGTAAATCATCAAAGAATAAAAATAACAGTCGCCCCTTGAGCAGCACTGGGCAACAGCGGAGAGAACAAAACTCCCTTTAACATTAAAAACCTCTAACAGAACCATGTTCAGGCTTCAGGGAACTCACACTGGTTCTTACAAGAGCAAAAAAGAGCAAAACATGTGACCTGGTTAAAATTAGGACATGTATGGAAATGATGTAGGTTTTAAGAACTTTTTTGGGAAAAGTTGACTTTACAATTACCTGATAATTAAAGGAACACATTGAAATGGTTTGTTAATACTCATGAACAAACAATGGGTCTAAAGCAAGAACCACAAGAAAATTGGTAACATTGTCTGATTTCCTCTTAGACAACATTTGCATTAGAAGATAAAAAGATTTCACTGATGTGTATGTAAACCTATTCATGAACAGGTGGTATTCCTTGGCAACTCTTTTACAAGAGAGTAAACAGGAAACATGTTTATGGAGAATTTGATAAGAATGTGAGCACAATCCTGCATGAGGTCTGGTGTGTGTTGTGTGTAGTTTGCAAACATTTTTATCAAACTCTTAAAATTGACACAAGCCTTTTTCAAATTTCAAATTCAACCAGAGCACTTATTGACAGAACATTTCAAAATGAAAATTTATAACTCAAGTTTTAAAGGATAAATCAATTAATTACCACACCTGTGCCGTAGGCATCGGTTGTTGCTCAGAAACCGTTCTAATGACATAAGCCAGAAGCACAGCTCCACTGACATGGCTTTTTATTCCAAACTTCTAATGTTCATGTGTGAAACCAGTGCAGTGTCTCTCCAAGTACAAACTGACTATGTAAAAAGGAAACCGAATAAAGCTAAAACTTTCATGACTTTAATTCTTAAAAAAAAGTCACCAGCATGGTCCTTTTGAGGTTCTACACACCTTTTAGGGCTGAGCAGCTGTCTCCCCTCCTGGTTTAGGCTGATAAATAGGCTGCAATTTTACACAAAAGTCCCTCTTTGTGCACCTTTAAATGAAAATTAATAACTGACGCTCTAAAGGAAAGATGAATGAATACGAGCGGTAACCCTGCAAGTTTACATAATGCATATTTACATTAAATACACACATTATTCCACAGAGGGAGCGTCATACAGCAGAGGGGATGAGCTGTATTTAGCAGCGGTATCTCTGCTAACTCTTATCATCCAACTGCGAGGCTTTATCAGCTGTGAGGCTCTGGCAGAATGAGAGCATATCTGCTCAGCACAGAGAGCAATATGAAAATTACCCTGCTTTTATAATCATAATTCATGCATTTTTAAATAAATGTAGTTTGGAGATGGCTGACTCAGTACTTTCTCTGTATTTTCCTGGAAGTACCACTCTTTTAGTTCATAACAAAACTGCTGGGATCAACAAGGTTGTTAAAGTTGCTCGTAATAATAGTTTTTTTTTTCCGTTCTATTAAGTAGAGAGTAGTAGAGAATTAAAAATACTGTAATATCTTTAAGCAACATGAGAATAAATATTAGTACAGTAATATTATGTTGTTACACATTTTATAATCTTCTTTAAGATGCTTGGAGACCACGATGCTGTGGACTGAAAATTAGACTTTTTGAATACCACTCTTTGCAGATTTTTCCATTTGTTCATTTACAATAGGTGAAAATCCGTTAACAGTTTTGGCCTCTTTTAAGCTCAGTTGAACGCGGTAGTTTGGAGCAGGAGGTGCAGCTCTGATGAATCCACTGTCCACTCCTGCTCATCACTACACAGACAGACACAGAGTTTAGCTGGTGTCTAAAACGTCCAAACAGTAGCTTGTTGTATTAGTCTACTGCCCCCCGGTGGCCACAAACATCAGGGGTTGCAGCTTTAAATTAGAGATGATGCACAGTGAGTTTCACTGTCAAATATTGTCATAATCAGTGTCATGGTAATTTTGTGGCAATTGTAGTTTTCTGGAGTATTTCCATTTTAGGCTACATCTACTCTACTGCATTTATTCCACTACATTTATGTTACAGCTTTAGTTACTAGTTAGTTTTTTCATATGTGGAAAATAAATATAATGAGATAATAAATGATGACGTTTAATTACAGATTAACCACCTGTGTACATATTTTGGGTAAAATTAGCTCAAACGTTACCAGCTGTGTTGTCACTCTGTAATTTTGGCCCATAATAGCCTAATGAATATGCATGACTTTTCACGTTTGAGAGTTGGTTGACTCAATCTGATCGACACCCCGTTATTTACGTTATCAGCAGCATCACATTACTAGAACTCTAGGCTCATGTCAAAAATCTTCTGCTTTGATGATCGAACCCTCCTCAAAAAATGTTGTGCGTCAAAATACCACATGATGATTCACTGTATCTGTAAGACAAATATGTCCCTGTCGGTTGTTTTATGACCGTTGGCCATCTTGAACAATCATGGCTCCTTGTGTTTTATGCCTTACAAACGTGTTGTACTAACATTAATGTTACACTGTTTCACACAACCGCACCAACAATATAACTTTTGCTTTTGATTGATCACATTGTTAAAAGAGTCGTCATTTCTTTCATTTGGTCCATGCGACTGAACACATAATTAAAGTTATCAAACGTTAGGCTAAAAAGCAAAAAAAATCTCATTGTGATTTAAGAAGAAAACACAAATAAACACAGTAACATGAGTGATAATTCTGCCTTATATGTCAAGCTAATAATGTGAACCCAGTATTATGTTCTCAAATATGCCTTGTCCTGCTTCAATTGTTTTGTTTGAAGCCACTACAAAAGGAACATATATTCAAATTCATATTTCATTTGAAATGCTTGCTTTGACAGTATGTATATGTTTCAAAGTAGAATTACATGGAAAAGGTTACCAAAGGTAGAAAATAAAGAACCCTGGCTGCAGTTAAACACACATACCCTATATTACTTATTATACAATATATTTACATTGTAGGACACTATAACACTGTAACATTATACATTATATTATCTACACTCTTCGCAAATACAGTGTAAAACGTTCAAAGCACTAGTGGCACCAGTGAGGTCGGCTGCTGTACATCCAGCAAGTATCAACTTTTATGTATTAATGCTTGTGTTCATTGTGTGTGTAATATAAGCTCATGACTCTGTCCATTTTCATAAATCGGCAGGTCTCGGTGTGTCAAGCTGTTGACATTTAATCTGAAACAGCTGTAGCTTGTGGAAAATGCCCTTTGATGATCAGAAGCCTTTCCCAATTTATTTCTACACAGCTCATATTTTAACATTATCAGAGCCGGAAGTAGCATTTGCACTGGAAGGGATTTTCAAAATAAAGCGCAAAGATTAAAAAGACAAAAAAGCTGGAAATAAAGTCAGAATGCACCAAATTATTGAGCCACACAAATCATATAACCAGTAGAAAACATGAGCGCAAAGTTTAGCATTTTTCATCACGGTGAAGGCAGTGGTGGTCCAGTGTAATCCCATTGTGCTCTAGTCCTCGTGCCCTGTTGCCCTCAGGTGGAGAAAGGTTTCGTAGAGCAGAAAGTAGCTGTGGACAAACATCGTGTCAGTTGATTAGCTGAATCAAAAGGGAGCGCTCTGCCAGAGTTAACACCGTGAGCTTGCTTTGCACAGACAGACAGCCGGGCAAAGGGAACTTTAACGTCAGGAAACAGTTAAAGCTCCGGTTGTATAAGTGCATATTGTTTGATCGACTTTTGATTGACTTTTACCAAAAAAAATCAGCTCTGCGCATGATCACAAACACCACCGATCTGAATTTTTGCTTTCCAAATGCTTTCACATTATCACACCTTGTGATAATTGAGTTCAAGAATTCAAAAAACTCAATACTGGCCTTCACAGACACCCAGCCATCATACCATTTATTCACGTCAATATGAACATATCCAGGAAAAAATCCAGGGACAACCAGCTGCACTTGGTAAGAGGACCTTAGGTCTCACATTACAATGAGGGGACAGCAATTCAGTAAAATATTCAAGGCCTTCGACATGTTACACCTGGAAGGGAGCAGCAGGCTTTTTAAATTGAATTCAGAAGCTCAGCCGAAGCGAGGCGATGATGAGCTGCCGCAGAGCGAACAAAGTGTTTATCAGACACTCTGATTTCCTGGAGGCTGTACGAGCTTCCTTGGATCTTCTGAGGAGATTTCCAGACACGAGGAGTTGGAGATCTCCTCTGGAACATGTGAGCAGACAGAACCTGAATAGATAAAGGGAGGATTAAAGGAAGAACACACTGCTGCTTCTGCAGGACTGAGCACTTCCTCTGCTGTGGAAAGCAGCTCAAGTTGAACAGCCGCGGCTCAGACTGGACTCTGGCCAGTAGCTGCGCTCCGCTGCAGCCAAGCTCGTCAAGCCGTTCACATGTTTGGGCTTCCGTGGGTTTCAGGTTCGACCTGTGGGTGCGTTTGATTAGAGCGACAGACCGCCTCGATCGATCCCAGACGGGTGTTTGAAGGTTGGCCAAGTCTCGCAGACTTTGATCCAACAGTGGCTCCGCTCTATGCTCTTCTCACCAAAGAGAAACTGGAGGATGATCGCTCATCTTATTCAGACAAAGATATTTTATCACTCTTTCATAGCAGAAGTATTAGGGAAAGACGAGAGGAGGAAGGAGGATCATAGATGGGAGATAAAAGGGGGAGGACAGTACACATGGAAATAGATGGAGAGAAGGAAAAGATCTAAATAGGAAAAGGGGGAGGGAGGCGGATGATTAACAAACAGGCTGAAAACCAAACTTAACACTGATCCCAAATCATCCAGTGTGTCAAGGGAGACATTTGGGATAAATAGTGTTCTCAAATTAGGAGCTCATACCCACAAATTACAAATACTTTATTAAAATTACTCATGCTTGCTCCCCACATTCTATAGCCCCTTCAGCTGTAACCCAACATTTACTGATAGTTATTCATTATCAAGTTAGACTTATGTAATTTAGGAGCTGAGAGCATCTAATTTGCCCCTAACAACTGCAACAACTTGGGATTTTCACAGGAGACATCTGCAGAGTGGATCCTGATTCAGCCATGGAAGATCAAACCAATGAATATAAGGTGTTCAGTGATTTTCTTATCATTTAGATTTGTTTTGTATACACTGAGTATACCTAATCGTTTTTTTATTGTCTATATAAGAGCAGATGAGTTTACACTAAAATTAAGGATCTGTCTTTGCAACAAAAAGAAATCTTCATGGATGACAATCTGATAACACAATGGGAGTTTGTTCCAAAGCAGCTTTTATCCATGAACAGTCAGAGAAGTTAAGATTTGTCTCATTTTCATCACTGTTCAGTGTTTTATACCCATTTGAAATCTCGTTTCTCGTTTGTGTTTGTGAACGCATGATTCATATACAGTATGTGCAATGTGGCTAAGTCAGTGAGTGTAATAAAATAAATGAACGCTTTAATCATATGTTTATGTATACATATATATATATACATATATATACATATACATATATATATATATATATATACATATATGTATATATATATATATGTGTGTGTGTGTGTGTATACACACATAAATAAATACAAATAAATAAATACATACATAAATAAATTATATACATATATATATATATATATATTTTTAATTTAAAATAATATCATTATATACATTTATTTACTTGTCATTCCAAATGACAAGCATAAATGAGCCTAAAATACTGTAACAATACCTGCGGTATGAGAAACTTTATGATGAAAGACACTGTAGAGCAATTTTGTTCAGAGAAGAGATAGACGACAAAGTGTTAACAGTATATCTGCATCCCTCAGAATCAAACAAGCAGTCCCCAAATGACGTAGAAAAGAAAATTAATAAATGATGCTGCATTGAAAGGGAACCTTTTCAATAATTAAGTAATTAGTGAATCATTATTTTTTTTAGAGTGCAGAAGTCCTGACCTTCTGCCTATGAGCACCAGCCATAAAACATTGGATTGTTTCCCTTTTGAATCCTAAATCCAGGTCGATATGGACAGGACCCCAGTGTTACTGTAAGGACACAGGGACACAAAACGGAACACTCCCAAAAAATATCACAGGTGCAGTGTGCAGAACGGGAAGCAGTTCACCTACAGACTACTACTACTACTACTACTACTCTTTTGCCTTTTCCTGTTGTTTGTTTATTATAAAAGTAAAAAAGTCCAGAGAAATTATTTAGTGAATCATTCAGCCGTAACCCCCACCCCACCCCCCCGCTGAGCCTCCTGCCTCCTTCCAAAACACACCTCAAATGTCAGACTCGTGCTGCTGCTCGTTGGTCCCTTTGCACGTTGCCCTCGTGTTCAGTACCAACATCATAAAGCTCTCACTGAAGCATGAATGAAGCATGAACGTGCCGTTTCCTGTGCATGGATTTGGTGTGTGTGCGTGTTGACTTTTTGCGACGGCTGCGTGTGGAAACGCACGTGATTTGTGATTAGTCCACAGTCAGTCACATTACAGCTGCAGTGTACAACTTGAGCAAGTTTTGATTTGAGAATCCTGCTGTGAAACAGCTGGACTTTGCTCGTCGTCTCCACCACACTCTGCACAGACCTCCAGGGGGTCATAGTTATCAATTACAATTTCAGAAGAAGCCAAGAAACTTAGTAATCAAACATACATTGATGACATGTCTTTCAAATGTTCTTTGCCCAGACATGGACTTGAAAGTAATTGACTGTGAATGTGAAGTTCTATTATCTATACAGTCTGTTCACCTGTGTCTGCTGCAGAGGCTGGAACGGGTCACCTGCTTGTGTTTTGTTGACTCAATTGAGATGGAAAGAGATTTAGAAGAAGAAAAAGATGCTACGATAGTGCGTAACAGTATTTGAAACAATGAACAGTTTTCTTGTGGCTCAGTCTGCAATACAGACTGTACCTCACCAACAGAAAGGAGCGAACTGTGCCGTGGAAAGGTCACGCTGAGAAAACATGCAAAGTACCAGGACCTTCTAGATTAACGCCCAAGCTGAGGGTGGCCAGTCACTCTGCGGAGCTTTAACACTCCAGACGAAACACAAAGGCTGCAGAGTTTAACTTCAGACCCTGAAACACCTGATGAATGCAGCACGCGTCACTACCGATGCATCTCACCATTACTAAATTTCAATACATGGTTATAAAAAATATTCCTCTGCACATCTGAGACAAAGAACCATCATTCTAAAACATGTTTTTTTGCAAATTATTTACATATTCATTCTTAACTCCTTTGTATCCAGATTGTTTATAACTCACGGTATATGAATCCTGAAAACTTCCTGTTTTAACACTAATGTCCACGTAAAGCTCTTTGATCACTCAGCAACACTAATCAGACACGACGTGTCCTGCATTATTAGACGCAGCAGTAGCAGAATGTAAAGGAAAATAAATAATACAACTGACAGCGTGATGTTAGTTTAGCAGTTGATGTGGAATATGGATAAAAAAAACTTGAAACGAAGCCTTCAGATAAATGCAGTGTTTATTAATTAGTAAAATCGCTCCTTCACAAATGTAGCGAAAGAGAGTCCCACAAAATATAAATAATGTACTCGAGTCAACTACTCCTTCCTCAGCACAGTAATGGATTAAACGAAGTTAAAATATTAATCGGTAGATACTGAAGGGGGAGAGGACTGAAGCCGCGCTCTGTCACGTTGCTCCTCCGTACTAATGACACCATCATTACATCTTTTTTTTGCTAATGCAAAACGCCTCAGAAGGATTTCACTGTATTTCCTTTTCATTTGGGGAGCGAGCAGTGATTTAATGATTGAGGAAAAAATCTTTTTCTCTTTTGCCTTCACACTGTCAAGAGAAAGTCGAAGCAACATGAGCTCTCTCTCGTTTTTTTCTTTTCTCCTTTATGTTGTAGGTAGCTGCCTGGGGGCCAAAGGTCACGCTGCCGCTTAATTAGCGACATGTTTGAAGAGGCTCCTGGCAACATCGACACGGCACGACGACGACGACGCGTTCCCTCATGACGTGTTCTGTAGCCCGGGGTTTAGATGAATCAACCCCGCAGAGATCTGTGATTTCACATCATTCACATAGGATTATTTTTTGATGTCATCCTACTGTGTATGAAGTGTGTCATGGCTTAAAAGCTGATTGCCAGGACTTAATGGAGGGTTATGAGACTTGGGGGGGTGGAGAGTGGTTGGAGGGGCAGCTGTGGGTCAGTGTTGATGGGTGAAATGGATGAATTTCTTTTCTTTTTTAATTTCCATTTTCCTCTGGGAAATAATTTCTGTGGACAGAAAAGAAGCTCTCAATATTGTTGCGGGTGTGTTTGCTTGGCAAAGACTCATTATACTGGATATTACTGTGGCAGGAGCCCAGAGGGGGGCTGGACTGCTCTGATGAAAATATTGATGACCCCGAAGCCAAAAATATATAAAAACCAAAAAGATACAAGTCAAAGTTTCACAAGAAGACTCTTCTTTTTAGCTTGGAAACTTTCAGATGAACCACAGTGCTGTGAACTGCTGTCACTGCCACTGACAGGTGATGATTGATGGAGGAATCAAGAGAATCTGTTCAAAATGAACACAAATTAATTTTAAGCTGCTCGATTTTACACATTGTACAACTAGTGCTCGTGGCAAGCAGTCACTGTGAGGACTGTACAGACATGTTAACAAAACTCATCAGCACATGCAAACCTCTAAAACATAAAACATAAACTGTTCCTTTATTTCTGGCATTTTGAAGTCATGTTTCTTGTTTATTTTTTTCTGCAGCTGAGACATTTTTAAGTTTAAGTTTACCACCACAGGCAAATTTGTCTTTTTGTGTCCATTCACATCATGAAATTGCCAAAAAAAAAAAAAGAAACACAAACAGTTTGATTGATGTCATGTCAGCCAAGACAAACCAACATTCATCACTAAAATTCAAAGATACAGAAATAAACTGGCATTACAATTGTGTTCTTTCATTAGATTATTTATAACTCAACAATTATTGGGAAGGTATTAGACCTGACCTGACCTGAACACATCTTTACTAAAGCAGGATGAGAAAGAGTGAATGAAGCATGTGTCACTGTGAGTTAATGTTCTTAAAAATAAGGACTTAAAATGGTGTTTCACAACTGAACTGGTTTAAACGAGGTTTGATGATCATGTGGTTTTACTTCACATGAATCTGTCCTGTTTTTCAGAGCACAGTGGTTTAACAGTTCTAAGTCTTTCATACTGTTTATTTTATGCTCTATATTGGCCTCTTGTGAAGTTCAAGAGTCCAGTTAAAAGAAACTAAATTTCTAACTAAAAAGTGTTCTTCAGATATTCAAAGAGAAACTTGGAATAGGCAAAAACTTTGAATATATTGATTAGTTAAGAGAGATTTTGACACACAGAAATTGTAGTATAATCTGCCCAAAAAGAAAAGATCTTGTTATGTTGGTATTAACATACATGATTTTTCAGCCTTAGAAGTTAAATAAATAAAAAATGAAATACATTTTATTCTGTATTTGTCTTTATTATAAACACAGGAATAAGTTGCTTGTAAATACAAAAGGAGATTAATTTATTGTGGAAAAATACATTTTGTAAATGCTTTTAGATAAGGATATGTTTTTTCTGAGTATTTAGATCTTTAGGTCTTTAAGTGTCTCATTCACTTTACTACTATTATTAGTATTATTATGGTTTCAACGGCTTTACTTCCTGTTCCTGGCTTTTATTTCATACCCGTCAGCTCTACTTCCAGTCTGTAGTCTTTTAAATTTTTTTACCCTTCTTGTTAGTCCTATTTTTCCTCGGTCTGTGCCCCTGTTCATTTGAACCTAGCGCTCCCCCAGTTCCTTAACAGATCATCTTTCCATGCCACCGGATGTTGTGCCTGCTTGTCAGGACTCTCACTTTTTGGTTTGAGTTTGGGTTATCTGTTTGTTCCTGTCAGTCCCAGTTTTAACAATCACTGTCGTTATGTGTTTATCGCTTTCTGATTGGTCCCTGTGTGTACTAATATGACCAGTACTACTAAATCTTGAAAATTAAGCCGTGACACATTGCGTTTTTCACCCATTTCTGGACTGGAGCGTCTCTACCCTCATCAACAATGAAGAGAAAACTAAACCTGTAATTATCTCTGCCAGTGATTCTAAATTATATGTATAAACTCAACAGTGATAATACTAAAAATATATTTCAAAATCTGACCAATGTATAATATTTAAAAGTTATGGAAAACAAAGCATCCTTTCAAGAAAGAAAACTACATTATTTAACCTGCCCCAAATAGAGTGAAACTTGAAAACTGTTTCTTTCTCTTTAAACCCAATTTCTTGATGAGTTGCAGGAAATTTAAAAGGAAATAGTCTTGGATTCTCCCAAATAATTCAACGTATTTGTCATAGAATCCAGAATGGTCCTTCAAATGTGTTTTTAATTAGTGCTGGAAGGCAAAATGAGTGTCTATAGAGCTCTGTAAAAAAATGTGAATGTGTGGACTTTAGTAGGATCACTCACGTTATCCTGTGATTTAGTTATCACACCTATCACAACTATCAGCTTCTCCCCCGTGGATGGGTGCAGCAGTCACTGCCCCTCAGACGTCGACCTCAGAACCAGCAAGTGGAAATCATCACCAACAGGCCACTAGCTAGAAGAATATCATGCAAGCGGGTCATTTCGCGCCGAAGAGTGAAGACAGTGTAGAGCAATGTCAGACTCACTCTGCCAGAGCTACAACCACCTGAGCCAAGAGGACTGTCGCAAACATTACACACAAAACCAATCATTATCATTCAGCTCTAACCGTGGACGTTTGTTTGTGGACATACATAGTTAGAGTTTCCTTGTGTAGATCATTGGTCTCTCATGGTCGGTGGGCAGAAATGAAGTCTAGGGGATAAGATTTGATTTTCATATCCATTATTTTAGTTCTTACCGAACGTACCATCATCAAGCTGAAGGTATGAATTTCACAGCACCACTTTCCACTGTGACTGGGCACTAAGGAGCAGAAAGCTTTCACATAACTGATGCAGTCAGAATTTCAAGTTATCAATTGGGAAACCGATGAAAGTTATTTACCCACCATAAGTGCATATTCATACTCCACTGAAACAAGGTTGTAAAAACGTTTCTCCTCATCAGCGGCTGCATGAGTTGGCCGACAACATTGCTGACTCAGCCCTCTACACTGACATTTCCTGGCCAGCAACGCGATTCTACCTGATTTAGAACCTGAATAGGACGTGTTAGACAATGATTTGTCATTTGTTTCCCTGGTTGTGAATATGTGTACTTACATTTCATTGCTCTAAAAAGTTAAACTGAACTGCTACACTTAGAAAATCACAGGTACACCAACTGTTGTGTGGGTGTCTGGCTTAGAGGATGTTTGGTTATGCAAAACTGCAGTAAGTGAAACTGTGTCAGCAGCCAGAAACACAGTGGAGGTGTTTCTGACTTTGCAGCTGCGGGTTAAGAACAAGACAGATGTAAATATTCAGGTTTAAATGTATCTGCAAAGAACAGATGGATGCGCGGTGAAATGGAGCTTCCAAATCCTTAATGGTAGAATACAGCACAGGAGAGCACACGGTGTCCTTGACAGCTGCGAAACACAAAGTGGAGATGCAGCCTGGCTGTCGGCTGGCACCTGCAGTAAAGGAAGGTCTGAAAAGGCTAAAATTAATCCTATGGAATAGAAATGTAAGAGGGCTTCGTGTTTTTGATGGCACCATGAGGACCTTCCACTCACTAAGGCTAGACTGAACTCATCCAGGCCAAAACCGCTACCCAACTGCACAGCAAGGGAACAGGAATCAAATTTAATGTGCTATGCTTACTCTGCATGGCCAAAAGTAGGTGGACATGTCCACAGTTGTGATCTGGGGCCTCACAAAAAAACTTCTGCAAGCAAATTCCAAATCTACTACCTGATGTTTTCTTGTGGTACAAGATTTTCTGTGACCTGGTTCGGCTAGTCTCAGCTCGTCCAAATAGACCTGGAGATAAGCTCATTGGAGCTCTTGTTTGATTGCAGCCAAGTTGCAAAATCTGTTAAAAAAACCTGAATCCGTAACATTAAAGACTTGTATTTTATATGCTCAAGACACGTGTCCACATACTTTTGGCCATGTTGTCTAACATGTATTCTATAGCTAACTGTCCCTTTAACATGAAAAATAAGGGTTCCTATCGAGCCAGCAAGTACAGGCAGAACGAGTTTCCTCCTGTCGAATGTAGGCTTCGCTTTGGGAATTGATGCACGTGATCTATGATGGAAATAACACAACACTATGAAATAAGGAAAAGAACACGCTGCACAAGCTGGTGTGCAATATCTCTGGATAAATCCTGATTTGAGCATGTTGAGAAAGCAGCCTTGAGCTTTGTGGTCACTGAGAAATCTCAGTGGAAGGAAGGAAGACGGCGTTTGTAATAAAGCGATGGTGTATCAAAGAGAAATCCACCCAGTCAAATGCTTATTGGTTTCTGACTCTCAGGATCAGTATCAGACTGTTTGTGGGTGATTGATGATGTCTCCCTTTAATCGGAGAGGTGATTCATCAGGGCTTTATTTTGTTTATTTATTTATTTATTTTAGGATTTCAGGGTTTTTTTTTTTTTTTTTTGACACAGGTTTTCATTTATTTGTAATCACAGGGAGATTAGTGCTGTTTCTCTCTCTTTCTGGGGTCCTGATCACATCTTTGATTAGTTTCTGGAGGTAGCGACGTATGCTAATCCCCGCACAGGAGCTGTCACCAACGCTGCGATTGAAGTGTGAGCAGCAACAACTAGTAAAGTAATAAGAAACCATCAAGTGGAGTTATTACCAGTAGGAAAGCATTTCCCAAAACACCTCAACCAAGGCTTTAATCCACGGCAGTTTTCTAATTAAACAACAGAAACGAGCAGGGATGTTCATTTAAATATGGGTTTTCACAAAAGGTTTTCTGTTAAAGGTAAACATTAGGTGGGTAACCATATTCATATCTCTAAAACTATGCACAGCATTAGCTACCCACTTAACTCCATAAACCTGTCTTAAAACGTACATTCACATTCACCTGAACTAGGAAAACTCACCCACTCACTTGTGGCCTCTAATCTTCTCTTGAAATATGGTGAAATAGCGCCCCCATGCCAGAGGGTCTGTTGACATTTCACGGTAATTACATTTTTGGACTTTCCTTGTCTTGTAAAATACAACACCCAGGTACAGTTTAGATTAGGTGTAAACCCAGAAACTAGATACTAAGGTTAGTAAAAAAAGGGGGAAATTGTCATGGTTAAAACACAGTATCATCAGTCTTGAGAGGCATCATCAACTTTCTCCTTCACCAGTGTCATAATCGCTATGACCACTGACCCAAATACAATGTGTTCGTGTCAGTCATGTTTCTCTGTTGGCACAAACAACAGGAATTTTACAGGAAGACAGTCTTGTTTCAAAGTAAAAGTCTTTCTCTTTAACAGATGCTTTAATATTCTAAGCAACCTTCACTCTAAATATCTGTACACCCAGCTTGATGTTGTACCATGAGGTCAGATATTTTGGCAAAAATGGATTACAGTATCATGTCAGGGAAGAGTTAGTATCAGCGCGTATACCACATTTCAAATGAATCCGATTGCATAATTTGCGGTTGCAGGCTAGTTGAAAAAAAAAACATTCATCGTTTAGGTCAAATGATCCATCAAGAAAATGGCAAATCATACTTTTGCACAGTCCAGTCAGCTGCTGAGTTCTGTCAGCGCCCGTGGCTATTTTAGCCAGAAACCCAGGAACAAATGGAATAAGAAGCTGCTCATGTCTATGTCACTGTGAAATCAAATGCTGCAGTAACGGAGGGCTGGGGCTTTTAGAAAGTGTCAGTTGCAAAGTTGAAAAGAGTCTAATCAGAGATCTTGGCATTATGTTACTGTTTGTCTGTCAAAGGGCTGGAGCGACCTCTATTCCACATGCTTCCGAAAATCAGGCCGAGCCCTCGTCCAGTATTTGCAGATATTTCCAATCTTTCTAACAAAATTATATCCACTAGCATATTTGTTATGTGTGGCAATAACCTTTAGAAAATAAAGAACAGGAAATAAACTTAAAGCAAAAACATCATCTTATTCATGCATCATGTCGGACCAGTGAATCGACCACTAAAGGTTCTGGTTCAGTGACTTCCTTTAAATCATGCTGTTTACATTCTGACATCATGACGACACCAAGATATCTTTTGTTGTTGACCCTAACAAGCTTAAAAATAACTGTTTTTAGAAATTTTGCATGTTTCTACTTTCATTATGTTTTGTTGTTGAACTTTCTACATTTTCTACTATTCCACTAGCTTAAAAACAACTGTTTTTTAGATGAAGAAATTACCTGTCTTACCATGTCTTACTTCTGCAACCTCACCCGGGACGTTCGGTTTCAGCTCGGCTCAACAGCAGTTAGTGTTTGCAGAATGGGTCAGTTCAGTCCTGGTCAGAATAAAGCACAGTACCAAAAACAATATAAAGAATAACACACATTAAGCTACTGGGATGAAGGAACCAATTAAGATTTTTATGCAGGATTAAAAAATGGAGCCAGAAAAAATGGACTGCAGTGGAATAGAAAAGGCCGACTAGGGGTGAAGTGGATCAGTTCCCCTTTAGTCCTGGAGCACTTTATATCTGTCAGTCTTGCTGTCACAATAACACTGTGCCTGCTGCAGCTGCATAAATGAATGTTATCATTAATATTTCATCATTACTTGATCAATAATTGCGTTTAGAAAACAGAAAAAGAGAAGAGCTGTCAGTTCTCTGAGCGTATGATGTCTTCAAAATGTCTAAACAACAGTGCAAAATGTATTGACTTTACTTTGATTTAATCAGACAAACACATCAAACACTCATGTGGGTTCAGCACAGTGTCGCCCTGATCGGAATCACCACTCTGATGGCGGAGGAGCTTCACATGCTTGAGAACTAAAACGGATTAATCACAGACGCTGCAAGAGGCCCACACGTCACATTGTTCACGCGGTAACACATCTGGCTGCTCTGGACCGCTGTGCAGCTCGGCTCCAGACAGTTATCCATATATATTCACATCGGATGTTTCAAGGCTCACCTGCAAAAAAACTGTCCTGTAATATCGCGCAGAGAAAAAAAGAAACACACAGTCCATACACTGTGAATTTTAGAATAAAAAAGCTGTAACTTTATGGACTCAACACTCCAGCGCTTCGTTTTCACTCACTCCTCCAAATGAACTGTGTCCTGAATTCATTTGCTCCTTCAAACGAGCCGTGTGCGGCCTGTAGGAATGTGTCAAATATGCTTCCACATTTTGTTTTATATTTCACTGTGAGCCGTTAGCATGCACACACACACACACACACACACACACACACACACTGAGTAAACAGGAACTGGTGCAGAAAAGCAAACACAGCAGTATCGACGAGCACTCGTGCATTTGCATTAGTGTCCACACTTCATTCATATGGACGCAGCCTCTCTCTAACTGCTCCCTGCAGTCTAATTGAAATTGAGGGCTGCAGTAAATTTACAGACTGAGCTGATGATATTAACCAAATTAAACATTAAATTTGAGCGTGCCTTTCGCCTCTTTCCTCCCTGCTTTTGGTCTGAAAATGAGGTTAGTCTTCAGTCAGGAAGAGGAGGATTTAATGCTAAGTGAACTTAGCTGCTGTAAAACTGTCGTCTGAATGGATACCTCAATTCTCCGAGCTCGCAGGACTCGCTGCAGCATAGGACAGTGAGCACTGTAAATTTCAGAGCGGCACAGACAGACATTAGCTCAGCTGGATGCAGGAAGTGGAAGGTTAGATTCTCCTCAGCTCTGGTTCCCAGAAATATATGTTAGATAAACCTGAAGGAATCCCAGTTCATAGGCAATGCAAAGCAGTTTTTGACACGTCAGCTTTGTCTTTCTAATGACAGAAGGGCAGGAAAACACATCAAAAGCCATTTTAAAGAAACCAAAAGAAGAATAAATACAGTTGATCTTTATCCATCATCCTGTTGCAATCTCACACCTTTCCACTAGATTGAATCAGCTTGTGGCAGGAATCCTTTAGTGTTTGCCAGACCATAGATGACTGACAGTTTCCTCCTGCAGCAAAGTGACATTCCTGCAAAACAAACAGCTTTTCACAAAAAAAAAAAAAATACATATATATAAATTGTAACAACTTAGATTAACATGATGTCAGGATCACATTTTGGTCATCAAACACAATAATTGACCGTAGCAAATTGACCACCTTTAAATTACATGAATATACATAAACAAATTCATTTTTAGTTTTTAATTTTATTAAACTGTGAATATAATTTACTATATTGTGATTTGTCATTATATGAACCAAACCAAACTCTCTGGACTGACACTTCCAATTAAGTTCCACAGAGAAAATAATGCATTTTGTCACTGAGTTATTTATTTTAATTCTCTTATCTTGCTGGAGTTGTATCACCATTATTTATACAATTTTATTTATTATTTTTTTATTAGTTGAAAAACAGCTTGTTATCAGGTTGGTGACAAACTCTTCTAATCATATGGCTCCTTATTCACCCAGTTCTGACGTTATCACATAGTCAGTGGCCTGTTATCGGTTCCTATCAGCCTGTGTGTGTGCGTATAATCGTAAAACTTCTGTCATATTCAAGTCTTTTGCCACTTTTCCCACATGACTTCCAGCATTCTGCATTTTTGGAATAACAGAACGTGCTCCCCAGCATTCTGCATTCTGCAAATTTTGGAAATAACTTTTAGAATGTTTTTGGAGCCACTGCGCATCACATGTGACAATGCAGAAATTGCAATACCACCATTGGCCATTGGCCCAAAAGTTCTCACTGCCGAGTGGTGACCCCGGGCTCTCGGTAGGTGCAGCAGGCTGTGATTGTGCACCACACATGGAGCCAGGGCTTTGTTAGATTAAGGTAAAAAGAAATGTTTGAATGTCTCGTGTGTTGTCTCTCACCCTTCATTCGAAGACATTGTCCCTTTCAAGTTAAATCAGCAACTTCCACTTTTGCTCCGGTCATATTTGCTACTGTTACTATCAGTCACTACATGTCCACATGCATTGGTGATAATTCACACCTACTGACTGACGTATAGGCGGCCTGCTGAACAATGGGATCGATAAAGACCAACAACAGTCACGGGGTGAGGAAGGTAAAGTTATATGGGAGCAGAACTGAGGGTCAATTGAGTTTAATCTGTCTCTCATCTGGATCAGTTTGATATGTAGACGGTGAGCAGTACACAGATTTTAGAGGTTCAGCTAACCTCAAGCTTTAACGGTTGGGGGGCAATGCTTTCACCGTTCCAAATTACAATTACACCCTTGTGCTGACACATGTTGTAGGAACTTAGGCTCAGGGGGACAGTGTAGGACGTACAACAAAGAGAACAGTAACTTTATGTTCCCTTATGATGTCCTTTTTGTCTTTGAAGGCCTCACGAACAAACACACCGCATCCTTTGGCTGTGTATGTCCAATGTCCTAACAGATCCCCAAAATATCCCAGAACCACCCCGCTGCGCTGCGTTCACACACAGCCACATGAAAATGAGAGCAGAGCTGACTCCATGCTGTGACTTCCAAAAACTCCGAAAGAAAGTTGGTGCTGAAAATAAAAACAAACATGCTCAGACCTGGAAGGATGTCAGTGATTTTTATGTCAATAGACTATCTCAGAAAACCAGACAGACAGCTGGACTAAACTGTAACGAACAAAGTCTTCACCATGACAACGCCTCCTGATGACCTTGTTAAATTGGTCCTAAATGAAAGTCGGGCTTCTCACACATCTCCTCTGCATCCTTGTCAGGCCGAGCATCATCATCTTAGCTGTTATCTTCTCCTCCGCATCAGCTCGTTTCTTCCAACATTAGATTCCTTGTGCGTCTTTTCATCATAGCCGAATCCTTTTAATTTCAGATGTCAGCATCCACACGCAGAACAGGCCTGATCAGCACTGCAGCTGACAGGAACCGAAGCGCTGATGGGATGAAAGCAGGTTCTGAGTCTGAACTCCTCGTGCATCTGTTTAAAACATCACACGGTGAAACTGCTGTATCTCTGCAGGCCCGTGGCAACATACAGCTCCATGGTCACTAAGACACTGGGCTAAAAGCAAAAAAAAAAAAAGCTTCATTTCGATTCACAGCCAGAAAATGAAACTGTATGTGATAGTTGGAGAGGTCGTCCTCTGGGCATTAACCTGCTGCAAAAACAGCCTCCACTCTTCTTGAAAGGTTGTCGTGTATGGGCAGAAAAACAAAATGACATTATTAATAATTCTGATGCATCACTGTGTACTGTAAAAAGCATTTTACTGTTGGAGCAGCTCAATCCAAAGGGGGATATACAGGTACTTCAGTCCAGTGGTGACCAACCTGTGAGTGAGAAGCTTCCAAACGGTCGTCACATGCATGTGAGGGGTTGAAAGATGACAAATGGGATGGGGAAAGAGGGAAAACCTCAGTACTAGAGATCCAAATTCATTCACAATTTATTACATATAAATCCATGAACATATAAATCTATCAGTGGCTGACACACAAGTTTACCCACCAACAAGTTATTTTGCAAAAAAGCAAGTTATGCAGACAATTTGTAGACATTTCCAAAACATAAACTCATACCACTGTGCTAGTGTTGTTGCACTATTTCCACATGTCCGGTTGCAGTTGCACTTTTATTCAAATTAATTATGTGATTTTTGTGTAGAGCCACAGTCACAGGGCAACGTTTCTTTTACTATGAATCAAACTCTCTGTATGTGGTTGAAATGATGATTAAAAGCCACGTGACCTGACTACAAGGTCCCTTTGCAATTAAAAAGGTACTTAGCCAATCCATGTACCACAGAAATATGAATCTAAATAGCTGCAGTGTATGTATATTTGTGGGCAGTTCTAAGCCTTAGTTGATGTTAGGAATCTTCAGTATTGACTTAAACATGTCCACCAAATTCTTGGTATTTTCTTTATTAAATATTCATGTTATCAGTCTAATTTTAGTAAAAGCTATTTTAAAATATTATTTATAACCAAAATATCTATGATAAGTGTATGTAAACATTTTATCTACATAGGAGTGGCCTGACTTACGGTGGACACAAATTGACCATTTGGTGTAAAATCTATAATTTCCAATCTAAAAAGTGTGAACAGTAAACATAAAAATTAGCATGTTCTTTACCATATTAATTAGGACATTTTCTTAAAATTGCGTCATGAGACTAATCGCAGCATGTGACATTCAGTGGTATGTTTTTTTTCTATCAGCCCATTTAATGTCACTGTAGTAATGAGTGAGTGTTTCAGTCAAGCCCACAACACATTATCTTCCAGGTGCATTCAGATACACTGACTGGCGGAGGAAGAAAAGAATCCCACTGATCCATTTGAAATTGGTTGAGTTGATTTGTACAGTGATAAAAAAAAAGACCCACGGTGATAAAACATGATGACAAACCGCGAGAAGAAAATTACAAATTTGTGCAGGGGAGATATGAAAACAACATCACGCCTCACCACTAAAATGAAAGCGAGGAAACTTCAAAACTCTGATGACAAGCGACGGCCGTGCCGAGCCTGATAAGGAAGCTAAATGACAAGAGAATGCAGCGCGGTGGAAAAGTGGAGGATGCTACAGCATTCAGAAAAGGAATAAATGAAAATAGCCTTGATGCAGAAAAACGAAATCAGCACGGTGAAAGACGCCACCGATCAGCGGAACAACAGTCAACTGAGGGAAGAGCGGAGGGAGGAAGTGAGGCTCAGTCTGACCCAGGACGGTCGGCAGACTTTACACTGCAACCTTTTTTCCACGCGGCGTCTATTACAGCACACGTGGGAACTGGCTTATAATTAAATGTGTGGACTCTGTTGTGATATCGATGTTACGGCTGAACTTTGGGCACAGTTTGTTCACAGGTGAAGCTTCTCTTGCACAATTAGGAGAAAGGATTCAAATGTGATTTAAAAAAAGCCAGCGGTGATCTGTACTTAAACCAGGGACACATGCAGTAATGCAGTACAATACCTACTGCATGAAAGTGGAAGCGACCCGACTGTCACACAAGGTTTGAGGTTTATGGATCCTACACATGTTCACTCGGTGCATTTGCATGCACCAAAGAAACCTGGTTACAATCAGCTTTCTCCTGTAAGCTGAGTTCTTAACTGATGTACAGTAATCAGGGTCGGGATTAGAGAAACCTGATTTCCCCAGGCAACATGGATTTCTCTGCCATGTATACACATAACCATGATTTTTTTTTTTTTTTTTTTGTGTGTCCAGTGCACAATAACAAACAATAACTACATACAGAGAAAGTAGTGGAGTGGCTGCTATGTCTCCACATATGTCTGAGTTGAACATCTGGATGGGGATGAGTTAAATGTTGGACACACAAAAGCCCACGTCTTTTCCAAAAGACCCCAGCGTTTGCACCCATGGACCCATCACAGTGTTTTATGGAAACATAGTTTATGAAAAAGGACATTTCTGTGTATGTGTGTGTATGTTATTGTGAACAGACTCCATAAAAGGCCTGAAATTATCATGAAATTAAATAAACTCACCATAATTGGCTGTGAATCAAGGACTGGATGCTATTGACCTCCACTGTTTCTCCAAAACAATTTCAAAACACAATCTGCACTTGTGACAGCAACTGGACTTTCTGAGCGCTAAGCTGAAACTTTTCTTTGTTTTCACAGCAGGGCTGAAGCTGTGGGAAGATGAAGTTCATTGTGTGAGCTGTCAGGCTGTTTTTTTACACTAACGTTCACTGTGAGACAAACGGGACTTTTCACCCAAATTTCTTTGCTGAACAAGCAAAACAAACAACCCTCGAGAGCAGCAGGTTATTAAAAATGTTGCATTGTCTAACTGGCCCCACCCTCACAGTTCCTGGACCATAGAGTTTTCTGGTGGGCATTAGAACTAAAGATTTTGACCTAAATTTAGACCCTGGTTTCTCCAGTTAAAATGCAGGTACATTCCAAAGATTCATTAGTGTCCATTAATGCTGCAGTCACTGTTGCTGAAATGTAAACTAAATTTTCATAAACCTATTTACTGCTGCAGACTGGTTCTATAAACATCATGCGTAGAGGCCAGGGTCTGGGCTTTCACTTCACCTCCTACTTGTGCTTTTGTGATCCTCAAAGTTGTTCCAAAGCTCTTTTCCAGTGCTGCGAGTTGGTAGTGTTGTCTTTGCTGTAAAGAGTAATTACACGGAGCAAAATGAAATGCTATGCGCTGTGTCCTTCATAAACGATCAGGTAACTGTAGCCTTCAATTTGATATTTTGGAGGAATAATAAAGTGCACATTTTTCCCTGACCTGGAAATTTTAGCAGTTTTAGCAGCGCATCCAGCAAACTTCAGGGATGATGTAAAATGGTTATTAGGTAATTGAAGACACACAGTTGCATGTGAAAACACAATGGGTGGTGTGTTGTTGTAGCATGTCTTTCTCTGATCAAGTAATGGGCGAGGAAATGCCAGGCCATCGCTCTTCGTGCCGCTCCAAAGCTCCGCGGGAAATCTCATCAGCTGCATTTTGTTTGGATCGTGTTGAGTTTATGGGTGGTGACAGAGTAGTCAGAGCACTTTGAGGTGTCTGCTTCTTCTTCCCCTTTATCACCGCTGGAATCCACTGCAGCTAAAGCGACTTTAAACTGACCGCAGCCGCATTTCCAAACCTGTAGGGGGTGAGTTTTTGATTCTCAGAGGATTTGGACAAGTCATGGTTACGGTTTATTTTTCACCTTCTTCAGTGAAATGCCTTTTTTCTCTGAGTCACTTCTAGCAGAAAGTGTGGCCTATATTTTTTGGTGCAAATAAGTATGAATTTCCAGGAAGATCAGACTGAACATGCAGGTGTAAATATGCCTTCCTCCCAGCTGCCCAATTTTTTATTTATATATGTTTTTTACATTGATGTTTTTTGATCTAAATTGATCACTGGCTGTACAACAAATTGCCCTTCAGAGATAATAAAGATTTACTCGACATCAGGGTTTGGACCAGACTTTTACCTGCTGATTCAAACCCTTAGTGACTTTCCATGAGCTTCTGTAATTACTCTCAGCCAAATATCCTTTTGTGCTCAGCTGTGGAGCAAGACAGGGGTGTCCTCTGACTCTCCTCCTCCTTGTAATCTTTATCGAACCATTATCCCGTCCTGTCTGTCCGACGAGCAGACTCTATTACCGGTATCACCACCGACACTATGAGCTTTCCTTCATGCTGTCACGGCCCGAGTGCAGGTTTCTACAAGCTGATAGCAACATTTTTACACTGGGGCTGTTAAATATCTCTAACTACCACATGTAGGTTGTTACAATCATTTACACAGACAGGGAAATTACACGTATCTTTGACATTAAGCTGCTATATTTATTTGCATTTTCTGCTTAATTTCACTCATATCCTAAAGCACTTGCACAAGCTCTTTCCAAAACTCTCCAGAGAAAACGTCTTAGTTAAATGTGGCACGAAAAAAAGAAAGTTTTTACAAGAAAGGTTGTGGCTCATCTATGCATGGATCCTCATGAGCACAGACACACAGAGTACACCCAAAAATCGGACTCTACACGACCAAAAATGGACATAAAACATCCAAAATAGACAAACATTTGACAAAACACAAATGCAGCATCACTACATGCAGTCTAACAAACATAAAGGCTCATTGGTCTTTAGTTGTTTGTGACCAGGGGCCCCTGAGCTCAGTAACAACAGTGGCTGTCCAGGGTCAGTGGTTTGATGCCCAACTCCGTCTGTCCTCTACTGTACAACAACAGTGAAGACAGACTTTACAAAATACAAGCAACACTTGAAGACTGGAGCGGGCCAGGAGAAAGTTGATGTGAACAAAGAGAGTGTTTGTGTTGTCACCATGTTCATGTGTCAGCACGTGTGTTTCCTTCATGAACACGGCTGTATAATTGTGTGTAATGTGTGACTTCTCTGTTTGTGTGTTTTCACCCTGCATTTGGGTGCTATTTGCTGAACTCTGGTAATCTGTAGCTGCTTGTCTTCAAGAGTGCGTTTTTACACCACCGCAGAGAATAGGCTTTATTTGTGGTGTTACACACACACAGAGACAAATAAAAGACTGCCCCCATTTCTGGTGTGTTGACAGGACGATTTAAAAAGCTTCATGGGGATCCAGACATCAGTCAACACTCTGAGGTGGAATATTAACATGGCTTTATTTGGACCACTCAACAATGAAAGTGTGAATCTACGAGGACTCATTATGTGTGCGCTCGTGAACACACACACACACACACACACACACACACACACACACACAGTAGCAGCAGTACCACAGTCCCGTAGTTCTGGTTCTGTGTCAGTCCTGTCTTTTCTTGTTAAAAACCTGATTACCTGGAGAAGTGTCTTGAGGGTTTGGTGGTTTTACTTTGCTTGATCAGTTCATTCCTCGAAAAGCTGGGATGCAAATAGTTACCTTGAGATTATCTGGTGAACATTTAGCTTTCTAAAAACATTCCCTTAAAGTTAAGACTAGATTCAAGAAAAAAAGTACATTTTTTAGAAAGCGTCTTCACCCTTAAGGGGGCCTCTAGGGTGAAAAGCATCAGAGGTAAGGGAAAGGTTTCCTAGACTTTGGTCAAAATGGCAGAAAGACAGAGATGTAGAAGTGGTCACGACATTAAGATATTTGGCAGGTTGGAAAATGCATTAGTGCAGCAGTGATGACTTGGCTCTGTTGCAACCTTCCATCAGCAGAGATCATGCTCTTACAGCACCTAATTTCATTTCCACTGGACGTTCGCACCTCGCGGGATCACAAAAGGGGCATTCATGGACAGTGCTGTGGTGCTGTTGTTGTCATCACACCATCAGAGGATGAAGATATTTGCTCTGTGTCAGCAGAAAGAGTTTCCACACAGTCAATGTCCAGATTGCTTCAGTGTGAAAGAAAAGATTTTGGACAGGGTTGGAAAATGGCCAGGTGTGCGAGAGTGGCCTGAGAGGGGATGGAACTGTTCAAAAACCTGATACAGTGAGTTAATTTACTAATTGGACAAGCTTTTTGCTGTGAAGCTGATTTTGTTCTTTAAGTTCTTACATGTACATTTAAGGCTAAAGTTATTAAACGTTTTGCTAAATAAATGGAAAGGATGTTCAATTCAATTCAACTTTATTTCTATGTTGCCAATTTACAACAAAGTCATCTGAAGGCACTTTACAAAATAAAGTCCAGACTATACAGACTTAGAGAAAAACCAACAAATCCCCATTCAGCAGCTATAGGCAACAGTGGAGAGGAAAAACTTCCTTTAACGGAAGAAACCTCCAGCAGAACCAGGCTCAGGGTGGACGGACATCTGCCTTGACCGGTTGGGCTGAGTGGAAAACATTGGCAGGTTGGTGGGACCAGTAGCTGGGAGACACACAGCTCCAAAGCCGGGGACACCTGAAGACAGGGACAGACAGAGGGAAACAAAAAAATGGGGAGTGTCAGCAGAACTCTCCATCCTGCTTTACCAAACCAAACCAAGAACTGTGACCCAGAGCTGTGATACAAACCAAACCATGATTTTGTGATCTGCTCAATTTTTAGTGGCTAATCATGCAAACCATGACTGTCCATACCTTAAGTTTCTTTATTTGGGCTGCTAACTTCAAAAACACACTCACCCACACCTATCTGCACCTGGTGGGTTCACCTTCACAACAAAACTAACAAGTTACCAACAACATGTTAACAGGATGGCTTCAAATAGTTTTAAAATAAAAGCAGCACGACAAAAGTCCTGAAATGTCCTTTCTTAGATTTTCCTTTAAATTTCTTTCAGCTTTCTATGGTGTCACCATTATTGTCATGTTATTTTCCTCTAACTTATTTTCAACAGTTTCTTTCATCCTCTCTTCTTCTGATTCTTGCCCCTTTTTTATTCTTAAAAAGTTATATTTTTAATTTATTTTGGCTTTACTTTACGCCTTAGAATGCGCAAATGCTACACTCAGTAACTTCTAAGCGATCTGTCTTTTGGCAGTGCAGCAGCACTCCCTCATACTTTTCTTGGGAACAGCCTTTTTTTAGTTCACACTATTAAATTATTAGTATAGTAGCTTTTTGTGTTATCTGGATTTTTTTATATACACAGCTGTTAATAGACCATTCTTTGTGTTGCTGTCTCACCAACACTCTGCCACCTGCTGTCACAGTCGAGGACTGAACCTGCAACCAGTCACCATCTCTGGCTTCCTGCTATCGCTTTCAAAAAGAAGCTGCAGGTTAAATCCCCGACCTCTGGATTGACTCCCACCGCAGGTTCCACTCTGGTCTTTTAATTCCCTGTGGGGATCATTAAAGCTCCAGCTAAGAGTGAAAGCTGTCCCCTGGAGATCTCCGTCATGTGTACTGTCTCCGAGAGGCGTGCTGGAGTTGCTGATCAGGTGTCAGTAATAGGGAGCAGAGGTGAAGGAAGAATTAAAATCCTTTAAGACAGAGTATCAATAGTTTTTGGGGAACAGCTCAAGCCTTTTATTAATGTCTGACCATTTTCAGGGGAGTGTCCAGAACAATCGTCACTTACCGCAGTCTCGGATTTGCTTATGGCCTTATTATTGTGCCCCATCCTCAGCACACACACACACACACACACAAATAAAAGTTCTCATCTCTGTGTACATTCACCTTTGTCTGCAGAACCAGCCAATCAGAAACTGGAGAGGTTTCAGCATCAGAATCAAAAATACTTTATTAATCCTTGAGGGGAAATTGCTTTCATCCCAAATGCTCCATGCAAAAGTAGGAAATTGTACATAAAACTGTTGATTCTGATTGACGGTTTTGTCTCCAGTGCCCTTAACAATCGACAACAAGCACATGTCTAATTAGGGTTGTCATGATTGTCACTACACAATTATTATGGTTGTAAGAATTCATCATAATTCATATTTTTATGAAAACTACAGCAAGTTTGAAGTATAGAATGATGCCATCAGTCAAATTAATCTTCAACTTCATCTATACTCATCATGCAATGTCACTCCCTAATGGGAAAAAAAAGCATTTCATACACTGGCCACCAGGTTATTTTCCTTTCTCCCCTCTTCGTTGCAGACAGAGGCCTCATCAGTGCCTGCAATGCCAATCAGTTTCACAGTTGTCAGCAAAGTGTGTGTGCAGGGAATTCGTGCCGATACACTTCTCCAAGCCCTGTCATACATGGCTCAGTTAGGCTCTGTATTTGATTATATTTTTCATAAAATGTGTTAACCTCACCGAGGAAGTATTACTGCCTCAAAATCGGTCCTTGGGTACCCATTAATACTGATCAGCCCCAACACTATCACTGTTGGTCTTAACATTATGGAGGACCAGGGCCGTGTGGTGATATACATATTTTACAGTTTTACCCAAGTGCTGACCCCAGACCTGCCTTTGGCTGACTTAGTGATGGTTGGTGCTACGTCTGTGAGTGTTATGTCAGATATGTGTGTGGACTTCTTAGATTCTTTATTGATGCTGTCAGAGTCTATTGTCCTTATTTCTGTGATTGGACAATAGCTGATTATCAGATTACACTACTTTGACTGTCCTTTCGTCCATTTTAGACAAAAACTTAAAGGCTTGGCCATGTGGAGGGTGCAGATTTATTCCAATCTGGACTGCAAACCAGCTCCTGTTAGCAGCACCCGCGCCAGCTTTGGGCCAGTGTCGGATCATGGAATGAAGCCCTCATGACTCTGGCAGGCAGCGCACTGGATTTAGACCAAGAGCATTTTGGCCTTCGACGCTTACATCTGGCCTGAGCAGTCCTTTTGTCTGTTGCTGAGTCTTAAATATGTATTTTCTTGCTGTTTGTTAATGATGTATTTCCAAACCAAGCGTGTACCTGTCCTGTTTATATTTGTGGTGTTGTCGAGATAAACTAATTTCTAGAAAACTCACAAACCAAGGGAGAGTGGGCACTGGAATAATCCGAATTCACTGGTTCATTTCTTTCCTATTTGAAGAAAAGTTTAAGACTCTGCCCTGTGTTTCACAGATTGGAGAAGAAGAAGAGTCCATTATATGACTGCTGCTACTCACATAATACACAGATTTATGTAGGTATTACTTTGATTTTAAGCTCACAACTTCTTCTCTGACAATACAAGGACAAAGATGAGAGCATCTGTTTCTTTTTGTTGAACTGTTTTCTGATCAGTCGGTGCTGCAGCGGAGGTGACAGGTCGGATCCCTCCCACCTGGACTTAAATATCAGGGGGAGGAGGAGCTCAGCAGGCAACTTCCACACACCAGAACTCAAACACTGTAATATGGAGTGCACTTTTTTCCCCTTCTTTTTAGATTACAGGGTTTTCTGTGCTCAAACCAACAAAAAGCATGAGAGATGCTTTTACCAGGAGGCGTTTTTTTTTTTTATGACGAGACAAAAATGTCTTCTCTGAGTGTGTCCTGCAGAACTCTGCACCATCTCCCCCCACTGTCCTCGACTGTGTGAGAGAGGCTTGTAACAAGAGAAACGCCTGGCAGCTAAAAGCATTCCTGCAGGGTCGTTTTCATTGCCTCGCACTCTCTGAAAACCCAGACTCTCATTCGTTTGTTTGTTTGCTGAGAAACACCGAGCGTCCGCCGATCCCGCCATGCCACCGTGTCGCTCACTTCTGCCACCGTCGGATTTTATTGGACACCTTTATTGTAGTCGGGGCCCAGCAAGGCGGACATAGATACTGGATCATTTAATGAAAAATGTTGGATCTCATCCCAGAGGCTTTTTCAGTAGGTGGGAGTGTCTGTGCCCTTTCTGTCCCAGTCAACTCCAGCTACGGCGAGGCTGCCCGCTTGATGGCATGAATATGAGCTGCACATGTTTGAATCAGTGTGAAGTGTGGGCAGAATCAGCCCACAGAGCTGTTTAACAGTAAAAAGCATCACGTTGAGCTTATAATCAGCTTTCTAAATAACTAAATGAGAACTGGCAACGCACAGAACTGTATTTGTGTCCACCACAGTTTCTAAATGCTTTAAGATTTTCTGTGAACCATGTTCGGGACATTCTGTCAAAGACATCACCAAGTTTAAAAACACAGAGACGGGACACTGGTTTTCTTAGAGTTTGTTTGATGCAGCGAGAACCAACAAGACTGAATTGAGTTCTTCAGAGGTCAGGGATTTTCTGTGGATTTTAAAACCTGAGTGACATCCTTCACATCTTTTAGATCCACGCACGAGCTGCGTTTAAAACAATAGGAATAAAGCAGACACGGAGCTGTACATATTTTCATCCTCGGGGGTCGTCACTAACATACCACAGGAGTCACACTGGATACGTGAGGCCATGGCCGAGCCCGATTTGGGTTTGACTCCTGGTGTTTGGCCTGAGGCTCGGTTCACTCACTGTCCCGTCCGTCCATGTGGTCGACCACTGCGTCGCTGTGGGTGGACTTCACACTGCTCTGCGTTCTCGCATTTTGCTTCAGGCCAGTTCCAACAGGGGGTTGGTTCGGTCCATTTAACAGAAAAAAATACATCTCCAAGTAGAAGACCAAGTTTAGGAATTTTCCAAAAGTTCACAGTTACCAAATCAATGCACAGGAAAGTCCTTTGTCTGTCTCTTCAACCAGTCAGCATCTTTGTTGTCCCTCTTACACTCTACAACCACATTAATCAGCCTCACCACTACCACATGATGACAGCTAATAATCATATAAACAATACAGTTATGATATGGATTGAATGGTAAATGTTCTGCTCTTGTATAGCACTTTTCTACCCATTGGTACTCGAAGTGCTTCACACTGATTTTCTTTTTTACCCATTCACATGCAGATGGGGGAGCTGCAGTGCTCACCGGGAGCAACTAAGTTGTCTTTCAGTGTCTTGCTCATGGACCCTTCGACATGTGACTGGAGGAGCCGGGGATCAAACAACTGTAGGATTGGACGACCACGCTACCTACTGCGCAACAGTCGCTAGTTGACTGATTTGACTTGTAATATTTAATGACGTGATTATTGAAACTTTATGATGGATGAAATTTAAATCAAATGTTGTGTTCAAAAGTGTTTACGCAGATTCTTCAAGAGAGAAAGCATCAGTGGTTATTTTGTACATATTTCCATGTACTTTTGTGTATGCGTGTCCCAACAAACGAAAGGTAAATAAAGAAACCATAGATTCAAACTTGCCTGCATGTGACTGTGCAGCACGAGGCCTCGCTGGATGACCTTCAGTGCTTATCCCAGTTGCATTAAATGCAGTTCTCCACTAAAATGAATGACAAGCAATTGGTTTTGTGACTGAACCCGATGTCAGCCTCACAAATTTAGAAACTCCTAAACTGTTGGCTGCAGTGTGTATGATTCAAATTCAACACACATTAAACTGAATATTTACCCAAAGTCATAATAGATTGCTTCTGTTTTTGCCAGCAAATACACTCACAAAAAAAGATGTCTGCATGACGTCTTTGTTGCTTTGCATTCTCGTGTATATTAAATGTAAAAAGGGGTACGTTTCATGCAGCACGGGCTGAGTTGTCTTTGATTTGTGATTGATATGTGTCGTTTCCTGTAACAATAAGCCAAAAACCCCTCTTATGTATGAATCATATACCTCAGAGACTCCTCAGACAGTTTCTGTTGTAGGTTTCCATGCTGGTTTAAGGCCCAAATAGCAACAAGGTGCATACATTTAATTGCTGTTACTGATACTCACCTGTACGTAAAGCGTATCATTCAACAAAAAGAAAGATTTTAGGGTTCCATAGTCAGCTCCACAAGCTTAAGGTGTCGATTTTGTACAGTGTTACTGCCATTGTGCCGCACTGACACACTTAAAAAGTTCTTCTGCTTCCATTTGTGCCAATCGGAGTTTGGAAAAAGGGGAAAATATGTTCTCTTTCCACGGTGATCCGTCTTCAAAGTGGGCCTGTGTGTGCTGAGGAGGGCTGGGGTTGGGGGGGTGATAAGTGTTGGGGATGTAGTAAATTTGAATACAATGACATAAAATAAAGCTGGTTGTCATGCTCGGCGGTTCTGCTCCGGCGGGCCTTTCCATTCTGTCTAAAGCTGCTCGACACAGTTCCGGATTTACCAAATCCTCCGAAGACGAAACGAACCCTGTCGCTTCATTGTGTGAGAGCAGCCGTCAAACACCCCCCTTCGCCACCACCACTCCATCTCCCTCCATCCTCCCACTGGTCCTCCTCTCTCCTTCTCTCTTCCCATACAGATGGGGGAGGACAGGCAGGAAGTCGGTTTGCAGTTTGAGCTTTTAAGCATTTGGGAATTGGTTTCAATTTAATGTGGCGACATAAAAAAGAAAGAATCAATTTAAAGTAGCTGGGTCCCCCGGGTCACCTGGTCGAGTGAGCAGAAGAAATCACAGAGAAAGAGCGAGGGAGAGACAGAATAGAGCAATAAGAAGCAGAGAGAAATAATTATGGGAAAACCTGCCATGTTACAAGGCAATAGGAGGAAATTAAATCTGCTAAATATACTTAATTAGCATCTTTTTTTTTTATTTTGTTCAAGTCATATGCAATTTATCTCTGAATTCTTTAAGGCAATATGTTTAAAGAGTTTAATGAGTATAAAAAACGAGGAGGAGAGAAAATAAAAAAGAATCGTTTTGGAAAAAGCTTGATTAACCTTCGCTTATCAAGCTGAAAATAATCTTGGACAAATAGCAAATAAATTTAAAAAAGTGTAATGTTTTTTTTCCTCTCCACTGTTGCCTATGGCTACTCAAAGGAGATTTGTTGGATTTCCTCTAAATGTCTGTATAGTCTTGACTTTATTATGTAAAGTGCCTTGGGATGACTTTGTTGTAAACTGGCGCTGTATAAATAAAGTTGACTTGAATTAAAGTCATGATAATAGTTTTTAGAATTGGTGCGTAAAGCTGATGGGTCCTTCATATACTACAGTAAATGCAGTGTCATATTTTAACCTCTGGCCCTCTTTTTTAAGTTGTTTGAATTAAAATAAATTAATTAGTTTAAATTAGGGCTGCAGCAAATAATTCCTTTTCCGATGTATCAACAAATCTATAGATTATTTTCTCATATTTTTTAGGTCTTTTTATGTTTAAATTAAGATAACAATTATTTTACTTAAAATAATCATTTGAATTCATCGATCACTTATTTTCCATTATTTTATATAACAATTTCCTCTTTAAACAAACACATATGAAAAAATCTGAACAGCAGACCCAAACTAGCCCAGTCTTAACTGGCGATCTGTGTTTTACAGATTAATGGAAAGAAACAAGCGGGGGATTGTTTCATTGATATTAAAAGAATGTGGTGCAAAATACATTGAATCAATTCAACAGCAGAGTAAATGTTCAGAGTGACAAAATGTGTGTATCCCTGATTAAATACTGCTTAAAACACTCCAACGTTTTAGATGATCACGGTTGCGTTGTTCTTTCTTTTTTTGCACTGCATGCTCGCACTAGACACAGTCATCTTGCTTCCAACGTGCGATGCAGTTTTTGCAAATCCACGTATTTATGTAATCGATTCCTCATGCGAACCCTGCGGTCATGTGACCAGGACTTCCTTTGGTCAGACTTCTTTCATGTTTGCGTTCACTCATCGGTGCGTTTTAAGAGTCAAACCCGTTGAAGCTCATTTGAATATGAGAGCTGGGAGGATGAGAAGCTGAAGGATGTGCAGGCAGGAGGAAGGAGCCTGAATCAGATCCAGACAGCTCGGAGGAAAGTGAGACGAGCCGACAGCGAGGACTTCAGAGAGCGACGAAGAGTAATTAAAGGTGTTTCTAAAGGGGCCATTTGATATAAAGCTTCCCGGCAGGACTCGCTTTCACACCGCGGACAGGAGGAGAGCTAACATGACAGTTGGCAATAAATCTTAAAACACTTTTGTTTGTTCCTGCGCAGATAAACACACAGCGGCTCGGAATCTGACAGGATCTCAGAAATCTAAAAATACTCTGCGGTTTAATTAGGCCAGTGATGATCTGGTGAGCTTTCAGAGGGGTAAACAGCCGCTTTCACGCCTCCTGCCTTTTGTTGTTGTTTGGATGCAGAGCCACCTTCTCTCAGGTAATGAAGCTGCCAGAACCTCAGGACTCACTTCCACCACACACACACACACACACACACACAAGTCTTCTGTTTTTGGTGGAAGGGCAGTGCTGCTGTTTATCTTCCAGCAATTAGCATGGTAAATTCTGCGGCTCTGGCTTGGATTCAGCGTGCATTAGCAACATAAAGACGCCAGTAAGAATGCAAAGCAATGCAGAAAATAAACTATAGATGTGACAATAGAAAGCAGGGGAGCTCAGAGGAACAAGATGTTTTACACGGCAACGTTAATCAGCCACAATACACACCTGCTTAAAGTGAGGATGATGAGCCGCACCATGGTCTCTGCAAAGTGTGTCACGGTGTTTTTTTAGTGAAAGGTTGAAGATTTAACTGCAAATTTACAGTCTTATCCTGCTGAACGATAACCGTCCAAAATAATGAAGTTTAGTTCCTTTTCAGATCAAAGTTTAAATTAAAACCTGGCTTAAATCTGATGCATATGAAGGTTCCATAACTGTAGTTTCAAAAGAAAAAGCTTTAACTTGTCAAATGAATTCATGAACATGTAGAAGTGGCTAAAAATGAATCAACAAATCAACACTTGCAAGTGTCGTTGTCATTGGGCAAATTTGAAAAGTCGAATGAGTTTGTATTGAAGGTTCAAAGTGTCACATTGCTAATAATCCTGCAGTGCACCATAACCCCGTAAACCACAGATGTTCAGCAGGTCAACCATGGCATTCAATTCAATTTTCAATTCAACTTATCTTTTATTGTCATCCCTTCTCTGTCTGTAGTGACATAATTTCAACCAGGCATGAGTTTTATGTTTCTGCTGTACAAACCTCTAATGGGGATGCTGGAAAGACTTGAGAAACTTGGCCCCTAAATATGTTTCACGCATGTGCATGAACACACGTGACAACAACTGGCTCTTCTGGCACCTACATGTTCCCAGATGAACGTAGTCAACGTGAGCCCACCGGTCCCCCCACAGTGTCATGGAGGACTGTGCACCGCTGCAGGTTGTTTGCAGCATCAAAAGTGATTTTAGTCCAGCATTTTCAGATGCTTTCCTGTCTGAATGAAGAGATGACGCAGTCCTAAAAATACGCTTATGTTCACAGACGGGTTCAGCTACAACTTTCTTGCTCACTCTTGTATCACGTTAAGACCTTTCCAGTGACGTTAAAGAACAAAAAACACAGGAAATCGACTGATTAGACAGCAAATCATAGCGCAGCTGTTTACTCACTTCTGTCCCGACAATCTCAAGGTGAACTGAAGAGGCAACCCACCATGAATCCACACTTGGCTGCATGTGATTGGCCATCACAAGGCCTCGCTGGATGACGTTAAGTGCTCGTTCCCGTTGCATTAAATGCAGTTCTCTACTCAAATTAATAACAAGCAATTGGTTTTGTGACTGAATCCGAGGTTATTCTCGCAAATTCTGGAAATTCTGTTGGCTGCAGCTCTGTGTAAATGATTCAAATTCAACACACATTAAACTGAACATTTGCACAACTTCGGCACAGACTTGCTTTTGTCCTCGCCAGCATTACACACGCATTAAAGAAATTCTGTTGTCTTTTCTGGTCCTAGTAGAAACAAACTAACACTTTTCGAAAGCACAGACTCACTGGAAAAGAGCTTATAAGTAAATTTCAAAGCTGGACCATGTGAAACAAATCGCAGACTTTATACTTAAATTATCCACCTATTCAATTCATCAGCAGCAGGAGGAAGAGCATCAAATCAAATATTGGTGAAAAGAAAATGATTCTCTTATCTGATGGAGTGTGAGTGGAGGTGGTTGAACAGATGAGCCGTTTCTTGTTTGTCCTGATGATGGACGTGTCAGCGCTCGCAGCTCCGAAACGAAGATGTTGAATTAGGCCTCGTGTCTGTTCCCTCGACTCCACCACCGCTCCTCCACTGTCTCTGATCAGTCCCGTGTACACAAATCTGTGGAGGACGGGGGAAGAACGCGGGGTGGGTGGGGAGCTTGGCGGGGCATTTTGAATTGTAAACGATGCAGATTGTGCAGAAGGCGGAGCTGATGACAAAACTCTCCTCCTGCCAGGCAGGCGAGAAGACGGCGTGTTTACAAATGATACGATCTGCAAATGGCGCGTCAGCGACCAAGCTCTCAGGACGAGACGGAGTCCAAGAAATGGATGCGCCCCCTCTAATGGGACACGATGAATAAAATTATAACGCCTGTCGTGTCTGCGGCTCTTTTATTATCTGTTCATCTCTTTCCCTTCCTCGCTGCTCCGGTGCGATTTCCTTCCCCCATGTGTGTTTCCTTTTCCCGCTCTAATATCTCCCTCCACATCCTCCCTCTTCTCTCCCTACCCGTTCTTCCTTTTCTTCATTTCTCCCCTCGCTCTTGTCTAAAATTGAGAACAGAACAGCTGGTAATTGAAGATCATTGTCTCTCCTCAGACCCTTAGGATTTGCAATGCCTTTTGCTGCAGCTCATCTTAACCAGACGATTTTTTGGCCCTCTTTTTGTTTGCTCTCTCTCTTTTTTCGTCTTTCTCTTCTTCTTCTTCTTCTCTCCTTTGCCATAAACTCCACAAGCCCTTTCTGAAATTGGATTTTCATTTGAGATGGACCAGGAGCACCCGTCGTGTTTATGCCGCCTTCCTCCCATCAATTTTCCTTTCTCTTTTCTTCACTTCATTTCAGACCGTTCTCTCCTCTATCTCCTCCTGTGAATTATCTCCTCTCAGTCCAGCTCGGACAGGAGCTCCATTTTCCTCCTGATGGAACTTAAAAAAAAAAAAAAATCACTTGGTAGTTGGGAGTCTGCCACTGTTCACTGGGCACGAGCACACTGGAAAGAGGAGAAGCTGAAAAGATGATGATCGGGCAGACAGTGTTCCTGAGTCTGAGTCGTCTGCTGAAGTTACAGGATGTTCTGACCTTGTTTAAAGTTCCACACAAAGATCCTCACATTTCTATTAATATCAAATGTTCACTTTTTTTTTTTACAGATACTTGAATTTCTATATTATATGTAACATTCTCCCACCTGTTTTTGTGTTGCTGTTTTAATTTCCATCCTGTTGCCACGTCTTTGATGGAAATGTATGAAATTGCATCGAACATATCATATCAGAGCTCTATGTTTGCATTTTACCATTTTTATTCAATCATTTAAATATGTTCTAACAAGTTATTCCAAGTGTTTAGATGTTCCATAATTTTTACATAATTATTGTTGTTTTCCAGCAGTGAATAGGACACAGATGAATGTGGAACCAATACATATTCATAAGACAGGCTTATGTACATTAAGCTGGTTGGTTTTGGATTTTCTAACACTTGGTTCCCTCATGGTTTTGCTGTTGGTCAGCAACACAACATCAAGACACGGTCGAGTGTAAATGTGATTTGCAAGCAAATCCTCAGATGGCTGCGATCCCACTGCGATGATTAAATTCAGTCTATGATAAATGGCAGTGTGACTGGGAATTTGTAGGATTATTGGTGTGCACAGTGTGCATCAACGAGCCCTGATGAGTCTGCCTGTAACTATGAGTGACAGGTGTCCTGACGGTGTCTGTTTATTTAAAATCAGAGGACAATGGAGGAATTATTGGCCACACTAATGCACAATTGGCATAAAAAAAATAACCAGACTGAACTGGTCTGTCCAAATCAAAGAACTTGGAGAAGCAAATGCTGGAGAAGCTAAAAGTGTATGTGATCCACCTGGGAAATTTAAAAAATGACTTTTTGAATTACAGCACAGTAGAAATGGCTTGTTTGATTTTTTAAATTAGTTATTTAATTCATTATTTGGTCCAGGAGTTTGGCAGAGTATATTAAGAATTTGAAAAAAAATGTTCTTTTCAGTCACTTTATTGACTAATAAATTAAGAAATTCTGATGAAGCTTTAAATTAAATAAAAATGTTTATTTTGAAATTTTTATTGTTACTCAAAAACAATAACGGTGTACCTCCAATAAGCATTTACTTTTGAGGGAGTTGGGGAGTCTGCCAAAGGACTAAATGAGTTATGGGGTAACAAGATGTGAATAGGAAAAATACTTACTGTTTAAGTATTTTGTAGTTAAGGACAACTCATTACATTTTACATGACAGGTATGTAATTGCTTATAGCATGAAACACACACAGTTTTACCGAGCATTTCTTTCATCGTTCTTTTTCAGTTCTGCATCATGCATCAAGCTGCATAGCAATTCAAAACAAGTTTGATTTTTCAACTTTATGCAGGGCTTCTTTTCCCATGAAATTAAAGTGAAAATATACTCTGACACTTGAATCTGTGTGTTGTATCAACAGGTTGTTTAGAATATTAGAAAAAAATATTTAAATTGGTTTACCATGATCCTAAGCTGTTAAAGTATGATTGATATCTATTTCCCCAAAAAGTACAATATACAGTATATTTGTACATACATAAACAAAGCACTTTGAGCATCAACAGGTAGAGAAGTGCTAAATAAGTGCACTAGATCATTTACTATATCAAAACCCTTTGCCCTCTTCTTGCCTGTAGTTACACTGTAAGTACAAGAAATTAGCGTTTTAATATACTATTGTTATTCGCACCGATCCTGTAATATTTTATAAGTTCCCCTTAACTACAAAATACTTACACAGTAGGTATTTTTGAGCTTGTTTTAATGAGCTTATTTTAATGGGAAGGAAGAGTCAACACATTTTGCCTAACCTTGGAAACATCCAATCAACTTAAAATGCGTTTCTGCTAATATCTGCCACCCCCATTGGCTGCTTTTGCCATGGAACCAGGAAGTACTGTGCACCAACTAAACCTGCTCCAATCTTCAACATAACTGGCAGTTGGTGGCATCATAAAATTAAAAGGATCTTGTCATGTTGCAGTGGAACATCACTCTCCAGTCCGTGCACTGGCGTACTTGATGATGTCCAGCCGGACGCCCCGGCAGCCGCCCTGAGCCATAATAAACACGCTGGTTGGGATATTGCAAGAATCAGCGATCTGAATGTTGAGAAATTAGCTGGTCTTTCTCCTTCACCGTTATTGATCACCTGCCGTCCTTATACATTTCCACATAATAGGCAGCGCTGACTCAATTAGTCAAAAGAGAGCCTGGGTAATTACATGTCACTTTAACAATGTGTTTTATTGCCTACAAGCTCTGGTGGTACCAAGCGAATCTAATTGTGGATTTAATGCAAATCAGAAGAAAAGGGAAGAGGGAAAGAGGAGGTGCAAAGACGAGACAGACGGCCCCTGCTAATGATTTAATCCTACTTGTTATTTTTGCAGCTTCGTGCACTGGAGTTTATAGCAAAGTTTGTCGGACGGAAGCTGATTATGGTGTCTACACACTTAGACGACTGAAGCTCTTTTCTTGATGATGAGACTAATTCTTTCCATGCAGCACAAACACATGTTAAATGATTTATTTTATTTTTTGTCACATTTGATGCATTTGTATAGTTACAAACA
The DNA here is from genome assembly GCA_033026295.1 of Channa striata. NCBI lineage: Eukaryota > Metazoa > Chordata > Actinopteri > Anabantiformes > Channidae > Channa > Channa striata. The sequence goes on along the minus strand of CM065173.1, from coordinate 5,251,156 downwards.
CCCAGACTTTTGAATTTGCTCAGTTGTTAACTTCAAATCAGAACCTGAAATACATCAAACAATATACTTTGTGTGTATTGCAATTTTTCCAATCCTGAAGCTAGTTAGGAGTAAATTGCTAATAAATAAAAAGAGAAAACTGGATGAAATGTAATGATTAACTATAAAGTCAAATTTAACAGTCACCATAGTCTTTAAAGACTGTTTTTATTAAAACACTTAAAAACCAAATCCTTTGCTGAGCAGTGTTTTGTGGAGCTGCAGTGCAAACTATTGGACCGGTCCTTCAAACCGTCATCTTGTACGAGGGTGTTTCTCCCTGCTGAAGCTCGTAAAGCCCGTTTTATTTTGATGAAGACAGTTGAGCTGTTTGTTCTGATATCAGACAGGAAGTTAACTGTGATATCAGCGCTGCTTCTGCCAACACTCTTAGAGACTTGCCATGAAGTGAGCTGCCCACTGGCTCCATCAGAGAGCAGATTGATTTTTAGTTTGTTTTTTTTCTTTTTAACACTCCAGCGATATCACCCAAACACTGCAACACATTAGTCGATGCTAATTAACAAAGACGAAGGAACAAACCACATGACAATAGCGCCGATCCTCTTCTCTTCTGTGTCACGGCCCCGCCCTCTTCCTCTTTGACGGGACTTGATTGGATTGCCCTTGATTTAGTTTTTTCTTCCTTTACCATGTCAGGTCTGTATTTCTGGGGCAAGACCAGGAGGAATTAGTTTAAAAAGAACTCACCCCATATTAAAAACTCATTTTATCATCAGTGCCTTTACTCTGAGCCTCGCAGCCTGCAGCCAAAGACACGGGGTTTCAGAGTCGTGGCCGCTGCAGTCTTCTCCCTCCCTTACAGCCTTTTTTTTTTTTTTCGACGAGCCGCTCCATTTATTCGGAGGATCAGCTGTCAGTGCTGTCAGCGTCAGGAACTTTCAAATGAGCCCGTCGACCTGGACACTGTTTTGGAGACGGATTAGACTCCATATTTTAACTACAGAGCCATCAGCGGGCCCTCGTGTCACAGATGCAGTGGAGGGTAAAAGCCACCAAAAGTTTTTTTCTTTTTTTATGCTGATGGAAGGAATTGATTCAGTTTACATACATTAACATACATTATAGCAGCCTGAAGTTTGAACGTTAGTGAAGGGGGTCATTTAAGGAAACAAAAAGTTTGCTGCACTCGCTTGTTTTTACTTTCAAATACAATAATTTGGAAAAGTTGTGTAAGGCAGCGAAGCCAAAGTGAGGCCCTCAGAGTGTAATTTAGTTCTTTTCTGGTGTTTCGACATGTTGAAGGTTCCTGCCATGTGGGTGTCAAGTTTTCCCCCAGGTGGGTGTCAGTCACACATGAACCAAGGCCTGTTAACTTTTACGATACTAATTTAAATGTCCTGTATTGTTCAGTCAAATTCATTATACAAACCTTTTTTAAACTGGGTTTGATTTGCAAAGACATTTCAGTCAGTCACGGTGGACGTGGATGAAAAGCTGCGTTACCAAACCAGGGGCTGGCGTCGGCTGTCACTGGGCGAGCGGTGGGCTTCACACAGTGCAGCCCACGGCCAGGCTTTTACATCTACAGGCAATTAAAAGTCACCAGTTAACCGGCACGTCTTTGGACTGTGGGAGGAAACAAGCACAGAAATGTGCTTGTATTGTTTTGGCTGAATTGCAACAAACAATTGTGGTAAAAAGAAAAAAAATGTTTTTACTTTTCCTTTGAACCTAATTTAAAATGATATTTTCAATTTGTGAATTTGTGTGGTAATGGGCTAAGAGTGGGTTGGTAGTTCTGGTCTATCATATGTTTTTTTTTTACTCTGTTGTGTTGCCATCGACTGGCTCGAACTTGAAGCTCTTCTGCCGTGTTTTGGCTGTAAATAACCTCAGACTAATTGAGCCTCGACTGTCGACTTTCTACCGTCTGCCATATTTGTGCCGTCTTCGATGAGTCGTCACTGGCGGGCTGCTGTATTGGGCGTGACATCGGAGCTGCTGGCAGCTTGTGGATGACGAACAGCAAGTTGTGTGAGGCTCTGATAGCAAGACTTCAGGTGAAAACACACAGAGAAACACACACACGCTGACCAGCAACTTCTGAGAAAAGAAACTGAGCTAATCCAGGATACAATTCCACATTTGTGTTTGTGGTGGGTGGTATGTGTGTGTGTGTGTGTGTGTGTGTGTGTGTGTGTGCACCATGACCGTGTGGCCAAAATTCAGTTCACCACTGTTGCTGTGAGGATATTTTAAAGAGCAGTTAAGATTGGGTTTCAGTCTTAGGTTAGAATCAGGTTTGGATTAGGATTTAGTTTCGATGGGGATGATGGAGCATGTACAACTGTACGTGTGTGTGTGCGCGCGTGTGTGATTGTGTATCTGTGTGTGGTCAGTATCGATCACCATCCAGGTACATCTGTCATCTCTTTTTCACCCTGAACTTGTTTCCTTTTCTTTCTGTTTACCCTCCTTCCTTCCTCGCAGCCTCCCCGCCCTCTTCACCTCTGAAACTCGACCTCTTTGCCAAGCGGCCAGCCGCCCCTGTCGTTACATCCATTAGCAGGGCCCCGTGGGAGGAATCGCAACCCCTTCTCCGGACAGGTAATTAGAGTTGAAGGGAAGCCGGGCGCGGAGCTCGCCTCCAGCTCACCTGTCGGCAGGTGCACAGCGGACAGAGGATATCCTAGAATGGCGTTATCTAATCTGTTGTCTCCTAATGACTCATTGAGATGTCTGTCCCCACTGTGCAGACCGAGGAGGGGCTGGTGAAGCTTTTGTGTCCCTGAGACTAATTACATCGTAGTCGTTTAGTGCAGGACAAGGACCGACTTCAGGTGGGAAAAGTGATCCGGCAGAGGGAAAGTGTCTGGGTGGGTGGAGTGCAGTGGAGCCGGTGGCTCCGGTTTCCGGTGAAAACCCTTAAAAAACAGAGCATCCTTGTTCTGGTCTTCAGATGGGAGGGGGAGGAGAGGAGGAGGGGGTCGTTTGATCCGGCACATTCCTCGCCTCTCGAGCAGGCTTCTCAGGAGGATTAAAGAAAGAACGCTGAGCCTATTGCGGGTTTAAAGCCGCGCTCGCTGCGGTTCTAGAGATCAGATGGCGCTGCTGCTGATAATCGCTTTTCTCAAGACTTATTTTTCTCCTTTTACCTCCCAAGTGAGAAGAAAAGGCCTTTTGATGCAAAATAACACAGTCAGTCCTTAAACGCACGAAAATGATAATCTAAAATTTGGGTTTTCATTTAAACTAATGATTCATTTAAACCTTAAGCCAAAATATTTTGTTCTGTGGGTCTGTATTTCTGATATTGGTTGCATGACCCCCTCAGATCCACATAGGCCTGTGTGTGCACGCAGACTGTGTGCATGTGACACACAGTGAGAAAACCAGGAGCCGGTTTCATGTACATACAGTTTTTTTGGAACCTTTACGCTGCTCTTGTGAATTGCTTACATGTGTTCATGTCGTTCAGCCAAATACAACAAAGAAAGATGCTCCAATAGATTTTCTCAAATGGGAAAAAAGAAAGCGAGTGAGTTGTGACCTTGATGTTTCAGGTTTGCATAGATATTGTTTGGCTAAAGTCTGTCCAAAATTATTGTTGGATAGAAATTCCCTGTTAAGCAGATGATCCTCTTGGCAGCTACAATCATGATGAAGCCTTTCAGGACCTCGTCAGGATCTTGCCAAAGCAGCAGTGAAACTTTGTTTTCGAGGTTTTGGAACTCAACAAAAACCCTTTTACACATCTCAGGAAGTACAGCTTTTGTTGGTTTTTTTTGCCGTGTTCAGTGTTCAGGCGTCTGAATATTGTCAGTGAAATTTTTTGGGTTGTATATAAATTTAATGCCAGCGTGCAACAACAGGAACAAAATGTAAAGATTAGAATGTTTACTATACAACAATATAATACTGTTATTTAAGCAAAAAATTATTGTTTCTTGTGCTTTCTTGTACCCCATCATGTTTTGGACTTTAATCCAATGTCTTATGTCCTTTCACTGTCCATTTTCTGTCCCTAACAGCCAAGAAAGGAGGGCAACCAAATATAATAACTGTAAAAAAATAAAACTGTTAAGACACCAGCTGCCCTGAGCTGACTGCAGCTGGCTGCCCTGTGTCCTGCTGACATGCCCCTGAGTAAGACCCCGAACTCTAGCTGATAGTGACCTCTGACCTCCCCAAGGCGCTCAACAACTCATTTCTGAGAATGCCAAGAGCCCAAAGTAGGATCAGTACACGGAAAACTGGACGATCCCTCCACATCCTGCAGGGGCGAGGCCAAAGGGGGGGGGGCTGTGGTGGCACTTGCCCTGCCAGCCCTTCCCAGATTGACAAGGTGATGTGTGCATTCTGTCAGATTTTCAGCACAAAGAGAACTGAGCATATGCAAAGCTGAAATAAGTGATCATAAACAGGTAAAGTTTTATTATTATGTACATTTTTCATGGATTTACATACTTACATTTGTAGCAGTAGTAACCAGGCAGATTATCTCGCTAAATGTTTGGTATTTTTTGTTTATGAGTATTTGTAGTTAAAAATGCAGCGTCTGTTACATATTTGACATTCCTGACACTGAGCAAACACTGTATAGCCCATTATTAGCCTATTAATATACAATTTATTTACAGTTTTCAAGTTTTCCAAATGCCTCACCCTAATTTAAGCATGTGCCCCCCCTCCGACACCCACACTGTAAAGTTAGCCTGAAGATAAAAAGCATGCTTTTATTGTGTTGATTGGGGTGTCACTTTCAATCAAGCACCTACCGTCTCCCATCGGAGTCTTACATGCTAAAAAATATTTTTTATTTAATCTATTTTGCATTTTTCCCTAACAAGTACAAGGTTTAAAACAATCTGCACAACTGACCTGTAAATGTAAGAAAGTTTGTGATTTCAGTTTAGCTTCAATGACGTCACTGCACATTAACTTGCTTTATCGGAAATCTTCTAAGATAAATTTGCATTTATACCTCATTTTACAATTTATTTCAATTTGGCCCACTGCCTGAAACTGCCAAAACCTTCCATGAGCAGAGTTTTGGGCAGTGAGCAATTAGATCCTGTCTCAGGTGACTTTAAATATATATTTTTTACATTCATTTGCCTGTAGTTGTGTTCAGACACCCAAAACATTCATGTCATTGTGTTTCTGACTGTGTGTATTATATGGTTCATTTTTATTCTGATTTATTCAGGTTTTTAAATTGTCCTTTTGTCTTCACAGGTTCAAACTGTGTGAGCTTGAAATCAATTAAAATCATGAAATTACCCCGACTGTAGATAAAAAAAACACACATAATAATCTTGGAGAAGGCACCAAATTAACTGGAAAGTGCTCTTGTCATAAGTTTCCTAAACTGTTAAAGAAGTGTTTTGATTATTCAGTTTGAAATAAGTGGTATTCAAGGTTCAACTAAATAGATATGCAACTAAAGTGCACACAGACACACATGCACACACTAACCTGTAACGCCTCTTCCTGTCTGTCTGGCCCGGACTCGTCTCCTTTTCTCCTACGGGAGGGAAAATGAATAATTAATCGGTCTAAAGTAGAGGGAAATTATACAACATTATGCCATAGTGTGTCCACTCTAATGGCATGTGGCCCATTTTAATGGCTGGACCAGCCCACAGAGTGCCCCCCCTGCCCGCCGCGGCCTCCCACATTGGCTGTAAACCTGCCGGCGGCCCCAGGCGAGCCATATGCCAGATTTATGGTTCACATTTGTTTCTGGCCGCTGCAGCAGAAAGCGGCGGGAGCTCCGGCCGTGGTACGGTAAGCCTCCCAAACAAGCTGTCCACTGCAGGGCGAAGCATGGAGGAGGGTGGTAAATATGGATTCTCCCAGGGATGCATTCATGCCTGCAAACATACAGTGTCTGAGAGGAAAAACTATTTTATTCCATAAATGTCAGAAACACAGGAGAGGTTCATCTTATTCACAATGACTTTCCTCTATTTTTTTGCCCTTAGCACTTTTGAGTAAGTACGTCTTACTTTGGCTCCAACTTTAAAACAAATCGACCGGAATTTTCACACAAAAACACAATATATTTGATGCTTGTACTGTTCCCCCAGAGTTAGAAGTGCTGTATACAGGAAGCGGAATTACTTTATCTTTAGGAAATAAATGTCAGTTTGAAATTTTGCGACATGATCCAGTAATTTGGTTATAAAAAGACAAGAGTGTAAAAGTTAGACTATCTTTAATGGGACATTTAGACTCAGTCTGCAGCAGCAGACATGTCCCACTTGGGGCCTGGTTCTGTTCCGTTCGAGGCTCTGTTTGCATCCATCGAGTGTTCTGTGGAGGTGTTAAAGCATCGATCAGGCACTTCTTTCTTTGAGTTAATTCTCTCTTTTGTGATGAACATGCTCAGTAAACATGCGGTGGCCTCAGCATCACCACCAGGACTACAGGTGCGCGCCTCTTTCTCAATGAACTCAATGAACAGCTTCCTTACTTTTAGAGACCGGAGAGCTGCTTCTGTGATGCACCTGAAACCTGCTGCAGCACAACTGCTGGAATCACACTGACTAGAGCGACAGCGATCAATGCTGTTCAATTAAACTGAGAAAGAAGACACACAGTTAACGTTGTACAGTGGCGGCATTTAAATGATGGTTGAGAGGAGGAAAGAGTCTCAGTGCATCAGGGGTTGGTCCCGTACGATCCCCTCACAGGAGAAGCCACACATACAGGCAGGCTTTGAGCTGGTGGCTCCCGCACAGAAGCCACAGATCCTCGGCGTGTTTTCACCGCTGGCCTCCGCTCAGGTCCGTTCCCTGTTGCTCTTCATTTCTCGTGAAGTGGCAGATCTGCTCACTCATGAATGAGTTCATTACAGTGAGGATGAAGGCGTAGAGGAGGGGAGGAAGTGAGTGAGTGATTACAGGCGTCCCACCTTCCTCTCCTGTTCTCCGTGATTAAGATGCATCTGCTGTGTCTGCTCGCGCCCCGGCCGCTTTGTGCATTCATCAACATCAGTTTAATGAAGTGATCAGAGGCTGAGATCAGACGCAGCCCAGAAATATTACTCCATTAGCCTTTCCGAGCCTTCTGCAAAACAGGAAACACTGACCTCAGGCATTAGGCTTGTTTTTCCCTCGCATTCTCTAAAAACACTGGAGATAAATATGAAGCATAACTGATTACCTGCCCAGCCTCTCCAAACACAAATCTTCTTTTGTGAATAAAAGGACAATCTTTCATTGCTGCCCTTCAAACAGGAGGAGCAGAGCACGGCACCGCCACCGTCGAGTGGCCCTGGCCTCTCTCTCTCTCGCGGCGATGATGTTAATAAACTGTCAGCGTGTGGCACTTTGTAATTGGGTTTGTGCCTTGTTTAACAAAGAGTGATTGGATAGTTAGGAGGGAGAGTAGCAATCTATCCGCCTCTCCCGTGAAATGAGCCGAGTGTCTCTTCCATGAATGTGTTATCCCACAGGAGCGGCGTTTGAGATGTGTCTGTTATCCCTGGTAAATAAACTGAGGTGCTGAGCAACAACCCCCCACCCCCCGTCCTCCTCCCCCCGCTCCTGACATCATAAAGTCGCTGTAATGCGTTCATAAACATGACACGTTGCACACAGTAACCGTTTGCACCGCTTCGTTCGGAACAAATGAGCCCGTGCTGCTTATTTATGACATTGTGTGATTCAGTGACAGCGCTAAACCTGCACATATCCAACAGGAAATCCAAGTAGCTTCCAATACGAAGGCGTGACACAGGGGCCCACAGCTGGCGGACCCTCACGACAGAGGAGGATGAAGACGCCCCCTGCGTGATTTTACTTAAGGAGTTTTCACTCACACCTGATGATCCAATAAATTACTGATATTTCCATGTGGGCCAAACACCTGCACCAACATTCGTTGATCAGTAGCGTAATGGCCCACAAATCTAGTCTGACCAGATTTTTTAAGGCCTTTGGAAAGGATTTGTTGTTGTTTACCTTCAGCTCATCACTCTTTTGCTGTTTTCAGAATCCACAGTGCAGACTTTATTGGACCTAAAACATGTCCTGTGGATTTCTGGTTTTGAAATATTAAAGCACAAATCTTGCTTTTCATTAACCAGGCGCAGTGAAATTTACATTTTCCATTATCCATTGTTTTTAAGAGCTCAAGCCAGTCAACAAAAGAGCATTACAGGAATATAAACGTTCATATTTATTTTTAAAAGTGTGGGAAGAAAGGCGTAAAGATATTCAAGATGCTTTGTTCATCTTAAGCCATCCCATAGTGATACATACTGACACAGCCTTAGTTCAATTTTTATGCTTTACTAGGTTCTGCACAGTCCTTTAAGTGGCCATAGTTACCAAATCTCAAAAAAAAAAAGCAACTAATACATTTACTGATACAGCAGAAATTATTGCTTTGGTCTGACTGCTCGGTAGGATGAGCGTTTTGATATTTAACATAAACCTTAAAGAGAATCTTTCTCTGGGTTGCAACACTCCTTAGCCAGTCCTGTGCAGGAGTGAAATTAGCAATTTAGGGGCCCTGGGCAAACACAGATATGCCCACCCGACCGCACCAAAAAGTGACATTTCACGTTTGGATTATTGCAGAACAACAACAACAACAACAAAAAAAAACCCTCACAGACAAAAATTTGTGATACATCTTTTGTGTAGCAATATATTGATAAACCAAAAGTTAAAACGTATTGAGACAGCATCACTGCTAAACCTCAAATTTACAACTGGATTGAGCAAACTTATCTCTTCTGCCAAAGCCTTTCTTTTTTGTTGACCTTTTAAAGTTTGATTTTGATTGTGTGTTAGAAACTAAAGGAGACACTAACAACAGATCAGTATGCAGATGAGTCTCCGTGTTCAGCATAATGATGTTTACTGTTCCCAACATCTGTAGTGTTGTTTAGCCCCTTTTTAGCAACTGCCGTTTGTTATACACACAAAAGCTCAAAAATAGTAGAGGCTGATGAACTTTTTGTCCCAGAAAACAAGAAAATATCTTGATTTATGTGCAGAAATCCAGATGCTCTAATTATAGAAATTAGACGTGGTGATGGACAAACAGTCTGAGAGATAGTTGATTAACAATTCATCGTTTTCTATTGAAACAAGTGGGATTTAGTATCATTCAAAATATTTTTGCCAAACAGTTTAAATACTGGTAATTTTTTTTTTGTTGTTCCTGGTTTTTCTCATCTAGTGTATGATAAATAGTTAACTACTTTAATTTTAATTATTTTAATAATTTGAAGCAAAAGTCTAGACAACGTAAAATATCCTGAAATAATTGTTGTTAAATACAAATTAAAATGAAAATTCAACCGTCAACTTCTTACCGTTGCACTAACTCACAACAGTGACAATAATTTCTTTAAATTTTATTGCAAAATATTATATGCCTAAATCTGCATTGATGATAATTTTAAACTGATGTATTTATGCACTGAGGAAAAAAGTGCATAAATATCAAAAGATTCCAAGATAGCGCTGTATGACCATCTGCTACAGTATGTAAATTTTCCCATCGTGGGATCAATAAAAATGACCTTACCTTAAAAAAAGACAAAGTTTGTCAACCTTGTTTTATCCTTTAAAACTTATTTTAATTAAGATTTTTCATTTGATATAGAACTTCCCATGCAAGTGTCCATTCAGACCTTTATTTCAGACATTTAACCAAAACTAAAGACTTGGGAAAGAGGGAGCTGGATTTGCAAAAGTCCTAAATGACTGCCATGTTTTAGAGCTACTTCTATAGCACTTTATTCAGACCCTAATATTTACTGATCAGTCAGCCTAAACATTTACAGCAATCCAGGATAAATTAAATGATTCATCATTTAGTGCATATTCACAGACTTGTTACTTTTGCGTATAACCCATTCCCCTTGGGGGCAGCAGTGGGCAGCCAACAAGTGACACCGAGTGTCTCGCTCAAGGTCACACCTGGTGCATGGGCTGGGATTTGGACCGGGAGATTGCTCCATTCCATTGCCTGATGTCCTGTCTACTGAAGTTGCATTGGTGACTAATTGTGTTGTCTGTTCAGCACAGGTGATAAAAAAAGCAGGTATGTTTTTGGAACCCGGCCCTATTAGGGTGGTGCCTAGATGTAGGTGGTAAACGGTATATTGATTACATATATTTGTGAATAGGGAGCCATTTTGGTTTATATTATAAAAAAACTTAATAGCACATGGTATATTTTTGAGGCCCCTCTAAGTTGGTGCCCCAGGCGAGTAAAAAGCACCTCTGCCTGCGTGGTATTAGGTCCTGTATCATCCGATACACTGATCTGAGCATTCAACAGGCCAACTTTCAGTCCGTGTGATTCCAGCAGTCAGACGCCCCTCACCCCCAAGCCGTTCCCTGCTGCGATAAAGCCATCAGCCACCGGCTTCTGCCTCACCTCCTGCCGCATCTCTGCAGCCGGAGATACAACCCGGTGAGAGCTGACGGGAGACGTTTGGCAGCAGGTGACAGCGGACAGTCCCTTGCCAACCCCCTCGCCCGGAGGTGACACCTCAGCCCTAAAGCAGTGATGCCTCCTTATCACAGCTGACACTGAAAAACCGCTGACGCTTTCCTCTCACCTGAATCTGCAGTTTTCCAGTATTTATACAACAGTCCGATTATCTCCAAGAATAGTCCGCATCATCAGGAAATAAAAGACTTTTGCATAGAAGTTAGGAGCAGTAACCTCAGCGTTATGGCTAATGGATGAGGTGTGACCGAGTTGGCATCTTGGCCACTGTCAGGGCAGTGTCAGCCTGCAGGAGCAATTCCAAAAGGAGGATGAAGAGGAGCGGGAAGGGGGAGGAGGGGAGGATTTGACAGCTGTCAGTGACTGTTTCCTGTACAGAACGTAGGTGACAGCAAGCAGAGCCGACCGGTCTGCAGCGCTGACAGCCGCCAGCTTCTCCAAGGGAAAGAACGAAACAGATATTCTGCTGCCAGGCTCGAGGAGACGCTCCACTCACAGCAGAAACGGCCTCAACAACCTCCCTGCTGACACTCTGCTGTCTACTGAAGGAGCATGTTTCTGGGGGTAGCGTGGGGAAGCCCGTTGCTGAGGAGAGAATAGTCGAGAAAAGTCAGGCATAATAGTTCCTGCTAAGTTTGACCTATTTTTTATTTTTCTATTCTTGGGAATCAGATCTAAGGTAAATGAGGATGGACTTGTACTGAGCAGCACTCTATCCGAATCTAACAGTAAATACCTTCAGTATTTACATACAGGTCCTGCATTTTGACTCGAAAACACTCAAAGACCTTTTTTAAACTTATTGGTTAGGCTGTTTGGTCCATGATTGCAGACTGACGACGAGACAGAACGATGATTTTAAGTCAGAACGTCAATCAGACTTGTTGAATGGCTCAAGATCCGACACTTGTCTTTCATTTGAAAACTTGTTTCCTTTGGCCTAAATATTTAACCTTGGCTGATGTCTGTTATTCTGCCTATTGTGCTGCTTATTATCCTCAGAAGGATTCATCTTTTATTGGTATATTTTCATAAAAACCACATCATATTTTTACATTAACTCCACCGGGTGGTATTAATCTTGAGGCTTAGAGAGCAGACTCACAGGCTGCTGATGTCGTCAGTGTCTCTGTTCCTTGACTATCTGCCTGATCTCTCTCCTCTTTCTCCATCACAGGATGAAGAGTTTAAACAATGAGTCACATCCATTTTGTTGTTGTCTTGGTTCTTAGCACTAACATCACAAAACTTGGTCGTTAGGTCTCGACCATCACTCAGGACCATCCACAATAATCACCAAAGAAAATGGAAAATTACAAAATCGGTAGGAAATCTTTTCTTCTTCTGCACCTTCACTCAAGACAATCATAAAAACTTCTTGTCTGCACAAACTCTTAACATAACACCTGATGTTGACAATTGTCCTAATCACTAAAATCAACACTAAACCCAAATAAGGCAAGAAGAGCTATGTATGCTTCTCTGATTAAAGACAGTCCACTGTGTTTCCATTAATCAAGAGGCATTCAGCTCTTAAAATGGTTTTATTTTCCTATTAAGTCTTTTTTTTTCACAGTAGGCAGGAAGCGATAATAATTTACACAGACCGTCAGATATCTCCTGACCCTCCTGCCGTGCCTAGGTTTGGCCCAGGTCCATCATTCTGCAGTGGCTCCTCGGGTCCTCCAGTAGCAGGATGGGCATGGAGCTCATCCAGCTCCATCGCTGCACTAATCCGCCATTCTTCCACTGAATGGCACATTACCATAAATGCTTGGCAGCAGGAGGGGGCATTGTATTCCAGAAATCTCTGAGCCTCTCAAATGGGCATTGTTGAAATTCACCTGTTGCCTGGGAGATGAGAATGGACCATTCCCAGCGGCCGGGTCCATTATGTAATATATTGGACTTTGGGCCCCTAAAGCTTGGCCCAGTAGGCATGTCCGGTCAGGCAGGACGTCTCTAAATTGTGTCGATGATTGCTGCCAGAAAGCACGGGGCCGCTGTACGTTGTGTTGTTTGGTTTAATTGAATTGTGGCGTGGATTGTGGGCGTCTCACCAGTGAGCGAGCTTTGTTGTCATTTCAGCTGTCTCAAACAAAGGCTTCAGCTGGTTTGGACTCAGCTGCTACGAGAGTCCACTTCATAAGTTTCCTTCACATCCCAACCCTCTCCGCAAACCGTCCACACCACTGACACACGTTTAGACACAAGATGATTAGTAATCCCTAAATGAATTACTGTATGTGGTCAGGGAACCTGACGATTGTACGATCGTACCACAGGGACGAAAACAACAAATATGACAACACAGCAATAAAAAGAGCAGTTCGGAGGGCGGAGTGGAGTAGTTGTGGGTGATTGTGGCGCAGTTGGTAGCGTGGTTGTCCACCAATCCTACAGTTGTTGGTTTCATCCCCGGCTCCTCTGGTCACATGTCAAAATGTCCTTGAGCAAGACACTGAACCCCGCTTAGTTGCTCCTGGTGAGTGTCGGTCAGCTGCATAACAGCTCACCCATCGGTGTGTGATTGGGTAGATAAGAATCAGTGTAAAGTCCTTTGAGTACCAACAGGTAGAAAAGCGCTAAATGAGTGCAGATCATTTACCATTTACTAGACTCAGAGCTGTACCTGGTGTCTTTGGGCAAGTCCATGTTGCTCTTGATGGGACAGGACAACATTTTGAATGGCAGCAAGTGTCTGTGAATAAAAGGCAGTGAGGTAAAAACCCAAATCCAGTCCTTCACTGTTTTTACAAAAGACTGACTCTAAGACAGAGTCCTGCTGATCAGATTACTGACTCCTTTACATGTGAAAGCTCATTGTGCCCTTCCCCTGAGGGGTGGCCACAGCATCAGACTCTCCAGTCCTGTTAAACTGTTAAACGAAAACTACCACACAGACACTACAACCATATGACCAGCCCGGATTAGTTTGATTAATTGTGCCATAAATGTTTGTTTGCTCTCCACAAAATATGTTTCATCTCCATAAAATGTTTCCTTAAATGCTCCATTTCAGCATTACTTTGTACAGCAGTCTGCACAGTCAACTGTGCGTTCACAAACTCTTTTACTGGGATTTAGTTCAAGTGTCCACAAAGAAGGAACGGGTTTCAGAACGATCACCCGGTGACTTCTTGTGTCTGATGTTTCCACAGGCCATCAGAATCCTGGACTCAGTAGAGACAATCCAAAAGGAGACTCAGTCATCAGTTTGTTATTGTATGCACTCTCTCCATTAATGATTTTATTCTTTTAAGGGTTGTTTGTAGCATACCTCTTTATGTGGCACATTTTTGACTGTTTACAGCACACGTGCATTGTTTTTTTATTTTTTTAAATACTTTTGATTTTATTTCCCCTGTCTTTGCCTCACAAGCAAATGCAACGAAATATCATTTATATGCATAGTTGTGACGTAAATGGATGACAATGAAGTTTTCAAATCTGAATCTGAAGCGTTTGGCAGCACAGATGAGTAAGCTAATCCAGGTTGCATACTGACAGATAATAAACATGAGTAAGGCAGTGTATTGCGGGTTTGAGTGGATGTATGGAGATCTGGGAAATTAGCCTTTTCAAAAACAGAACCAAACATTCGTCCTCAAACTGATACTTTTCCTCTATTTGAATATCCTGAATTCAAATTTTGAGGCATGAAAAACCCAGCCCAGACCCCCTTGGTATCATAGAACCCCAAGGTTTTCACTTCAGAACCCTGACGTGAGATGAGCGCAGGCAGGCAGAGCAGAGTTTTGTTCCAAGGAGCAGCTCTGGTGCCTCTAAAGCCATGACTTTCTTTTTGTTCAAACGCTCCATCTAATAATCCATTTCTCTGCTTTCATGTTTTTGCTGTGGAAAGAGAAGAGATGAAACAGGAAGCCGGGGATAAATCAACGCCGGTTCCCTCGGCCGTATGGGCCTGCGTCTGCCCACTAGATGAAATCCTTTTTATCACAATTTAAGGGCCACGCGGTGCAGTTATGAGAATTATAGCAGCACTTCAAGTGGATGTGCCGTTACTCAAAAGCAGCAGGACGGCCTCCAAGTAGGTCCATCTTTTATACACAGAGGGGAAATTGCATATTGATTGCAATCTGTGCGTGCTTGTGAGTGTGTGTTCACAAGCGTGTGTGTGCGTGTGTGTGTGTCGAAGCATGTTGTCAGATTTGATCACAAGCCAAAAATGTAGTGAGAACGAGGAGAAAGGAAGTGAGACAGAGAGATGGACAGCGAAACAGCAAAGAGATAATGGCAGAAGACAGACAAAGTAAAGAAGATGACAGAGTGAGACAGACACGGAGTAAATTAGGGTGCAGAGACTAAAGGAGTAATCCCCAGTGTCCACTCCATTCCAGTCAATGTGTCCATGGTCACCAGATGGATGAGCAGGGAATCAAGCCTGCGGCTGTTTTCTTCACTCCTGTGTCTTTTTGCACCTCGTCTATTTTAGACTTTTTTTCATCTCGAAATTCTCCTGTTACTAACATTTTACTCGTTTCACTGCAAAGGCTGCACAGTATGACAGTATTTAATCTACAGCCACATTTGCAATTGATGTAAATTAGACAGACAAACATTTAAACACATTAAATGTCATTAAACCAACTCTAAACTCTGAGCGTCTTTAAATCTACCCTCCTTTGGGCAAAACACTAGACACGTCTCTGTCCTCTGCAGGAGGATAAAGGTCCCTCTCTATTGTGTGATTTTGGATCTGTCCTGGAAAACAATGATGACATCTCACTGTGAGAGGTGGTGAAATATGAAGAACAAAGACCCGTGTTTCATCATAAAACTGCTGCTGATGGAGGTTTGTAAGCGAGCTCCTGTGTCCAGCTGACCAACTGGGGACACGGCAGCGGGTCAAATGTTTTTTTTAGTACGCTACAATATGTACCATTGAATCAAACTGGCTTTATCACAGAACTCAATCAAACCAGGAGTCAGAGCAAAGTTTTTCACAGTCGTAACAGAGGCCGAAGCTGCTCGATGACAATATTTAATTTCAAAATATAAAAAAATAAATAAATTAAATATTTACTCTTTTAGTTTAAATGTTTTTCTGTTTTATTAGATGAAATTTCAGTTTATACAACAAAAGAACATAAGTGCATATTTGCACGATATAGGTCCTTAAAGTTGTAGTTCATACTGTACGAGAAGGGATTTCACTAAAATGAATGCGTTGTGTTCTCATCTGAAGTGTTTCTGCTGAGAATGTGCGTGCAGGGACGAGAGGCATGGACAGGGAAAGACAGAGGGAAAAAGAGGCTGAAGAGAAAGGTTGAGTGAGACAAGAAGAGCAAGAGAAACAAAGACGCAGAGAGAGAGACAGGGAGGATTGATGATGGAGAGACGAGTGGTTTGAGGGGGTGGAGGAGTGGAGGAGTCTGTTTTCACTCTAATCTGTTTACTTTGCAATTTGTGTTTTCAGAAAGAGTCCATTCATTCTGCTTAACCTGACACTTCACTCACAGACAGGAAATGTGTGTGTGTGTGTGTGTGTGTGTGTGTGAGTTAGCAAGAGATGAAGAGAGAGACAGATCTCATTTAAACCTCCCCTTTATTGTGTGCCTGCATTTATATACGTGTGTGTGTGTGTGTGTGTGTGTGTGAGAGAAAGAGAGAGAGAGACAGATCTCATTTAAACCTCCCCTTTATTGTGTGCCTGCATTTATATACGTGTGTGTGTGTGTGTGTGTGTGTGTGTGAGAGAGAGAGAGAGAGAGCTCATTTGGGTCCCATCTTATTGTAACTGTTTGTGTTAGTGTGTGTGTTTATGTGTGTGTGTGTGTGCGTAAGACATCTCATTTGCGTCTTGTCTTATTGTAATTGCATGCGCCCTGTGTGTGTGTTTGTGCATAAACACACGTGTTTGCTAAAGTGTGTGTGCTTGTGTGTTTGTCATGTAAGTGTCCATTAGTGGAGCAGGTTGGACGGTAATTATTCAGCAGTGAAGCCATTAGCTGAGGCAACAAACAACAGGCCGTCCTTCGTATTATACTTCCTGTGTCTGTGTCCCAAATCACTCATTCACTGTGTTCGTAAAGGGAAGAGCGGTACTGTATATAATGATCCATTTAAACTGTATATGAATTTTACTTCATTATGCAGAGTAAAACGCACAGTAATGAATAACCCAGTATTATGGAAAGGAGCTTCAGTAGCTTCAGTTTCAGAAAGAGCTTCTGTCAAAGTCATGTTTGCATTATTATTGGCATATTTCACTGATGCTAATGCTGCATTCACACTAACAGCAACAACATGCTACATTTGAATCTAGAATAGGAACTAAGAGGAGTTTAAATCATAATGTTTGTGGAGGGAAGATTTGAATTCAGCTTTATTTAGAAAAACTAAACAAAAAAACAAAACAAAAACCCTCTTGGATCTAGACAGTGGTGGTGGTGGAGGGAGATGATGCAGAAGTAAAGCTGCCTTTTGAAAGTTTTTGAGCATTCTGTTCTTATAGGGAAACTACATTTTTCAAAGTTACTTAATGACGTTCTAATAGGAACGTGACAGCCGCTCGTTGTGGGTCCTCACACATAAAGTAAAAAGTCTCACTAAGCCTTTACATATTTATCATAATGTCCTGCTCACATTTATACCACTTGGCTCTCCGAATGCAGGCCTACTTGAGGTTTCCAGAATGGGAGGCAGAGCCTTTAGCTATTAAGCTCCTCTCCTGTGGAACCAGCTCCCAGTCCAGATTCGGGAAGCAGACACCCTCTCTACTTTTAGACTAGGCTCAAAACCTTATAGTTGGTTCTAGACCTGCTGCTATAGGCTTAGACTGCTGGGGGACCAACCCCTGATGGACTGAGACACTTTCCTCCTCTCAGCCCACATTTATATGTCACAACTGTAGGACATCAACTCTGTGTCTCCTTTCTCATATATTCATGGAGTTGTGCAATCTGTGATTATTTTAATATTTGTCTGTTTTTACCTAAAAGCCAAACCAGAGACAGGGGCTGCCAATGAGCTTTTGCTCTATGCCCCTTATACACAGCATCACTTGCTTAGTTGTAGTCCTGTTTGGCTGCATTGTCCCTGTCAAAACACTATTCAGATGAATCAAATTATGGATGAAATGTGGATGCTCAGGTGGAGAAACAAAGGAGATCTCACACACAATCTGTCTTCCACTTTTCGCGCTGGTCTTTCATCCATCACCAGGATGAACTTTGCACATTTACCAGATCCACCAACCCACTGATCCCTTTAATGGGGCGGGTTATGGGGGGTGTTTCCCTGAACTCTCTTCACCTTAACTGTTCACCTACTGAGGCTTTTTCAGGACAGCAAATTTACCCCTGGTCTCGTAGGTCTCGCCTTGGCACTGCATGGCCATGAGCCCCACAAGAACCTCATGATGTGCCCCTCCCCAGGAATGGATCCAGGTGGCACAGCGATGCCAATGTGATTGGTCCATTGGCTCCTTTTGCTTCTGTAGGTGAAAGTCAAGTTGATATGGTTGAACATCCAGAGAGTTGTGAGGAGGTTTAACTGCTTGTTATTGCATTAAAACATATGAGCACAGTGTTATATCTACTTCTGACATTTGCGTAGATTGTATGTTTTTGGATTTGGATTGAAACTTAAGTCTTATCTGAACCGTGTACATGCAGGTTTCTGCAAACAGAGTGAAAGTGAAACCGCTCTGACAAAGTCTCTCTGCAGAAACGGTTGTGAAAACTCTGTGACCTTTCTCACTCGGGACCATCAAATGAGCAGTAATAACTTTTCCCGAGGTAAACAATCATATATTTTTCAATGTGGAAATGTTTGAACACACTTGTCTTGGCCTGAACTCCCCTTGAACCTCTCAGGTGATTTATATTTAATACCACCGTCCGGCTGGACCCACAAATTTCAGAGGTACAGTAGACAACAGGACGCTTGCTCAGGGCGATGAACGTGTCGGGGAGCTGCAATGCAAACACTCGCCGCAGCAGAAATCAAAGGAAAGCTGGGGGGAAGACGAGACAAGGTGAAGGACACTGCAGAAACACATCTAGCTCGGCACAAAAAGAGAAAAAACTGCAGTTCTTTGAAAGCAGTGAGCGCTGTCGAAACAGAGGCTGGTCAAACAGCTGCTTTGTCAACAAGCATTGTGGACCGGAGCGTCCCTCTGTCGAAACATCAGTCAGAGCCGCGACGACAAACTCGGGCGTGACGCCAGCTCACGCTTGGTGCTACCTGTTACACGCGGCTCGGAGGCTCTGACAGTCTCACTCTGGTGTCCTCACGCTTCCCCTTCACTATCAGACGACTGTTTGTTACACCGAGTGTGTCAACACCGAAGAGAAAACCTTGAGTTTTCTATGTTTTGATCGGGTGAAGAGGGAGCACGTAGTTTCACAGCAGCGCATGGTGGGCCTCGGTCAAAAAACTACACAAGCACAGTTGAGCTTGTCTGTTTGTTCAGGTGCTTTGCTCACAGAACATATTCCATTCAAATTATCCAACAAATAATCTCTGACTGACGTGCTGGATAATTTGATGTTGATTAATGTTATGTAGCTACAAAAGTGGATTTTTCACTGTTATTTGCAGAAACTTCTGTTTTGCTCTAGTTTTTAACGAGCAGCATGTTTAACCTACCAGTGTATGAAACCGCATGTATGTGAAAGGTGTTGCTTAGAGTGGTGAAACCCACACACAGTAATTATCACCTGACAGCGGCTCACAGCAGCTCTGCAGAAGCGTCTTTCAGTGTTTTCAGTGTTTTGCTTTTTTCTGGCTTGATGCTCGCTCTCAGCTCTTCCTCTGTTATAAATGAGCTCGAATGAAGTCACCGTGTGCCCAACACCAAATGACACTTGGCTTCACTGGGTGGTGAAGAACGAAGAACAAGCTGAGGAAGTTGGTAGAAACCAAACTGAAGAGCTGGTGAAGAGGAAAGATTGGTCCTGATTAAACAAATGGACGCAGACATTTATAATTTATGTTTCTCTGTACCTGCTGGATTTGAAAGAATGTTTGATATTTCTTGGAAGGCAGGACAATGTCTGTGTTGACTAATATATATAAAAAAATAACAGTTAAATCTATTTTATTTCTAAGAATGTCAATGTTTGTGTCAATGTGTAAATTCATTTACTTTGCTTGAACAGTGACATACAGATGCACACTTGACCAGAATTAAGGAAAGGATGAAGACAGAAGTTGATAATATAAAGTTGATATGAAGATGTTTAAAAAAATATTTATATAGAAAAACTAAACGAACAAACAAAACAAAAACCCTCTTGGATCTAGACAAAATAGCGCCAATTTATGATGGGCTGAGAGGAGGACAGTGTCTAAGTGCATCAGGGCTTGGTCCCCCAGCAGTCTAAACCTGTAGCAGCAGGACTAGAACTAACTGTAAGCTTTATCGAAGAGGAAGGTTTTGAGCCTAGTCTTAAAAATAGGGAGGGTGTCTGCTTCCCGAATCTGGACTGGGAGCTGGTTCCACAGGAGAGGAGCTTGATAGCTAAAGGCTCTGCCTCCCATTCTACTTTTGGAAATTCTGGGAACCATAAGTAGGCCTGCATTTTGGGACCGAAGTGGTCTAGTAGGATGATATGGTACTAGGAGATACTTTAGATATGATGGAGTTGACCGTTTAGAGCTTAATAGGTAAGAAGGGTTTTAAATTCTATTCTACATTTAATTGGAAGCCAATGGAGAGAAGCTAATGAAGGTGAAATATGATCTGTCTTACCAATCCCAGTCAATAATCTTGCTGCAGCATTTTGGATTAATTGGAGGCTTTTTAGAGAATTCCTGGGGCAGCCTGAAAGTAGAGAATTACAGTAGTCCAATCTAGAAATAAAGAATGCATGGACCAGTTGTTCAGCATCGCTTTGGGACAGGATGCTCCTACTTTTGGCAATGTTCCTTAGGTGGAAGAAGGCTGTTCTAGAGATTTGTTTTATGTGTGAGCTAAATGACAAATCCTGGTCAAAAATGACTCTGGCCCACTACTGTGGGCCAGAGTCATGTCATCTAAAGTAACGATATGGTTAGAAAACATGTTTCTTTTAGGCCCAAATACAATAACTTTAATTTTATCTGAGTTTAGAAGAAGGAAATTATACGTCATCCAGTCCCTTATGTCTTTTAGATATGCTTGTAGTTTGATTAATTTATTTGTTTCATCAGTGCTTTCTAATAATGTTGCCAAGGGGAGACATATATAGAGTAAAGAGTATTGGTCCTAATACAGAGCCTTGTGAAACTCTGTAAATAACTTTTGTGTATGTGGAAGATTCATCATTAACATGAACAAATCTGAATCTATCTGATATATATGATTTAAACCAATTTAGTGCTGTTCCTTTAATTCCAATAACATGTTCTAGTCTCTGTAATAATATTCTGTGATCAATGGTGTCAAATGCAGCACTAAGATCTAGCAGAACTAGTATAGAGACAAGTCCATTATCTGAAGCCAGAAGAAGATCATTGGTGACTTTAATCAGTGCGGTTTCTGTGCTATGATGAACTCTAAATCCTGACTGAAATTCTTCAAACAATTCTTTCTCCGCATGTGGTCACATAATTGCTTTCCAACTACTTTTTCAAGTTTTTAGAAATAAATTGGAGATTGGATATTGGTCTGTAATTGGCTAGGACACCTGGATCCAGACATTAGATATCCATTAGATAAAATTCAAATGTTATTAGAAAATGGTCAGAGAGAACAGAATTGTGAGGAAATACTGTTAGTTTATCAATTTCAATGTCGTGTGTAAGGACACGGTCTAGGGTGTGACTAAAACAATGAGTGGGTTCATTTACATTTTGAGAGAAACCAGTTAAATTTAAAAGGAAGTCAATGCTGTGTTGGGGCATCTGTCAGCATCTACATGAATGTTAAAGTCGCCACTATGTTTTCTCAAAGAAAGTTTTATCAAATGAAATATAACTATCTGATGGAAGGCCTAAGCTCCCAGAATTGATTCAGTTTTGGCATAGTTGCAAAGCTGTCGTATTACAACTTCTGCAGGGTTATGTGATGCACATACGCTCGAACAGGATTTTTCCCCTTGTGAATTATCATAGACAGATTTTTGTAGAATTATTCTTTTCTGAGCATCTCAACTCAAAGGTGTGCTGAAGACCAAGGGGGGCTGGAGGAAGTTGCCAGTGGAAACTTGCGACCAAATCCGCAAGTATGAGGATAATTTAGATAATTTTTGTGGCTGTATCTTGAGACATTATGTCCACTGCCAATCAAAGATGATCGAGACGTCTTTTCCTGTCTCCTTCTTTTTCTATGCATGTGGTTTTTGTCATACCCAAGAAACAAATGGTCTCTGTCCTTGTTTTTGAATGGTCAGGATTTTCAGGAGATTTGTAGTCCTCACCTGTAGGTAACACCCTTTTTCTTGTGTCGTATTTTATCAGTAAATACTGAGGAAAGTTCAAGCTGCTTTGAGCCGGTTTGCTGCGAGTCTGGTGTGCCGCAAGGAAGCATCAAAACTCCTGATCCTGTTGAAGTGCTTCTTCCTGCTGCAGACAAAGTGTCAGCAGTGTCAGGCCTCAGAGAGGCGCGAGGCCTCAGATCAGACAGGGAACCGCTCAGTGGGACACGAGTGGCTGGATGTGCGGCTGAAAACTCTGCTCTGAGCTGTGGGTCCTGAGAAAGAACTGAACTATCACAGTGACGTGGGCAGTTTGAGAGCTGCAGCAGGTGAAGGATTCAAACATCTGTCGGGACAGACCTGCCTGTGTGTACAAAAGACAGACGGCTCAAATTGCATTTATTTCCACAGACTGTTAACACAAAAGTTTGTCTCGGAGAAGACAACAGATGGAAAATCAACTTCGCACTTTACTGACTCCATTACAGGCGATTAAATTTGCACCAAGGGTTTCATTAGCGAAGCTCAGCTCTCAAGATCCATAAAAGACAGGTAGGAAGGAGAACATAAAGGAGAGTGAAATAAAGCTAAAGCACTAAATAAATATGACCATAAATACGGCAGATTTCCTTCTGGCTCATCCTGTTTAATAAAGTTCCAACTTTTGCTTCAGTTTGTTCAGGGCATCATCTCATCCGCTGTTGTCAGACTCATACCAGGGGCTGGAAATCGGTGTCTCACGGTGTTTAATGTCTCACGTGACCCCTGAATATTATATGAACGGAATGAAAACTTAGTGAAGCATGCTAACGTATGTCAATGACATCTTGGGAGCATTTCTCTACAATGGCTCAAGCTTGATGAGACGATTAACAAAAATAATCATGAGAAGAATCTCCACGTGTTCACGGTGCTTTGCACCCACCAGCAATATGGTGATAACAGTTGATTTTCAACACAAAAGTTTAGTTAAATTCTATTTCACTTTCTTTCTTGGCAACAAGGGATTAATAAGACTAATGTTGGTTTAACAACTCAATACATTTGCAAACAAATGTATTATTCATTTTTTTGTTCTTTTCAAGTTACATAAGCAGTGTTTGAAAAATGTTTGAAAAACTAATCCAGGTTTTGTTTGCGTTTCCACACTGGTTCGGGGGCACACTGATGTCTATGGGCCACTGAGTGGGTGTTTACTTTGCTTCTGCTTTTGGCCAACACTGCATAAATTCATAAAGAGAAGTAAATAAGTGTATGTGTGGAGAAAGTGTTTTTCTGTATGGACACAGTGAGGACATTTTCACCAACTCATAACTTCAAAGGTCTGTTTGAGGGTCAAGACTTGGGTTTAGGGTTAATACGTTAGTTAACAGGTTTTTGTTGAGGGAAGTGTTTTAGTTTTTGTTATGATTCGTGAATTTTCTCGTGTGTGTGTGTGTGCTGACTGAAATTCAAATGTTCAATCCCACTGAACTCTCTGTAAAGTTCCCTCTTCGCTTCTTATAGCAGCCTCCGATCTCTGCTTGTCCTTTCCTGAGCCGCCTGGCAAAATGTCAGCCCAGCAAGATTGGATTGCTTTTATTTAAACCATAAAATTTATGTTTTTTCACTCAAATCTGCAAGCTCACATCACTCATGCAGACATGCTGACGTTTTTTTTCTTCAGTGTCAGGTGGACACTTTCCGGGGGTGGGGGTGGGGGTGGGGGTGGGGGATGGGGCTTTAGGCCGCTGAGAAGCTAAAAGAATCTGCGGCCTTGAGCCAGAGAGTCAGTGGCAACAACAACAACAACAACTGATTGGCTGACAGCCCGGGTCCTGCAGCCGCTGTGCTTATCCATGCTCATGAAGGGAGGTAAACACCCCCCGCGCCCCCCTTTCCCCCCACTCACCCATCCAGCGTGATAGGCTTAACGGTGATATGAGGGGATGTGTTATCTGCTGACTTCCAAATCCATAAATCTTTGAGATCAGACGAAATTGAAGTGGCTTGAAAAGCTCGGAGGGGAGATTGACACGTCTGAGTGGCTCTGTGGGCGCATCGCTGCAAACTGCATGCTAATGCGCCGTCGTGCAAGTGTTTGGATGTGTGTGTGAGTGTGTGTCGTTAACTTGTGTGCATTGTGTTCCACACTACTTGTATATGTACGCATGGTATGAGGACTAAGTACACATTAGATAAACTGCAGAAAAAAAAATTAGTGTGTTGGAGTCTTACAGGTGAAGCCTAGTGACTGTTTTACCTCTTTTAAACTTTTTACAATGTATTCTGCACTGACACAGTGATATGTCTTGTCCTTGGGTTGTCAAAGTAGATTTAATAACTAAAACAAGTGCTAATAAAACTTTTTGGTACACGTTTGAGAGCTTTTCCAAAGCTGCAAAGATTTTAGATTATGTCACAGTTTGAAAAGGTTTTAGTTTAGGCTGGAAAGAATTTCAGATTTCTCAATACCATTGACACGGATACACATTTTTGTACAAAAGACATTGTCTGTTATTGCTCACGCTACAAAATGTTTCTTCACAAGCTTCACAAGTGTTGTAATATAAAAAAAAGTCAAACATCAGTGCATGATGTCTTTGTCTCCATTTCCTTAAGTGTTGCAATTGTAGGACTTTAGTGGCAGTAGTAAAGGTAATAGTTTGATTTAATGCGGTTACCTGTAGTTTTACTATTACATTACTGCACTTTATGTAAAATTATGATCTTATGAATTAAGCTGGGGACACAACTGAAGATTAGCAAAGAATCTCAAAGCAGACACCTGACGATTAAACTAGAAGCAAAACGTTGAACAATTGGTCGGGAAGAAGAACGGGACATTTTTTCACATTGTTGCTCTAAAACAAACGTTGGCAGGGACTGGGAACTTTCCATGAAACACATCAAGAAAAAAAGAAATTAAAGATGAGGAGAACACAGACTCTCCTACAGAAGGACATGAAGGTAAAATAACTTTGCAAAAAAACAACAGTACGTTTAAGTAAAGCTGACTCAGTTGTGTCATCATTGTTCACTGTAATCGTTATCTTTAGGAGAATCTTCTAGAATCTTTACGCAGCATACACTTAGCAATTGTCTCTGCCAGCTCTCATCACAGACTCAGGTGGCCTGGCCATGACCAGGACCAACTAGGTCCTACCAGTCATCAAGACTGTATCACATTCATCATCTGCCATACGTTCGTTAAGTGTGTACACGCCTTCATCGGTGCCTTCCACAGGCACTTTGTGTTTGTCTGTAGGCATCACAAAGAGGTGCACAACCAATGCTCCAAATCAGTTAGAGGTCACCACGATTTTAAATCTCGTTTGCAAAGCGGAGCCAACGTTTAAGAGACAGTTTTACATTAGGGTTGAATTATGGAAACTGGAATCGTGTCATGTTTTTTAGGACATTCGGCCTATGTAGTGATATGTGGCTCATTCAATATCATGACACCCACTGAAACAAAGTTTTTACCCAACTGTCACAGAATCTCAACTCAAAACACATTTATGTAAAGAATTCCATGTTCTAAGAGTCAAACTGAAATACACAAATACAAGATACAAGATACAAGAAAATACACAGGAACCTTTGTTTAGAATCAAGAATTTTCTGCAGTGCATGTGTGTCAAGGTGCTGGTGCGTTTCATGAAGATTGTGTCTGAGATGGAGAGTGAGATGTGACCGCTCTCTGCCTACAGATAACAACTCTCTAATTCATTTTCTTTCCTCACATTTATCTTGTTTTGCTCCGTCTTGTCTGCTCATGCCCAGATAAAATCCCCCCAAATTGCATCACCCACTCGTCTGTAACTCTGTTGCCTGTGTTTCAAGCCACAGTGCAGTGCAACAAAAAAATAATAATGCATCTGGTATCTCTTAGATTTGAGTTATAATACCATTTTTTTTCCGACAACTCTTTTGATGTAATTATTGTGTGTGTCTGTGGCTGCGTCTGTCCAGAGGTGATACAAGCATCTCACAGACTGTCAGTGGCCTTGTGCCCTGCCAACAACACGGCTGCAGACTGCAGAAGAGGACGGAGAGTTAGTCGAAGCAAGTCACAACTTTAATAAAGTTGTGAAACTTATATTACAACCCCACCAAGAGCACTGAGCCAGTAGGTTACTTTTTGGTTTTCGTCCAATTAAAAACCAAGCAACTGTTGCTTTCAGAGTTGCTCATTAAAGTCAGAGGTCTTGGGCAGTTATACAATAGCTGCTAGAAAAGAAGTCTGACGACTCTGAATCCTGTTGTGTTTAAACATCAAGCCGCTCTGGTTCAATGCAAACTGGTCCCTCCATCATTTAAATCCAGTTCTTGCAGCTTCTTGTTGTTCGAAATGGTGTATTTTAATCAGCTGGGCGTGACATTTGACTTCTGCTTGGAAATTGAGTAAGCCAGTGCCCAGTGTGACGTGTAGGTTACTGTTCACACTCATTGTAAAGAGAGTTCAGTTAAAAGAAGTGATCAACAAGGACCAGCAACACATACAAAATGAGCAAAAACAAACACAAAATAAACAAAAAATGACCACCAAGACACTTACACTGATGACTGGTCATAACTTTGTATTAAAATGAATAGTGAAAAGCCTACAACTATCCAGCAAAGGTGCAAAAATTAAGACAAAAAAGTTCAAAACTATAACCAAATTTAGCAAAAAGATTTATGTCTACTGTGTAATCTTTAAAAGTCAGGCTGCATTATGGAGAGTTTGCTATTTTTTGGGTTTCCGTGTATGTAGGGGTCAAGATATGACAGATATTGTGGACAATCAGTCACTGAAATTACATGGAATTAACAAACAATTTGATACAGACACCTGGGACGATTTTGCAGTAATTTTGGAAAAACACTGACATGAAGCAGCAGCCAAAAGGAAGTCACTCTCAGTCCACTTAATCAGGGTCCCTGCATGAACTGTAGCAAATCAGGAACCATCGGATAAAGAAAGGAATTAATATGAGCAGCATATAAAGCTTGAAGGGCAGCACCACAAATTTTATAACTTAGGCTTTAGCTGATTGTGTGAATGGACATTACTGCTTCTAAACTCTCCTATAATACAATATTTTGTCTGCTTCTAGCTAAAAAACACCTCCAAATGAGTGTTTCATCATTATGAGTTCAGATGATGTCATCTGGAGGAGCTGTGGGAAAGCAGCTTGACTATGATTACAACTTTAATAACACGAGCAACGAGATGACATAATCTGTACCGAAGTCATTCAACTGATGTCATCTGGAGGAGTTTTTCAGCAAGAAAAAGAGTGATATCTTAAGCTAAGGGTGTCAGAGGAAAGTTTAATGGCAATGACAAGTTTTACCCAAACTCGGTCCTATTAAAACAAGTTCAACATGTGAGATGGCATCCTTTGTCCTAATGTCGGAGTGAGCTGGGAAAGGTCTTCTAGTCACAAAGAAACTGGATCGGATCAGACAATTTAGTTTTTCCCTATCCTTTTTTCTACAAGGCAGCCATTGTCTCCAAAGTGTTTTTTCCAAATAAAGTTCTGTGACCTGGTGGCGAGTGAGGTTGATCTACAAAGTTCGAGGTTTGCCACAGTTAACGTCATTGTGCCTCAGCGTTCGTATCAGCACTGGCTAATGTAAATGTCCCTGATATAAAAACCGTTTAATTTGGCTTGTTTCCTGTTTCACCTGGGTTCTGTGGGCTGCTTTCAGCTGCACCTTCCAACAGAGTGGAAGCTGCTGTAAGTGCAGTGACACACAGCATTCGATTAGCCACGGTTGGTGTGTCGGGGCTTCAAAACGCTCGTCAGTCGATCCTCGGCTCCTCGGCAGTGTAATCAGTCTTCAAGGTGCCGCTCGGTTCGTCCTGATCAAACCTTTCATTAAACTAAACAACTTGTGTTTTACACAAGAGGAAGGAAATTGTGCTTTTCCTGAGCGATCCTCTTAAAACCCCGTTGTGGAGAGCCATCACCGCGAAGCCACGCATGTGCTGATTGACACATCCAAATGAATGAACGGTCTATTGAGGGGTTTGCACTATATCTTTTTCACATCATTACTGAGAACATCAGTAATTTCCATCATGAATACTGCAGCGTCCCCTGACAGGCTCTCATCACGCTCCGACATCCATCGGGGGAAATGATGGTATTAGATGGGAGGCAGACTCTCAGGGTGAGGCTCTGTGATGAGAGAGGGGAGGGGGTGAGCTAATTACCCTTTTATTACCGGGGACTGAACCCCAGTCCCAGGAGGCCTCGCCTGGCCCCGTTTGAGACGGGGAGGATCCGGCACGCCACATTACCCCACTCGCTCAAGTCTACCCTCTGTAATGCCTGTCGCATTAAGAGCTGTGCGCACACTGTCTGTCTGTTTCCATCAGGGTTGTTTTTTTAAATGCACACATTTCATTTCGGAGCTTCCGGGTTCTGCCACTCTTTTTAAACAGGTCACCGCCGTTTTTTTTTTTTTTTCTCTGTGTTGGTGTGTGTGAAACAGGTAGGCAGTTGTTAGATTGATCGATTATTTGTTTATTTCCGTGTCAAACTCAGACTGCGAGCAGCCCACAGAGGCTTGTAAGAGACCAACAATACAGGAAACCACAGTGCAACTAAACTTGCTGCTGTAAACAAAAGTTATTGGAGAAAAATATCTGTTCATGCCTGAATGTATGACAGGTGCCTCCAGGGCCAAAGCCAGAGTATTGAAAATACTGACCCTGGAAAAACACAAGCACTGCCATCCAGGTAACTGGGTACAGCAGTCACATTGTCTACTGATCCATCAAATGGGGATATTCTCAGGTTGTCCTTTCATTCGACCCAGGCTTCAAATATTAGGGAATATGATCAATGTCAGCTTATTTAAAATAGATTACAATGTACTGAACTACTATGGTCAGTTTGACATGATGAAGTTCCTTTATGCCAAAACATCCTTTTTAAAATAAAGCAGCAGTAATCAGGACAGTGTCGCCTTTACTGAAAATCCCAAAAACTAAACGTCACCTTCTTATTAAAAACTGTTCATCACTGTATGTGATGAAATGTAATGTAATGTCACTGTAATATGAATTATAATAATTTAGAAATTTCTTTAAACTGCAGTTGATTTTGTAAAAATTTGTGCACAGTAATTAAATATTTTAAAGCTAAAACTGAGGCTAATGTTGGCATGAGCTTTAAATTCATTCAATGTGCTGTTCTGTGAGTCTCACTTTAAAGGAGGCGTCAACACCAGCTCTCCATGATGAAACACATTATGGAGGATATTTCTATTAACATATATTATAAAAATGTATTTAATAAATAAGTCAAAAGAAATAAATAATCAAGTCCTCGACACTTTTCTTTAAAATGCAAAAGAGAAACGATAAACAGTTGAACATATTGTGAATTTTACCTCCAATAAAGTGTCTCTCCAGGTCTTTTTAAAGCACGTTGTTATAAATTAGTGTCTTCAAACAATAAAATCATTATTTTTCTCAAATGTTAGGAAGCTCCTCCAGAGCCACAAATAAAGACAAGAGTTTTACCAAGCTGAAAAATCTTCTGAATAAAAAGATGAATGAGCTGGGATGTCTGATCTGGTCCTTTAAAGGCAATTTGGAATAAGCAGGGTACAGACAGTATGCACACACTTTAGATGGGAGGAGGGGGTCTCCTGAAAAGGTCTTGGGAGGCCCCCATAACACGTTGAAAACAGTTGCCATACAATTGATCTACAAACGATTTGGCCATAAAACGGCTGTGGAACTAAATACGAACAAATTTGATCCTGTGAATATCAAACAGTTTTTTTCCTCAGATTTCTGTATGGATGAAGCAGATGTAGCCCAGTAAAATGACACATGGCTCAATACTAAAATATTTAATGTGTTACTTATTTTTGATCCATTTGTAAATTCTTCCTTCAGGTGAAGGGTTGTTGCTGCAAACAGCTGCAGCCTCTTGGGCTTTTGCCGGTGCAGAGGTGCCTGAGGCTTGGAGAGAAAAACACTGGGACAAACAAAAACCAGAGACTTGACCAGAGAAAAGTCCTCAAGGCTGAAACATGTGGGCGATGAGTGATGCTGACGGAGGACAGATGGAAACGTGTGCAAAAACACAGAGGGAAGCAAAAGAATTCCTTTGGCACATTAGTTCTTAGATGGTTAAAAAGTTTTGTTATGTTTATTTGTTCTTTAGTATGCTTCATTTTAATAACCACGGATGTTCCTGACATACGCTGTATGTCACAACTAGCTCTGACACATCAGTATGTTCAGGCACCTTTACTACTAGAGGTTTGGACATTTGATTGCTATTTGGAAGAAATTAACTGAACAGGAGGTCATGGCACCCATGGTTACTGTTAATGCATCTTATGCACCGCAGCCAGGAACATTAGATAGATAACGATCTAAAACCAACCAAAGAGATTGACAGAATGACTGAAACAAAACACAAAAATCAGTAAACAGACACAAATTGTTAAAAAACAAAACAGTTTAATATCAGTGCCAAAGGATCTGTGACAAGGTGTTTTTCATCATCAGAAGATCAATTTTTGTCCATTTTAACATTAAACAACTGTCTACACTCACACACTTATATTTCAACACTCAATGATCATTCGAATTGCGTCTGAAGCTTATTTATAGCTGCTTGTAGCCCCGATGTGTATTAGTCATTATTATAAAAGGTAAAAGTTTAGAGTATGGAAATCGTCCAGTGGGAGTTTGAGCTGTGGGTAATGATCACCAAGTCCTCAGGACTCGTCCTCTGTGGACCACACCACAGCCCCTGTGCACAGACAGCAGCTCTGTGACTGAACATAACCAGCATCATAACAACTTTGTCACCACACAGCTAACTAAGCAAAATCGGAGCCATTTTTAGTTGCTAACAAGGCTGCATCTTGTCCAACTGTGTCACTCCGGAGCCAGAGCCCCTAACAACAGTTTTTTTGTTGTTTCTTCTCCCCGCTGCAACACGATCCTTCCTGCAGACTTTGTGTTTCACAGAGCGATGCGAGCATGGTGTTGATGCTGTAGAACATGGCCCAGTCCTGATTCAACCCCCTCATTAACCAAGAGAAACACCATCCGCGGGGCTCTGCTGTCACTGATCACATTATAAGTTCATAAGCCCATGTCTAATTCATAGAAGGGAGATTACTGTGTGTACACTGTTGTGTGGTGGAGAAAAAGTTTCAAAGGGGAGCTCGCTGGTTGATTTGGTGCCTTCTGTTTTTGATGGGTTAATGAGTCAGACTCAGAGAGACAGCCGGAGTACAAGCCTCATGTTCACGGAGCTGGAAGCTTCCAGGAGAAGGTAATTTATTCTGTTATATCTCATTTCTATCTACACAACATTCTGCCTGTCTAGTTCATTTGGGAGGGGGTGACTGGCACTGATTCATCTAATCTTGCAGGACACTTTTGGTTAATTTGATTCACAGCCATTTTATTAATGCGTCCTTCAGGGTTTCAGCTCGTTTAATGGTCGTGTCACTGTGTATTTCTTCTATCATTTAATGCTCCGTGCTCTTTTGGGATTGTGCAGGAAACCACAACTGCTTTTGTCATGTGAATAAGGCTTTCTGTGCAAA
Source organism: Channa striata (assembly GCA_033026295.1). Classification (NCBI taxonomy): domain Eukaryota; kingdom Metazoa; phylum Chordata; class Actinopteri; order Anabantiformes; family Channidae; genus Channa; species Channa striata. Next base: position 5,219,744 of record CM065173.1, on the reverse strand, counting down.
GACAGGCCACCAGAATCAGGTTTTACTGCAATGAGGTCTGTTTTTTGAACATCTTTGTTCTTGTTCTGACATGTTGTGTGCAGCATTAGAAGCACAGAATAGTTTGGCTGGTCAAGCAACTTTACATTTTTAAACGCTTAGAAGAGTAATGACTTATTTACTGGTAGAAGACTGGTGTCAACCAATCCCCCCATTACCAGATAAACTAAATTAATACAAAAATTAAAAAAATAAAGGTTGAGAGAGGGAACCTGATTCTCAAAAGCGATAAATATACACAACGCTAATCCACAAATTATACAGTATTACATGCTGCAGAGTGAGGTGTTAAAAACATTTCTTTTGAAATTGTGTTTGTATTGTAAATGAGTAATACATCAGTAATGAATAAATCTTACAACTGAACTGCACAAACGGACATGATGGACCGTTATGAATCAGTAATCAAGTCATGTGACAATGTGACATGGCAACATGTTCAATATTAATCCTTTTAATTCTATCAAAGACCAAAGCTGATTCAGTGGAGAACGTTGTTAATTCGCCTGCAACAACACATTCAGCCACTGGAGGAAAAAGCAGTTTCGGGATAAAAGTAAAAGCACATTTTTTACCCCCATTTCATTTGCCTTTCCCCAGCCAGTTTAGAGAATTTACAGCCTTTATTGATCAGTCTCTCCTCTAATCTACCTGCTCTGCTCCAGCCACAAAATTAATGAAGTCGCATACACACATTTACTACACTTTTTAATGAGTTAAAGACTGAACGCTGCCATTCCTCACAGTGGTGAACGAGCGATACAATTATCTCCAGACTGGACGCGCAGAGGTGAAACTGATGTTGATCTTCTTACCTGATTCTGGGCAGGACAACAAACAACAGCGTTTCCCAAAATGCCAGCGCCTCGCTGTAATTAGGCATATGTCCACTCCTGGCGAAGCAAAGCGTGTGGCGAGCAGCTCTGACATATCGATATTGATGATGGTGTACAGTCAGACACCTTGGCCTGGACAAGACGGCTCCCAACACTCTGCCTGATGTGAAATTGAGCCCCCCCCCCGACAATGCCATCTGCTGCAGAAAATACCTGATGCCCATAAACAAACAATCTCCCTCCGCCTGGCGTTTCCATGCTGCTGCTGCTGCAGGCCCATATTCACACACCAATCAATGAGGGGATCCCACACACTGATATATGGGCCGCCAAAATTGGCTTTCTTCTCCTTCTGAAGATTCTAGTGATTACCTATATGGTGCTGCTGATTGGAGATTGATCGCGGGCTGGAATTAAACAGTGGTGGGTCTCCCTTTTTGTGATTTGTGTCAGGCTCTGTGCACAGGTAGAAGAGGAGAAGGTAGGAGATGGAGTAAAATGAGAGACGAGAGCGTTTTTAACCAGCTATTTATTCTATTATGCAGCTCTAAATATCTTTTTTTCATAAAACAATTGAAGGAATCAGCCATTTGTCTGTGATTATTTCTTCACTTTTCAACACAAGTCAACTTAAAACTTGCTCAATAATTTGCTGTCATTTTTTTTAATCGGCTGATGTGCTCTAAACCCTCCTCAGATGTAATGTGTCAGATCCTATTCTGAGCATCAAAGTATTTAAAGTGTTCACCTGTGATCCGCCGTCAAAACCAACAGCTGTCAGAATAACAACAGAGCGTCTGTGCTGCACAAAGCGTGAGTCATCAGCAACATCGGCTCCGTGGAAATAAGCTGTAGAGGGTCAAGGAGGCAGAACGGCACTAAAAGAAGTGACAACACAATGAAGATGGTGGGATTTGTTTACAGCAATCAACGGCACATTTTATCAGTGGATTCATGCTTGTATTAGTTACATGAGCACATTATTTTACCTCCAAACTGCCTACAGATCATTAAGTTGGTGAGCTAGAGCTGGCTCGGTTCCCAATTTCAACTGAAGACTTTATGGACAAGACAGACTGAAGACCTGTCCAGGGTGGACCCCACCTCTTTCCCTGTGACAGCTGGGATAGACTCCATCCACTGCAACTCTAATCACGATATAAACAAATAATGAATGGATGGGTTAATTTGTGCCACTTAAAAGATAGATTTGATCGTTTTAACCAAAATATATTTCATCTAATCTTCGTGGTTGCAGTGGAAATATTTTGAAGTGACAACACATCTCACAGCGGATGTGCTTCTACTGCAGGTCCAATCTAACCCAGGCTTCAGACTCACGGACATGTGAGGAGAGGCCACCATGATGAAGAAGTGTCAAAAAACACAGTGGACTGGACTCTGCTGGGTACCGATCCATCTTGACCCCAGTCAGCTACAGCACATCAGTCACACCCATTATTTTACTGTGCAATTTTATCAGTACAACACTGCATGTATTTGACTATTAGAATATTTTGCAGACATATTTGCTTACACAAAAAAACACCACATTAAAAAAGGTCAAACTGAGCCAAAATGTCAGTTACATGTTTTGCGGGGTGAACTTGTCCATCTCTAAAAATATGAACTAAATAAAGCTGCACTCGAAAAAGGAAGCTTCAGGACTCCTTTATCTCCGCCTTTGTGGTGAGCTGTGACTTTGGAACGTGAGTGTGAGAGATGAGCGAGGCCGCTGCTGGGGGAAGAACATTTTCATTGTGCCCCAGAAGCAATTGTATTCAGTGCAGAATTAGAGGGAGCTATTTTGTAAGAAAAAAAATGTTCTGAAGAGCTCTTTGAAAGACCGCCGAGTCCCCCTTTCATTATTTGCAGTATCTAAAGCAGCGAGAGATACCGCCATGTTAGCAGAAGGCTGACTGAGAGCTAAGTGCCCCGACTCTGACAGCTCTGCACAAATGCATATCAACCAGAGCCGAGATGGGAACTACAGAAAGGTTTAACTCATAAAACATTTAAGGGCCTGCATCAGATTGCACTTAGAATGTATTTAGAGCCGTATACAAACCCGAGGATAATGAGAAAGAAAATGTGGCCCCGTGTGAACCCGGACTCAAAGTGTGAATGAATTAACACAGAAAAACCTTAAAGACATTTGGCGAGAAGAACTCGCACATCCGCCTGGCTTATGGCGCTTCAATCAATATCTCCGAACACGAGCAAACCTCCGAAGCTGTGGTAGAAGAAGAAGAAGGGCGAGAACCGCTCAATATACAAGCAGAGGGATGTGCCGCCTTCATAAGCTCATGTTTGGAGTTTTTACGCCCAAATAAACTCAATTTTACAACAGCGCTAACCTGATCTGAACCAGAAAATGGACCCATACGCCTGGAAAATCTCTCAGTGGGCTCTTACTGTCATTTCTCTCAGTCAGCCTCTGTAGAGCTCGACAATACAGGGAAAACAACACATCCCCACCCAGTGCACAGACTTGTTTCATCCAAAGCAAACACAAATACAAGCACAACAATAAAAAAAGCAAAAAAACTTTTGATTTATTGTATCCATAAACCTTTACATGTTGATTCTCGTGTCTCATAGTGTTTCACATGCGTCTTATGTTGTTTTTCAGCTCTTCCAGTCCAGCTACGTGGTCTTTATATTATATAAATCTGCACTATGGCTCATATAAAAACACTGTAGCTGCTTTGTGCATCATTGTGCTTAATGCAAATTCCTGGGGACATTTGGATCCACAGTAAAACCTGAAATAAAGTTATTCTACAGGTTAAAGTCCAGCAAACAAGCACCAGCAGAGTCAATCTTGATAAAATGTCACAGAAATAATTTTCAATTAAGTGAAATGGCAGCGTCCCACACTGACAAGTTAGATATTTCAAAAAGAATATTGGCTTGTAAAAACAAATCAATGACACTGACATATTGTCGGTGTGTCCACTGACAGGAAACAACCATCCAAACTTAGCACAGCATGCATCAGTCCGTGGTTTGTCGTCTGCAGTGTCAACATAAACTGGTAGGTTATGTACATTTTGCTGAAAAGCAGAAATAGAACGTGTTACCTCATTCTTTTAGTAATATTATTTCTAGCTACTTTATACAGCAACGCATTAGCACTTTCACAAAATATATTAGAAAACATATCTTTCCAACTTAGTCTAAAAGAACTATTTACCTGCATTGCCAATCTGTTCAGCGGCAGGTAACCATGGCAACAGATTTTTTTTATTAGCTTTAGCAGTTTGCAGACTAGTGTCAGTAACTATGAATTGACCACAAGACACGTAGCATTCAAGCGCAATAATCTTTGAATGAGAATAAGAAACTGATGGGACATTTAAGACAAAGAGTGATTATTAATGATGCTGTTAACGAGGGTCACTGCATTAGGGCGACATGGATACGACAGGAGATTACAGTGTCCTTTTAAAGGAAGAAATAAACCGTCAAAATAACAATCTAAAAATAAGAGGAACTATAATCACTGTTTTGTGTCCACTTTACCTGAGTCCTGTGTTGTGAGGCACAGATACGCAGAAACAAACGGCTCCTGATGCAAACTGAACAATGTGAGGACAAAGGGAAAATGCATCAGGGGGTTGAAACTCAGTTTTTCTCCCTTTTAAAGCCTTTGCTCAAATGCACAAAAGAAATTCAGCGGTGCAGTCGGAGGGAAATTCCCTGGGTGGGAGGTTAGCAGCATGTGGTTAAAAGCTGCATGTCTGTCTCAGTTTGCCCTCTTGTGAGAACAATTTCATCAACAGAAACTCAACAAGAGCGCTCAGAAAATAAATTCAGCTCGAGTAATGAAGGAGCGGTATGCAGCGAGCGCAGGCAGAGAACATTTTCGACTTTTAAATCTCCATTATTTACACCCAGCCCGCCTTTGATATCTCGGGCCTCTGTAGAAATTCTCCCGTGTCGATCGTCCAGCCGAGCCCGTCTGAAGGTAAACCCGTCAAACCGCGGGGGAATGACACCGGCTTAACGCTGATGATGTCAAGTCACTGAAACATTTTCATCATCCGGCAACAGTAGGGGAATGTTTTCAATTAATTCTTTTCATGATTTAGTAATTCCAATTTGACTGAACTTGAATGGATCAGAGGAGCTGTCCTGTCCTCCCGCCTTTTTCCTCCTCTCATTTTTGTTTGCTGTTTCTGCAGCCAATACAGATGTCGCACCGCTTCACTGTCATCATGTTAAGCTCTTTTTTTACTCAGGCAGCCCCAGACCTACAATTCAGAGCACTTGTGATTCTCTGCCCCTTCTGTCTGGCAATCCTATCACCCCGACCATCTACCTCTCCAGAAGCCACTCCATTCTCTGCTTATGTTTGTTTAATACTCGGTGGAGTTGTCTGCCTGGGATTGGGTGTCTGAGGTGTGATGCCGAGAGATTTCCAATTGATGGGATGGAGAGGATGGGAAGGAGAGAGGGGGAAGAGCGGGTGGAGGTTATAGAATTGGAGGAGAAAGGAGAAGAGGTTGATGGGTGAGCAAAGTGTTTTGGTCCAGAAAGCATGGGGGCAGACTATTTACCGCAGAAAGAGATGGCCAAAGTTGAATGGAGACTGAAAAGACTTCAGTAGAGGACTGTGAATTCATTTTTCATGAGAAATTGCACCGTTTTGCACCAGCGTTATCAAACCACAGTACTTAAATCTTTTTTACTACAAAAGGCAATAGAGCTCGGCATTAAAACAATGTGCTGAACTCTGTTTAGCTTCCATTAAAGCTGCGCCACCGCTCCGTCGAGCCAGGCACATTTTTGTAGATCCGCTGGGTTAATACAGACAAAGTCACTGGAGTTGTCTGTCACCGTTCCCAACATAAAGGGACTAAAGTTCAGTTTAAGGCGAGGGTGAACAACCATTTACACATGTGCTCCAGAAGGTTGTGTTCCTTATTAGGATCTCTCAGGGGAAAAAATGGATATTATTAAATGTAACTACTAATTTGAGTCAAACCTCTAATGGATCTGGAGGTGATTTGCATTGTGATCAAACCTAGAATGAAGTTGAGTATGTACTTGATGTAAAGAGGCTATGCCACTGCTGCTGCTGCTGCTTGAGGTCTGATTGATGTTCCGCTGGATGGAGGTATTACATTGTATGTGATTAGTGCACATTATGCTTGAATTATATTCCCTGCAGGGCTGCCTTGCTTTTGTTGCCATACAGTTGTTGCATTTATGTGGTGCTGTGGTGAGCCGATAACAAAAAGTTCAAAGCAGCTTCCTTTGATTTCCTCCTACAGTATAAAGTGGCTTCACCGATGATTTTTAATTGCTCTCTAAATATCAACATTTGCCATTATATGTCACTCCAGGTCTGTCCGGTCAGTGTGTCCGGCTGCCCTCCACCAGCTCATCATTTTTATTTTATTTTTTTGTTCTTTTAAATAGTGAACATGAGCTATAGCGCCGTTTCTCTAAAATGAAAAAGATCCTGCCGAAGTGTTCGTGTGGCTGTTTACATTATTGTTTAAACGTGACATACGCTGGACTCCATTGTGAACTGGCCGTGACCTGCAAACGAACAATCATGTATATGGAAACAAAATGCAGCAGAAGTTTGTGTTCAGTGGAAGCACACAAACTTGTAAGCAAATGACAAAGTCAAGAAGGATGCAGAGAAAGAGGACAACGTTTGTGGCTTTGTGGGTGTGCGGATGTCGAGTCGGAGCCAGGAGTGGTGGGATTTACAGAAGCAGATCCGAAATGTACGGATATCAAGTCAAAGCTCTGATTACATCTGCCGGTGCCTCTCCACAAGACTCTCACACCAAGACCCTCATCACAGTGACGTCAAAGTCAGATGAAATTCAAAACTCAAACATCAGATATGTATCTGAAAAATTAGATTCCATGTCATTTTTGCTGCTCATAAAAAAATCTGATTTGCGTCACAGCCAAAGTCATGTGGTATGTCACGATTCTTCCAATGGGGACATAAAATATCCACGCTACACTCGACGACAATGTGGCCTGCAGTAGCGTAGTGGAGTTACCTTGCCCTTAACATTGCTATTCCTGGGCCTCTCTGCAAACATTAGAGTCACGTGACTGTGCTCAGCTGTTGACCCCGAAGAAACATCCCTCAACTTGTCCACATCTGTCACCAACAAACAGAATGATCCCACAACATTTCTCTAAGTGCAAACCTTTACACCAGCAGCCAAGAGGAAACCCCCGTAGGGAGACGTGTTGCTGGAACGCCGCCTCATTCTCACCATCCATCACTTGGAGTAGGAAGGTGCCATCTGATTGCTTTGCCCTCCCCTCTCCTCCTCCTCTCATTTCACACTGGCACTGAGCCAGACTCTAACAAGGATTTTCTCTTGTCATTTTTCTGCAGGTGTGGCATCTTTTCTCTCATCGTCGTGAAACGGCGGACGTTTACCGGCGGTGTTGCGATTGAGGTCAGCAGTTTGAAAAGAGGGGGAACGAGAAAGTAAAAAGAAGAAGTAGGAGTGTTAGAGTAATTTAAGGCCCCCTGTGTTGTAAAGCAGGTCCTTCCCAAACATGCTGGACGTGCCTCTGTTAATGAGCACTTTAAGTACCCTGTCAACACTCTTTAAACATCCCCATCGTGGTGCAAAGTGGGCGAAAGAGGCAGCTTTTAAAGGCAGCATATGGCTGCGGAGGATCTTCCACTGATGTATTGTCACAGGAGATTTCCCCTCCCCGGCTCTGCTGCCGAAGACGAGCTCTGAAACCGAGCCAGATGTCCATGCCTGCACAGATACAGGCCCCACCGTCCTGATGTCTCGCCTCTTTATTGGCAAGAGCAGCAGCGACGAGCTGGTGGCCGTGAATGTTAAGGCAGTTCTGACACAGTCACGGTGATGATAATGACTATGATTTTTATGGTTATGGTATTAATAACAGATGAGGATGGTGATTAAAAAGTTGCAGGTACATCAATTATACAGTCAGGGGAAACAACTGGAAACCAACTTTGATCCGTTTTTTTCCTTTTCATTTGCAGGGTTTTATGTTTGTGTGAAAAAGTGATGAACTAGCTGTGAACGTGCCCACCTACAAATACAAGCTTTCATAACTTAATCATGTGAGCCGCTGAATGTGTGATTGCTCACCACCCCCCAGTCAAAGGGACTGGATGTTTTGACCTCTTTAGTTGTTGTTTCTTTTGCTTGCATCTTGTTGCTTTCCCATCATTGGGTTTCGTCACTTCATTTATTCATTTCTTCCATTGTGTGAGCTGAGTGAGTTTACCTCCCTTTCACACAGCAATAAAGAGCGGATCTATTCAGCTGTGCCTAGTGTGATCAGATCATAGCGGACAGCTCTAAATGGAGGTGTGAACAAAACCATCTACAAAGTGTCTGGCAAATAAATATAGTCGTACCTGCCTAATATTTATGGTCAGAGAGTTTTCACAACTTGCCAAATTACTTCAGTCCAGTCCAGGTGAATATATCTAAGGCCTAAATATAAATATATATGCTACAATAAAACTAAATTTGCAGTTCACTGAAGATCCAAATTTCCACTGTTTTATTTATTTTATTTTATTTTTTACTCCTGGTTACAAAAAGTGCTACGTTGTTAGATGAGATGATAGAATTGTAAGTGAGCCGACAGGTCCTGTTATTTTTGAGTATGTGCTCGGCGTTACTCTTTATTGTAACATCGTGTTTCACCTGTAAAGACTATTGTTGTTGGGGGATGAATTAACATGAAAGTCGGACAGCTGTCTGTGGGAGGAAAGCAGCCATTTTGAACACTATGGGCGTAGCCGGTACATATCACTGTGTGTTCACTGATCTTCACCGATCATATAACTCGAGGTGCTGGCGGCAGAATGAATGCAGAGGTGAACAGACACATTTTATCTGCAGATTTATGGAGAAATGCATCAACACTAATTGGTACGATGATCCAAAATGCACAGATTTCACCTCCTAAAGAAGAGGTTAAAAAAAGAAAACCTAAAGAAACAGGAAAGTAAAGCTGCAGTAAAAGCCGAGAGAAGCATCAATTTGGTGTCACTAAGTTGCAGTTTTGATACAGTTGATATTTCTTTTTATTTTATTTTATATTTTAATTTTATTTTTTATTTATTTTATACAAAATGTTTTAACCATTAGTGTGATCTAACTAGTATGCATGTTTGTACTTCACTCAAGTGTGGGCCTGACTTTTACTAAACTACATTTCTAATCAAAGTTGCATTACAGTCACATAACTTTACAAAAACAAATCGCTACAGAGACGGATAGTGTCAGCTTCTCCTTCCATGGTTTTATTAGAAACACTTACTTGACATATTAGCAGTAGTCAACGTGGGTTAGTATGCAGAAAAACTACAGGTTTTAGTGTGGTGTTAGGCGTCTGTGGTGAGTGTTGGCCTTTTCAGGTTTCATCTGTGCAGATGGCACCTTGCTTTAGGTTCCTGATTCTCTTAGGAATAGCAGCTGTTTACAGTACTGATGAAATTAAGAAAAGATGGATGATATCATAAAACAGAAAGGTGCTAACAAATGGAGTCAAGCTTTAATTTGTCAACCTCTGTCCTTTTTTATCTGGCTTTTTATCCGGTCTCACTGTTTTTCTACGGGAAGGCTGCAAAACTACACAGACATTAATATAAGGTCATATCCGTGGCTCTTGAGGTTTGAAATCTGGTAGATTCATTTTATACCCTTGTGGCCATGCACCTTCACAAATCTGACACAAGGAGGTGATAATGGTGAGCCCTTCAAAAATGTCAAGGTATGTATGACCCTGAGTGAACGGTCCATAAATCCTGAGGGTAGGCATTTGAATTTAGCCACTGTTAGAGGAGAAGTAGCCTTCAGAGCATAAACTGCATGCCAGGAAATCCTGAGAAGGTTCATAGGTTCAAGAGCAGCTCGACTTTTAAACATAGCATTTACCTAATGACACACATCTGAGCTGATCCTGAGTACGTGCGCATTAAAATGAAAAAGCAAAGAGTATTGGGCTTTTTTTCTGAGTAGGACCATTACTGTAATAGATCTTCCTGGCTCACTTGGACTCGTCACTTTTTACCTCCAACATGACAAAGATGAGCAGAGATCTGCTCACTTGTCCCATCAAACAGCCAATATCACACAGCCTAGAGGTAAGATAGCACATCAGTGATAGCGCACATCAAGGGAGACGACTCTTTGCCTTTTAATTGGCTCCAGCAGGTCATCTCCGCTCAGCTCTCATGTGTCTGGGATAATATGCAAGACACATTTGGATTTAATTCTCCCACACTTTCGCTCATTTGATTTTGTGCCTGGCCTGCAGAAGAAGAAGAAGGAGGAGGGGGAGGAGAGAGTTTAATTGAGAGAAAAAAGCCAGACAATGACTGGAGGTGACACATAGAGTGTGGATTTAAGACATGAAAGGCAAGAAGTCGGGGGGATGAGGAGAGGAAGGGGGTGGGCGACTGGGCCGACCCGTCGGATTGAAACACCCAGAGATGGAGAGTGACTCATCTGAGATAAAAGAGGGAAGTGGAGGCCGCTGCTGTGACGGCTAATGAAGAGCTTCTCTAGCCGCTCTCTTCCAGCCCTCATTGTTTATTGATGCCTTGCTTCAATCTTCAGACCAGAGCAGACGATCACCGCTTGCCCATCACGCCGTTTAGAACCCTTTAGCATAAAAGCAATCATTTCTGAAGGCTGTTCCTCCGCTGCATTTCGCAGGCCTGGATGTGGGGGGAAACACAAGCTGCCACGTTGTCCCAAGTGTAGGGGCAATTTGAGTCACCGCTGCCGCCATTTACGGTGTTTTCGCGTAGTCGAGATGGTGATGACTTTGATGCACCGGTGAGAAGCAACGCTCTGAAAATAGCGTCTGTGGAAGAGAGAAAATTAGTCCTGTCTGTTGAAGAGAGGCAGCTCCATAATCAACAGGAGTTAGAGAGAGAGGGGGTAAATGAGCTTTTGGCAGAAATGATATGCAAATTCAACACATTTACCCCTTCATACCAAGAATAAGGAAGACCTAAACCACAAACTGACAGATGGTGGAAAAATGATTTCATGTCTTCAAATGAAACTGCAATCCAAAGTCCTTTAAAGAAACAGTTCCGTCTTTTTTTTTTACATTAATCGCATTGTCCCTAATCACAATACAGATCAGGTACAGTGAAGCTTCTCTACTCACCTTTGGTGAGTTGTCAGCCCAGCCTGCAGCCTGACTTTGCTTCCTGTCCTGTGCCGTGGACATTAAAAACAGGACTGGACAAAAAAAAAAGTTTATGGACACTAACAGAGGTCTATGTCATCCACAAATGAGCAAATCCAGGCTGCAGGATCAAAACTAATCAAACATACTTAGAGGATATTTATTTTAAAATCTGTGTACGATCGATTTAGATGTAAAGGTTATTTTATAAATCATGGGGGGGGTTTAAAAAGCAGTGGTTTAAAACCCCAATTGATAATTAAGGTCCAAAACTTGGGCACGTGGGTTCTTTTAATGTCAGGGAGCAAAGTGGATTATCAAGAAACAACAAAAACATGAGCTCAACATTCAAGTAAAAAATGTTAAAGGCACTTTCCTCGCTGGTGTTCTCACACATTTTTAATCTGTTTTACTGTTAAATACTTCCCCCAAAAAAAGTCAAGTACTCCATCACAAAAACGAAAAACTACTTAGTCTGAATAACTAGAGACAACACAAACATATGCACATGTGAATACTGTGTTTATTATACCTGACGTCTGAAAGCCTTCATTCCCACTGAGCAAAGTATCTCTCAGTTCCATAAATGTATCACATAAATGGACACAGAATCAAAGAATGATTGTAAGGGACTAAAGTTTGGGCATAAACTAAAGTCCATAATGCTGAGGGTCCAAAGTGACTATATACCAGTACTTTTTACCTCTACTACACATAAACGATTCCACTTTTTTTCCAAAAACAAACCTTTCTTCTTGGCTAATTAAAACCTGCTCAAAGTGTGTTACAGGGAAGATTTAATCAGAGGATTTTTTTTCTTTATTGTCTGCAACGTAAAAGCACCCAAAAAGTTCCCAAAAGTCAAAGTCGGCTCGACTTCCTCTCGTGTCACCTTAGCAGTTTTTCCAAGGTGTTGAAGAGCAGGTTAAAAACCAGCACAACAAACAGTCATCATTACTGCAGCTAATTAGCGAGTTCCCCTAAAAAGGCTGATAGTGAATGAGACGAATGGCTGCCTGCGGGCCCGTTGTCAGGGGTGATGGATGGCTGACACCGACTCCCTGCGGCAATGGCAGACACCACGCCGAGCTTCGCAGGGTGGAGGGAGGGCTGGTGTCGTCCTGAGGACAGCGGGATGGTAAACAGGTCTGTAGGACGGCAATGGCCTCTGGTTCTGGAGCACAAAGCGTCGCCTCTGTGGATACTCTGCCGCCACTTGGGAACGACTGTGACGCTTTTAACGGTGGAGCTAGTGGGTTCGGTGAGTCCGTGTGAAGGTTTACTCACTGCATTACAATTTACACGTTTATATCCGATAAGAAAAGTTTTTCTGGACATCTGAAAAAGGGATTCCCATCTCCATGAAGACATTTGTGAGAAAAACTATTCACAGATCACTTAGCTGCTACCCTACTATGTCCTAAAAGTGTGATATCATCTGTTGTAATTCAGCCATTAATTTCGTGTGTGACTGAGAATCATGTAATGTGGATCATTGAGAAAACACCAAAGGTACCAGCATTCTGCGCTGCCTTTTAAAAGCAGGTAAATGCAAGAAGTGGACGGCGGGGTGTGTGCAAACACACACACATGCACACACACGGAGCCAATCTCCTGGGTCTTTCCTCAGCTACCTTAGACTCTAAAGCTCTTTTCATGGTGGTGAAGTTGAGAGCGGCAGGGTGGAGGTTTGGTTCATCCTGCCGTGGAATTGGATTACTTCTGGATGAGAAGCCTCTCTCCACCCTCTCCCCCACCCCTGCATCCTCTCTGCAGAGACGGACACATCGTGTTCATAATGCTGAGACACCCCAGCTCGGCTGGTGTCAGTGGGCAGCAGGCAAGACACCAGCGCTGCTCCAGTCATAGCTTGTGAAAGACATTTTCTCTTTTGTAGCCTTTGTGTTCCAGTAGTTAGACAGATCCAGAACCTTTCCCAATTTTTAGCTTCAGCTTCTTTCTTGGTCTGATGAAAGAATCAGAAATTACTGGCTAATGCATAGATCTTCATATTTTGACCTTTGATGCACTGCACAAAAAAAGGAAAGTCTAAAACATTACGACAGACCTGAGGGGACAAAGGCCTCTGGATCCTCAGAGAACAGCTGAAGAATGTGACTGAATGAGGACGTGTGCCGCACTTTCACATGAACTAATGGCAGAAAGCTTTTGAATGGATGAACAATGAACACAAGCTTTGGTAGGTTATTTCTCATTTCTGTCACACGTCACAACCTGGTGGATTAATGATGTGACCCTTTCAAAGCGAAACCTGATGGAAGTGGTTCCAGGCTGCAGAACAGAACACAGAGCTGAAAATGGTGGGAGCACAAATACAACAGCAAAGGGCAAGAAGTGTGAACAGAGAGATAGAAGATTTAGAAGGTGGCAGATGCAGAGGTTCCCAGCTGCAAAATACATATATATATTAATTAGTCAAACTGCAAAACAAAAATAACAACAACAACAACAACAACAACACAACATATTTATGCATGAATAGCAGGTAAAAAACTACCCAGAATGCATTTTTAAAACAAGGTAAAATACCCGGAATGCTTCCTCTGCTGTGTGCTCAGAGCATGTCCGAATAAAACGACTCGAACAAATGTAAAATGTCACTGTACACCTTTAATCTGGGGCTGAAAATGATCATAACAAATGTCAGCATCAGCTAACCTTCACGCCTCGGGGAACCTGCCATCTGATCAATTCCATTCACCGGCCCGCTGACCTTTCCCGTCATTTGTTTAAAGGAGAATGCCATCCGATTAGCCCTAATTGCTCCACTTTAGCCGGATGTTGTTACGTCCCTGTCGTTCATGAGAACGTCCTCCTCAGGTGTTTCTGTCCTCAAGCAACAGGTAGAGTTTGATTCAAAGAAATGACCTTTGCTGATTTTCAGGCTTTTCAGGTTCTCTCTCCTATTTCCACAAATCTCCCAGAGTCCCTTTGTTGCTATGCAACAACACAGTGGGGATGTGAAGTGATGATAGATGGAGATGGAGGCATTTAAGTACAGTACAAAGAAATGAATTGATTTATAATAAATTATTTTGAATCATTTGTGAGTTTCTAAAGCTCAACTACCAGGATTCATCTGTGTGTCACATATAACACACACTGAAGGTAACTTGAATTGTTGGCATAAAAAAAAAGTTACAAGTTGTTTCACCTTAGAAACATAAGTTATCAGGAATTGGTGTTAAATAAAATCATGCTCATCTCTTACTTCAACAAATATTACTGACTTGTACAAACTAAATCAAACAATATTCTGCCAATTTGATCTCTTTAGTTGAAGAATTCAGGAGAAATTCCTGTATGCTAAATTTATCTTGATATTTCATATTTAATGTAACAATTGTTCTTACGAACCCACTGTAATTAAATTACAGAATCTAAAATCTGTTTATGTTGGTTCTGCTGGAGGTTTCTTCCGATAAACAGAGTTTTTCCTCTCCACTGTTGCCTATAGCTGCTCACGGGGGATTTGTTGGGTTTCCTCGAAACGTCTCTTGACTTTATCGTAAAGTGCCTTGAGATGTCTTTGTTGTAAGTAAATTAATTTGAATTGAATTGAATGTAATTAATTGTTCATTTGATTGTTTAAGTAAGTTTAAACATTTCACAGATGATACATTTCCTAGAAATTCTTCTTATATCCTTATTTGTATGAAATTAAATATATATATTTTTTCAAACCAAGATGAGAAAACTTCTTTACTGCAGACACTCTGAGGTGCCTGTTTTAACAGCACAACGGCAAAACATTCAAAATGGTTAATAAAGTTCTTGTAATAATATTTTTTTAATATACTTATTGATCTGCAGCCACCCGAATGGTTGTACAATATAAAAAAAAACGATTTTCATGTGCTTAAAACACAGATTTGAGTTGCTTTGACAAAGGGTAATTTTGCAGAAGGGATGATTTAAAATATGTTTCTTTCAAGACAGAATTAAACATTTTAATTTGAAACATTTTCCTGAAGGTGTGACACTTTAATTTTCTCCACTTGTGCTCTCAGTGTTCAGGAGCTCATTTCCCTTTAGTTTTCTTGGGCTGTGACGTCCTGCAGACGTGTGAAGGTGCTGCCTTGGCCTGTTGCTGTCTTTCAGGTTCAACTTGAACCTTGGCACTTGGAACGCTGGTGCCTTGTTGGAACCCAGTGTAGATTTTGTTTGATTTTGTAATTTCCTCTGTTAAAGGTCATAGGTTTCACATCCATCACCCTCACTTCACCACTGAGTTTCCTGATGATGCTACTTTTTTTTTTTTACTTTTTGATAATAAAGTATTTCTTTATTTAATGGTTGCTTTGCGGACCTCCCTTCCTTCTTATTCCTTCTGTGAGCGACTGTGTTTGTAAGACACAGTGCAGACTAGTGCTGCTGTTGACATGTGATTTCATTTCTTGTTTCAGATCGTCGGGACTGAAAATCCTTCAGACTCCAGGTCGTCCCAGTCAAAGTCACGGACTGTGTTCCTGCCGGTGAAGCTCCCTCAGATACAAAGGAGAACCTCTGTGGGTTTAGTGTCATGATGAAATTGGTTGAAAGACAACAAATTTGCCCTCGTTTGTCCATTTGTCACACACATTATGGCTGGGACACTGATTGGATTAAGACATTCATTTGTCTTCATTCTGTAGCAGTAATCGTATTTGTTCTTGTCTCCTGATGCTGACAGTTTTCTTTAGAAATGTCTCAAAACAGAATGACTTGAATTGAAAACAGGCTGAAGTAATTTCGTTCCATGATCAGGTTTTTCCCCTGGCGTTCGACAAAACACGTTCTAAGTTCTGTGTGCTGGACGAATTAACATGTTGAGATGAAGGGATGTGATCTGGTACGATACATATTTTCTTTGCAGTTGCAAAGATCCGATTTTGACAAATTCATGGAGATGCGTTGATGTGTCTCATTTTAGTTTCATTCCCGAATCTAAAATGACTCTGATTGGCCCAGTGGGGGACACTAGCGACAAGCTCAACAAGAAATCATATTTGTCAGTGATTGGCTCAGACGGGGGGACGACATGTTTACTGCAGCCTGCTTTATACATGAACTCCTTTCATCAAAATTCACTATTGTAGCTCATCCAGCTTCCACCAAATATTTCTAAACTGGAAATAATTTATGAGTTGTTGCATTAAATGTTCATGCATGGCCACAATTTTTGTCTGCACGATGTCGGCGTAGACGGGTGGTACAGTATTCACTGAAGGGGTTTGGGGGGGTTTGCTTTGTACATAAGGCGATAAACTTCATAGCTGCATTACTATCTTGTAAAGGCAAGAAAAGGTCATTTTCAAGAGGCAAATGTTTTTGATTGCTAAGAGCTCGAATGCTTCTCATGCTTGAAAGAGGGGGACTGTGATCTGGAGTAAGAGTAAGGGAAGGAAGATAGGAAGAGAGAAAAATGAAAAGGACAAATGGCGAAAGGGACAAACATAAGACCTATAGAATATTCGGATAGAATTAAACTGTGAAAGAGAACAAGGGTGAACCAATGGGAATTATGGGACAACTGAACGAAAAAATCAGTAAAGAGTAAAGCCCCCCCACAATCACACAACACACACTCAGATACACTGTTGTACAACATTTTTGACAATTATCTGTCCTTAAACCATATCAGAAGATCATCCCAGTACACTGTAGAGAGGTTTGGTTTTCATGCTCGGCTCTGGGTCGTATCCGACAGGAATAAACGGTGTACACTGTAAATGATGTACACCGTACAGTCATTCAAGTTGGATGATTGGTTGGATCAAAGGATAAAACGGGCACAGTAAGAATATTTCACGCCATTTGAAACGCATTACCTGAGCAGTGCTTGTGAACTGACTGATAACGTGTCAAGAAGAGGCAGGAAGTCAGATTGAGAGGGGTGTTACGAGAACAATGCAATGAAGAGGTGAGGGGAAACAGATAAGATGGGATGAAAACAGTGGGAAGGATGATGTGCCGATGAGTGAGGAAGAGGGAGACTAAAAAAGGAAAACGAGTCGACGGTGGAAATGGGAGAAGAACAAAAGAATGTATAAAAATATCAAGATGGAGTTGTATTCGGCGTACACGCAGGGCTTGAACTATGTGACTCGACATGATAAATCACCCAGGATTCATTGGGACGTCAACAAAGTGTCCCCAAGCCTCAGAGCTGCAGCTGCAGCATTAACAGGAGATGGATGGAGATGTACAGAGTCCTGGTGTACACAGCCTCATGCTCTTTGCTCTTCGTCGCACCATCCATCATGATTCTAAACTCATACACTGCTGCATGCATGTACACACATCCATCAGGAATGCACAGAGGAAGACTAAAAGCAGGAAATCCGTTATCTTCCACGTCAAAATACACTGCTGATCACCGCGTCTCCAAATATTTGAAGTCCTTCCTGGCAATTCATCTGCTGATGAATATCACTTTGACATCATCTCGACAAGGACATTAAGTTTCCTTTAGAGGCTGCGTGCTTCATTATCAAAGTAAACAATGCTTGTGGATGTTAGTAGTGTGACAATTACAGTAGCTGCGAGACAAATATGAATCATTTTATAATGATAATAATAACAATTTTCATGAGTAAAACCTTATAAAATTGCTTAAAAACATAAAATGTAATAAACATGGCCACTAACCTCCTCAACAAAGATCAATATTCACTTATTCACTTCACAATGCAGCTTTAAACGGTGACTTTTCTAAAAGTTGTATTTTTTTGTTTTGTTACTTGCAATGAACTTGCAGGAGTGAGTGGAAATGGCCAAAAAAAAAAACATTTTGGAAAAATCAATTAATCAATGACTTTGTGTTTCAACATTATTGTATAAAAACAGAAATTCTACGTGTAACACTAGGAAGATCTCCTCAGACTTTGTTGTTTTAATGGAAACCTTTTCTACTGTGGGGCGAGTAAAGGTTTATCTTATCTCATAGAAGAGTTTTGCAGAATTTACAGGGATTAATTGAGTTTGCATTAACAGCTATTTGAAAATTCTTGGAGGGTCTGAATGTTACTGAGATGCAGGCATGAAGAGATCATTTTGATTTTTAAAATGTCTGTCCCCAGATGAAAAATAAGTTTTACAGTAGTTTTGTCTTTTGTAGCTCTGCAGGTTTTTGAATGCAGCACAACTAGTCGCCTTGTATTTTCCACTACTCCACTACTGCAAAGTCCAGCAAGTTCCTCATCTTCAGCAGGACTGTAATCAAATCAGGCAGAAAAAAAGACTCTGACTCTGTGTGTGTGTGTGTGTGTGTGTGTGTGTGTGTGTTTGAGCAGCCGTGCAGCGTGGTTTGAAATGTCAGGGCTCGATTGATTTCTTCTCCCTCTGATTAATTCATCTTATGCTCTAATGTTCTGCATAGAAAATTGTTGAATGGCATTCAGCGAGATTAAAACCACAAACACCGCTTTTCATAATTTGACAGGTGATTGGCGGGAGGCAGACTCCTGGATGACTGAATCACACAGGTTGTTTTTTTTTCCCCAAAGGGGAGTTAAGTGCACCATCAGCCTTTTTTACACGCACGTGGCCTCGCTCCAACACTGCTGCTGCACCTGTCAGTTCACCTAATGCCTCACACGGTTTGAATACATGAAGATGGACCGCGAATAAACATGGTATTTTTTTTTTGGTGAGCCTTAAAACAGTCAATCCGTACACTTCCATTTTAATAAAACTGTCATTGTGCACCGGTTTAGGGTTGAACCTCTAAAAATGGATGACGCAGTTTGGGTCAGAGAAGGTGGTTCAGACTGAAATATCTGACAAACTGTTGGATGGAACATCAGGAGTTCTGATCCAGACCTGATTTCTATCACACGTAGGATCTCCAGCTGGCTGATCACCATGGTTTTAGTCGTTTTTCATGCTGTAGAAGATGAAGCCTATTGACTTCACTGATGCTCAAATTTTTGGTTTTGATCGAAATGTCTTTAGGTACATAGCAACAGGTTTTAAAGTTTGGCACAGATATCTTTATTACATGTATCATCATTTGATAAGTGTCACTGACAAGATAAATGGCATCCTAATTACCAGCTTCAAATTGTTTTATTATTTATTAAGTAATGTTTGCATGCAAACATTCCAGCCAAGAGATTCATTTACCATTATTATAAATGATAAATATTCACCTGTTAGCATGCTGATGTTAGCACCTGCGTTTAGCCTAACATCAGTTCTAGTCTTCCAGTGTCTGTAGACTGTTTTACACCTATAATATACAATATAACAAAATACAGAGCTATAATAATCAAAAAAACATTTGAAATAATTAAAAAAGAGCAACATTGAACTGAACAAATTTTCTCACTTAAACTAAAAGTTTTGATGCATATCTAGATAATCTAGAAAACAAGCCCTGCCAAGCCTCTCTACTTCTGCCAGAGAATAGTGGTAATAGTAACCGTGAAACCTGATCACGGTGCCGATTCGTCCATGTGCACCATGATGCATGTCCGGCAGGGCCTCAGTAAGAAGATCCTGGGTTTGAAGGCAGTCCTCCCTCGCTGGATCCTCATCTCACAGCATCAGATAATAACACTTTGCAAAGTGTTCCATTGTGCTGCCTTCGTGCATCCTTTGGCGAATCACGTCGATGCCACGGGAACCTTTTGGTGTCACTGCGGCACTGCGAGCTTGGATGTCCTGCTATACTTTCTCCTCCAGTCCACAGAGCTGCAGCACAGGCTGACTGGCAGCTCTAAATTGCCCACAGGTGCAGCTGTTAGTGTGAATATGTGTCAGCCCTTTGATAGACTGGTGACCTGGTCAGAGCGAGCTGGGATAGGCCGCTGATAGAAAATATCCTTAGCAGGATATGTGGGTACAGAGGGCTCATAGCTCAGGGAGTAACTCTACTTTGGAGCATTGTTTCAAATAACTGACAGAATTTTTTTTTATTCTAGTTCTGCAGGAAAGCCAGCTCACACGTGGTGGGACTGATCAATAACAGCTACTGCCTTGTTTTAATTCCGGACTGTCTGAATGTCTCTAATGTCTGCTCACTGTTTTCAGTCACCTCTCAAACTCTTTGCTCTCACACCTACAAGGTTGGAAATGTCTCACTTTGCACAACATTATGTCCACACAATGTGTGTCATAGGAACCAGGGGCCTCAAAACAAAGGCGAGGGGCAAAGGCGTCTTCTCTTTCTCTCCTGTCCAAATCTTAAGATGCCGTCTACTGTATGTCTGAGATCACAATTGTTTGGTCCAGTAAAACCCCTGAGCTCAAAACTGTTTTCTTTAATACAAAAACCTGCAGCCACTATTTATTCAGACTGGAGTGGAAAATCAGAAAGGACCAACTGCTGGAGCACCATCCATCATAGTTTAACTGTTTCCTCCAGGATGGAAGTTGAAACAATAAAAACACTGATTTATGCTTTTTATGCGAATGAATAAGCAAGTCAACATGTTTGGCTGTGAGCAGTTTATAATTTCAAAAAAAAAAAAAAAAAAAATTAAATCAGCTGCAAATTGTGCACAACAAAAACTGCCAGGGAGAAGTAATCACTCCTCAAACACACTCTCTCATTCCCCTGTCATAACCAGCACGCTTTGCAGAAAACCTGAAATATTCACAGACTAACTCCGATTGGGGAAATGCGATAGGACGCTAATAATAACCTGCAGTTTGTAAACATCCGCTCAGGTGCGACGCAGCATTCACACCCACACGGCGGCTCGTGTAATTTCTTATTTATCAGTTTGAATAAGAATGCGATAATACAGAGCGACTGCAGCCGTCTTTGGAAAGTTTAATCATTCATGGTGGGAAAATTGCTCCTTTATGTGCAATAAATATTGATTTATGCCTCACGCATATCTGGATGCAGTGCAGCTCACCGGCTCCTCCTCATTGTCCACACTTTACTGATTTGTTAGTCACTCCATCTCTTTCTCTCTCTCTCCATGTGGTAACTTATCGTTCTCACAGTCGTGGTTATTCTCCCACAATCCTTCACTTCATTTTCAGTGGTAAGAGTCTCAACACATGAAGAATCTGGAGGGTCTCCAGTTCCTGTAAACACTTTTTGGTGACTTCCTACCTTTTATACTTCTACTCGGAACAGTTTCTAGAGCTGCCGGTGTTTTTATTTATTTATTATTATTATTTTTTGTCAAGACGGTTGAGAAGATTAATTACCTTCCACATGGGTATTTAAATATCTTAAAAAGTATATCTCATGAAAACTAGTCGTTTACATATCTGTGGAGATTCTCAGACCAGATCATGGTTTTCCCAAAGATGTTTTTCCTCTTATCTGAACAACATCTTTGGCTTCACATTAACTGTTTACTTTATCGCTCTTTTGTTGTGGAGCACTTTTCAACAAAACAAACAGAAAAGAAAGTTTTATATGTATCAATCTATCTTCCCTAACCTCTCATTAGATCCAATATGTTCTGCACGGTATTTACAATGCAGAATTCAAACTGTGGTTTGGTTGGGCTTGAGCACAAAACATTAGGGTTAGATTAAGTTCAGGCACAAAATAAGAAATCCTTAAAAAATCCTTAAAAACCAGTACATCATTAACGTCTTGTCACATCTCACACGGTAAATTGGAAATTTTTCCAAGCAGATCCTTTCTTGTCTTCTCCTGCTGTGCACATGTATGAGTATTGGCGTGTATGTTATTGTGCAGAGAAGCAGGACATAATAAATTCCTGTAAAACCCTGCATGGATTTAGCTAGAGACTCATATAGTGAGAGGCATGCATAATGTATGTGTTACAGTTCCGTATTGTTTGTCTCCTGAAGTGAGTCAGTGTATTTATTTGTTCTGCACACTTTGGTGTGGAAGAGGATGCTGTGGGTTTTAATAGGGAGTTTAGTGACTTTTATTTTCCAAACTCAACCACTATACACTGCCTGACTTGTTGCCGCGTCTTTATACAGGAGAAAATCTCTGTTAATCTACATTTACCGTGTTGTTGCCATGTGTGGAGCCTTGTAATAAAAGTGTACAGCTACCGTCTCCAACGGCATCCTTCACATAGCTGATGATCACTGCATCACTGTATCTGTGAGTGGTATTAGTATTCGAGTATTAACACAGTATAATATATATTTTGTGTCCTCTTGTGGAGACAAACTGGGCCTGAAGCTGTGTGCTGTCCGTTACCGTCAGCTCTCCTCCCGGGCGACCTGGCCTCCTGTAAACCCGCTGTCACGTTTATTTGCTCCTTTTGGCAGCAGCGGCGGCAGCAGGGGGAGTTTGTCCTGGACGGGGGCAGCGAGCCAATGAGCCACAAAGAAGAGAATGATGGATCCCCGGCCCCGGCTCAAACGGGGGCCGCTGTCACGGGGCTCGCGTGGTCATTAGAGCGAGCTCCGAACACCGGCAGAAGCAGGATGACAAATCACAACCAACTCCCAGCATGCCACAGCTCCCCCTCTCTCTGGCCCTCTCTCTCCAAATCTGTGACTTAACCAACGCAGAGTGTTGGACAGTTTCTGCAGAACTATGATTAAGCTGTCACCGTGGGGAGACCAGTTTGTCAGCAGTTGGGATCTCTGCAGCAATTTCTTTAGACAAGTCTGCCTTAATTGAGTATTCAGTCCCAGAGCGCTCCTGGTTGGTTTCACCCCTGCCTGTTCCCTCGAGGCTAAACAAACTGCGGCCCTAGCCAGCTCCGACTCTCCATAACAACATCAGAAGCTGGCTCGTGACCAAAGCAGCAGCAGCAGCAGCAGCAAACGCTGTCTGTCTTGTTCTCCCGCAAAACCACCAGCTGTAAGACGTCTCTGCTTCCTATGGTTATGGGAGCGGAGCGCAAGGGCGTTTAGCAGTAAACAGGACAGGTATGGATACTTTCTTATTCACAGCAGTTCGGCATCAGTGCTTTCCCAAACTTTCCTGCAGCGTTCCCGCATACTTTCCGGTCCCTGGAGGGCCTCTGCCCGCTGTTCACTTGGCTAAAACAGAGGCGCCAGCTGATTGGCCAACCAGAACACTCAGACAAGCCAGCGTTCACCTGTACTCCACTCTAGCTGCCCAATTACCCACAAATCCATGGGGTCCTTCATTACCCAGAGGCCCAAGGGCTTCTTGTGTGCCAATGTCTAATGTCTAATGAGCAAGCAGAAAGACGTGTTTCTGCAGGAGCACGGACAATATTTCCTCTGACCAAAGAAGTACAGCGAGCACAGAAACTAAAGCAGATCCTGCAGAGAGTGACTGGAATCAGTGTCGTGTAAACTAAATATGAAAATATCCCACACATATTTCACTTTCCTCATCAGTAACACTAACTTGAGCTAATGGGAGTTCACCCTGCAGGCAAAAACGACTCAAATCAAATTATATCTCCTGAAACGAGATATGTTTTTAATGAGTGAACGTGATCTTTAACTGTAACTCTAAATATAGATGAGTGTTTTTTACTTTTAAACGAATAATAACTGAATATTGATGAATCCATGTATTCATGCAATGCCACCTCAGTGTTAGAGGATGCCTTCATCTTTTGATAGTTAAAGTGGAACATGTAAATAACTGCCAATATACTTTCACCTGACGTCCATATGTAAAAATTTCTCTTCTTCTAGCTGAAAACAGGCCTCCACATTATGTCATCTCGTTGCTTGTGCTATGGATTTTTAAACTATGGTCAACTTGATGAAAAACTCCTCCATGTGATGTCATCTTAAGGAGTTTTTCCATGCTAGAAGCAGAGAAGTATTTGAATATAGTCAAGTCATAGGGAAGTTTTTTTTTTATTGCTTGTACTCCACACCACGTCTATTAATACCCTTATAATAGAAAAAAACGAAAAAAAAAAAAAAAAAACTTCAATCCAGCTTATGGTTATGTCATCACTATTACCCAAATGTCTTTTTTTTCTCCACTTTTCAAAAATGCTGTATTTTTATCTTCATCCCTTTGCGGGATTATCTGCAGCACATTGGATTGTTTTATTGTTGCAATGGTTCACAGTTACATCCCTTTATCTGCACCATCTCAACACCTGCAGATTCTACTTTTATAAAAAAAAAACTTGACTGCAGCACTTATTTCAGCTCACTGATAGATTTGCGTAACCTCCTCAGCCTGTTTGTCCTCCAATATTTTTCATCCGATGTCAGATGTAAAAAGAAAATGTTCCATAAATACCCTCATTCAGACTGCACCCTTGTAAACTTTGTCGACTCCACTACAATAGAAAATGAACGTAGGTGTAGGTGTAAATAAAACCTGGCCACACTGCATGAGTTTATAAAGCCGAAGGAGCCAGCAGAGACTTTGGACCAGTGGAGGTTTTCAGTGCCTGTTCCCCCTCTGCTCAGCAGCAGTAATAAAGTTTAAACCGAACAGATGCATGCTGGGAGAGTTTATCACAGCTGCAACTGCACCATCTGTGTCATCTCACTCCTCACAGGAGCTTTTTCATTATTTATCCTGATTTAAAGAGTTACAGCGTACAGCATCCCTGAATGCTTGTTTCCTCTGCAACCACCGCTCTGAAAGTCATACGCTGCTTATTTTTCTTTCTTCCTTTTTGTCATCTGATGTGAGAATCACAAAACCCAATTCCTCTGTCAGTAAATCAAACCTTTGTTCTTCTTCACTTTACTTTAGGCACAAACCCAAGGATTTCTTTTGCTACACCTGAACCAAATCAAGTCCAAATAAAGGAAACTCTGCAGCCAGGACTCAGACTTGGTCTTCAGAGACGCCCGTCCTGGGCTCCGGTGTCGATCTGTCCTTCCCGACAGTTCATTAAGTGTCAGCGCTCAGATTTCTGCTGCTGCAGCTCACATCTGACATAAGGGCTGCAGGATTTTTACCGCTCCGACCTCTCCTCCTACTCCTCATCCTCGTCTCCGCCGCCGCCGATGTGCCAGTGTCTGCTGCCTGCTGGCGGAAGGAAAGAGTCAGCAATGGTGGTGAATGAATGTGTTTTGGCACAGGGGGGAGTCAATAGTCTTGATTTGACGCGATCAATCATTTTTGGTACGCCTCGCAGTCAAATTACCCACAGTCAAATTAAGCGAGCAGGAAGAGAAGAGCACGGAGAAAGTGTTGAGGAAGCTGATAAGTCGGGAGGGAGAGGAGGAGAGGGAGCAGGAGGGAGAGTGTATGAAGGGAGGGGGTTATGTTCAAACGATCTAGAGCTTTGCCTCGCTCACATTATCACCACAGTACAAAGGGCCAAATATATTCAGTGGCTTTTCTGTGGCACAAAGCTGATTAGCGGAAGGTAGCCCCCATTGTGAAGAAAATCACTTCCACGGCTGTAAAGCAAGTGATTTCATATCCTTTTTTTATTTAAGATTACACAGCAAGTGCCTGATCAGCTGATCCTTAATCATCGCCATTGTACCCCTCCGTGTTTCCTGTAACCTCCTGCCTCCCCCCACCGTCCGCCTGCCGACCGAGGTTACGGGAACGCACCGAAAGCCGAATAAGGAAGAGAGAGAGATAGAGGGGGGAAAGAGGAGGGAGAAAAGGAAAATCACTTCCAACATAATCGCCTTAAACAGCCCCGGCTCTGTCTCCATCTGCAGCAGCGGCAGCAGCAGCAGCGGTTGCTTCATCTGCTCTCATGTCATATTAGAGCTGGTACAGGCCTGCAGGAAGAGAGGAGGAGGGGGAGGAGCGCTGGCGTCAGAGCTGAGGGAGGTGAATGCAGGTAATGAATCAATTATCAGTTCCTGGAAATGAAAAAAATAGATCCCAGAGCAGTCGAGCCTCACCCAGGAGACGATCCGCCACCCGCCACCTCGGCCGACCCGAAGCCTCCAGAGCATCAGCTTGATGTGGTTTGACTGATTAGTGCTGTGGTGACGCTGCTTACACATGTTGGTGGAGACAGGATGTTTACAGCTTGTGTAATTCACGTCATCAAATAACTCAGGAAGCCGAATACCTGCTGAATTTGATATCCAGTAACACTGCATTAAACAAAAGAAAATATGAAGACAGGCTTGAGTCATTCATGTCGAATTTTTTTGTACATAAAGTATATTTGGTCTGAGTTTTGCCTCCTGCATCGCATTCATTCTGCCTTCTGCCCGTGCAGTCACCTGACCCGGACCCCCTTTCTACTCACCACCAGGTGCGGTCAGGTGTGGCCCCAGCTTAATCACATTAGCTGCCCGTTTGATAATAACCAACCGTCCCCCCAGGAGTCCAAGTCTGAACATGTGTCTCATTCTCCAGTTTAACACGTATAACAAGCACAAATGTCACTTTTCATGATGTTTCTTACATTTCTTTCACTCTTGGTTGCATCATCCGAACTTCTTGTCAGCAATGACTAAAACAATATTGCAACTTTAAATATTGAGGTGAAATGTGCATTAATTTATAGCTTTAGTTCAGTTAGAACTTCATTTGCATACAGAGAACAGTTAAAGCACAAATTCGGAAGCCTCCGTACGTCAAACTGTTTAGCTTTTGGTCCAGAACACAAATAACAAACTGAACTTTTAACTTTTCTATCTTCAGACTTCAGTACTCTAAATGGCCTATGATAAATTGGGCGCGATCGTCCACCAATCCTACAGTTGTTGGTTCGATCCTCGCTCATGCGTTCCATGTCAAAGTGTCCTTGAGCAAGACACTGAACCCTCACTTAGCTGGTCACGGTGAGTGTTGGCTATTAGTATATGAACTTCTGTGTGATTGTGAGTGTGAATGGTTGGATAAGAAGCAGGGGAAAACGCTTTGAGGACCAACAGGTAGAAACGGCCATATGAGTGCAGACCATTAAATTAGTTCCCTAACACCGATTTTAATGGGTTGGAATGGGTTCAATTCCTCAAGAACATTTGCTCTTTGCAAAGCCTGTTAGTTTTATCTCCAACTGAACATATTAGAAATCTGATGAAATCCTATTTTTCTCCTGGTTTGAGCTGCTCAATATTAAAACCTTGAACAATTATCTGCACAGAAGAAAAAGAAAAGACAACCGAAGCACAGATTTGAGGTGAGATCCCGGATGGAGAGTCTACGACAACATGGACTAGAGTTAAAGATAAAATAACTGCAAAACTAAGTAAACTTCAGGTAAAGCTGCATTTAATGTAGATCTCCAATGGTTGTCGCTGATGTGTCGTTAAAATTAAACAAATCAAAATAAGCTTGAGAAAATGAGTATGACAGTAAGTGGATCTTGAGGCTTCAGCGGAGCAACAGCTGCATTTGTCTTTCCTTTTATTGCCATCACTCATCTTAAAACCACCTCAACCTGCAAACAGAGGCTAAAAGAGCATCTGGTACAGTATTGGATCAGTTTAACGACTATGAGTACACGTGGACCAGCATCAGGACATCCCTGCTGTGTTACAGTGTAACTTTAAGTTTATCAGTCGACACACTGATCTGTTCAACGTTAACCAAAGGCAAATGAAATGAACAACTTCGCCTGAAATGTTTTTAGTTCACCCTTCACAGTGTATCGCTCATAATGTTTTCCAGGTTATTAAAACACTGACCTGAGTTGGATTAACGCTAATGACTGAGATCCCTGCAGATGATGGTTTACAGGCACATATGGTAAATTATTGAATATACAGTCGCTATAAATAGTGTCAGTGAGTCTGCACATCTTCACCGGGTTGTCTTTAATGAAAGGTCTGAGGGGAGTTGGAGCCAGCAGAAAAACGGGCAGAGAACAACATCTCCTCACATTTTATATATTAATCACACATGACTGAGGACAAACTGAATGTTTCTGCTCTACCTCACTTTCCAAAATCCTATTTTTGTCCAGGTATTGTGTCACATGGATTTTTCTAAGCCCAACCAGTCTGAACACTGAGCAACATTAATATATATCCTACAATGATCACATGTACAGGTGCTGGTATACATCACAATGCATCATGAATGTTTACCTGATACATAATGTCTGGCATATATATATATATAGACATCAGTGTCACCATCAACTTAAAAATTCAAGACACTGCACACAGATCATATAAAACATAAAGAGAAGCTACAGTTCAAAAGCCATAAAAATCTGAAAACAAAATAGGAAATAAAAAAGCCATCTGTCAGCGCTTCACTTCCTGCAGCTGCAGCATCATCGACCTCTGCCGTCACAGCAGGCTTTTATGTTAATGCTTTTTTTAAGTTGTATGTCACAAACAAAACATTTAAAGGAAAAAAAAAGCACTGAAGCACTCATTGAACAGATCTTATTTTTATCTGGCGGGGCTTTAAGAGTCTCCAGCAGATGAGTTCTGAGGGTAAATGAGAGCACGGCAGTAAAAATCAGCTTCTGCCGCTGCTGGAGAAGAGGGATGAAGGAGGCCACCAAGAAGGGGAGATAATGGAGAATTTATGTTCTCTCTGAGAGGCCCTCTTAGCTGGATTTAATTCTCTTAATAGTGGCAAGATCTCAGCCGGCAACACTCAGGCTCTAACCTGCCCTGCAGTTTGAAAGCCGGATGTGTGTGTGTTTGAGGGGGGGGGCAACAGATGCATAATAAATGAATGAAGCCCTCTGGCTATGGAGAGACGTAATTCCTCTAAGCGTGTTAATATTTCATGATGTTAATAGCTGCGTTCAAACGGTTTCGCTGAGACACTCAATGAATGTGCTGATGTCACCAGGGACGATGATGATGATGATGATGATGATGATGTTGTGGGTGAAAAGGTGAGATATGGAAAAGACTTTTCCTCGGACTGCATAACACTTTACAGCAGGTTACACAACACACGACAGCAGTGAGGAGATGCGCGGTGAGCAGGGCCACAGTCACGCTTCTAATTGGATCAGGATCTGCCTTCAGTACTGGTCCTTATGTTCTTATAACTTGTAAGACTACAAATCTAAATATGTAAAATAAAATTAAAAGCAGAAATACTGAAAGTCTGTCCGTTTCAAATATGCCTCCTTGGGCAGGACCCAATGTGTGCTACTTACAAGTTTATCCCTTTAGGTCAGACCTTTGACTACCGACATTGAGTCAGTTCATCCTTCAGTCCAAATGGACCAAATCGGCCCGTGTTATGTTGAAACTGGTATTTGTTGTGACAGATGGATTTCTGTCCAGCTTTACGTCCTTCAGGAAACTTTAGTATTCTGGTGTTACTGAAGTTTCCATGGCCACTGTCTAGATGCTACAAAGTTTGACAATAAAGGACCTTATTGCACTTTTTGGGGTACAACCACTTGTCACTGGGGCTGTACCCTCTAGAAGGTCACATTTGTACCCTTGCGGATTTCTTTGGAGCAGTCCAATTAACAGCCCGTAGTCTAGATTGTACCTTGGGGACAGAAATGAACTGTTCACCTAAAGTAAGATGTCACTCTGGGTAAAATTGTGGCTCACTGAGAGGTTAGTGGTTTGGGGGATATAATGGTCACTGGACAACATACTCACTGGACCTGGGTTATCTTACTGTATGTAGGGGACAATATTACGACCGGCGGACCAGTTGTTCCAACAAGTAGTGAATTGTTGGAATTGTGCATTTCTAAGTCTGTGTTGTGTTTTCTTTACATGTGAAAATGTGTTTTTCTTACATATAAAAATCTGCCAAAGCAGCAAAAAACTACGCAATAATCATCAATTAAAACTGTCGTCGACAGTGTTTAACTTTTTGGTCCAGACTGTCCCTGCTGTGTGCTGCTGAGTGTTATTACCTTTAAAACTACCCCATTTCGTTTTCCTCCCTCTTCTTTTGCCCTCTTGGCTCTCGATTCATCTGCTTCATGGCCCACTTGACTCTGATGATATGAGATTTCAGTCCTCCATGGCAACCGACGGGACTCGTAACCATCTCCACTTTCCTGTCTCTAATTCCTGCCCCTTTCATTTGCATAGAAATAACATTTTGGGATGAATGAGTGGTCCCCTCCAGTCCCAACCTGTGTTCGTCTGAGCGCTCGGAGCATCTTATTTGTGTTCCTGCCTGCCTGTATCAGCGCGAACATTTACCTCGTGATGTGAATGATGAAGCTGACAGTGTAGAGGAGCCGATCTGATCTCTCTGAGCTCTGGGCCTCATTTTAATATCGCCTTTGGCCATGTATTTTTATTACACTCATATTTCATCAAACAATCTCACCAACAAGCGGGTAATGACATAATTAACCTACAGGGGGGAGTGCCCTCGCCGCCAGGACGGTGCATTTAATTGGGGAGGCTTCAAAGCGAGGCCGGCCAATCGGAGAGGTCGGAGAGAGGCGGGATGGTACGCAGAGTGCTGCCGCCATGCAAGCAAAGCAGACAGCAGCAGGCGGCCACAATGAGCACACAGTTAATGAGGTTTTAATAGCATTAACTTGGAGGTCCAGGTAGTGCTGAGGTTTGTGTTTTACATTCAGGTCAGTGGTACTAAAACTATTAAAGAGCGCCACTACGTACAAAACTACAGTTTTTACCTTTGTTTTAATTGCAGTTTTCCCAAAATGCAGATCATTATTCTTTAGTAATGGCTGGATTCTGAAAGCAGATTAAATTGAGACATTCAGACCCATGTAGGTGTTGTTTTCTTGCTTCTATAATAAAAGCTTGTTATTCAAATCAGCGGCTGCAGTTGGACTTTTCTTCCCCGTGTACACTGTTAGTGGTCATAATTCTTCCCCTTTTCCCCTTGGTGCTGTACTAATGGAGTACCTGAAGGCTCCCTGCGCAGTATTGTGTTTAGAATAAGATTACTTACACCAGAGGTAACTAATAATCTAAATGAGCTTTATTTTCCGCCAGCGGACTTTTTGTAACAACAAGTTTTTTCATCCATTCTCTCCCCACTCGCAATGAGGCCTACGGTTATAAAAGCAAAGCTAAATCATTAGTGTGCGGTTGGTTCTGGTCCTGCCCTTATATGTGTGTATATATTTATAGAGGATACGAATTGGAAATTAGGGTGTTAGGTTTAATGTGTCCGCGCAGTTGCTGTCTAACAACATCCTCCCATCATGGTCCTCTTTTATAGTGCAACTTGTCCCTCAGCAATTCATGAAACTCTGTGACATATTCTAAGAGCCTTTTCAAACCCACTGTGTGTTTACTCTGGTTTGTAAACTGTGTTTTCCCCTTGGTTGGGTTTCCTTTCACACATGGAAAAATCGATGCATCTCTACAAGTCACATAAGTATAGTCTGGTCTGCTCATTGGGTAAATGGATCTATGGTGGAAAGATGATGCTGCATGAAAAACTGCAATACCACATTTCTAATATCCCACATTTGTTCATAACTGTGGTGATTATCAGGTCAATAACACCAGCAAAACTCATAAACGTTATATCAACATGAAAACGGCACTTGTCCAAAGCCTGCGAATCAGGGTGAGATCATATTGTCACCACAAACAAACCAGAGAAAACCAGTGAAGGGTCTTAGGACTTGATCGTACTAAACAAGGTCTTTTCATCACCAGCTTGCAAAACCTCTTGGGACATGTTGGACCAGGAGGGATCCACCTGTTGAAGACTCCGTTTCTCAGTCGTATTTGAGAGAGGCTTTGAAATAAGACGAGTTTGTCATTGACCTTCAAATGTAGCCAGTGAAATGTGTTAACCATCTAATGTCTAACTGTGTCTGTCTGCTGCTTGGTTCTGAGCAGGTGTTGAAGAAAACAGCTGCCTGCCGCTGCTGCTGACGATGATGATGAGAGGAGTGGCAATGAAGCAAAACTTGAAGTGCTGGTCAGTTCTCATGGTCAGCTCATGGGAAATGTCACGTCATCTTCATGAAAACATGATGGATCAGAGTTTCATACTGTACTAGTTCCTGTTTGGCCTCTTAAGAAAAGCCCAACAACCACTGCATTAAGGTCCTTCCCAGTTTTTTTTTTTTTTTTTTGCTATGAGTTTTTAAAGCAGCAGAAAGTCATACTGACCGTCATCTTCAGTTACCACTCCACCTCTGCTGAGACCCTTTTGGCTGGCCTTCAGAGCGGCGGCAGCAGATAGCGAGAAGGACGGGGGCTCTGAAACCCCGCGGGGTCACAGTGGCCAAACTTAGACTGAGACAGAGTCAGAGGAGATGGAGAAGTCCACTGACTGGCTGCCTAAAACCGTCTAATCTCATAAGAAGTCTGCTGCCTGCTGACTGGGGAGCACCAGGACACCAAATGCAAGTTTAAAAGCTTTTTTTTTTCCCCTCCCCTTTGCACTCAACATCCCTTTATCACAGACAGGCCATGTGCTGCAGGCTGAAAGGCGAACAAGCCAGAAGACTGCCTTAGCAGGAGACCCCTGCGGAATCATGGGATGGAAAAGCATGCATGTGCATTTGTGCTGCATGTTTCTTTTCTTTCAGCATTTCTGTCAAATAAAACGACATTAAATATTTAATGTTATGAACTTCCTCCGGAATAATGCGGCTTTTGTTTTTACATGCTTTTCCCCTCCATCGTTAATATTAAAGCCGGCCGCGGCAGAAATGTCTAAATGGATGCATTGTGTGGGCTGAGGGTCTACGGAGGAGCTGGAACAGTAATTTTCTGGCAAGAGTCACGTAGCTGTGTGCAAACACAGTAACGCATACAGCCAACACTATTAAGAAGTGACACTGACCTGTATTGTCTGTGTTTATACCAGCTCCTGCTGCTGGTGCACGATGGTGCAGGAGTGAGTTACAAAATCAAACATATAATGCGGTCAGGAACTGTAATCTACATTTGAAAGCACGCAGATTTTCTCTATTTCTGCATAAATGTAACATATACTATAATGTGATTTATACTAAATGAAGGTAAGTGCAGATTTTGTGATCTGCACCTGTGGGATTATCGGTTAGTTTGAAGGGGAGATTGAAGTCAGGCACTGTCTGCGGAGAGATGATGTTTTGGAGCGTGGAGGCTCTAGGTCATGTGCATAAGCCAGAAGACAGGCAGAAGAAACCGTTTGAGGTCCAGCGAGAAGCTTCGTGTTCGGTGATGATCCAGTTGTACAAGCAAATTCTACAGGTAAATGTGACCTGTCAGTGAACTGAAGCTCAAAAGTAAGTCGATCATACTGCAGGACATCAGCACTCGGAGCTACGGAGAGACCTGCAACAAGCACTTGATGCAAGGAATCCTTACAACAGTCCTTCTTACAGATACAAATACAGTTCGTCAGACTTTTGTCCAAAGCAACTTACATGTAGCAGACACTAGGGACAACACTGGGGTTTAGTGTCTTGCCCAGGGACGCTGCAACATGTAGCCGGGAGGAACGGGAATCGAACCACTTACCCTGTGGTTTGTAGATGACACCTTCTGAATTTTCCTTTAAGTAGGAATGAGCTAAAATGCTCATAGTTGATGTGCAGGGCTCAAAAACTGGGAACATTTAGTTGCTTCACTGGAGTTATTGAATGGTCAGGCTTACTCACACAAAAATAATAAGGATTATTATATAACTACCCACAAAAAATAGTCATTTTTTTAAGTAGTTTTTGGAATATCGTGGGATTCAGAATCATGTTGCATATGATGTGATATTAATGCAGAAATAGAGAAAATTCTAAGGGTTCACAAACATTCACATGCCCCTGTACGTTTGTTTGGTGAAGGTACGACAAGACTACAAGATTGTAAAAGATTAAAGTCTTTATAGAAAGTCAAAGACGAAAGTGGCCTTGGAATATTCTCCCTCCTGACTGGGAGTCCACTGCAGCTCTCTGGGTCCATCTGTCACCTCAGCAAAACCCAAACCAGAACCACTTTATGAAAATGTTTTTTGGCTCGGGGTGCTCAGGCTGCAGATGCAAACTGTCTTCTCTGAATTATTATGAACCAAGCCGCTTACAGAGACATTCTTCTACATTAATTTTCTTTCTGCTGTGGCACGCTTTGCCTCCAGCCTTTGATGCTGTTCGCTTTCAAAGTAAAACAAGACATGAATTTAACATCGCCACTGTTTATCTCGGCTGAGGCCCGTGCGTCTTTCAAATGCAGAAAATTTTCTGCGGCCATGTTGCTTAAAACAATTTAACAGTTCAAAGTTGTTTTAATGTGTCTGTGTGTGGCTCGTCTCAAAGAACTTGCCAGCACTTTTCAAAGACTAACAGTAGAATGAACATCAAACACTCAGTGTTGCTCTATTTTGGAGGTTCCACAGCACTTGAAAGCAACTGTTTAACATCCATTTTTTATCAGCCATCTTTGAAGAAGTTGTGGAGATCTCGGCGTACAGCAGGAGTCCGTTGGTGTTTGGTTTGGTTGTGTTGCCTGTGATCCGTCTCGCTGCCTCGGGTCACTCTGAGCTTTGTTTGTTCATTCCTGCTTTTATTTCTCTTTCTGCCCATTCATCAGTTTGTGCTGCACTAAGCAGTGAGCCAATGCCAAGGGGAGCAAAGTGATTCACCTCTGAGACAAACGGTGAAACAAAAAGAAGAGGTTTCCCCTCAGCCCAAACAGACCAACACATCCTTTAATCTTTGCAAAATGTCGAGTAAAATATTAAAAGCTGTGTTGCGGTTGCATTTACATATTAATAAGTCATTGCTGTGTTAATTGGAAGACATGATTGTAGGTGGTGGAAAAATGTGCTACGAGCAGCTATCGTGCCATGATACAACATCAACAGAATCACAGCATGTCTGTTATATAACTGTGTAAAGAAGCTTCAGAAACAGCTGAGTAAGAAGGTTGCTTTTTTCCCTGAGCATGGACTTACAGGCTGTGTAACAGTACCTGTAAAAAAGATGACATGGAGTCTTTCGTGTATCCCAAAGGAGGAACATTTTTTGAGCTTGCTTAGTTTAAACTCCGAATCAGGTTGATGGTTGTAACTGGTTGCATTTCAGTATTTTAAATATAGTAATTGACTGTCCTATGTGGTTTTAAAAACTGCCATTACTCAAAAAATACATTTTTTGTTTCGCTGCAGTTTATCAAATGCTGAACTCTCATAGGTTTAGAGCTCCACACCACAGAGCTCCGACTACTCAGACTGCAACATGGAATAAAATGAAAAAAAAAGATTTGGACAATATATATTTGTACAGACTATAGATTATGAAGAACAAAGTCTAAGGAAGACTCTCCTCATGACTCCATCGGTTGTTTGCAGCAGCAGTAGAAAACAACCATTGCTTAAACAGTGTCTGCCAAATGATTAAATGTAAATGTAAATGTAAATGTAAATGTACAACTGTCTGTTGCTGTGATTGTATGTCTGGTCTCCTGTGGAAAGTTTTTTGTTACATCTGGCCCTTAGGGGGCATGTCCATAAGGATGCAAGATATGTCACTACAAATGTTCTATGTCCTGACATACGTGACTCCATGTTGCTACAAATGAAGCTGTGATTTCAAGTTTGTCCACCAGATTTTTCTAGACATGTTTGTTTAGCATAAACCCAACCCACATGACTTTGTGTAGAAGCCCAACTGTGATGCACAGTTGGGTGAATTTGATATTGGAAGGAATGCAAAGGGGTGCAAATGTAACTGATCTGTGGAGAAGAACACATTATTCTTGATAGGGTAGAGCCAAACAACAGGAACCGAAAGAGGACAAAAGTCAGACAAACAGAAGGGTTGGAGAGGAAGTTAAATCTGTTTTCAAGACAGTGGGATTTTCCCTATGTCTCTATAATAGTTGACTTTGTGACCACCTGGTGGTTTTATTGTTAGCATGGACACTGACCGTTACAGTAATACATAGGACAACAAAGACCAAAGGACAAATATAATGGCATGGTGTATGCCCTGCATGATTTCCAATGTTGCTGCCAATAGTTTCTTGTCAAATTGTGCTTTGATGCAGAAAAGCCAAAGTAAATTCAGATTGTGTTTGTGGGTCTCAAAGAAAAAAACTATACACTGTTTTTAAATTAACATTTTAATAATGCTTCTCAATAATCCACTGACCTTTTCTGCATCAAAATTCAAGTTGATTAAGGTTCTGTAGATTGTTGAAATGACGTCTGCGTAAAATACAACGCTATAATTAAACTGTCTTCGCTGCTTCCCACGGATGATGAGACAGCTGAATAGAACGTAGTTACTTTCTGAATAACTAGAGGTGCCTGACTGACAGGAGGTGACTGAGGCTGCAGGTACAAATCCACCTGAACGTTTTCTTTGTCGGTCACCCGTCCATCAAAGCGGTGCCATGTTCAACCGAAGGCCCTGGCGTCTGCTGACACTGTCAGGCGGCACTGAGGGCAGCGCCGGTCACAGCTACTGTTATGCTGAGTGACTGCTGGAAACACTTTCTAGGAGCAACACTCTTCATTTAAAAAGTTGAAATATATTTAACCTCTGGTGCTCTGCGCCCAGAGCGCTCAAAATATGCGAAGGCACCAGGAGCTGCGAGTGATTTCTTTAGAAATGATATTAAAGAGAAGTCTCAGCTTTTCCCAGCAGACACACGATCCAAAGCAGCGCTGCAGCCACAGAGTCACGACTGTCATCGTATCAAAGGAAACCTTTATCTCACCCTGCTCCAGAAAGCTCCGTCGCAGCCGCTTTATTCTCCCACCAATAAATGTTCAAGAATCAGACGCTAAGGCACAATTCACACCGAATGCGCTGTGATTCGTGTCTGCTTGGTCGCAACACATCAAACAGCTGCTTTTGTCAATCTGAATAAACAGGGAACAAAAACACAGCCGCTGCGCCTGATCCAGTCACGGCCAGTTACGGTCACAACGCGCGAGACGTTTGAACGCGGCTTTAAGGCGTCGGCGAGAGGAGCCGGGAGCTGAAGTGGGGAGCAAACAGCAGGGGCCGCAGGCTGAGAGCGCTTCAACCAAGGCAAATGGAACCAGTGATGTCATGATTTTTTCTCTCTATTTTAATAAAATACTATTTAGTTTTAAGAAAGGAAATAGAGCGGGTGTTTCTTCTTTTCGAAATAACACAAGAGCAAGAGAAACTAAAAGAGAGATTGTAAGGAACGGGTTAAGCCTGCTGGCTCACGAGTGTCTTATCTAATCCCACGTTTCTTGCAGGGCAGCCACAGTATGGGAGCCGCTTAAAGTGGGTCAATTAAATAGAAGAAGAAGAAGAAGAAGAAGAAGAAACTAATTTTACTGCTCTGAGTGCCGCACTAAGGGCTGGATGCCACACTGTGACACTCTTATGGCACCAACTGAATTACTTTGAACAACGGTAAAGTTTGAGCGTGAAGCCACGCAGAGGATGGAACAAATCCGACGGATCGGATGCTACAGATCTGCGCCTGGTGGGATGGCGGAGTAAGACGGCAGCAGGCAGCAGGCCCCCACGCTCCCGAACAGCCCCCTCCATCTCCTGGATGTACCTGACTAGCATTAAATCGCCTGATTAATAGAAAGGACAGAGAAAAAGACATTACAATTATTGATATTGTTAAACTTATTATAAAGTTACATTTGCATTTAAAAGAAATATTGAGTATGTGACTTTGCTGTTGTAGAAATAAATTAATGAATTTTCACTTAGTTGAAGACTAATATACCCAACAAACAGATATTGATGTTGGTCAACTCAAACAGACCCTCAGTAATTTCTGCTTTGTAAAAGTAAAAACTGCTTTTCAGAAAATTATTAACCAAATGGAAAAAAAATAAAACATTTGTAGTATGATGTACCTATTACAGGTGTTTTAGGTACACGTACTGTATGGATGAACCTCAAAATTATGTACACGATATGATATTATTCAATTAATACAATTTAACTTGTACTGAGTTTTTTTTTATTATGCATAATAAAAGCACAACTAACAAAGGCTGACAAAAAAGCAATACTTAGCTACGCTTGTTTAAAATGTGATTTTTGAAAAGTTGCTAAACATGATAATCTAAATGTACATCTGTATTTGTCACAGCCATAACCATGGTAACTAACAATAATGAGGCTCAACAAGTCATCACATAACTACTGAGTGTTTTAATGTGTAAAGCTATAGGTTTTTGGCACTTGTTTAATCATGTAGCACTTAGGTAGTTGTGACAAAATGATAAAATCACGAATGTCTCTGTACGCTCATGACGACATGTATAACACTGGAAGCTTGTTGCTGGTCAGTTCAGATCCGTATGTTCACTGAGACCAACATTATATATGTAAAATAGCACGAATCACTTTGTTAAATCGACCTTTGCGTGACCTCGACAGCTGCTCTGAGCTGATGTACAGCTGCTCTACATCATCCGGCAGTAAATTATGTTGTTTGCAACACAAATAACTTGTCTCTTCTTTTCATGGTAGATCATTCTCTCTGGCAATTCCCCCATAATCCTCTTTGTTTGCATCCAATTGGGTCAAGGCGCCTCATGATGCCGTCATGTATGATTGCATCTCCATCACGGTCACCTTGCACTTAAATGAAAAGAGGCTCCGGTGTTTGTGTCCTAAGTCTCAAACAATCTGTTTTTGTGTTTTCCTCCAAAGGAATGTTGAGAGAAAGCTGATGAGAATAATCTACATGCCAGAGAGAAAACGAGACAGTAAAAGAGAGAAAAGGCGGCGCGGCAAAACTTTAAGACGGGAGGCGATGATGCAAGGCCAAGGCAAGATGCATAATACCCCCAGCTAAAGATCCAGCAAGTGGGATGCAAACCCTCCGTGAGTTCAGGTGGGGAGATTTTGTGGAGGGGGTGTCAGGGTGTCACTCCGCTCGGAGGCCTTTGACGTTCTTGTCACTTCTCTTCCTGCAGGAATATCTCAGAGGGAAGAAGCAGTGATCAAGGAAGGAGGCTTAACATGCAGATGTGATGCCTCCGCACTGCAAAAAGTGCAGTGTGGAGAAATGAAAACATACGTACATTATTTCCAGTCAACAGCTAAAGTGGTTTCTTTGTATGTGGTCACTCTGAGCAAAAGATGATTACGGACACTATTAATTGTCCGTATTTTATTTTCCTTTTCTAAGAAAATTTCATGCCACTTTTTTGCCTTTGCTCAGTTCTTATGAGCCCATAAATATGGTTTATTGGTTGATCTTTTACCTGGTGTTTGTCTGACAATAAGGTGTCATCTGGACACCATCATACGCAGAACAGAAGGATGAATTTTAAAGACAAAGAATTCTGTTGGTGATGTGAACAAATGGCCTTCAAAACAATTGACTTTCAAGTAGGAGACAGCAGTTCACTTTTGACTTTAAATGGACAGTAAATGTTTCAGCATCGTTATTTAAAATATACAAAATCACAGTCTTTCCCTATTCTGGAAAATCAACTGAAAGATGTAGATTTTGTGCATAATACTAAAAATATTGAACTGTTGTGTGGTGCTACTTAAAGGCTGCATACTAAAGCATAGTAATGGGCTCATTAAATGGCACAATAGATTATTTGATTCCTCCCCAAATCTACCAACTGGCTGAGTGTGAAACTCGTAACATGTTTTCATAGTAAATATTACCGGCCTCTAACTTTAGTCAGTAATTAAACACACACATATTGAGCCTAAACAAGGTAGCAGCACATAATGTGACATGGCAATGACCTCCTGAGTCTACAAGCAGGTGAAGCTGGTACCTACGAGCTCACGGTGCTGATAACAGCACTGTATGACATCATTACACCTGAAGCATGTGATCAGCTGACACTCAACAGTAATAGACACTGAGCATTTCCCACGGCGCCGCGCCATCATGTTACTGTGACAGTAAAACAACATTCACTGTCAACTTTGTGTTTGGATGTGCATCATTTCATAACAAAACCTATAAATCACCCACATGTACTTGTTAGTGATATTAGCACGTCAATTTGTGTATGAGCAGAGATGTTTGTCCACCTTTCAGTAATATGGTTCTGGGTCCAATAATAAAGGACAGTCATGTTTATAGCGGAAGAGTATAGAAAAGGAGATTTTCCAAGTCCACTGTTCTGTCTGCTTTGCCCTGCTCCGAAATTATAACCCAGCCCTGCTGTACCTGGCCTCCTGTTCCTCTTCTTCTCCTCAGCACACAATGAACACATAAAAAACACGGATGAGCTTCCCTTTTTATCTCCTGACACTTCAAAGGGAATCCATGCAAAATTTAACATGCCTACTTTACCACCAGCACGACTCTCAGATCCGTGCTCTGTGCATCAGAGTGAAGGCACCTCGCTGGGGAGAGGTGGGCGGTGGGTGGAGGTGAGACGGGGGTGACAGGTGGCTCCTCTGTGCAGTCAGAACCAACAGAAACTCCTCGCTGCGTGCTTCCTGCAGCCAGGTACGAGCTCTGAATGGGTGCTCACGCTCACACAGCAGGTCGGTCATCTTTAGCAGAAGCTGTCGCACAACCGTTGCGGTAACAGTTCTGCAGGTGCAGCTCAGCAGTGAATGTCGCGTATTGTCACTGCTCTCTTCTCTACATTAACAGGAAGTTTCTCCTCACACCTATGATTGGGGTTTGCTGACTCTTTTGAGGACTCGACTGTTGTAACGAACTGAAATGCATCAGAAATCTTTACTGGAGCAAAAATAAAAAGCTTTAAGGAGTATTGTCAGCAATAATGTTTGTGGGTTGTACTGTATTAGTATGTTTGACATTTGCAATAAACAAACTAATTTAATGTGTTGATGATTAGAAGGAACCTGCAGATCAATTGTTATACACCAATCAGCCATAACATTATGACCATATTTGCAATTTATTGTAATCCAATATAGCAAAATTGATGAGGGGGGGAACATTAGAGCTTCAACTTTCTGACAGTTTCAATTTAAAAGTTGATAAATTATAACCTTGTAAAAGTAGAATTCATAGCACAGCTGCTGTATTGGATTAGATTAAAGTCCCCAGAACAAGTTCAGTAAACAAATTCAGATCTGGAGTCACATACTATCTGGGACATGTTCTCAAGTCTGTTTAAAGTCCTGCTCAGCTGATTATGATTTCTGCATTCTGGGTAACGTCTAGAGATATTCAGAATTGCAGCACATACCTGAAACAGCTGTCAGGTCCAATCCAATCTCTAATGATGTCTATCTGTAGACTAAAGAAAACTATGAGTCTATTAAGCGACTACTCTGTGTTTCTATCAGTCAGCCTGTTGAGGACTGGTTTAAATTTTAACTATCAGACAGATTCCAATTTGTTCAAAAGTTAGTTATGGAGTTACACAAGGGTTTGTGTTAGGACCAATACTATGTCCTATCTATATATGTCTCCCCTTGGCAACATTAACACAAAACACTATCTCTATGCTGATGACACTCAGTTATATTTATCTATGAAACCAGATGTAACAAATCAATTAATCAACCTGCCCAATGTTCAATCATGTCTAAAAGACAAAAGGGACTGGATGAAGTATAACATCCTTCTTCTAAACTCCTATAAAACTGAAGTTTACGTTAAATGTGAAATATAATTTAAAACCCGAACTATAAATTTCCATCGTACCTCCAGTACCAGATCATCAAAGTACCAGATCATCCTACTAGACCACTTCGGTCCAAAAATGCAGGCCTACTTGTGGTTCCCAGAATTTCCAAAAGTAGAATGGGAGGCAGAGCCTTTAGCTATCAAGCTCCTCTCCTGTGGAACCAGCTCCCAGTCCAGATTCGGGAAGTAGACACCTTATAGTTAGTTCTAGTCCTGCTGCTATAGGCTCAGACTGCTGGGGGACTAACCCCCGATGGACTAAGACACTTTCCTCCTCTCACGCCACATTTATATGTCACTGTAGGACATTGACTCTGTGTCTTCTTGGTCCTGTAGTTGTCTGTTTCCCTCTCTGTCTCCCTCTCTCTGTCCCTGTCTTCAGGTGTCCCCGGCTTTGGAGCTGTGTGTCTTCCAGTGCGCAGCTACTGGTCCTACCAATCCTGCCCAATGTTTTGTTGTTTCTTTTGTTGCCTGTTCTTTTCTCTCTCCAATTTCCACTCAGCCCAACCGGTCAAGGCAGATGTCCGCCCACCCTGAGCCTGGTTCTGCTGGAGGTTTCTTCCGTTAAAGGGAGTTTTTCCTCTGCACTTTTGCCTATAGCTGCTCAAGGGGGATTTGTTGGGTTTTCTTTAAATGTTTGTATAGTCTTGACTTCATTATGTAAAGTGCCTTGAGATGACCTTGTTGTAAATTGGCGCTATATGAATAAAGTTGAATTGAAGGTCATCACATGTCTGATTATACATTAGGAGGTGTCGGTTAATTTATTACATTTCCTCTAAAAAATAAGAAACATCAATGAACCATTAACAAGTGGAATTACAGAAAATTGACCCACCTTTTGTCAGATATCAACATGTGAGGACAAAGTGGACAGATGTTAAACTGTAGATCGTGGCAAATCATTCAGTCCATTAATAGCCACTGTTGAGAGAAAAAAAAATAAAGGTAATAAATTAAGTAAACAGATGTTTGTACAGAAGTTCAACAGCTTTTGTTATGTTGTGCAGGGGGATGCGTTCAAGTTTTCACATTCTGACAAAGAAGTGATTCAAATGTCAAAAGAATTTATTACTATGTTTTTTAAAATAGCGGCCCTCATCGACTTCTGTACTGTGCAATTACAATCTCAAGTCTCACATCTTGATTAATGTCTCAAATTTGTTAGACAAGGACAAAAACAATTAAACAAAAACATGTTTTCTTTAGCAGAAAAATTAAATGTTTGGTAATGAAAACTGTGTCTCCATGCTCTGTGTCCACTCTGCTGCTAAACCCTGGGAAAAACGGATGGGTTCACTTCAGGTGGTCTGGCAGGTGACCAGGTCTGGTGGCGTAAACCCCACATCATAAAAAAAAGTTGGACACACAACAGCTTAATAACGAATGTGTCAGGTGTAAATTCAGTTTATTCATATGGTTCATAATTCTTGAAAAACTAAGACTCATAAAAAAAGTAAATTAAAAAAGCTCAAAATTGACTGAGCTTCCTGAACAAGAGCCTGTTGACGAGTAAATCTCTCCCCTGCAGCTTCACATATTCATCACCTCAGATGTGTCTCTGCTGAAAACCACGAGTAAAGATAATAAATTCAATAAAAACAAAAATGTCGAGCTGCTCTGCACATCAGACTTGTTGTTTTCTCTTCATTTGAAGTTGAATTTCATCCCTCTGCTTGTTTACTTTATTACCTTGTTGCAAGTTTTTGAACAGCACTCTGAGCGATGGCTTGTCAATTATGCATATTGCATATTAATACTTAATTTTATTTGATTTGCCTTTCCTTTGCTGTTAATCCATGCACAAACAAGCCATGGATCCTTCAGTGCGGAAGAAGAGCTCTGGTTCCACCGTCTATAGGAGACTGAAATCGCCCCAAAACCACTAAATCTGAGTAATTAACTCCTTCCTTCACGCTTGGCAGAGAGGCATTTTTATTTTAATGATTTGATTCACTGATCCTTTAAATTTAGCCCCGCAGGAAGAGATGCAAATAAAACTCTGTCTTCACTTATTGTGTTTGTGGCCTTTTATGCAGCATATTGAATCAGGCAATAAAAGCCTCATTGAATTTATGAAACACAAAAAGCCAAACAAACCTTGAGGCCGATTCGGTCACTTCACTGATGTTTTACCGACGAGCGTGTCCGGATGACTTCCTGTCGTCGGACCAGTGTGCTCATCAAACCGGTGGGTTCTCTGCGTTGATTTAAAATCGATTAATCAACGCGGCACGGGAAAAAGAAAAGGCAGATCGCACCTGGAAATAGTCATGGCGATCTGCCGATCTATATCCTGCTGAAGCGCGTTGCTGTAGCGACAGATAAGATGGACGCTTTGCTCTGTCTCGGCGTTGATGGAGGCCGCGTGGAGGCCGCATTGATGGAGGCCGCGATCGTCCTCTGTCAGATATGGATGAATGTGCATGTGCAATATTCCATGAGACAGGCAAGCGTGAATCAGGAAGTGATACTGAGTTAGAGCTGATATAAAAGAAATGTTCTTCACTGAAAATAAGTCTCATGTTCTGCACTTTAATTTGAAAACTTCACTCAGATTTTCCCATTGTGGACACTCTGTGGACGGATAAAAAAAA
The DNA here is from genome assembly GCA_033026295.1 of Channa striata. Classification (NCBI taxonomy): domain Eukaryota; kingdom Metazoa; phylum Chordata; class Actinopteri; order Anabantiformes; family Channidae; genus Channa; species Channa striata. Next base: position 5,175,832 of record CM065173.1, on the reverse strand, counting down.
ACTTGTAAATCAGTATTTAATTGATTATTTTCTCAGTTTTCTGGATTGAAACTCTTTCTTCTCTCCTTCCTTGATTGTTATGTTTAACACATGGCTGCTTTTAATTCTATTAAAGAGTTTTTAATTTGTTCTTTTTCTGTCCTTCCTCCATGCTGCTCTTTTTGTACTTGTCTACACTTCTTTCTTTTTCATCTTTCTCTCTAGTGCCTCCTTTCCTTACACTTCTTTTTGTCAGTTTCCCTGACTTTTTCCTTCCTGTTTTTGATTTTTTTTCTTCTCTTCTTTGTGTTTATTTACATTTTTTCCATGCTCGTTAACCACATCACCTATGTGTCCTTGTTTGTGTCCTTCAATCACTTCCTAGTTCCTTCTTTCTCTGTTTTCTATTTTCCTGTCTTTCTTTCCCTCATTTCTTCTATCCATGTTTACTTTCTTTTTCTTTCCCAATTTTGTTTCCTTTTACATTTACGTTTACATTTTGTCATTTGGCAGACGCTTTTATCCACAGCGACTTACAAGTGAGGTACAAAGTAAGCACAAATAGTCTCTCCACTTTAATACCCTAATAATTTGCTTTCACTTAAACTAATGGAAAACACCATACTTTGGTTGTGTGACATGTTTTCTACTGAATGATGTTAGAGTAAGTCACAATACTGGGTTACAGATTTCCCATGGATGCATGTGTGTGCGTTTCTGCTGGGGGGTGGAGGGGGGTGCAGCACTATCCTACTTTACCTCCACTAATTGCAATTACCAGCGGTGGCCCGGGCTATTATCATTTTGACAGTTTACAGAAGTTTCTTTATTAAAGAGCTGAAAGCGTCTAACTGGGTTAGGCGTCTTGAGCTTTTGCTTTGGCGCTCCTGACAGACTCAGTCTTCCTGCTTCTTAATTGCTTGCACCTCAGCAGGTCGGAGGTGAGGCACTCACGTTCCCCCCCGCCGCCGTCCCACCGAGGACTAATCTGGCACCGGTTAATGAAGCTCAAAAAACAAATCTGACAAAATTAACTCCTGTCACAGGAGGACAAGGGAGTATTGAAGCAAAGACACGCTGTCAAGGTTTTAAAACCAGGCTAAATTGTTGCCACCACCAAATATTCATGAATAATTTATTGCAGCAGTTCCCTGATATTTAAACACTTTTGAATTCAAACCTTTAATTTTAATGAAAAGATCAAGACCGTGTGGGGCAAACACCAAACACAGTGGACGGTTTGCAGTTGACTGACAAAGATGCAGCCTTAAGTTTGTGGACAGGTGTTTGGTTGTTTTGAAGTCTAACTGATGAAGGCGTCTCACTTTGCTTTCATACGATCTGTCAGGTGCCGCGTCTTTCGCAGTGACAGTGTCCAGTCACGTTCCTGCAGGAGAGGACACTCTCCAACTCGCCGCGCATTCACGCCAGCCTCTCTGTGTGTTTGTGTGTGTGCTTGTGCACGTCCTCAGGGGTCAGGAGTGGTTTATGGAATAATCTGTAAGACATAAATTAATTGTCAGAGCTGTCAGCGGCTGGAGCAGCGGCTCTCAAGAAAGAAAAAAAAAAAGATTTGAAAGATGATTTGAATATTTCTCTCTCCTTTCCCTGGTGTCACATTTGATTTGACAGGCCCTAATGGCTGCCAACATTGGAAATTCACCAGCACTGGAATTAATGTTAGAATGGAAATCTCTTCTGCTACTTTGCTTTTTTCTCTATCCTATAAAAGGGATCAAGAACTTTTGCCTTGTTAATACTTTCTTTTGTGCCTTTGATATTTTGTCAAGCCTCAGAACCAGATGCTGTGAATTTATACAACTAAGAGAAGAAAAGGAAAGAAAAATGTGGATGCCGAGTGTGTGTGTGTGTATTTCATATTCATAATCTCCACCTGTGGAGAAGCAGCCTCTCCCTCACCTCACCTCCATTTTTAACCTCGTACAGTTTCTCATAATTAATGCAACGGCTCTGTAGAGCCACAGGTAGCAGCCTGGAGCCACACACACGCACACACACGCACACACACTTTTTTAACTGTGCTGCCCATAACAATAGAACTGGCACCCACTGATACAAATTGTGGGTATTTGCATTTTAGGTGATTAGATTTAGTTTAGTTTCTTTGCACTCCAACTAACTAAAATGTACCGACAACCTTAGAGAGAGATACACAAAAGTAAATGGGTTTGGGATCAGGTTGCTCCGTCAGTTTAAGGTGGTGCTGGCACCTCCTGTGAAGTGCATAATGAGCCACCTACATGCTAGAAATGTCACTTCACCAGGACTGCTCCGAGTGTCCTCAACAAATGCACAGTCGAGTGGGAGAATAAATGTACAAAACCCGTCACTTGTTCATTTCCGGAGTCATACTGAAGTAACAACGCGGCTGCGACGTGGTTACACTCGCTGCAGATCAAACGGGTTTGATCACTGGTTGACACAGAACTCTTCGGATTTGGGATGAATGGATTTCCATTTTGTGCCGAGGAGAAACAGAGGGAGAAGCGATGGATGGAGAGAGCAGTTTCAGAGCAGTAATCCGGTTTGGAAGTCATGGCTGGTCCATACACTCCCAGTAAATTTCCTGCTGTAAATGGGGGCTAATGGGGGAAAGGTCTGTGTAATTCTCTCTCCATTAGCCGCTTCGCCTGGCCTAATTGCCCAGCCGAGCCTGAACAATTTTGTTAGACGTTGCCCGGGTAATTATGGCTGCTTTGGCTAAAAATAACAGCCGCCCAGAATTCAGAGTCAGGCAGTGGTTTTCTTTTCTCTCTTGTCGTCAAACCCAACCATCTCCCCTCTACACCCACCAGCAGCTCCGCACCGCTGGGATGGACTGAGCTGTAAATAAAGTAAATATGGAGGCCACCCTGAGATGGAGGCAATCAGCTGGGCCCAGGGAATTGAACTAGCGGCGGTTAGTTCCTCCACAGACACGTCTGTGCGTCTGGTGATGAGCTGAAGGACTCTGACAGGGGGCGAAACTCGGGCGGATAATCAGGCGCTACGACTGTCAAATTAAAATTATTAAAAGTTGCTTGTGTCGGTTTCTGAATCAAAGGTCAAGAGTGACATAAAAACACATGATTATCACAAATACATCAGAATCTAAGTCCACGCAAGCTACACAGCACAAGAACGGCTTTTCCACTAATAATACTTTCAAAATTCAAAAGACAAAGAAATGCAAGTGTGAGTAAACCCCTAACGGACAAGTTCACGTTTTTCACGGGACTGCTTAAAGTACTAAAACTCTTGACATGAGATAAAATCCATTGTTCTGTTTAAAAAATGTGTTTGACTGTGCATCTAAAGAGTCAAAGGCCTGGGAGTCTAATAAATCGAGCAGATCCCTCACAAAATAAACCTTTATTTCCATACACCTACACAGTTTCACTGCAGTAGGGGAAATTAAAGAAGAGGGAATTTTGTACTGCTGGATCCACTTAACGTGGCTAATTCGGAAGCTTGAATTCTTAGTGTTCAGATTTGAGTCAGTGTCATTACTTACAGAGGAAGCACTTCCTGCAGGCATCTTATAAAAGCCTGTCTAAACCGAAGGAATCAAAAATTAGTTGTGTGGATGTTTGTTTTGTGGACTGTTATTTAAAATCCAAAACCATACACACACAAAAACACACACACACACACACACACACACACACACACAATTCCTCTTGAATTGTCTCCACGGTTTTGCTTGTCTTTTTTTGCCATTAGCTTTTTGTCGGACTCTGGCTCTTCTGGACATTTGATATGTTTGTCATGAGATGTGATGTTAAATTGTTTTAACTGCGTGTATTTGAAGGACTCACATCAGTAGAGGGACTAAACATTTATATGTGAATCTAACTTTCATTGTCATGATCGGGATCTGTAAATTTACTGGCAGCACAGTGTTGCCACCTTTAACCGGATGGTGGCACTGGAAGAAATGTCAGTGGTCATGTAGCTGTTTCAAGATTGTCTGAAGCAGTCTCAACACACCAGTACTGTGGATTCATACTTTATTCTGCAACAGAGTAGTATGGGGGGGTCAGTGCACACACAGACAGACTCTCTCCTCCGTTTCCTACAGCAAACCAGACAGCCGCATGCTAATGAGGCCCGATCACGGTCAGAATAAACTTGACAAAACTCGCTTTTTGTGCGGTAACTTAAAGTATTCACAACCTCAAGCATGTCGGAATTATATGCATAACCAATTTATACACGCTTCCAACAAAAACATGCAACTTTTAATGGAATTAATATGCACAAAGGATTGAAGAGCGTCAAGACGCACCTTACCACTCACGGTGTCACGCAGCATGTCCCAAGAATTAGCTGGACGCTGCATGTGCGTCTGTTATGCGTCACACTATTTAGGGTCCCCCTTACTACAATAATAGGTAGGAACTATATATATATATATATATATATATATATATATATATATAAGAAAATACATACTTCAATTTAAAATTACAGTAACTGAAATATTAAAGTTTTGAGAATCTTCATAATAAATAAAAAAAACTGAGGACTTGGCCCAGCTACAGTCAGTTATTTGTATCTGTGCAGATGCTGAACATCTTGAAATGGAGCAGGAGGCGTCAAGGGCAAGCTTCTCTTGATCAAATTCGTGGATGCACAGATGAACTTCAGTCCGAAGACGAGCAAATGTCGCTTTGCACTGGATGATTTGCAGCTACACACGCCGCAGGTCAGTCTGGCGTTGGTTTGGAAGCCCGCCCGTCCCCGCCGCAGCATTATGCATTTTAAATACAGTGGCAGCATGGCCTCTGCTGATGGGATGCTTAAGGGAGCCGTGACAGAAAAGTTTCCGAGAGCATCTTTCTTTCGACTGTCACCGTGAGGGAACAGTTCTTTTAAATGAAGATTTGTGTTCTAATCTTCGCTCCCTCCGTCCCAGACAGATTTACCTCCCGCTTCATCAGCCCCGGCCTCTGTATTTATTCCAGCAGCCCTTTCTGCTGGCCTGGCACTTGTGTTTATGTAGTGTTGTGATTGTTGATTTATATTTTGACAGCGTGCATCTGCGTATTTTGCTGATGTGTGTTTTTTATTTGTGTGTAAGTGCACACTGCTGCTTGTATGTGTGTATTTTCTCTGCGCCTGTGTGTGTGTGTGTGTGTGTGTGAGTGTGTTGCTAACAGAAGCTATTGACTTGTTGTAAAGCCACGGTCCTTGAGAGTATTTATGAGCGAGAAGCGGAGCAGCTCGGTGGCATTTTCCTGTCGCTGAAGCAGAACGACTCTGTCAGCCTCTGCTGAGCAAAGAGACACATTTCCCAGAGTTCACAGCATATCCCCGTCTCTCTCATCTCTCTATCCATCCACAACTATCTGACAAATCCATATGGAAGTGTATTGATGACAAAAGCATGGAACAAGCACAGTGTACCGGCTCTGACAGTATCAAAGTTGGTGTAACGTGAACTCCAATTTGTTTCATCTGTGAAAACCAAATCAAATTATAAGAATCACATTCGGCCAAATCAAATATACTTGTATTATAGTCATGCACCTTATCACCTTTTATCAGCAGGGAGGGAAAATCCTGCAGAATCAAAATAAAGTGAGATCAGAATAAGTTAATCCAAAACACTCCCATGTTGATCTTAGCCATTGTCAATTCCTGTTATGGTCTAGATCCACATGGGACTTGTCTTTTTTTAAGTACTTAACAAAGTGCAGCAGAGCGTTGAAGCAGAGTGTAGCAGAGCAGGACTAGATCGAAGAGAGTGTAACTTTATAGTAAGTTTTCAAGCCACTTCATACTGCAGACTGGCATTATGTTATAGCTTTGACACAACAAAATATTCTTTCTTCAGGAATTCTCTAAGTGGGATCAGCCCACTTTGGCTGAAATGGACATAACTTTGATTACGTCACAACATTGCACCAAGGCTGAGTGGTATTTAATTGGAGCAGAAGGTTGCAATCATTGGGTTAAAAGAAGAAGAAGCAGGGAAGTCTGTAAAATCTGTGGGAAGAGAAAAAGGGAAACTGCAGCACAGCAGGTTGGATACAGCTAAATGTATGAATCCCGCAAAACTGCTCCGTCTTTCTGCAGAACATATGGCTTCAACAAATCAACTGGACAAAACAGCAGCGCCAATGTTTACCAAATCTTGAAATATTTTGTCATATTTAGCTGCCGTGCATACTGTTTAGTTTCGACTCTTTCTGTTGTGATGTCACCTTTATTACGTGCCAGCTTGTTAACATTTCTGACGTCGGTGTTGGTTTATGCGTGTGTTTACTTGATTTTGGTCACCAATGAACCTCCGTACCTCCCTCTGTGCAGAGACAAGCTGTGATGCTTCGTGCCTATGACAGATCCAAACATGACCTGCAACAGATGCACAGCTTAATTCCCTCTGCAGACTCTAATGGAGACAAATGGATGAGCCAGCGGACGACAGAAGGTGCTGCAGATCTATATTTATCTATTTTTTTACTTAATTTGTGTCTTTATAGTGTTTGTGTATTCATGTGGATTAGGGGTAGATACCTGCTGCTCTGTCAGGTCTGAACAAGGGAGTTCAGACTTATCCTGAGTTACGCTGGCATCAATCTTCCATGATAGCATGTTGTACTGCTGTAATCTTCTGAAAACGCAGGTTTCTAGAAATGTTTGAAGACACATAATTTAAAAATTAACTACACATAACAAATGTGCACATTCAAACTACCAACGCATCAGATAGCTGTAATAAAAAAAGTGTCACTCATGCATTTGAACCCAGCGAGAATCTTTAGTTTACTCAGTGTTTTTGCACCTCCTTGTTTCAGTTTTGTGGCACATTTCTAATTTCATTCAGTGTCAGTGTTTCCTGCAGCGGGCAACCGACTGACGATCCACTGTACATCGCCTTCACAGCACACACACACACCCACATTAACACTGCTGCAAGTGTGCATCAAACAACTGCAGGCTAATGTGCTGACCGGTGTGTGAATCTCTTTAATCGTGTTGATAGGAGTGGGAAAGCTCCTCACCGCTCAGCACTGACTTGCCAGAATACGGGGGATATTCTTTGTTTGCTGCCCCTCCTCCTGCTTTGAGCAAACTGTCCACAAAATAAAGTTTTGGGGCCATAAACATTTTCACATTTTATGACATAAAAGAAGTAAATTGATCCAGACACTCAGCAGCATGAGGAGTGCTAAAGTTACTCTAACTTTGGAGCAGAAGCAATGAAGAGTTAGGTGACCTACGTTGCAAAAATTATGTGGACACCCAAGATTTTAAAGTTGTAGTTAAATATGCAATTTTAATACACACACACAATTATTATTGCTGCTGGTTTTCTTGTCAGATGTTGAACCTGCTGCAGGGATTTGCTTCATTTATTCATTCATTCATTCAGCTAGATGTTAGCGAGGCCCAGTGGCTGAGTGATGCAGTCCAGCTCAGAGTCAAGTCAAGTGTGTACAAGTCCACCCTTAAAGCCGGGACACATCTGAGGACCATCAAGGACTGTCAAAGACTGGACAGTTCACACATGTAGACTGTTTACAACAACTGTCACAGATTTCTAGTCTCTGACAATCTGGAAGCGGCTAATAATCTAGCAACTGAGTCAACTGGGGGCAACTCACTCAACAACTAATCATTAGTTGCGAAAGCAGCAAAATCATGGACATAAAGGTGAGAATTAAACATGTTTAAAAAATCTGGGACAGGGTGTAAAGACTGAAGAGGAGAACCTTTAGCACACACTGAATGATTGCGGGCGGTGACGGTTCCAGACTGGCACCAGACTGACCAGGACTAACTGAGCCTGAACAGTCGTCATGACCAAATCACATTCATACAGTCGTACAGTCATTAAGAGTGTTGTCTAAAATATCAATGTGCAACTGGCTTTTAATCACATTTTTCACATTAGGCAAGGCATTTATGTAGTCATATTTTAAGGACTAACTTATTGCATGCTACTAATTCTAAGTGCTGCATGTCCATCTGGTTCTGTCTAAATCGCTAATAGTTTCTCCCGCGTTGATTAGTGAGCAGTAAGTGGACGGCTAATTACTTCAGCCCTTTGTAATGACACTGTCTGCACTTTTGCCTTTGAATCCTAAATGAGAATTGGCTCTTGCACACGCAAACAACAATAAAAAGATATTTAACAGTAATTGTCTGACAGCAACAAACAGCAATGACATTTCGGAGCACGGCACCGCCGCCGTCGTTGCTAATTGAGCTCCTTCATACCTGCAGATTTATGGAGAAGCTGAACGGTCGTCCTCTGCTCGGCAAGGACACTGTGCTACTGTCGGGGAGAAGAAAGAAGAAGAGGCAGGGTGCTTTTCAATTGCAAACACACGCAAAATGAAGGTTGTTTCATTTATCTGCTGGTACAGTACCTGAAGGGGGGGAAAAACTGTTCCAGGAAATGAGCCTTAACAATCCAGCACGTTTGCTCGTCTCAATTCGAGTCATTTAAAAGAAAAGACAAACACAAACAGGCTTTTCAGCACAGATAACTACTAAAATACACTCCCCCACTTTCTTCTGCTTTCGAAACTTACAGGTCACAGCTCTGCTCCACTTTTCTTCCTTCATTTTCATTATTTACACTCCAAAAACTCCTCAAGACGCTGTGAAAAAAACCGTGTGACCTCTATTCAGTCATAGTGAGGATGAATCTGTGAACAGCTGTAATTCTGGATAAATGTGATGTAAACATTAGATTAAAGGACTCCGAGACAGCAGTGGGAAGACGGCTCGGATGCAGAAGATAAAATGGAGGCTCTTGAGTTCAGTTAAGATTCAGCCTGTCTGCGTCTGTTCAACAGATGGGTCACATCCAGTGTCATTTAAACAATGTTTAATTGGTTGATTTGCTAAGCTCACTGCAAATTACAGTCAGGGTGTCACCACATGTTTTGAATTGGAGGACTTTACAAAGACTTTGCAGACAGACACAGTGCTGTTAATAGCTGCAGTTCATAAAGACGTTTGGCATCACCTTGATCCTCTAAGCCCAATGTACACAGAGTGACTAAGTCTTGATATTAAGGTATTAACTGAAACTACTGAAATTATCTATACAGACATATAAAAACCCGGCATTTGATAGACTAAGCTTCCAGTTATTAAGTCAACCTGGCAAAAACTTGGCCAAAAAACTTGACTGGCTTAAAGCACAGTCGTGTGCTGAGCACCTGAAAACCAAATTTTTTTTATCAGCTATTCATCTTTAAAACGGATAACAGTGTACAATAACGTACTTAGTCATCATAAATATGTTTTGCACAAAAAAAGTCATTCATTTTGCATTTGTAAACATCATTTGGTTTTAACCTTCCTCCTCATTGTATTACTGTAAGATGTTCAAAACTATTCGTAATCGTAATGTTAGTCTCAACTAGCTCAACGTCTTTTGGAAAGTAGTAATTCTAACTTAGTTTTGTGGGCTTCTCACCTCGGCCTAGAGATTCTTCCTAACCATCAACCTAACTGTAGCTGTCTTAGGGCGACCGTGGTGGAGTAGGTAGAGCAGCCCCCACCAGTCCCAGGTTGTTGGTTTGATTCCAATTTCCTCTGGTCACATGTCAAAGTGTCCTTAAGCACAACACTGAACACTCCTGATGAGGGTTGGCTAGCTTCATAGCAGCTCCTCATGGGTGTGATTGTGAGTGGAAAGCAGTGCCAACCATTAATCTTTGTCTCAAAGTCCATCTTCTCCCAAATTAAGAGCATTCAGCTAATGTCCACTGCTCCACACTAAAGTTGGTAGTCAGTTCATTACTTAGCGAACATTAAGCAGGGCGTAGGGAATGAGTGACACAGACTTGGAGTGTATCTGAAATCTGTGCCATTGGACCCAAAAACAATAAAAATTTCAAAGGACTGAACTGATGAACTTTAAACATCTAGAAGCACTACAGCATTTGACTTAAATTATTGTGTTCCCTTCATGTTGCCAGCAGAAATTAAAACCGGGTTTAAAACCAGCTTGCTCGGTAGCTGGAATGATGTTTTAGCAACACCTTAGGATCAATAGACGATCCAGAAATGCTGGAAATGTGTTGCTATGGCTTGATATTAATGATTAGATGCTGATTCAAATGCAGTTTTGTCTAAGTAAACTATAGACAAATAAAGTTAAAGGTTCCTCCTCATTTGATGACTCAGCCGTGAGTGTTTCCATCAACAAAGTTGTGCAGTTATTGGATTTACATTTAAAGACAAACACAACAAATGAACGTGTGTAAATCAGATAGTGCGGAGACACCTCAGCAGTCGACAGTTAAAAAGAACTTCTTAGGATTCATCCGGGAATCATAATGTTACAGTGAATTACAGAAATGTCCTTTCTCAGGTTTTATCGCCTTCCCACTTCACTGCTGCTGCTGCTACGTCCCCACAGGAACTGTTTGGAAAATTAAACTCTGCTGCTGCTGCTGCCGCTGCTGCTGGGAGCTTCCGAGTGCGGATACTAGAAAGACAAAGTAAAGTTTTGTCTTAATGTCCTGCTCTGTTTGTATGTCGATAGTTTCAAGGAAACCTGCTTGCATAAAAAGATGGAGGACCTTGGCAGGAAGTCATTTATATTAGCCTGAAGTTGTTTATCTCAAGCAAAGATGGACCTCAACATGTTGATGGTTAGGGTTATGAAAAACCATGTGTCAAAGCGATAAGCCACTGCAACATTACAATGAGACCAAATTCCGTAAGAAGCTGCCAGATTCCGGCCAAGATTAAGAGTCAATCGTCCTGTATGCATTCACTGATCTGAGGCTTCTTAGCGTGTTCCTGAAAGTATCTTGCCATTAAAGCTTTTTTAAAATGCTGAGGTAAATGACACTTTTAGTCTTCTAATTATGGACTTAACATAAAAGTGTAGACTTATAGTAACATACATATATTTGGATCAGAAAGTGAAATGTGATATAGATGGCCGCCCACCTTATGTCCACAATTGTTCACCTTTGCACTGATGATATAACCAGAGTTTATTTTAGTTATTTTAGTTAATTTTAGTACAAGTCTTAATAAAAAGTTTAATTCGCTCAACAATGTCAGACTATGAACTTGAGTTCTTGCACAAAACATGGCTGCAGAGTGTTTCTGTTAATGAAAGTCCCCAAACAAAACCTAAAACTGTCTGTTTTGTAAGTGTGAGAAGATCTAAACAAACCTATGAGTCTTCTACATCGTAAAAGATTCAGTGATTAATCAAGAGCTGCCATTTTGTAATAAACATCCATCTTTGTTCAGAGTAAAATGTGTAGTTAGAGCTCCCAACTACAGGACTTCATACTACATGAAGTAACATGTTCAAGGTACAATAGACCCCTGGACCCTTGAAATAACTCTTCTTCTGCACTAGTCCAGTAAAAGTGCAAGACAAAAGCCATTAACCCTTGTGTTGTTGAAATTAATTTTAATACTTAAATCTAGATCATATTCAAAAGTCACGATAGAGACAGCATTCTGCCAAATAACAATGCACTCTGTGCCTGATTTGGCAAACCAAATGTTACTACACCAAGGGAATATTTATGACATAAATGGCAACTTGCTACTATGTGTATCCTAAGTAAACAGATAAAATTATATTTTCATTTTTTGGATGAATTTTTTTCCCAATATGATCTAATGGTCCAAAGAGAGCAGGGTTATAAATGTAACCAACACAGGGGCATTTGATGTGGTGGGAAACAAGCATCAGAGTGATGAAGGTGTTGGACATTTCCACTATTGTCCCAGTTCCCCGCCCAAAACATTCAATCAACATGAGCAGCCTCTGTCCAGTGGTGCGGATTTCACTACATTGTAAAGCTGGGGCATGTTGTGGGCTCCCAGTTTTCACCTGTAACTGGATATTCGATTGGGAACAGGCAGTCTGAGCTCTGGCAGCAGGGAGGATTCCAACCCTTTCCAAACCGGACCTTCTCAGGACGGAACCTGAGAAGGTGTACATACATATGATCACACATATTTCATGGGCCGTATTTGTATTTTAAAATAGTAGTTAGCAAAACCACCACTGGTTTTGGAATGAGATGGTCCTGAATAAATGGACTCCAACCCTGCAGGGACTGAAGAGGGGCATGCCGACAGCTTCAAGTTCATGGGCCTGCGCGAGTGTAAATCCGATGATTAATATTTAAAACTTTTTTTTACTTCCGTTGCTCGGGTGCATTTTACTGCCAACTCTTATTAACAGTTTCTTGAGTAAGCTCAAATTTATTTTGTATTTATTTGGAGTATTTTTTTCCACTGTGATTTTGCCAGTTTAACTTTAAACACTTTGATTTCATCTTTCACAGTCGACTGAAGTAAATAAAACTCTCTGTAAACTGCCAAGCAGGATTTGATTGATTTTTGGAGGCTGAATCCTCTTAATGCTGAAAACATTTTGCATCATTAATATCTTCAAACTGAAGCTACATGAGACAAAAAAATCTCCACAGAAACAGGCATGTTATGATGTGTGTGTGTGTGGGGGGGGTTGGGGGGGGTGATTAATGCTTTTCATTAGAACCATTTTATGTTAATCAGCTCCTTCAGTATGTTATTGATCAGATCAGGTTAACAGCAGCGGCATTATTAACTTCATACACAATACCTCAATGACACTCACACATTTTATTGGCTGGTCATCACAAATCCAACCTCTCTCCAACACTTGGTTTTCATTACGCCACCCATTGATCTGCAGGACCAAGACGGAGCAGTGCTCTAATGGGCGATGACTGTTAGCACGTAGGCCCGACTGTCCTCTTCTGCCACCGTGCTGCACTGTGCTGCCTCTGCTACAGAGAGATAGTGGGTGAAGGAAGAGGAGAATAAAGGCGATGGGAGAGGAAAGAGGCCACAGGAGACAAGGAAGTAGGACAGAGGAACTGACGAAGGAAACACAAAGATGGAAATTGAAAGGAAATATAACATGATGTAGGAAACTAATACAGAGACAGGAGGTGCATTTGGGAGAGAGATGAGTGACAAGGACAAGCAATAATTAGATTCATGCAGTCTGTAAAAAGGAAAAAAAAAGTGATTTCAGATCTAAAAGTCAAAATGAAAACACAGTAGCAGATGGCTGAAAATAAAATTAGGACCAAAAGAGTGAGAAATAAAATAAATTTAAAGACTGACAGTTGAGTTTTAAAATGTCAGCAGAAGGCCAGTGGTACAACCAGCTTTGGAGAAGAGATTAGAAAGAGAAGCGCCACAGTGTTGACTTTATGTGTCCTCGATCGCTTCCACAGATGAAAGGCCCCAGGAAAGATTAGAGACCAAGAGGAAGGAGCCCCATCACAGGACGTCCAGCAGTGCAGGCTGCTGAGCGTTAACAAATGAGGACACAGACCACAAAGCAAAGAAAACTACAACTTGTTTAACTTTAGTTAAATTTCATGTGCATGATATGAAAATCCAGTTATTCAAGCATCTGCACTGCAAATCAGCGATGTGTGTGTTGTGGATTTTATGACCGTCGCAAACTAAACGGTAGAATGTGTCAGATTTTCCTCTTCCTGTTTCTGCCAAAGTACAAATGTGCTTCAGAAAGCACAGTCTGGCATTTCTGTTGAATCCAGCACCAAAAGTATTTTCAACAAAATGAGTCATCATGCAACGAGTCAATTTTAACAAGTCATGTTACGTACAGTGTTCCTAAAAGAGTTTTGTAATTTGGCTCGCGGTTTACTGGACTATCATGAACGGAGGCTCCAGTAGATGCAAGGATCCTTTAAGCTGAGGGAGACAAAGCCAGGGTTCCTCTGGGAGTGGCAGGATTAAGGTGAAATTTATGGGGGTGAATATGAGAGAAAGTGGAGTTCATGAGGTGAAAACGGAGATAAAAGAAAGCAGAGTGAACACTATCAGGCCTGAGGTCTCCCAGGCCAGTTTATATTGAATCTGGCTGAATGATGGTGCCCAGATTAGCTCCCAGAGATCTGGCTAACATTACTGCAAATACACCTGAAACTGGATTACTGCTTCCTGGTACTGCTCCACCTGCCATCTTACATTTACTCTGCTCTTAATTTGGGGGTAAAAAGCTCCATGCTGCAGATTTACCCTCATGAGTGTGTCAGTGCTGTCTGTGCAGCTCCCTCCCTCCCTTCCACCCTCCCTTCCTCCCACCCTCCCTTCCTCCCTCCCTTCCTTGTTTGACTCCTCTTCTTCCTCAGTTTCTCCTACGGCGCCACTATTACATTATCGCTTGTTTTCATTCATTCATCCACTATGCGTTGGCTCCCTTCTCCTCTCCCTCATCCACCCCCGTCACATCTTTTTCCTTCTCCCTAATTTCGGTGGTACTTTTTTACTTTTCTGTTATTTTTCAAATTATGCCTTTAAAAGACAGAAGACGGAGATATGGATTGGATTTCCTCCACCCCCCCTCCTTCTCCTGTCACACATCCCAGCACATTGACTGATGCCTTTCTTCTTCCTCTGTGCTCTTCATCCTCCTTCTCCTCCTCATGTGCTGTCTGGTTTGAAGCCCCAGAGATGACATTGGTTCCACTGGGAGTTTCTGAATGAATATTAAAAGTCAAGCCTCAGCAGGTCAAACTGCAAAGTTTTGGCTGCAGATTCAGTTTGGAGAATATTGTTGTGTCTACAACTGTTGAAGTTTAATAAATATGAGGAATTATTGCAAGCAACAACACATAACTGTGCAACAAATGGACCCAGAAGGTAAAAGTATAATAGCAGCTATTTTCACTGTGGGCAATTTTCCAATGTGTGGTTTAAAACCAACTGCTGTTGGAAAAAAAAAAAAAACTGTGTCTTCATTATGTTTTTGTTTGTACTTTCTAAGACTTTTACCAAGTTGTTATTAGACATTTTATTCCAACAATTTTTACAGCTCAATTTATTTGTATAAGGCAACACAAAGTGTTTTACGTGAAGTGAATGATCAAAGGGATGCGAAAAATTGGGCAGTTTGAGGACACAAAGGAAAACAACAAATTATGGACAAATAGCACTTATGAGACATTTATTTGACATGTCAATGTTTCCCCTCATCTCAGGTTTCCTACTGTAGTTTCTACTTCATATAATTTAGTCTAAGAATTTTTCATTTTGGTTTTAGAACTAACTAAAGCTTCTGAAGTCATATTCTGGACTTCAGAAGCTTCTGGACTTCATTTTTTCCGTTGTACACGGTGTGTGTAGGGTCATTAAACAGTCTACTTCTGACTACAACCAGCTCCTTGTGGAAGCCCAGTCTGGCAGTGTTCACTACTCTGTATGTTGTTGTTTGGTTTCGTAAAACATTATGTATGTTACAGAACATTCCATCACATCGCCATGATCACCATAACAACAGGAAACTAAGAAGCTAATAAATGTGCATTTTAAATACTTAATGTTAAACCAACATGACAAATAATATTTGAACAAAGAAATGTGTTTCTGCAAATAAAAATGCACTGCTGTGTATTTTCATGTGATGCAGGCTGAAATTTCTCACTGGTGTGAGACTCAGTCCATTCTGCTCTGGTCAGGCCTTCCCGTCCCTCCGTTGGTTACATTTCACAATCTGATAAGTTAAACATTTACCATATAATCATAAAAAACATATTGATCCCTGCTGTGGTATATTAAGGAAACTGCACCTAACAACATTCATCTATTATCTGTAACTGCTTATCCTGTTTGGCCAGGGGGGGGATCTGGAGTGTATCCCAGTTATCAGTGGGTGAGAGGCAGGGTCCACCCTGGACAGGTCTCCAGTCTGTTTCAGGTCCAATTCAGTGACCCCTCAAGCTAAAATGCATGTCTTTGGACTGTGACCAACACAAAAGAAAGGCTGAAGCCAGCCAGGATTCAAACCAGGGACGCTCTTGCTGTGAAGTGGCAGTGCTAACCACTCCACCACTGTGCTGCTTCCTAGCAATAAATAGATAAATAAAAAGTTTTTTTCAAATGAAATTAAATTTAATAATAATTAAAGTTTTAGCCAAAACTTTTGTCGTTTTTAATGAGTGACATCTTGATTGAAAGATGTTTACTTGTAACACACCATGTGACACAAACAGAATGTTGAAGTGCCGAAAAAATGTTTTGCTGTAAATTGTTCCACAGTCCAGTTTTGTTGCTGCTCTGATAATGTTAAATCGAATAGCTACTGTTTGGCGTCAGAGTAATGAGCTTCATTTCAGTTTTTTTTTTTTTTTTTAATTCAATGAGACAGGAGGCGACTGATTAAAGGACAGGCACAGACCTTCGGCAGTCAGGCAGGAGACAAAAGAACCAGAGACAGATACTCAGACACTGAGGAGAGTAATTAAGAGAGGCCATCAGTCATTTGTCAGAAATGTTAACAAACTCAGATCCATCGGATTTGTGCCACTCGCTGTGCCCCTCGCTGGGTCACATCGTCGTCCTTCTTTGGTTTTGGAAACTCACCAAAGCAAAATCCAATTCAGACAATAACATAATCCATTTGATATATGATTTGATGTTCTTCAGGCTAATGAGGAGGCATTTCCACCCTGAGCAGAAGTGCAGACTGAATGGAAAATGAGATTTTCCCTGCAGGAGATGTTCCCCTCCGGGCTGCAGAAAGGCCCCACCCGCTCAGTTGAAGATAACATTGAAGTCACCAAAGATTAGTGAGGGCTCTGCTCTCTCAACACCACCACCAGAGACTCATAATTCTGCTCAGAAAAATTCCATGCGAGGACTGTGAGAAACACTGGCTGTCTTTTTTCCTTTTTTTTTCTGTTTAGAAGTTCGACAGGAACTTGGCAGCAGACTCCTCGCTGGAGTTTTCTCTGCTGGTTCCCTCCACAATGCACCTGGCTAACATCCACTCAGGGTCAACTTTAACCCTCTGAAGGGTTTTCAGCTCCTGTATGTGGGAGTGTGAGATGTGACATCACTGCTGACCTTCTGTTCCTGCATAATAAACACCGAGCGTCAGTGTTGAGTTACAAACTGCTGTTTTAGGAGTTTGGTTCAAACTTTACATCTCCACCATCTGAATAAAATATTAACAGTTCAATCAGGAGAGACACAACTGGACGAGAATCCGGGAAAGCCAGTGTTTAAAAATTTAAGTTTATGAACATAGTGTCCACAATAGAAATGTGAGGGGAGCCTTTGGCTGTTAGACCCCATTGTGACCCTTTGATTGAACTATAATGGTTGGTGAGGACTAGTTGCTGAACATGTGAATGGAACAGAGCTTCGTAAGACTTCAGATAAACCTGCATTTAAATAAGCATATGCAACGGGTTGCCCTTGTGTTGATTTTGTTCATCAGTTCTGCACATCATCGGAGAATAATAAATATGCAAGATGCCTGGAATCTTTTGCTGTGTTATGTAGAGACCATCAGACATTGGGGACATCAGAGTGCAGTGGGAGAGAGGGACGGCAGACCTGGAGGATGGTCTTCAGGAAGGAGTTTGAGGTTGAGTTGACTCTGTCGGTGTTGGAGCTTCGAGTCTGTGCATAAATAGGAACAGTGATGTTTTTTAATATAAAATGAGACATCCTGTTGGTCGGACAGTGCAGTGGGAGCATATTCAGAAAGACAGGCTCTGATCTTTGATGGTCTGAAGGATATATGGTTAATAAAGCTTGATGAGCAGATTTCTGGCTCTGAGGAATGTAGTTTAATGCTCATGCCCTGCAAAAACAATTTCCTACTATACTGTGCCATATGACCATATTTACATATGCTATGACAGGAAGCAGAAAAAATGACTCCTACTTTATTTTATGCATCATCATTTATTTTGTCGCAGTGTTGCCGCTGCAACGGGGCTGCACTGCCATATTTCACATGGCACCTTCTTATCCTGCACTGAGCAACTGTCAATCCCCCAATCACTCATGCTACGCTGTATGAAAAACAAACCACCCTTCGTGCTGACACACCAGCTAACTAGTTGATCTTTATTATTAGGTGACAATAAAAAAAATGCTTCAAATACACAAACCAAAATTATGAATCAAATCATGTCTAGTGTTTCACAATTATTGTCCATCACCTTCAGGGTTAATGTATGCAGCTTCCTCATACTGTTAAATGAAGTATTTAGCTTTGAGCTGCATTATGTTTTTTTATGAGTGTGTTTTGTGCTTTGGCCTTGAAGCTTCCTCTGATAAATTTCTCCGAGTGAAGGAGAAGCCACAGGCTGGCACCCGGAGTCCATCTATTTCTTCTGGAGAAGTTTTTCTTTTAGCTTTCTCCACCTCTGCTGCTGTTAATTCCTGAGAATCTGTCCTTTTCTCTGACATTTGCACAAATGCTAAAGGGTCTGGGCTGTTTGCCTTCCTCCATGATGGAGGACGCGCAGTCTGGCTCAGTGGCAGCTGCAGAGAGGTCGACATATGAATACAACCCTGCTTCCTTCCACATCCACAAGGCCCGGGGATGAAATCCATCTCTCAGTGATGAGACAATGATTTGCTGAGCTCCATTGTGGCTGCAGAGAGGCAGCAGAGGGGCAAATTTGCATGTAAATGCACGAGGAAATGATTCTGCAGCAATAGCGAGGCGCCGTGCCCCTTCTTTAGCTCCTGATGTGTTTGCTCTGGTACCTAGGAACACACTGAGCAACAACACACACAGCATTTACATTTTAGATGCAATTTTCCTCTCAGGTGACATTCACAGGGCTCTGATCCATATCACAGTGGACAAAATCGTAAATGGATGGAACAGAAATGATCCTGATGATTATGATGGAGCGAGCCAAAGGGAAACAGGTTATAACAGATTCTAATGTTATAAAAATGGCTGCTATGATTTGTAACTGTAATTATACTTCTGTAGTGTCAAACTGCACCTACCAATAGGCCAGAAAGTGCATGTCATCAGTATGTGTAGCAGATGTGTGCATGCGTTTGCATTTCATGTTCCCATCTCAGCGTCATCCATGATCCACCAACACTGTCTTCTGATGCAAGTCTCCAGCTTTATAGCTGGAATATCTGCAGTTACAGAGAAAAAAAAAACTAATCTTTGCTGCTCTGCTCTCTCAGTTCAGTCTCTGAACCCAGCACACCAGTTAATCTGATGACCTTATACAGCCTTGGGTTGCTGGGTAATTTGTTTACTGAGGTAAAGCAATATTAAGAACATGTTAAGTACATTTTGCTTTCATTTCGACAAATTTTGGCTAATGTTACCACACAGTGCTACACAACTCCCACAACTTTTGCACGGATGCATCAGGTCCTTACTGGCACACAACTACTGCTTCTGTAGGTTTCCTGTGAGGCTGTATGTATCCAACTGCCTCGGAGTTGCCATTAAGTAATATGATAACCACAGTTTAATCATGGTTAACCCAGAGATCCAGAAACCACTGGAACTAAGTAGTAACTTAGAACAAGCAACAAAAAATATGCAAAAACCAAGGAGTCACGTTTTACTGGGATGCCAATCAAACAGGTCATCTGTCCATCACTCTCTTGCAATCAACCTCAGGAGATGAGCTTAAAACAAAACCAAGTGATTTTTGATTCTGCAAAAGATGAAAATGTTGGTCCCAGTGGAACTACGTCTTTGTTTGCTCAAATGAGACAAACTGGAGTAGAACAAAAGCCTAAATTAGACTTCAATTTTTTTAAAATCTCTCTGATGTGAATTTACATGTCATTAAATGTGAACCGATGTGCACGTAGTGAAAATGTAGATATTTTACAGCTTGTTTCAAAGCAGATTGTCAAAAGACTAATTGGTGATTGATGACTGATGCTCGGTCTCTTTCTCTTTGCTCTGACTTCCCCTACAGTTAATAAAGGCTGTGAAATGCAGGAAGAGAGTATTTGGTTTGATAAAACATGCACTACGTGAGCATGTTCACACTCCGCCACATCATAAAGTCTCTGCTGTGAACTCACATCCTGCAGAGAGAGCAAACGTCCTCTTTTGTCAGGAATACATGGCGTGCTCACGTCTCGGAGCCGCTGAGAAGGTCAGAGAGTTTGACAGGCCTCGGTGTGTCAATGTTTAATTACACCACAATTACACGCATCAAGCCAAACGGCTCCATCTAGGGCTGCTCCGTGATAATCAATGCTTTCAACTGGTGGTACGCGCGCTCTGTGCCAGCTCGGGGGTCGCTCTGCTATTAACAGAAGAAGAAGAAGACAGCAGGGGAAATGAAAACATGGCGTTGCGTGAGAGGAGGGCAAAGAAGGCAGCAGGAAGACTAAATCCCTAAAATGTCTCAGAGCGCCTCAGAGTTGGTAATTACCCACATTTTCCATATTCATTTCTCTATTAATTCACCTTAATGCCAAAATATTACAGCCCTAATCTCGTGCAAATGCCTACCTGTCATGGCAGTCTTGCGCGTGATTATGACAATGAGCGGATAGAAGGGGAGTTGGGAGCAGAGGGAGGGAAGGTGGCAGAAACACAGCTGCCATGTTGATTAAAGAAGCTGGGGCTGAGAGGAGAGGGGAGGCCTCGGTGATGCTCGGCACAAGCGCAAATCCTCCTGGAGCTTCCTGTGGTTCCTGTGGATAATGCGTTGAAAGGCGCTCATCTGACGCACGATTCCACAACTTCAGCTGCCTGACTAGCTTTACACCAAAAAGTACCGCCTAAATGTGTGTCTTCTTTAGCTTTGAGCCTGACACTAAAACCTTGTGAAGCAAACATCACTGTAGTGGTGCCAGCAGAGGCAGACTTTACCGTTAGACAAGGTGGGCGGAGTGCTGCAATGGGTTGGGTTTCGTTGGGTGACCCACAAATAGAAAAAAGTTGGTGGTTTTAATGCCAAGGTGGACAGGGATCATCACTGAAAAGATTCAAAGCGGAAGTGATCGACTGACACCAGAACAGACAGTGCATCACAGTTTGCTGTTTGTTTACGCCACAGGTTTGGGTCAGGTCATGGGTCCTACAGTGGTTTCAAGGTACCAGGGGGCCCAGTAATGATTATTTTACTATGATGTAGAAGCGCACTAAAGAACTTTGTCACGGCAGACCCAAAACCTGTGTGGCACCCGGAAGGCCTCTTTAGAGCTGGTAAGAAAACATGTCTGATGTGAAAAAGTCTATGCTGCAGAGGAACACACTGAGTGTGTGTGTGTGTGTGTGTGTGTGTGTGTGTGTGCATAATAAACACGTTTGTCTTTAAGCAAATAGCAGCTGCAGTTGTCAGAGTTTGACAGTTTGTTGACAAATCTACCACAAATCCGCAATTTTATTCATATTTCCTGGAAACTGATGGAGCTGCCATCTCACAACAGGAAGATGATTTTCATGCGTTTTCTTGGTTGTTTTGACCCTGAGCTCTGTGTAGAACCAGCACTATAGAAACCTGTACTTTCCCACACGCTGCTGGGAAAATGTGGAAATATAAAAAGCAGCCGAATTAGCATTCTGAATAAATTCAGGTCATCGGAGAGCCGAGAGTGAGATGAGCGAAGCAGCAGGTGAGGCGCTCTGACGCTGCCTTTGGGTTCCTATCAGGTGATGGATTGATCTGATTGATGAGCCAGGATGATCGTTCACCCGCCGTGCAATGGGGCCAAACCACCGTCTGATTAATCAGCAGAATGGAGGACGGCCAATCCCGGCGCTTCTCTCCAGCAGCAGTTAAAGTCCTCTTATAGATTTTCCTGGAGCGTCGTTACTCTTCAATCACTGAACTACTTCATCAAGAGGCATCAATCAGCGCCCAGCAGAGAGGCCGGTAATTACAGGGGCCGCTTCCAGCGGCTGATTTCTCCCGGGGTGGCAGTGGTGGGGTCATCAGCGTTCGGTCGCCAAACCCTGGCCAGTTATGGTTTGATCCACTCAGAGCTGGCAGAACCACAGAGTGACGGCACTCTTCAGCCACTGTCATGAGTCATGTGGTGTTGAGGAAGTTCTAGGAGAAAAATTGTCATCAGCCAGTTCTTATTGTTAGAGAGTCCAAGCTGTAGGTCGAAGGTCCGTCATCACAAACATTAGTGAGGGTAACAGTCCTGGAATCACCAGAAATCACCGAGATAGCATTAGAGGTCTAGAAAGGTTGTGAGGAATCACACAGGATAAAAATAACTATGCCGTTTATTCAGATTATTTCAGAACAAAATGAAAGCGCTGAAGCTGAGAAACCACAAATAATAATTCACTGTAAAGTCTTACAAGAAGTCAAAGAAGCCAGCCGCGTTTAAGTGGAAATCCTTCTTTTTGCAGAGTGGGATGTCCCAGGCCAACAACGTCTCATCTCACACCATCAGATCCTGACGCTTCGCAAGGCCTCAAATTGTGCAACTTTTTACATCCTTTGGCATCATATTAAGGTTACAGGAGCGCTTTGTGATTAACAATCCTCGGTCCTGTCCAGTGTCTGGGTTTCCACTTCCTGAATGGTCAAAATGAAGCGCCAATCCCAGACGCAAATAACAATAAACACTAGACCCTGTAGAAAGGACTACTTTAGTCCAAGGACTTTTTGTGGGGCTTTGACACAGAACTAAACTCAGACCTTTGCTCCCCAGTGAATGTGAGTAAAAAAAGGTTCCACAAAATTTTTAGAGGACGGATAAAAAAGCACCATGAGCCTCTTTTGACTTGGGACCTGGGACATAGTCCAAGAACTGGAGACGGGATAAAAACATGGCTGCCTATTCATTTCTATGAAAGTTGTTCAGTGGTGCATAAAAATTACCCAGGCGATCCTCACATTTCCACATCTTTTGGCTCATAGACCATGTCCTATAGTCACACACATTTGGCATAAAATAAAATAATCTTATGGGTCTTTGGACTTTCTCATTGATTGAATGAATCAAGCTCATAACAAGAGACATTTTGTGGTCACCATTTTATAATGAATCTTTAAGGTGAAAATGCTTTTTGAGCAAACATCCCCAAACTCTGCAAAATCTGGCTGGGCTGCGTGAAGGCACAGCACTGTGCTGTTTGGGCCCTACTGCAGAATTTAATGGACGGGTCGAGTGGGGCACCGGGCTCCCACCTGACCCGTGAGACAGACCACCAGCCTGGATACTTTACTGCCCCCCGTCCCATTAGTGACTAAATACATTTTCGAATGAACTGTAATCGGGATATATTGAATTTACACAAAAAAAGATTTAGGAAACATTTGGCTAAAATAATAAAAAAATGATTGTACACACAATTTCTGGGTCATGGTCGAAGTGGATAAGTGAGTAGGAACTAAATTCAACATCAACCTCAGACTGGTTATGTAATATAGCAAAACTCAGTCTTTTGAATAATACTGACTCAAAATGTTAAAGTAGAAACAAACTCTGGGCTAACAGTGTGCATTTATGATGGAATACAAATAATGCATCTTTGTAATATTCAAAGTATTTTTATTAGTTAGTAAAAGACACAAAGCAAAACTTTTTCAGCGTAAATATTTGTCATCTCACACCCCACAGATGATCTGCATTTGTTTTTTTCTGATATCATGTCACATGCCATGTACTTTTATGTGCCATATTCGCGTCAGTAAAGTGTCGTGAAAAAAACTATGATCTGCAAAGAATAGAAGTGTTGGATGTAGCTCCACCCATTCTGCAGCTGTATTTTTAATTATTCAGTTGATCAATAATTGAGAGTGTAGGATACTGTTGTAATGGGGTCGTGTCTGTCTCTGGAGAAATCATTTGTGCTGTGTGTGTGTGTGTGTGTGTGTGTGTGTCTGGACAAACCCAACATTATTTTGCAGGCTGATTCAGCCCTGGAAGAGAGAGGAAACACCAGACAGAGACAATTAATTTTAAAAAAGGAATTTAAAATAAAGCAAGGAATGTCAAGTGTCCTGGGTGACAGAGGGGATTGTGGGTAATGAGGGCATCGTACATTTAATTAGGAGCAGTAAAAACCCTCAGGACTGGAACAGATGTCCAGATGGAAAGGTGGAATCTGCATTAAGATGACTACATTGTGGATGACTTGGTTTCATTAATTTTGCGGTTTTATCACATCAGCACTTACAGTCCTCTCTCCTGCACAGATTCCACGTGGACAATCAGCCGGCAAAGGTGTTGGTCACATGTGAAATTGTGCCAGCAGTCACATATTTGAAAAAACTTTATGAGGTTTTATGGTTTCAAAACAAGGTCTAAACATTAAAAAGTCAGGGAAAAGTGACATCTGGAAAGTCTTTTTTCACCAGTGTCTGTAGACAGCTTTTGGACATTTGCTTAAAACCTGTGCAGCATTCAGATGGAAACACACTTTGCGAGCACAGGTGTTGAAGGAATTTATAACCATTTCATTTCCACATGTTGTCATATACGCACACACACACACACTCCGACTCACAGCGAGTCAGATGGTGACAGTAATGAGGGCCTTGGGCTGCGGTGCAGGTGATGTGGCGTCACATCCAGCCACAGAAACATGCATCGGATTAGGTTCACCCCAACAGAGCCTCCTTCCACTTCAACCAGCCATTTATTCCTGTTTCATGAGACGAGCAGAAAGGATGACACTTCAGACAGAGCGAGCATCTCCTGCCTCGCTCTCCCCCTCTCTCTCTTTCATGCACAAAGAAATCAAGAGGGGAGAGGAGGAGGAGAGATCTTCGACTTCTAACTTATTCTGATGGCGTATCTTCTCCCCATCAGTCATGCATGGCTGCTAATCCTCTGCTATGATTCTACAGAAAAAAAAAAAAAAAAGTGGGAGAAAGGAGGGGGAGTCAAAAAGATGTGACGGAGCGTATTTGCATTCAGGGGGAAAGTTACAGAACGAGGGCTGAATCCTCGATAGGAGAAGCCATTATCATCTCGCAGGTTAGTGCGATGGTGAGGGGAAAAAAAGGGAAGAATGAAAAGCAGGCAGAAAGAAATGTACCTTCCGCTCTCAGGCTGTGTTAAGCTCAAAAGGTGAACAGTCATCTGAGCCCATTAGAGAACTGAGAGTGACACTTTTTACCTTCCTTTTCATTCTCTAAGATGACAGACGGAGTCGCGGGCTGCTCTCAGATCAGAGCCTGTCGGGAGGTGATGATACGACGGCGGCGACGATCAGAAAAAGTGGCGGTGACGGCGGCGCTTTAGAGAGCAGGTCAGGCCCGTTTTTAAATTCCAGCCTCATAGTGGGAGCTGCCATTCATCTGACAGCGACTGTCTTAAGATCACTGCCTAATGGCTTCCAACGCCACCGCCCCAGAGCTCGACATGCACAAAAGTATTTATCTTGCGCTTCGTTTCGCTTCTATTTATACACCAAAGATTTATTCCCACAAGTGTCACACATCCGTGACTTGTGATCCATCGTTCATGTTCCTCAGCAGTTGGACACACCAGTTTTGTCAGCTAAAGTCAGTTTTCATGTGTGTTATAGACTTGTGTGGAGAGCACGACCACAGAGTGACATTGGCTTCGGTTTGGATTTCGTCATCCTGGCTATGAAGCTGTAAAATCTGTAAAATCAAGTGTTGTCCGTCAGTCCTTCCAGGCCCCTGTGAGCTTGACATGCTGATTGTGACACTGTCATGCCAGGGCTGAGCCTGCAGGAGTGTCCTGCCTATAATGAATTAAACGCATTCAATTTACACTGTGAGCATCCAAACTGCTCTTCACGTGAAATATATGTATATACGTTGGAATAATTAACATTTTCTTTGCGCAAATGTCATATCCTGGGATTCGACGCCAACAATGGACCCACACTGAATGTGGAAGCTTGATGCCATGAACTCCTGCTGTCAGTGGTTTACACACGTCCAGTGCTGAGGTTTTATCTAGGCAGAATGACCTCTCCTCTCTCTGCTGACCTCACCTGTCTCTTATCTGTTCTGAAAAATGAGCAGGCGGTTGAGCAGCAGGTAAACGGTGGTGCTATGCGATTCAGCTCACTGAGCTGAACAGTGAAAGTCACTTTTTTTTCTTTATGCCTCCTTCCTGTCCTCACATTTTTCATGACCTGACACAAGTCAGGGCCACTGACTTATCCAACAGGTTCCAGACACTAATAATCCAAAGCCTAAATAAGCGATGACTTTTTCTCAGGTGTATTAGAGTAACATGTCCATGTACTCATTCCCCAGCTTATAAAACTAAATGACATTACAGCTGAGTCCATGTTGGACACAGAGGGATTTGAATTGGGACTTTTTTTAGGTTAGTCTCCAGTATTGCAGTGCACATCAGATTAATTAACTGATTCTACAGCTTTGTTTGTTGAACTGACCAACATGGAATACAAAATGCATCATGGGAAAATTTCTGCTGCATTCTGAATCCAGACCGTTCACACTTTACGCACATGCTTCTACGAATCCATCACATCTGACAGTCTGCTCTTGTGTATCAGACACGGTAAGCATGTCGTGTGCTTTGTAGTGCAACAAGGTAGAGAGGAACGCAAACACAGAGAGGCCCGTTCACGCAGCGCACCGTGGTGTCACAGAAACTGTGAAAGTGAACAGCAGGATTCAAGCCAAATCCTGTTCTGGATTTACATGAACTGATCCAGAAAACCACTTTGCACGTGCTGCGTTTGTTTAGTTTGGAAAGCGTCACAGTTCTGACGAAATCCCCCAGTTCATGCTGCAGTTACGCTAATTTCCTGCATTTATTTCAGTAAGACCATGTGTCCGCGTTCATTTGAGAGCATGACACGAGAGATGGGCCGACTATGAAAAGTTAAAGCGGTTAAAGCTGACATCATGTGTCGGGTCTGGTTTGTTGTCCCCTTTAATCACTATTTGATCAGAGGGCGCATTATATATATTTATTTCTTTTAAAACAGAATTTAATCTATTTGGAATTCAGCAACATGCTTAGAGGAGCTGTGGGCGGATGTGAACAGTTCTCCACAGCATCTCATTTTCTGTTTTTAGTGCCAAGTTTGAGATAATCAACTGAGATTATTGAATGATGTTTATCAGGCTCATTAGCAGTATCTCCTGGATGCAAGAGAGTTACACAAATTCTTGTACTTCAGAGTTACTACTACAGAGTACTTTTGCGTTACCCATGATGTTTGTCATCTTCTTGGATAAAACACAATATTACATTTTCAAAATGTTTGTCACACTTCTATTAATGGAGCAGAGGCAGCAGTGCGAGCAGAATTTACTTAAACAACAGACCCACAGGTCAATGAAAGTCGCCCAACTCAATAATTACATGAACTAAAACAAGGACACACACAAGTAAAAAGACACAGGCTAAATTATTAAATAATCACGCATGACCCAGACTGAGTGAAGCAGGGACCAAACAGGAAGCAGAACTAGACACAGACTGGCAGCTGCAGACAGAGAGGCGGAGTGCAGGGTTTAAAAGTGGGCAAACAGGGACGGGGATGGTTGGAGGCGTCCAGAGTGGGACAACCATTCAGGTAAAGTGGTGAGTGCTCCTTCTTAAAATAAGAATATTTATCTATTATTATTTACTGTTTTTAATAATAATGTTGTTATTATGATACATTTTAATTAGAAATTTATAAAAAAACAACATAATGCATAATAACCAAATTCTGTTGATTTAAATGCCTTTTCTATCTGTAAACAAAGCAAATGTAATAATTTCAATCTTGGAATCCAGCAGAATACACGTGCACCAACGCGGCTGCTTCTTTTTAGAACACACGACGTCATTACACAGGGGACGTTGTTAGTTGATGTACAATGCTGAAGAATACAATGCATCAGCTTGTGATTTGTCATGCAATAATTCATGCACCCTTAACATAACGTGTTATCCTCTACTTCTGCTACACTGGGGTTCTGTTTCCTAATATTTCTTATTGCGAGTGACTGCAAAATGCTTCTGTTCAGACTGTGGGGAGAGGTGTGTGAGGGCCTGAGCTGTATCTAGAAACCAGGCTGAGTGTTCTCTAATGGATCAGGGCCTGTACCTGCTGATGCCCATCTCTGGTTACAGCGCTGTCAGCCACTCTCACAAATGGAAATAATAAAAGCAGAATGAACTCGGGGTTATTTTCTCCTTTTTTGCACTGAAACCTCTGCACCTTCATTGGAGTCCAGAACAGGAATGAGCCTCATTTGCATGACGTAGCACAGCAATTAAACACTATTCTGTCTCCTGCATGGCAGCGGGACAAATGGATTTCACTGCAGTTCATGAGTTCGTGGATGATGAAATTGCCAATAATTGGTTCAGTGCGAGCCAATGCAGAAATATTCTTCACCGTGATCGGCTTCGACACAATGTTCCTCTTCTTTTTTTTCCCCCCCTTTTAAATGAAAACTGTTGCAGATTGTTTCCTAACGAGGCCGGGCGAGCACACAAAGTGAGACAAGACATCTGCTACCGTTTGATGTTCTCCTCCGCCTGTTGCCGTGGCAACCACAATAAGCCTTGCTTCCTCTTGACCACCGAGCCACTTAGGAGCACCTCCATCATTATCCCAAGGTGCTTTTCAATGAGGAGGGTATTGTGGAGGTATGGTGGCTGACAGTCTCTCTCCACTTCTTTTACATAAGGCAGCTGTGTCGGGGCCAGAATGAGTCTCCACTAGAATGAAAGGATGTCAATGAAGCAGACACAGAAGCTCTAAATATCAAGTAGTGTCACATTATTACTACCATTCAGACGTTCTGAGCTTTACAGGCATCTGGAGCTACTCAAAACTCTCATATCATCTGCTCCTGCTTCCCATTCGCAGCCCTCTCCTCTTTGATCCGCATGGTCCCGTTACAATAACGTGCAGTACAGCTGGGAGCAGGTTTGCATGGACATTAAGCAACTCCATTTAGCATTTGACTCATTGTGGTTTCGGCTGTGGACACATGTTGAATCCCATGTGTGTGAGTCACTGCTCAGACTATGTGTGAAGTGGCTGTTTTGAAAAGGAAGCGTTCCCTACACCTGTGCACATATTCATCTTTGAAAAATTTGATTCCACCATGATTCTATTACTCGTGTCCACAATGAATTGAAGGGCAGATATTGATCCTAATGGGACCCATAGGTATTTTACGGTTCAAGTCTAGTTTGGATAGAAGGGTAGAATTATATTCACATTCTCATGAGTTGAATAGAAACCCCATTGGTGGAGGGAGGCATGGTGCTGGATAATACAACGGTGCACAGATGACAGGTGGTCCACTGGAGGGTTCAGTTCTAGTGTGAGATGTTGTGATGATTATCACCATACAACGTGGTGCTTTTGGTTTCTTATAGTACAGAAGTATATGTGTGTCTCTGAAGTTACTCTAAAGTTTTTTTTCTCCAACCCTAACACAGTGTTTGTGTGGATATGAAGTTGTTGCTGTGGCATCAAACGGTGGTGCCACAGTGTCAATACGATACACCATAGAATGTCAAAAGCGGCAAAGATAGACGCCACAGGCAGCGTCATTATCTGAGGCTGTGGGATGAGAAGGTGTTGGAACCTCAAGGTGAGCGTTCCATCAGTGCGTGTATCGTGAGTGTGAATGGGTGAATGAGGCTGTGGGTACCAACAAGGTAGAAAACTGCCATAGGACCACAGCCAAAGGAACAAATAAGAGGCTGACGCACTCTGCATCGCTTATCAGTTAGGGGACACGAACCTTTGGATCTGCGGGTCTTCTTCAGAGTCGAGCAGAAGGGATTAGGAGCCATGTTAGAAGAACACACACTGAGCATCAGGTTGGGCTCAAACATAAAACACAGTTTAGAAGGAAAACAGAAAGCTCTTGTGAGGCAAATTGGGCATTTCTTTTACTTTCTGTTCTCACCCGAGTGAACGGATGAAACAGAGAGAAGACAAATCAAAGTTGTGTGTTGTTAGCTGAAGCACATTGTGTGTGTTCCGTCTGATGATCAGATCCGAGTTTGTGACCAATTAATGCAGAAAAGCAGAAGATGTGACAGAGCCTTCCTCTTCCCGAACCTGTCCGTCATACTATGCAAGTTGTTTGTTCGTGTCAACTTGTATTTTGCCTTTTGTTTTGTCCGGTTCATTAAAACCTGATCAATGCCTGTTTGTCTCCTTTGGATTCTCTTTTCTTTTGGCTCATATCAGACCCATCACACTAATCACCTGAGAACTCAATGAGAGGTGGAAATACAACAAGCTTTTACTTTTTTTTTTTCCTTTTGAATAGACACTGGAGTCCAAGACTACCTGGACGTGGGACCTGGACGTTTTTATAAATGGGATCTGAAACTGGAAACGTATTTGATTATTTTCCACCAAATGAACCAGGACTTTTGTGACTAGCTGCACTAACAGGTGATTATGACTGAGCCATAATCAATCATTTTAAACATTCCCTTAATATTTTTATCTGTATAAAAATGACTTTAATTATTTTAATCGTATTCACACCTGTCACCACCCTTTTTCCACAGTTAGTTCTGTGACCTGGGGTGCAGTAGGTAGCGTAGCTGTCCACCAATCGTTACATTTGTTTTATCATGCTTTACCAGGATATGTTGCTCCATGCTGTGAGACTAGCGCGTTTTGCTTTGTGGACCAATTTTACACTGTGATGTGAGACCAGTTTTTCCTCCGGGTTCAAAGCACACACATTGCAAACTTCTCAGAAATAGAAATAATCTAAATTCAAGTGGAGGTTCATAGAAGAAAACTGAAATATCAGGATTTTGTTTTTTTTTAATCCTGGGTCGACTCAGGAAACAGGTCATGTCCCAAAGTCAAGATGAAAAACACCGGACGAGCTTTGTGTGCACTTACATGTGCCGTGTGGACATTGATCCAACCAGCAGCATGAAATAAATTTACTGGATAAACTTAAAATGTGACCTGTGATGAGTTTAGGTTCACCAACTTCAGAATATCCAACTTCTCAAATATACTGTGGAAACATCAACTCCATTAACATAACCATTCGTGAATGTGATGAGGTAAAGCATTAGATGTGTATTAAGTCAGTGAGAAGAGAATTTCAACAATTTCAAGCGCGCCACTGCTGCCTTCTGTCTTTCGTTGAGGAAAAGAAACCAGAAACAAGTTTTCCCAATCAAACAACTGACACATTTTTGGTCTATGCTCTCATTCGATCTGCAGAAATCTATGCAGTGTCTGTATGTGTGTTACACTCTGTGTTATTTTGAAATGATCAAAGCCTTTTAGTTCAAAAAGTTCTTGTTCTCCAAACAACATTTTTTCTTTCTGCAGTGGTGAAGTTTGCACCTCGTGCTCTGGAGTGGACAGTTTGTGTAGAAAGAGGCTGACAGCGTAGGAGCGACTCCACCGTCTCCAGTGTCTGCGTCTGTCTGCCGAGCAGGCTGTGTACCGCAGGTTTATCACAGCCCCGATATGAAAACAGCCTTTTTATTTAGCTGAGATGCTAAAAGAGAGACTAAAAACTCCAGCGTTGGGTCATTAAAACTGTTCTCTGGTTAGGATGGAGTTTATGCCACTTTTTCACATTTTACGACCACCAAACAATGAGTGAAAGTGAGACAATTGATGGGCAACTAAACCCTAACGATGTAGATAAACTTAACTGTTTACCCTCCATAGCAAAAGGAGAGACATTTAGCAGCAACACGGTCACCAAATTTCTATTTTGTCTTCACCAAATCTCTATCCTCTATGTTTAATTCTTTTTTAGTGGATGCACAAACAGAATTAAAGATGAATAAACCACCAGGACATATTTGATTTCCCTCGTTGCGTGAGGTTATGCTGCACTGTTGCCCGTATGTCTGGTTGTGTTGTTGAATGACAAAAAGCTTCTTGAAGTTTTAAGAATTTAAGTTTGAAAGCCGCTGGAGAGAAAACAAACCCCATGCTACACAAAAGGACCTTTAACTGAAGTCTAATCCCGAACCTAAAAGATTCTCACCTTTAAACAAAAAGTGAGGAGCAGATAAAATGTGTGCCTCTAATTGGTCCTCACTAAATATTCAGTCATACACAGACAGACACACACACACACACACGGTCCTGACTGACCCCGAGTGCTCTCTTGTTTCCTATTAGTTTTAATTGACTCTGTCTCCCTTCATGTGTCAACCCCCACCTTCCCACCTTCCTCTTCCTGCCTGACAGCAGCTGTCTGCAGATCGCCATGGTGACGTCTGTGGCTGCATCCGTAAGAGGCGAGGGAGCGGCAGTGGCAGGAAGTTATGTCAGGAAGTTGGAAGTTTAGCGAGGTGGATGGAAGGTGACTCGTCAGGCCGAGTGTTGTGTCCGGCGGCTGTCAGGACGCCTGACCTCCCCTCTGCTCTCGACATGACAGAGGATGGCTGACTGTCAGCTTAACTGCTCCGCCTGTCATGTCTGTCACGCCCGGCGATACAGGAAGTCATGTTTTCCGGGCAGACTTGAAGCAGTTGAAGCGTCATTTATTTTTTTATTTCTTCAGCTCTACGAAGGAAAGGAAGTGAAGGGCATCCCATTTCATCCTGTATTCAACGTTTTCTCCTCCACATGGTGCTGCAGACCCCAGAGCTGCTCCCTGTCACCAGGAGTGAGGTTTTTGTGAGGCTAGTTTGGACAGAAAGTGACAAGCCCAAAAGTGATCTCTTTTCAATTCTTTATGTTTCTCCGTTGGGCTCAATCAATCCCAATCACTAATATTTAACACTTTCTCTGCGAAATACAAGGTCAAACTCAACTTTTGTGCATCTAAACACGGGGAATATAACAGCTGCTAATGTACACACATCCGTTCACCAGCTCTCACATTCTGGCTCTTCTTGCTTTTTGCCTTTTTGCTCATGTTGCCTTTAAGGAACAGCTACAGCAGCACATGCACTGCACATGGAAGCTTCCCCTCACTGTGCAAAGATTAACAGTTCCCACTTCAGGCACAGTATCACAGTTTGTTTTAGCCCAGTTATATATTATCTGCTTAAATAAGCTTCACCTTTCAGACGCACGGGCGATCACAATGGGAGGCAGAGCCTTTAGCTATCAAGCTCCTCTACTGTGGAACCGGCTCTCAGTCCAGATTCTGGAAGCAGACACCCTCTCTACTTTTAAGACTGGGCTCAAACCTCATAGTTAGTTCTAGTCCTGCTGCTATAGGCTCAGACTGCTGGGGGACCAACCTCTGATGGACTGAGACACTTTCCTCCTCTCAGCCCACATTTATGTCACCACTGTAGGACATTAACTCTGTCTCTTCTTTCTCCCATAGTTGTGCTTCTCCCTCTCTGTCCCTGTCTTCAGATTTCCCCGGCTTTGGAGCTGTGTGTCTTCCAGTGCGCAGATACCGATCCTACCAACCTGCCCAGTGTTTTCCTAATCAGCCCGACCGGTCAAGGCAGATGTCCCCCCACCCTGAGCCTGGTTCTGCTGGAGGTTTTTTTCCGTTAAAGGAAGTTTTTCCTCTCCACTGTTGCCTATAGCTGTTCAAGGGGGAATTGTTGGGTTTTCTCTAAATGTCTGTTTAGTCTGGACTTTATTACGTACTTGAGATGACTTTGTTGTAAATTGGCAACATATAAATAAAGTTGAATCAAACTGAAAATAGACATCCTGGGACCAAAAACACACAAAACGCTGCAATACAAATGTATTAGTACAAAAACTGCCCATGGGTCCATTTTGTCACAGTCCGTCTCCTGGTAGATGGGCTCTTTTTAAATTTGCCTTTATTGAACAGAGATTTCAAATAAGTCTATCATTGAAAACATGGTTCTTGTGTACTGAAATAATATGTTTTAAATAAATAAATGATAATGGTATAATAAAAAAAAAGCCAAACATTTCATTACAACAAAAATGAAATTGTAAGAGGTGTTTATTTGAAGAACAGTTTTAGGCAGTCGAGCAGTTTCTGTTAGTTATTTTTGTGTATTTACTTTAAGTATAATATGTGTGTTGTACATGAACATGAAACAAAGTGTGACTGATCAACACTTTATACGCATTCATTTCAGATGTAACATTTCATCACTCACCAGTTCACCTTTACCTTTATCATTTAGTCTTTGTGAGCCTTCTCATTGTCCCAGTAATACGGGTTAGTGGTGATACAATGCCGTGATTTGCATTCCTTCATCTGTTTTCATTTGTGAGAGCACGACCCAGAATTTGTCTTTTTTTTCCCAGCAGCACTTGAGACAAGTGTGCCATATATTTTGGCCCTCAGCAATTCAGAGCGAGTTCTCCTTCCTTTATTACGTGTAATCGAGTTTTAATGACACTATTGGTGAGGTTGGAGGAGAGCAGAATTAAGTGCACACCTGAGGTGTATTGAGTGCTGGTTTACATAATGTATACGAAGGAGGCTTTAACATCTTAATGAAGAAACATTCATTCATAGTGGTGGCATTGTAAAAGCTCACATTAGAAAGTCAATTTTCTCCCCAGTTGTGAAACATTAGAAGGAAAGCGAAGAAGTTAACATACGCTGAGACACTTTAATGTTTTCCACCCCTGCAGGGAAAATAAGATCAGCAAAAAGGAAATGTTTTTTTTCTACAAATCATCTCTGCTTCAGTTCAACTATTCAACTGAATCTCCATCTTAACATCTCATTTAGAATATTGCCTCCCGAAATCTTACTTCATGAAACAAAAAGCCACGAGGGCTCAGAAAGCAGCCATTTCTGACTAGTCTTGTCATATTAATAAAAAAAAAAAAACACCCAATTGTCTGGATAGGCAGTTTCCTGTGAGTCACCCACCTGCAGGGCATCAGACCTGCAGAACTCTGCTTTCAGGTGGCTGAGATATGCAGGATTGTTTAACTTGTTTAAAGTTTTTAAACTTATCAGGTCTTACTAATTCAAAAAAGCTAGGAGAAATTACAATCAAGCAAAAAAGCTACAAAAGAAAAGAGTTGAAAACCATCCCCCGACTAAGCAAGAATTCATAAATATTGTAAAAGAAACTCATGATTTAGAAAAATATTTAAAAAAATATAATATAAATTTTTTTCTAGAGCTTACTTGGCCATACATACATTAAAAGTTGGTCTAAATTGTACAGAAGGATGTGTGATGCTGTATTAGATAAGAATTGTCAAGATGACCAGGGAAGTGTTTTTTTATATGCATATGTTTATTTGCATAAACATAAGTGTACATACATGTAAAACTACAATAAACAAATATATAAACAAAGTTCCAAAAAGAAACGTCACCAAACTGGAAAACAAAAGGAACCGACCTCATATCCACGTCCTGCACATGTAATATGCCATTGTTAAAATTTTACTTTCTATTATAAAGCAGCACATTCAAAAGTGTGATTATGTGGCTTGTTGGTATTTTTGTTTTTTGGTGGACAAAGTGTGGCTTATTGTTGGGACATTAGAGAAGGATTTTTATCTAAAACAGCAGTGTAGTACTGAAAGTTCAATAAATCAATTTAAGTACAAATAAGTAAAAGTCAAGGACCACTGACTATCAGTATGTGTTCTCGCAGTTCTTGCTTTGGTCAAACTTCTGAGCAAACTTAAAACAGTGCATATATTACATAACTACACCTCGATGGTGGGGGGACTCTGCAGAGACATGTCTGGTTGTGGACAAAGGTGGCAGACAAAGTAGATACGAGCTGGAAGTTGTTAGTCTTATCAGAAGATGGTCCTTAAGACAAAGATGGTTAGGGTTGGACAGTAATGTCACGTGGACAGTGTTGGGGCAAGCCAATGATGAAGATGACAGGAGAGGAGAAACATTCAACAAAGACCAACCAAAGAAAAAGCTGAAAACTTCAACTGCAATGAATTCAATGTTGATATCTTGTTGGCTCTCCCTTCCTGCAGCCAAGTTCCTTTACACATATCAGAAAACTGCAACGTCGGGTAATAAATCACTGAATAAATGTTCAACTTGACGCTAAAGTTTTCACATTTGCAAATGTCACTTTTGTTTCACGGTTGCAGTTTGATTGGTGACTTTGTGTTTTTTTCTGTTCGGAGAAAATGGAGCAGTACAGTAAGTTCCTGTATGCCAAAAGAGTTCAGTGTAAACGTCAGTAAAGAGTGTCGACTTAAATAGTGTATGTGATGAAACTGGGACACAAGATATAAATAATGTGTTAAAATGGAGAATTTTTGGAAGTGAGTGACTTTAGCACTGAATAAAAACTCCACTTTTGGAAGGACATTTGTCGTTCTGCAAATCTCTGTGCGATTGATGACACATCAAGGGGATAAATCCGTCGCCGTTATCGTTACTAACACATCAGCATGACTTTGAACACAACTCAGTGTAACCTGCCAAGGAGAAATGCTAATTACACTAATTACAAAACATAGATGTTATCCTCAGTGTGATGTGAACCGCAAATGGACGTGGATGGAGGTGCCATTTTGGCATGGATAATTGCATGTTACCATTTTACTGTGGCTGAGTGCATTAGATGGAGAACTCTTTGAAGCTTCGTGGCTGTTTTGCAGCACCGAGGCCTCTTCCATAAAGCCCATTAGCTTCTGTCTGATAGTGGACCAGCAGCGCCTGCTAAAATCAGCCGCTGCTTTCTCACATTGACCCTGAATGCAGCACGAGTACATCGAGGGCTTCAGATGAGGGCTGCCGCCGCGGAGTAATTACATGACAACCTTTAAATAACAGCAGCCTATAGCTGCCATTTGATAATGCGTCTGTGCTGGTTTGTCGGGAAGAATATGGCCACAAGTGTGTGAGGCTGGAACAGCGCGGAGCAGCAATTCATCACAGTGGTTTGGCAGGAAGAAGTACACCATTAGGCTCGGGGAGTGGACTTTATATCTCTGCTGTTCGCTGGAAACTATTTTCTTCAAATTTAGTGATTTTCATGATTTGGCATCAGCTAGAGACGCACAATGTTCAAAGTGAAAATATCACTTATGTGAGGGCATTTATATCTACATCTGTGTGTCTCTTTCAAGTAGTACTCCACCTCGTCAGTACTGTACTTTGGGAAAATTAAGGGACTTGCAAGTGACAAATTAATAGAATGATTGTGATCATTGATGTGCCAGAAATCTTCAAGATTTCAACTGAAGCAAATCTGTGGGCAAAAGCTTACACCTTCTTGCATTTCACCCAGAGCAGCTCATCAGCCTTGTTCATGTAAATGAACCCGCTGCCGATCTTCACCTGTTGGCAGAACATTGTGACAGTGTGGAAGATTACAACCAAAGGGAAGAGGGGCCAAGCTGGAACCCCTTGATGAGCACCAAGGACCAAAAAGACATGTTGAAACAGGATTAGTTCCATTACTTAACCCTTCGATGCGCAACACGGGTCTAGAATGACCCATATCCATTTTAGATATCCACATGTTATTTCATGTATTTATGTGATATATCTATATGATACTTTTACATCATCATTTACTGTTCCAAGTCTGCAGTAAATATCTTGTTCAGCACAAGTTATTATGTTTATTTTTATTTTATGTCTTTATGAACAAGCACAGCTTTTGTATTTCTACTTCAAGTTTACACACGTGGCTCGGAATCAACCCACACGCATTTACTAGAGCATTTTATGTGAAATTATGAAATGTGTTTGTTCCAGACATTTTACAGTTCAGCACAGCTTCCTTTGCACATCTAATACACGTAAGTGTTTTTCAAATGTCTAATGTTACCTTAGAAAATATTTAATGACAGTTGTGAGGGATAAATATACATAATATCTCATTAGGTTTAGGTTACCTGAGAGTGAGCACAATACATTACTGGTCAGAGAGCTGTAGCTGTTGACCCTCATGCCTACACCACCCTGATTGTATGGGTGGTGTGAACAATGCACGGGGGGAACTCATCAAGGAGCTGGGCACAGAGGCTGTCATGTCACAGATGAAGAGGCACATGGAGGGCTGCCCAAACTGCAAAACCATATTATTAAAACAATGGGAAGATGTGGGTTGAAAATACACAACACAGCCCCCACCCAGCCACGTCCGACAGAGGGTCACAGGAAGAGGAAGAGGAGCACAATGTACGGAGAAGTCAGCAGCTGATGTTCCGAATGCACCAGGCCTGTGTACAATGAGCACAAATAGTTCAAGTGGAAGCGGTGATCATTTGTGAGGCATGTAAAAATGAATCTGAGGCAGATGGAGATAGACTGGACACCTGTCCAGGACATAACCCGCCTCTCACCCTATGACAGCTGGGATAAAAACTCCAGCCACCATGGATTTGTGCTCTAGTGAAATATTGTATTTGATTTTGTTTGATCATATTTCACCAGTTTACAGTTATTAATTACAGATACACTTGATATCAATTGCCATGTCATCTGTTATCAGGTATGTGTATGTGTGAGAAAATCAAAAAACTCAATATATTAAAACAGTTCAGTAACTACTTGAAACAAATAATTATTATATCATTAAGTCATTTAACATCAACCTTGATTTAATAACATTAAAACAATTTTTGCTCACAAAGTAAGAAAGGAAAAATAAATAATGATTTGTGGTAATCAAAAACAACTGGTTTAAAGAATATTTACAATATTTAAAGATAAAATTAAGTGATTTCAAAAAATAGAGCAGAGAAGGAGCATTAAAAGGAGTGTGGATATGTGGGGTTTACAGAGCTCTGATGCTCCGGGACTCCCCTCTTAAGATGCAATAGTTTCAGTTTTGCACTCTATGACATGTATTTTTGTGCATTAGTTGGGGAAACTAACACATGTACCTCTAATGATGAGAAGAAGTTTCCTCATCATTAATATTTTCTTAAAACATATTTAAACCCAGTACAGCAGACCAGCATAAATTGATCTTCCTGATCGTCTAGATAAGTGACGGAAGCCGAGCACTGACCTGTTAAAAGAACTCAATCTGTGAAAATCCTTTAGTAATCACGTTCTTCCGGTTCGGAACCAACAGTGACCTGAGTGTCACGGCTGCAGAGCCAAACAAGAGCCGTGACCTCAGCCTGGAGAGACCTCCATGTCTCTGCTAGATCGTGATTGGTGGTCAGACAACGACAACACGCACACCTTGTCATTTCTGCTGCTGATCAATGCTGTAATTCCGCGAGTGACCTCAGCGAGGGCCACCGTGTCAGAGCATAAGTCAGCCGGTCTTTGTCGAGTCGGCGCTCCAAAGTGGCTGTTTGCACCTCGCCGCCGATGCTGCGGCAGCTGCTGCCGTCACTGTCTCCCCCAGCTCTGACACAGGCTGATTGGTGTGTCATTGAGCTCTGAGCTTTATTCGACTGTCCATCACAGCTGAAAGCCGAAGGGTCCCGGGCTTTCTGGTTAAACCGGGCCCCCCAGGGGCCCCGAGTCCAAGGTTACTAGGCGAGTGGTGTGCTGGCGACCTTGGTGGGATGGGGTATAATAAGAATACAATCATGCTGAGTGGTGAAATAATGGCGCCGTAAATTCAATAAACAACCCAACGGACCTGACATCACCTTCCTTTCATGACATCTTTTTCTGACAGGACAAAGTAATAGAGCGCTCCCCTGAGAGTCCCTGAAAACAGTCAATTTCTCCATACTAAATGTCAAGGCAGCCATGCGTGGAAATATGAAAATGGAAGAGCAGAGGAGGAGGCACTTAACGGAGAGGACAGCAGCACTTGCTATCAGCGGGAATCCCACTCTCTACCTGTCTGAGCATCTGAACTCTGGAGGGAAAAAAAAGGAAAAAACAAGTTAAGCAGACACAGAAAGGAAGATGAGCCGCATCGGGGAGATTTATGGCAAATGAGAAGCTCTCAAAATACAAACCAAGCTGAGAGCCACTTTGACTCTGGCCTTGATCGGAGCTGCAGATCAAGAGGGGTAATTAGTTAATGTTTTTGTCACCTTGGAAATATGTCAGAATAAATAGCTCCGGGTGGCCCTCACTGTCACCTTAGGAGCTAAAACGAGCTCGTCTCTGGCTCCTCTGTCAGCGACAAGGCCCACGATGATGGTTTTAAAACCTCCTCCAGTTCTGCTCTTCAGAGGTTCTGCCACATTATTCGGGTATTTCCATTACGTCTGTTAATCTGTTCTTACTTTTGCCTCATTTTCATAGAAAATCTTTTACTTGCCACTGCTCCGGCTGCAGGTACCAGCTGTTCAGGTCACAAATAATAATAGAAAAAAACTGCAGGGGATTGTGTTGGTTGGCAAGGCTACATTTGGAAATTTAAAACAATATTTTTTCCAACGAGTCATAAACAAAAACAGTAAACATTCAGGGAGAGATAAACATTAATCATTTGCAGGCATAATGGTTACAAAATATATAAAATAAATAAAATATATGCACCAAATGTATGAAACCACCTGAAATCCACATTATAATGAAATTGTACCTATTAATAACGATATATTCAGCTTCAGAATTGCAGGTACACACCCTCACTCAGGCGGGGGGGCGGATGGAGCCATCCATTACCATGGGTTTTGGGTAGTGACTGCAGAAATGTGATTATTTGTAAATTCAAGCTAAATTAATTTGTGCAGCAGGGTGGCCGGGGTAATAATAGGCTTTATTTCTATAGCGCCGTTCACGTAAAAGTGCTGCACAGCCAACAGCAAAGAACAATAAAAACGTCATTTTGACGCCACAGCGGCACTTTGTCCTAACTATCGGATGCTCAAATGGCATCACCATTCGACACGACGGGGCCAACTTTACATTTACAGCTGTGTCAGGGTTAGTGGCGTGACAAGATAAATGACGTAAAAACAAAGGATACAAACGGTGACGTCACACGACTACTTCCTTTCTGCAGTAACCACCTGATTAAAGCCCTCAACATCTCACACCTTTCCTGCAGAAAAGGGCCGTGTCGTGTTCCCTCTTTTACGCTTTCTTTGTAGCTTCCGATCTTTAAATCTCCACTTTAAACACGGAGCGGCTCTGCATTGTTCTATTCTTTGCCCGGCTTGTTCTCCTGCAGGTGAGCAGGGTTTTCAGCTCTGCCATAAACCTCTCAGCAGCCGCTCTCAGAGAGCCATTCAGCTTTGATGGACGTCGCCTGTGATGAAGGTAAAGCTGCTCTCAGGCCCCTTAAAGGACACTTCCATCATGATTACATTTACATTTAAAGGTTCAGTTCACTCAAATGACACGTGGTGCTGTCTATCCATGCAGCTAATCTCGGCTTTTGAGAAATCAACCAGTCCCGCTGCGATGCAACATGATTCTAAACCTGCGACAGGGGTTTTACAAATTGGCGATTGAAAAGTTGGAATAGTGGGTAGATACTTTGAGAGAAAACAATGAAGTGCGCCTTATCATACAAAGGTTTAACACTGTTAATTGCAGACTTGCATATAAAAGGAGCTGAGCCATTACCTTTGATACTTCCATCTGTGCTTTTAATGAGAAAATTCAAAATGTCTGCTTTTGCAAAGATCAGTGATTCTGAATTATTTGAAAATCTTACAAACCCGTTTGCTCTGAGACTTTAAAGCTGTCATCCAATTTAGCAAGAAAATTACAAGACAAACACAGCACAGTCTGTCATGCTCTCGAGTTCAGTGTCCCGGAGTTGGCACATATCTATTTTTAATTTGCACAACAGAAACTTTTACAAACCAGGCTCTAAGTGGGTAAAGGATATAAGAAAGTGAGGAACCACTGCTCTGCGAGACCAGCAGACAACAGTCCCCATTAGCACCTGATTTAGTTCAGTTTAAGGTTTCCTTTAAAACAATTATGTGGCGTTGGTATGAGGTTTTGTCTATGTAAATATGTTCTGCTTTATTTCTTTTATAGCCATGTGTGCATGCAGCTTGCTAGAACTGACCAACAATGACGGCTATGGTGCTTGAACATAGCAGCTTTTCTGTGGTGAGCTTAAATTGTTCAAAACTTCACCAACGTGTTGTAATGCACACACAGTCTGCTAAGTTCCCCTCAAAGGAAGTCAAAGCATTGCATGTCATAGTTAGACAGAGATGAGACCTCGCTGAAGCTGTTCAGGCTGTCCCTAGGTTCGGACCGTGACAGGTGAACACAAAGTCCTCCTCCTGGACTTTGTGTTCATGTTGTAATCTCTTATCTGATCAAACGTCCTTAGTCTGCCTCACACAAACACACACACACAAACAATCCAGTCTTGACCCTCAAAAATCCCTTTTTACAGTCAAAAATTGTGAGGACAGGCCAAAATGTCCTCACTTCACAAACATGTCCTCACTCTGTTGTTAAGAAACGAAATTTGGCCCTCAGCAGTGTCTAAAGGAACACACACATCTGACTCCATTGTCTCTGATTGTCACTCCTGTTTTGAGTTGATCACTTACTTAAAGCCATTGTCTGCAGTGCATCGGTGCTGGGCAGTGAATTTGTTTCACTTTGTCCATCAAGAAATTGTCCCGTTCATGTTCCCAGTATCTCCTTTCACCGCCTCACACTCTCTGTGCACAGCACTCACTGACAGCTACGCTCTGCAGCTTTCTGTCAGGCTCCATCTTAGCTGTTGACCTTACAGTAGTTTCCAGTGTTGCTATTTATGCAATTGCCATGTGCATATATGTTTATTTTAACACACAATAAAAGGCCAAATGCCTAATTCAGACTCCCACTTCCTGTCTTCATCCTGAGGTCGTAAATGTCCTCAGCTGAGCTGCTCCATATTAGACCACAAGAGTGTCATGGTGGTCATTCACACTTTTGATCTGATTGACTACGACTAACGTCTTTGTGAAAATGGTGTTTGAAAAGTGACACCAGATTTACATACTACAAATGTGTTATGAAACAATAACTGTACCCAGGCTCTCAGTTTATGAAAGTAGTTTCGGACTTTGGAACAAGCTTCGCTGAAGCACTGTGGGATCCAAGGCAGGTGAAACACCGTAAATACACTTCACTGATTTTCATTGTACAAAAGTGGTGACCTCACATGTGTAGATCTGAAGTTTGGGTTGGTTGTAGTAAAAGCTGCCTGTAAAGGTCAGTTTACTCTGACTGAAAGCAGCACGTAAAGAGGGTGAGTAGCTTGACTTTGTAAAACCTCCCGGGCTCAGCTGGTGTGTCACTGTATGTTGTGACATTTCTATTGTGTGTTTGCATGTATCTATGACTCGGGGAGGTATTTTAAGGTCTTCCTTCCTCTCTGTTATCTCATCGCTTCATTAGTCCTCATGTTTCCTCCTGTAGAGCTGCAGGCCGGCTCTCCGCAGCCCCTCTGCCCTCCCCCCCTCTCCCTGCCTCCCCCAGGGGACGCCTCCTTCGCTGCGTCCAGACTTGTCAGAGCAGATTCTCGTCAAATTACCGATGTCCTGCATCTGGGTAATTGCTTGCCAAACCCACTCCACTGATGCAAATTTAAGGGGTCGCCTGTGATGGAGATAATGCCAAATTGGTTTTGAGATTTTGAGATGTCTACTCAGCATGGATAGATAGATATGTGGGCTCTTAAATGAAAAAAAAAAAGAATAAATGAAATAGGGTTCTGTGTGGAGAATGCTGATTTGGCATTACTCAACATCAGAGAAGACGGATAGATTTCTCTTCCCTGCAGCATGCTTTTCACAGACCAAATAATTATAAAGTATATCTGCAAGGCTCATAGTGCTATAAAACATACCCATACAATGCAGTCATAACACCACCTCCCTTGTCCTGTAATGGGCAATTGCCTCAGCTAAGTAGCCATTAATTGCGGGCGTTCTAATGGCCGGACTCTAGCTCAGCTGTGGTGTGACCCGCCTGTTAATGAGACAGAAAAACCACGTATCCGTCTCTGCGGTTGGGCTGCCGCCGGCCTTTCTGATGCTGATGTCACCTGATGGGAGAGGCTGCTCCGTGCAGCGGGAGGCACTTGACTGGCTCACCCAAAGGGAGATGTCATAGCCCATAGTTTATTCCAGAGGATTAAACTCTGGAGGCTTTAAGGAGTTGAGCTGAGAATCCTCGGGGAAAACGCTCTGTCGTCTCTGGTGGTTTTAATTTCAGAGTTGGTGGTAGTGGATTTGGTAATGGAGGGGGGTATGGTTAATTGGCAATGACAGCAGAAGCCCAACTAATGCCCACTAATTAACAGGGTTAGGAGGATAACACCCTCCAAGAAGGAGAAGCCGATGCAGAGTGAACCAACAGGCAGCAAAAGAACATCCTCGTCTTAACATATTAACCTGCGGGGCCTAGAGTCCACGGGCGGCATCATTTAAAGGTTTAAAGAGGCTCCAAGGACGGTTCTGATGATCAGTTCCCAACAACTGGGCAACTTCTCTGTGATGAATTTTATCCAAAGTTTGCACATTTACAATCCCTCAAGCACAAATTTCAATGACTTTGAAAATCCCCCAGTGGTTCAACCAGCACCACACAGAGATGAGTGTTA
The DNA here is from genome assembly GCA_033026295.1 of Channa striata. Classification (NCBI taxonomy): domain Eukaryota; kingdom Metazoa; phylum Chordata; class Actinopteri; order Anabantiformes; family Channidae; genus Channa; species Channa striata. The sequence goes on along the minus strand of CM065173.1, from coordinate 5,131,792 downwards.
ACAGGATAACACTGTGTAAATATGACCACATTTAAAGTGTTGCCATTGACAACATAATGCAGTTCAAACAGTAGCATCAGTACGTGCTAAACTTCAGCATGAAGACATCGGCACGCGTTAAATGTTATTAGCATGTCGAGTGCTACTGTTTATCGTGTATTATGTGTACGTGCCTAGAGACTGCAGATGAAAAGTAGCTGTTTGCTTCATCTTGTAAATGAATCTTTTCTTGCAATGTGAGATTGACGGTCCCTGACAAATACAATTAATAAACTGTGAATAACTGTGAAGCCTAAAACTGTACATGCTACAGTAAATGTAGTCTGTAGTATGAGAGGAATATGAAAAAAGCTAAACATACGACTTCTTCGGGTGTCCCCGGCTTTGGGGCTACTGGTCCTACCAACCTCCCCTATGTTTTCCACTCAGTCCAACCGGTCAAGGCAGATGTCCGCCCACCCTGAGACTGGTTCTGCTGGAGGTTTCTTTCTTTAAAAGGAGTTTTCTGCATAGTCTAGAGTCTTTATTAGGTAAAGTGCCTTGAGATGAGTTTGTTAAATGGGCGCCATAAAAATAAAGTTGAATTGAACTGAACTGACATTCTTTAGTTAAGAACATTGACGTGCAAACACAGCAATGCAAGCAAAAAGAAGACTGACAGGCTAAAGATTTTATTTATTTTGTGTGTGTGTGTGCGGTATGGGCATATTCATTTGCAGTTTTTATGCGGCGGTTGTATTCTTTCTGCTTTAAAATGTTACAGGCCTTGAATATGCAGAAATTGAATATTGTGCATAGATGAGTTTGATCAGTTAATGGTTAAGCTCCGTTTTAAAGGTAGCCATTGTGAAGTCGTTGATATCTCGACTCTTACTTTTGTGAATGAATTTTTTACTGGGGGAAATAAGTCATCTAAAACCTATGGGTAATCATTACTGTGAAGTCAGTGAAGACTTGTAGTTAATTAAAGCAAAAGAAAAATCCAATGATAACTGCTGGGATTCACTATCTAAAGATTTGTCCTGCAAATGAGTGCAGAGACGTGTTCCATGGCCTGTCAAACCTCACACGCCGCCGCAGGTTGAGGGCCGATGTGTGAGTGAGCCAACATTTCAGAGGCTAATGAAATATTTTGTCATCCTGCGTTGTCCCCCTGGTCTTCCCTTCATACCTTTTGTCACTTCACTTCCTTTCCCTTCACAGCGAATGCTCAAAGACGCTGCTGGGGGACTTAACAAGCCTGGAAAATAATTAAAATTCAACCAAATGATGAAACACTTGCAGTAAACCGTCCTTGAAGGGTCGGCAGGGCCCCTTCTGAAAGCAGCAAGGAGACAGGGAAAAAGAGAACAGCGTGTTTTTTTTCTCCTCCTTTACAGAGAATAATGTTAAGCTGCTGCTCCCAGCTTAAGAGCCTCTTAAATTGGAAAGGCACTGGCCTATAGAGACATGTACCTGTCAAACAAATACCACACGCCTCTGAATCCCTCTCTTCTCTTTCTCTCCGGCTTCGTTTTAAACTCAGATGGTATTCGAGCCTGATGCGGGGCGCCATGGAGATTGTCGGGTTTGAGAGCAGAGACGGGGCTTCGCCTCTTAGGGGTATCACAGCCACGCTGCTGTCGGACGAATTAAGAGGCGAGCTCAATGGCCCTCCGGTGATCCGCTCAGAAAATGTTTCTCACGGCCCAGAGGAAGGCTGACGGAGCGGGGAATGTACGGTGACTGCACACAGTGGTTTGCATGTGAAGATGAACACGATAGAGACAGAACGGAGAAGAAAAATTAAACTACAGGCTTGTAAAAAGAGGGCCTGGTTTTCCTTCATGTTCAGGCAAACAGTTCAGTGACTTTAGTCGATTTAGTGCCAACAACAATGGTGAACGTGCAATTCCAGAGCATGAATAAATATGGATATTTAGAACTGAATTAGACTATAAGGCTTAGTGTAGTTGATTGTGATTAGGTACTTGTACGTTACACATTTGTGAAACACTGTCAAAACAAAAAAGTGTCTCAAACCAAACCATGCATGAATATGAGTTGTAACACATTTACTTTTCAATTATTTATTTTGTGTGTGTTGCCATTGGTTTTTACTTTTGCCTTTGCCTTTTGTGTTTCACATAGTCTCGTCATTGCCATATTACTATATGCACATCACTCTACAACATTCAAAGTAGCGATTTAAAAATACCTAAATTGGGCTCAATATTGGGCTCATTACAAAAATGCCGTTATTGCTCTGTTTATAATGAAGATTATTAGTTTACTTATGAGGTAAAGTGTTAGGATTTTAAAGTTAGAGAGTCAAGAGTGTAAATGGGCAACATTTTATCATCACATCTGCAGCCACAACCTTTGCTATGTCTTTGTCAATGATTAAAATCTATTCTTCAAAGCTGCAAAAGAGCCGGTTTTGTTAGGGTGTGAGGTAAGGCAGTAAGAAATTTAAGTCTTAGTAGTAATATGACAGTAAGGCATTACTGGTAGCGTGACAATTTTTTTTAAGCCACAGATTCTGGTCAGAGCTCAAAACACTGTAGTTGTGTTAATGTAATAGTTGTATCACCTGCTCCACACTTGGTCATCAGAGATATTCCATAATCCATGTCTGTGCATTATTATTCATAAACCTGTGCAGCTGCATCCGTCCATCCTCTGCCGGTCGTCAGTCTGTCAGAGCGTGGCTGCTGAAGCTGGCCTCCCTACCTTCGTCAGGGGAATTGAACTGCTTGGTTCCCTGACACTCCCTGTTAGCATTGATTAACCAGCGAGTCAGGCTACTGCATCTTTGCAGAGACAATGGCAGAAGCTTTCATTTTTCTCCCTAATTATTTAGAGTCACAGTAAGGTGTACATTCATCCCAGCCTTATTCATCATGCAAAATACTCCAACTGACAGCCACACCATTTCCAGGCCTTTTTTTCCCGAAAACCCAGAGTGTTTGTTTTAGTCGCGAGCTCTGGGGCAGGAGGTGCCGTTATTGTGTGCTGTGATGGGAAGCTGAGAGCTGAATTAGCACTAATGGCTGCAGCTGAGAGGAGTGAGGGATAATTTTATGGATGAAGTCAAGTATTTTTCCTCAGATTTAAAGGTCTCTCTGAGAAGCCCGTTAGTGTTCACTGCTGCATTCACCGAGTCGTTGTGTTCCCCTCGTTCGACTCCAGCTCCAGTCTATTTGTGCGGTGATAAAACAGCAGAGTGATTAAAATGGTGTGATAAAAGCAGCGAGAACAAGAATGCTGCAGCGGTGGATGTTTATATGACTATAGAGAGTGTCAGGGGAGCTGAGATTTATTAATGACCGCTGTGTGTATGGAGAGCTGAACTTTCATTCAGGAATGTTTCGCCAATGTTAAAGTCACATTGATCAATATTGTTTTATATGAACAGTGAATCAAAGCGCGAAGCTTTACAGCAGACATCAGCTGGCGTTCAACACATGTGCAGGGTCAGGGCATGTGATTACACGTACAGGGCGGTCGGTCATGTCGGCAGCTTTACTACACAGCAGCAAACATAAATGTTGGATGGAGGAATGATTTACGATTCCATCCTTAGATCTTTATTACATGTGAGGCAAGGATGTTAAATTTCTCATAATTCATGTTCTCTATTTCGCACTCAGCACGAGTTTCGGTGCTACATATGATCAGCACTGAGATCCAGCAAGCAACATCACAGCCTCCGAAAACTGCCAGTCAGAAGAAAACACACGCAATGCCACAAAATGCCACAATTTAGTGAATATGACAAATATTTTGTTAAAATGTTATCATCAGGTTGTCCTTCAACTGGTGATTTGTGAAAAACAATCTAGGTAATTCAACCAGTCCACGTGAATTTCGTTCAACTTTTGTTGGACACCTCAATCATGGTCAACCTGCTTTTACACTCTCCCGATAACATCGTCTGAACTCTTAATGATGATGAACACCTCCATGTGATGTCAACTGGAGGGGTTTTTCAGCTATGGAAATATGTTACTAAAGGGAAGTCGGAGAGAAGTTTAAAAGCATTATTGCACATTTAAAGCCTAAACTACAGACATAGAAAGCAAGTTGGAAATTGATGAAGTCGCCTTTTAAAGTAAAAGATTACACACAGAGGAACATGAACATGATCCCTGTGGTAAAAGCTGTTGCATTCAGATCTACTGCAAGTCTGGAAAAAAAATGTTTCATTTGGTAAGCAGGTTAGTAGCGATGTGTGTGACAGCTGTACCTGCCTTGACAAATGTTTGTTTTGCTGTTTCATAGCGAAATAAAAATTCTGAAATCACTTCAAAAAGTACTGCATTTTTTTCTTATAGTTACTGTGAAATCAGGCTTTGTAGGCTTAAGCAACGGCAAAAACAAGTCATTGAAATCCTAAAGGACCTACGGTACGCACCACCAACATCCATGGGCACGCAGTTGACAAGAATTTTCATGCAAATGTGAAACTCCCAGAGACAGACGGGTAAATGCTTATTGATGAGCACCTGTGTAAAGATTTTAAATGTATAAACAAAACTGTAATTTACATCAAGGGTCCAAATTCTTCCTTTACTAGTACAATTGCAACTCAGAGCTGGCTCAATTTCTTGACTGTATCAGGATGTTGTCACTGTGGGCTGCGAGCTAAAATCAATTGATACTAACATTATCTTTAAAATTTGGAAGGTTTTCCATTTCCCCAGTGATGTTGCACAAATTAATGAGCAGCAAACAAAAACGATCAGAATCAGACCAGAACTGCTCATGTGGTTAGGAATTACCAACAATTGGTCAAATACTGTACCTCTGATGTGCATTTTAGGAGCATGGTTTGTTATTGTGATTTGCAGAAAGTTTTCTGTCACTGCAAATTAGTGTTAATCAAAATAAACTCCTGGAAGGAAGGAAATCAATCCGAAAAGTTGGAGTAAGCTTTGCCAAACAATTAGCAGTAATGTAGTACATGGAAGTTACATTAGATGGGCTACAGCATCACAAAAAACCTGAATCACCCCCAGTTCTATTTTGCCAGGAAGTGGACATCCAGAAAACCAGCAACTGCAATCACCAGATCTCAGGAGAGTGAAGGTGGGACTTAAATATATCTTTATTCAGGTCTGGTCAAATGCGTTGCACATGGCTTTGTCTCAAACACTTTGTTTAAATGCACCAATTAGTGTTGAAATATTTCTGTCTGAGAAACTGTCCTGAGTTGCCAAAGGCCCCTCGTCGCCTCTCGTCTCTAAGCCTCTAACCCCCTTGCAGCAGCAAATCAGAAAGGAGAGCCGAGCTTTCATGTGAGGCCTGAGGGACGGGGCTGGAGCACGAGCCATTCTTCGTCTTTTAATTGGCGCCTCTACTTGCTCATTAGTTCACAACACTTTAATTTGGCGGTAACGTTAAGGATTGGCCCCAACGTACGAGACGTGAACTTGATAATGCTGTCAGTAACTAATTAGTGGTGATGGCATCTGTCAGGAAATTACAGGCCGGGGCAATTAAAAATGATGCACTATTAGTTTTCGCCAACCTCACTGACCCAGTTAGCATGGGCGGTGAGCGTGGGTGGGACCAAATGGGTGTGCTCAGGAGCGCTTTGAGGTTATTTCTGGGACAATCTTCTTGTGCGCTGCTTTAACTTTATACTTAATGTTTTTGTTTCCTTATGCGCAGACATATCATTCGGAAAGTTTGCATGTAGCACACAAACACCGTTCAGAGGCCAGCGTTCAGTACATTGTCTGCTGCCAGGAGCTCCAGTTGTGCCGACTCTCTGTAGCTGCCGCCAGCCCCACACAGCGATAATAAATGTCAGAGTTTTAAGGTGCCTGTCCACCTGCTGCACACACAGTACAAAGAAAACAAGAAGTTGGTAAAACAAAGCTCAGTGGAGCCCTGCATTCAAATCTCACCAACTGCTTGCTGTCATGGAAACGTGAAAGACAAATAAATGCAAAAAGGTTATTATAATATTGTTTTAATAATGGAATGCAGTCCCACTACCAGCTGGATAGTGGTGTTCGATCCATCTGCCAAAATCTTTGGTCCAGAGCAAAAGATCTCTGATTTAATATGGGTACTTGGCTCTCTAGAGGACAGTTTTATTGACCTCCTGACTTTTTCCCTCTAGCACCAGAGCAGAGTAAAAATATCTAGTTGCACACAAACAAAATAAGAATTTAATGGCCAAATTGTCAGGACATATTTGAGTGCATATGTGCTCCTTAGATGACGAGCTGTTTTTTAATGACCCCATGACATTTTGTATAGGCCACCGTCAGGTGTAAATGTCATGTTTGTGCACCATTATCACGCTGCCTGGCGTGTTTATTACTGTTTCCAACAGTAAAAAATCTTTTGGTGAGATTTTGGTGAGTTTGCTCGGAGGTTAGGTCAGTGTCAGTCAAACAGATTTTCTTTGAGTTGCACCTTTTGTGCAGGGTTACACAATTCAAAGCGTTTTACAGGCTGCAAACAATGCGTATTAAACTCGAACCCCACCTAAAGTTGGAACCTCCATCAAACACTAAAGCTGCAGATTCCAGGCATGTCTGTCCACACCCATAATCTAATCAGTTCATCCATGACTCCAGCATGCATTTGTCTTTCATTCCATTACCTTAACTTGAGCTAGGTGTCACAGAGACATGTCAGTCTCAATAGACGCACCCATGGGCAATTTGGTCACTAATAAACCTAACATGATGTATGTCTTCTTCAGGAATCCCAAGGGCTTCTGGGGGAACATGAAAACCCCACCCATGGTGATCTTGACCACTGAATACCGAAATCAAACCAGTCAACCCTTTTAAAGAAACTTTGCACATACCTCTCCAAGTGTTTCTGAGCTGTTACGTTTACAAGAATAGGATATACACCAATCAGGTATACCATTATGACTGCACTCTAATACACTGGACTGATGATTTCTACTCCCTGTCTTTATTATTATTGACAACTCCATATTTTTAGCCAAAAACATTAGTACCACCTCTTCTTCTAATGCACTCCACCACGCACTTTGATCTCAACAACAAAGCAGAAGAGTAGAATTATACCTCACAGCTTTAACTTATAAACAGAGAAATTACAGGATGGATGTATGTATTGGGATGTAAAATATTATGATTGAAAAACAAAAAGTTTAAAACATGGGTGATTGCATCCAAAATTCTTCACTCAGCCGTTGTCTGGCAAACTTCAAAACCATAACGATACGTTTAGGGACAGTTCAGCACAGGTCAGGTCATGGTATAACTGTCAGTCTGAAGACTCCAAGAGTTTACATGAGCTCCGCTGATCACATTCTCGTTCCCCAGAGGCTGAACCCCCTTCACTTTAATGACTCTGTGACCTTTAGCACCAGTGAAATTTCTCAACCACCAAACATATGAGACTGCAGTGAAATTTGGTTCATGTTCCCTTCAGAAATGGTTTCTAATAACTCTGGTGATCATCTGACTTTTCATCTAGTAGCATCGCTTGTTTAAAAAGTTAAATTGTCTAAGGACATTAGCACCAGCTTCAGCTAAAGCGGCATTTTGGGTAATAACATGCTAGGAGTCAAATGCTTGATATTATGTAGCAGAAGTGTTCATTTCCTGCCGGTCTGCTGTGCGACAAACAGCCTGACAGAGCTGCTACCGCGCTGCAGCTTATTTGACTATTATTAAAGAACAATTAAAACAATTTGATGTTTTCCTTCTTACTCTCAGACTCTCTGATCCTGTCATCTTTCTCGTATGGTGTTTAGTCATGTGATTTCTCCTTCGGTGACAGTTGTCTCCTGCATGCCCACATCCTTCACTTTCCGTGCCGACTCCCTCTTTTGTTTGTTTGTTTGTTTGCTAATTACAGACTTTTTTTGACACCTGTGCCAAATCTGTAGTGGTACGAAACATACAGCTCGACACACTGCTGCACACAGACGAACACACACGCATTCAGACTATCAGTTGTTCGCACTCCATATTTAATGCACGCACACACTCATCCCCTTGTGTGCAATTACCTCTCCTTTACTATTTACCTCACTCTGCACGCTAGCTGTTTTTGGAGGGTTGCAGGTACACAAAGCGTGTGCACATTCTCCCTCACACACACACATGCAGAGCTCAAGCCTCTCAGCTGCCTCTACTCGGTTGTGTTGAAGATAAACCAGATGAAGGCGCCACATGTGGCGTGACCCGGCCCTTTGTAAATGCGGTTGCATAATGTCTTCCCCCTAACTTTTCTCAGCGTAGCCACTTGGGCCGGCGGGGGTGTCACTTTGTGTCTAAAACTTCAGATGAGTGGCCTCTTGTGTCAGGCAGCAGATGGGTTCGACTTGCATTTTTGAATGAAGGGAAAGAGTTCCCAGAACGCTCATATGCTTGAGAATGTCACAGCGCTGTTCCCCGGTAGGATCCTCCGCCCTCCCTTCCCTTCTTCTTCTCTTCCCCTGAAGTGCTCCTGTGCAGCCTGCTGAGTGATGAGCCCCTGCAGATTGAGGTGTGCACAAGAATGTCCAACAGGGAAGACGTGGGGATCTGGGGAGGGATGCGGCTTCATTGACAGCCAGAGGGATGACGTTTGTTTAGCTGCCTCGGAGCATCATGGTGCTTTCAGAGACGGGCTGTGCATCACCGTGTGGGACTACTGCTTGAGGCATCGATGTAGAGCTACTAGCACACAGCTACAACACTGTGGTTCATGTCAACAATGCAGGTGTAAGCACCTACCATGTCATCAATCTCAATGTCAGGCAAGAGGTGGCAGCTGAATTGGAATCCTTTTGCGTCCACACTTTTTCAGCTTGTGGATCTTGTTCAAAGCTGTTAAGACCTGGAAAGCAACAGATGCACACAACAGTCGTACCTGAAAACAGTCCGTGGTGTTGGTCTCTCATCAGTTTGGATCTACTGTCAGTTTTGACTGATGACATGACTCAGAACACCTGACGTTGATTTTCAGTTCGTGTCCAAAACATACAGCAGACCTGTCAGAGAACGAGACACATGGAAGGAGAATGTGGTGCTGCTGTCTATTTGGCCGGCGTTGATTTTCCTAATTCAGATACAGATCACATCATTATACCAGGTGGAGATGGCACTGGCTTCACCTTCTGCACGCTTTAGGAAATGTCAGTCGCAAAATAATCAAATGAGAACCGCATGCAGCCGCTGTATCAGAGGGATCTGCAGACACCTCGAAGAGAAGCCTGATGTAAAGCAGAAAACCATTTTCTTGTCTGAGGTCAGTGGCCACATCATGATTTAAGCACTGATATTCAAATGTGCCCTAACAACAGAAAGCACACATTAACATAAAGATGACAGTCAGAATGTGACCCTTCAGAGGCTCGGCAGGGGAACACAGAGAACAGAGGCGACTCTCTGCAGTAGGCACCAGGGCTGATAACCTCCAGGCCTCGATGATATTAAGAGCAAGAAGAGCCGTACTGATTTTAAAAAGGACCTGGCTGACCACGATGGAGTTGCCTGGGGACAGAGACGGAGAGAAAGCGAGATGAAGGAAGGGTGAGTGAGATACATTTATATTATGTGATTAAAGGGGAACGGGAGGCTGATTGGCCAGTGAGAGACAGAGTGATGTAGTGGGAGTCGAGCGGCAGCTCCATACTCTCTAATTGACCCCGGTTAGGATCCACACACCCTTTCCCCGACTCACAAAGAGCGCCTAATTGCTGCAGCTGATTGGGTCCTGATAGAATTACGGCTGTCAGTGAAGGTCATTAGGCTCAGACTCATCTTCCATCTCGGGGACGAGCAAAGCCGCCCTCCTTATTCCACAAGCCATCTTAACGAGCTCGCCATGAGCTGTTTTGTCAGGGAGAAAATCCCAGATAAAGCAAAAAGCCGCCCTGCTCGTGTGTGTGTGTGTGCATTTCAGTGTGTTGTCTGCCTGTGATCTCAGATACATGGATCAATATTTGTGAGAGTGAACAACTTTTCTTTCTTGAAGGTGGAAGGATGCGAAGCAGCAACCGAGGATTTAATCTGGGAGGTCAAACCGAAGCTTCCTGCAGCCTCTTTGCTGGCGGTGAACAGGAAGTGGACCTCTCAAATAAAGCCAGTGTCAAAGCAAACTTCCAATCTTTCTTCTTCTGTGGACATTAACGATGCTATACAAGCGCTAGAGGAGCATTTTAACACAGGAGCTCTTCGTTTGATGTCAGAGCAGAGGGAAAGTTTTTTTAGCGTAGGTTTAAAAAAATACCACAGTATCACCTCACCTGCTTGGAAACACAAATTTTAGAGGCTGCAATGCAATGCATTCAAATGCAAAGCTGTCTCACTCCTGTAGGCGGTAATAACGTGTCTCCATGAGATACTGAGAAGACTGAGGATGTGTGAGGACGGGCTGATCCCTCACGGCTCTGAACAAGGTCGGACAATTTGCCTCAGTTAGTGTGAGGTGTGTAAAAACTAAAACAGTACGATGCACCGGGGGAGAGCGAGGGGAGCACAATGTATGATGGATTTAGTTCTTAGCGGGAGAAGCGGAACATCGATGATGTCTGCTGTCTTTGCCGTGTCCGCTCGCCGCCGATTTACAGGATTTACTGTGTGAAAACCTTAGAGAGAGTGAGAGAGGGATGGAGGCCTGCAAAGAGGCGGCGTGTTATCATTAACTCTCGGTCCATCACCAAACTGACAGAGCTGCAACACACAGCATTTAACGGAGAGTCCAGTGGAATCTAAAATCCTTTTAAATGTCTGAATTCCAAACAGCGGAAAAGGAGCCAAGTGAAAACAGCAAACCCAGGTTTGGTACCACAGGAGAAGTCAAAAATCAAAAGTCAATCAAAATCTTACTTGAAGAGCTTGGCCCCAGAATGTAACTGAAGTCAGACTTTAGTTCATTTGTCTTAATGCAAAGTACTTATTCGAAAATTATTTGATGTTTTTTCTTAAATGCCAGTCACATTAAAATAATTCCGTAACTGCATGTATTGTTTCCACGGCAACAGAGGTCCCGGATGCAAATAACTGCTTTGCTCCTTTGGGTCGTATCCATGTTTCAGGACAAATGATTAGGTTGATTTTAGCAACAGAATCAACTCATGTAAACCCAGCAGAAGCTGCCATGTACGTAACACAAAATAAAACGTCAGTCGAGATTATTTATGTAACACAAAAACATATCTAATACACTCACTGCACTGTTGCTGGAAAAAGCTTAATTAGAACTGGTGTTTTTGAATGCTGACGAATTTATGAGTTTAACCTTTTTAAGGAAACTCCAGGAACTCAGTGTACTGTTTCAGAAAGATCAGATAACCAACCTCCCATTTGAGAAGAGGAGATTCTGTTGGGTTACAGACGCTGTCAACGAGCCAAAACTCAACATTTCCAGGTGTCACACTTTTTATATTACTATATTACTTTATTAATCAAACTCTGGTCAGACTTTTTAGGACGAGATTAACAGGACAACCTGTTTTAAAAGGGAATGTACACTGGATCAAAAACAAGTTCTGATTCAGTGCTTCCTGATCAATATTTCCAGTCTTGTGGTTTAAAAAAAACAAAAAAAAAAGCCCAAATGCCAAATGTACTTATTGTGTTATATACCAGGCATGATTAGAGGCTCCTGAATCACTCGGAGGTGCTGGAAAACAGCTGAGGCTCCAGACTTTTAGAAAGAATGGGCAGACGCAGTGGTAGAAAAGGCATCTTGACATTCTGCACTGCAGGTGATGAAATTGCCATTTGGGACCTCTTCTGAAACTATATTGAGTTTGCTGGATTGCCTAAATAGATGTTATGTGATCTCTTACGCTGATTTATCTCACCTCTGTTGTATTATTCACCTTACGTTTATCTTAATCCTCTTGAACTGAGCATCGATGTAGTAACTCTGACAGAATGAAGTCTTTTTATTTCTAAACCGATTCTTTTTGTTGTTTCACGTTACGTAACAGCTGGTCTGAAAATAATCCAATTGAAGGACTCCTAAGCCTTATCAACAGGTTAGGTTAGATGCACTGGTGTTTGTTCGGTGTTCCAGGCTGGCTGTCAGCGTGAACGGCTGTTGTACATGTTGTGCTGCTCGTCACTCCTCAGTACATTAAAGCCCTCTGGCTGTCCATTAGTGCACCTCTGTCATGTTTAAGAGCTGGAGGTGGGAGTTGCACATTAGCTGAAAGCTAACACGAATGATATAGATGTGCCGGATTTAAACCCTGACCTCTGTTAGCACACCCACGCTGCCCAGTGAGGCCGCCGCCTGCTAACGCTCTGGGAGGGAACATGGAGTAATCAGAACAAATGAGTCAGTGAACAGCGAGGAAACCAGCGCCGTGAGCAGATTTCTAATGACGACTAATATTAGCATAACCTAATATGCTTGTTGATCAAGGGTAAACTTTTGGGGGAGGACATGTTAGGTGCAGAATAAACAAAAGCAGCTGCTGCCAAGGCTCCGCCAGCCTTCGGAGGGAGGAGGAAGACGCTGAGGCCATTCTTAATGTGGGCTGAGCCGGCTGCATGGATATGAGGCAATCTGTCGGCTCTGCACACACTTATCGACTTCAATTTTATTTTTGCAGAGTTCTCTGAGGCTCCAATTAAATTCACGGGGAAAAGCAGCAGTTTGAACAATTGCATTAATATATTTATTTTTTTCTTTTACCAAAGGAAAAAAAAAAACATTTCATGTGTTTGTTCCTGTTCCCCCTTCCTGTTTTCCCCGGCAGTTAATTGCACGAAACTCCTCAGTGCTTTTGGTTACAAGGCCTCTGCTGAAGACCTGCCATGCTTGTCGCTTAAATATTATATGAAGACTTAAGTAACAATTGTTGTTCTTTTTCCTATGAACTATTCATGTTCTCTAAGTGAGGCGCACTATGGGAGAGAAGTGTGGGAGAAACCCTCGCTGGAAACCTGATTGCACTGCATTTTGGGGGAAAGCAGGACCAAACACTGCAAAAATAAAGAGCCCATTTTAACAAGTTAATCCAGTGTCATATGGTGCCTTCACACCAGATTCTTCATAAAACCAAAGAACCCTCCAGCGGATTCCGTTTTACAAACTCACGCTGTGCAGCAAAGCTTTGTTCAAACCCACAGAACTTTATTTAAATTCTGGTAGAGATCCCTGAAGTTCTGAAAGAAAGCAAATCTGTCAGAATGAATTTCAGAGAACTGTTTTAAAATGGTGCATGAGACACAATGAAATTTCATAGTGAACACATTACTTTGAGTCTCAGGTGGAAGTGTCATTGAAGATCTGGAACCACATTCAGACGTGAGATTTTATTTTGTTTTTCCTAAATTTAAAGGTAAAGTCTGAAAACTTAGGTTTAAAATTTAAATAAATCTATTGTTTGTGCCTCTTGTTCTGGGGCCAAATAAGTTGTCACATTTGCTCCGTAATACAGCTAAAACTCCCAAAACAATTCAATTAAATTTCTAATTCAACTTTATTTATATAGCACCAACTTACAACCAAGTCATCTCAAGGCACTTTATATACCAGGCTATACAGACATTTAGAGGAAACCCAACAATTCCCCCTTGAGCATCTATAGGCAACAGTGGAGAGGAAAAACTCCCTTTAACGGAAGAAACCTCCAGCAGAACCAGGATCAGGGTGGGCGGCCATCTGCCTTGACCGGTTGGGCTGAGTGGAAAACATTGGGCAGGTTGTTAGAACCAGTAGCTGGACACTGGAAGACACACAGCTCCAATGTCGGAGACACCTGAAGACAGGGACAGAGAGAGGGAGACAGAGAGGGAGAAGCACAACTACAGGACCAAGAAGACACAGAGTTAATATCATACAGTGGTGACATATAAATGTGGGCTGAGAGGAGGAAAGTGTCTCAGTGCATCAGGGGTTGGTCGCCCAGCAGTCTGAGCCTATAGCAGCAGGACTAGAACTAACTATCAGCTTTATCAAAGAAGACGGTTTAGACCCTAGTCTTAAAAGTAGAGAGGGTGTCTGCTTCCCAAATCTGGACTGGGAGCTGGTTCCACAGGAGAGGAGCTTGATAGCTAAAGGCTGGGCCTCCCATTCTACTTTTGGAAATTCTGGGAACCACAAGTAGGCCTGCATTCTGAGACCAAAGTGGTCTAGTGGGATGATATGGTACTAGGAGATATTTTAGGTATGATGAAGCTTGACCGTTTAGAGCTTTATAGGTCAGAAGAAGGGTTTTAAATTCTATTCTACATTTATTGGGAAGCCAATGGAGAGAAGCTAATGAAGGTGAAATATGATCTCTCTTACCAATCCCAGTCAGTAATCTTGCTGCACAATTTTGGATTAATTGAAGGCTTTTTAGAGAATTACTGGGGCAGCCTGAAAGTAGAGAATTGCAGTCGTCCATTCTAAAAGTAACAAATGCATGGGCCAGTTTTTCAGCATCGCTATGAGACAGGATGCTCCTAATTTTGTCAATGTTCTGTAGGTGGAAGAAGGCTGTTCTAGAGATTTGTTTTATGTGTGAGGTAAATGACAAATCCTGGTGACTCAGAGATTCACCAGGATCAGCCAAAAATGACTCATAGATTCCTTGCAGTAGTACTGGGGGCCAGAGTTATGTCACCTGAAGTAACAATATGGTTGGACAACATGTGATCTGAGATTTTTAACTTAATTATTTAAATTTTACATTGGATCATTCAGTTACCGCCTAGCAGGTTCATCGTGGTAGCCCAGACGTCACTCTTCCAACCATGTTGTCCAACTCCTTTTGGAACATCTCTGTTTCCCCAGTCTGCTTCTTGTAACTTAACCTGAATGTTGATTCCTACAGTGACTTTACTTTGAAGTTTTTTCCCTTAACCCTGATGCAGTTTTTGTGTCAATGTGAAGTCATTACCCTGGTGTTAAATAGTGAAGTCCTGGATCGTGCGATACTAACAATAAAGTTTACTTGTAGTGTCAAGTGTCAAAAAAAGCGATGCAGTTTGAAGCCTTAGGAAGTGTTTAATATCTGATGCTGCGAGATGAGAAGGCCTTGGATGAGCAATATACTGTGATGTATCCAGTGTGTTCTGGATCTACCTCATTGTCTCATTACACCTGAGGGAGCCAGCAATACTCCTGAGTTCCCAGCTGGACGTCCAGTCATATCGTGTCTCCAAGCCTAAGCCTGGACTCTCTGCAAAGGAAGCTCAGTTTGGCTGAATGTATTGATGATCTTTAAATATTAAGTAAATTTTCAAAAGCAAGCTGAACAGCTCTACGAAAATAGTACAATCTTTCCAGATTATTAGCCAAACATATCCAAACAAGATATTAGGGCTAATTAATAAGCTGTATGTTGGGTTCCAGTAAAGATTCTTTGCAGTGTTTACAGTGTGAGTGCAACAACAAGAAACCGTGTGTTCACTCTTTCAGTGTAATACAAACACACACAACACACACACACACACACACACACACACACACACACACACACACACATATGTTTATACATAAGAAAAATACCAACTCCCAAATCTCAGTGAACCACGGTGGAGCCTCAGAGAGTATAATAAGTCAAACTGCAGGCTGAGCAGGCAGCGCATGAATACCAAATGCAGCCTAATTGATTACCTAATTTATGCAATAACCAGTATTTTTTTAATTATAGTTATTTATTGCCCAAATGTTTACGGGCCTTGGCTGATTCATGGGCGGTGTGCTGAGCCACAGGTCAGACGCAGTGGACCCTGTTTATAACGCTGACAGCAAAATTATCAGAGCTCCACTTCATCATCGCTGCTGCAGGAAAACCACAAACTCAACACCACTGGCTTGCGGGATGGAAAAGAAGCAGAGGAAGAGTTGAAATCGGAAGAAAATCGCAGATTCTATTTGTCACGGAAACTCACTACCTTTAGAAGAGTAGCGCTGCAAACGTCGTCTTCAGGCCAGATTGTCAGATGTTTTGGGTTCAGTTTAATTTTAGTTTACCATGAATATCCACCTGCAGACATTTGAAACCTGCTGTAGATGGCTGATCTGTCACAGTGCATATAGCTTGCTTTATTTTTACCACAGTGACCTTATCACCGTGGCAATCCAGCTGGAGTGTTGAGGTGTGAATCATTTTGAGGAGTCTGCTGCTCCAGCACCCAGTGACGATTCTGTAAAATCGCTGTCTTAAAAATAATTGTCATTTTTAGTGACCTACTCTCCTCTGTAATCTAATTATCCTACTTTTTGTCCTGGTTTATACAGTAAAGCATACATTATCTTCAACCTGGCAACTTGCTTGACACGTTTGCTGGGAGTTGAAAGCTGTGCAGTTTCTTAGCCATACTAGCAGTTGTCTTTTGTGGATATTTTAAGTTGTTACAACAAAGACTGTGAAACTGAACAGTACTTGGGCCAGCGCTGTCAGTCAGTCACTCTGGTGTCCGTGGGACAGTATCCTGCTGGATTTTTGATTGGAAAGGATGTTCAGGTCAGTACATTACTCTGCAGAATCTGAAAACTCATCACTGCACCACCTGGCAGATGGATCCAGCTTTGTAACAGGCTTCCACTGAGGTTACTTAGGTGCAACAAGGCCCTAATGCATAGTTTTACGTGAAAGGGGACATTGGGGAATGGTCATGGACCTGCCAGCAGTTTTATGCTGGCTGCATCTGTAGGCACAGAAATGTCTTGGAACCTTACCAACAAAACAGTCATATTTGGATAATTTGAGTCTTGACTACGTTCAAAATTTGCAATTTACATTTGCAATTTACACAAAACATAAGGTTACAAAAAAACAAATTCAAAACATGTACTTGTTTTCAAATACATGCACTTTCACCGGGAAGTTCCTGGTACTTTACTTTTCCAAGAAATAAAGTCGAGGAATGTCCCCTGGTGTAAAAGTAATGGCCAATATTGATTTGAATTTCCACCGCAGGACAAAAGCTGCAGGAAGAATAAATTATCCTCCTGACGTATCAAAACCGCAGCAGTTGGCTGCTTTACATGTGCGCAGTGGGCTTCTTTATAGAAATGTGTGTGCCATGTTGTTCACTATGGGCTAATTAGCACCAGATAGTTCCTACACCTTTAGACTCTCTGACCAGTGGCTTCTCGGGAGTTTGTATTTTGACCCAGGAAACAAATTTTGCCCTTGGCTCTTCCAGTGGAAAAGCAGATAGAGGAACCGGGTTGAAGGTTCCTACAGTGTTTCAGGCTTTAAACAAACAGTGTTGAGTTAGGCTGAGCACAAACTACACATTAAAGATGGTTCACACCGACATGTACTGATTGGATTTGAGGTTTAGACAGTCAGGAAGGAGCATGAACCTTACGACTGAGCGAGCACGCTAGACAAAAACAGTTGCTTGTTCAACCAACGTGGAGTGCACAGTTTTTCTGCGGTGACAGCTGTGCTGAGCAGGCCTGAAAGCAGAGGAGGAAAACGCCCAGAGTCTAAAGAATTAAGATGAGGATCATTATCGCACACTGTTTTATTTTATTTGACAACCGACCCAGACTGGAACAGACCCTGTCTTACTTGGTCTCATTTAGTTGTCACCTCCAAATCATATTCACAATCAGCTCAACTGTCGGACTAATTACACCAGAGACAGAGGCCTGGGTTAACAGAAACCACCATTCACACAGCCACACGCCTTGATTTCTTCCTTAAAGACAGGTCTTTGAGCACATGATTTACTCTACACATGGTACAATACTTTGTTTTTCATTGGAACTAAGTGTAAAGACAGGACAAAGCCTTTCAGGTCTCCATCACGAGCAAAAATGACTCTGAGCGATTTTTACAGTGTACAAACATGCAATTGTTTATGTGTCAACAAATCCAGACTCAGAAACAAATAGTGACATCTGAACAGGCCTCAATGGTGGGGGGTGTTTACTTCAGCCCAACTGATGAGCAGGGGAGCTGAGTAATAACCGCCTGGTGTTACAGCATCCTGCCAAAAGCTGTAAATGCACAACTCATGTACCGGCATTAAACATGTAGCGATGCAGGCAAGTGACAGTGAGGTGGCGGATGAGCTGGAGATTGACTCGACGTGACAGGAAGTTATCTTATTCCCGCCAGGACTGGAGGATAATGAGAATAATTTCTGAAAGGCAGGAGGAACTAAAACACAGTCCTTGTCATTGTTGTGCACGATTCATGTTCAGCTTTGGGCAAACCCTGAAGAAAAGAGGACCTGCAACCTCTGGGGACCTCTGACCTCCCGTTGATAGGGAAAAAAAACAGCTCTGGACTTCAGCAACAGCTGCCACTTTCAATCTGATACGTCCCTTCTCTTCCTTGTCCGAAATGTCGTTCTGCATGTCAATGCAGCTGCCTGCACTGAGGCCTGCCTTCCAGCCTGTCCGTCCCTCTTACTGTCCGTCTGCAGCAGTTTGAATGTCAGCGGCTGTGGCTGATCAGCGCTGACAGCCCGTTTCACCACCAACTGTTGGATCTTTTTAGCTTGTAGCTTCAGAACCTTTGATGGGAATCAAAAGCAGACGTGTCCTACTGAAATCACACAATCTTCACAACTGGCAAAAATCATGTCGAATTGATTCTCAAAAGCAGTTTACATACTTTTTTATTGTAAATGTTTCTCAAAACTAAATTGAGCTTATATTTATAATTAGCGAAAGGGCATACAGAGGCCAGGGGGTCCTGGGCCTGGGCCTGGACCATCCTGGCAGTGGGTAGTGATTGCTAATAATGTTTAAAAGTTGCTGAGGTAAGATTAAATGCAAAAGGAATGACAAAACGATATGAAATATAATTTTCTCCAAATAACACATCAGCCAAACAAACACAAGACTAGATTCCAAAACTCTTGAAAATGTTTTATTTGTGTGAATGGAGACAATTCATTGTTGGTTTAAATGGTTTCTAATGACCATAACTGTCCAAACGTTGGATAAAACAAAGGCTCGCACTTTCATTATAGCTTGCTCATTTGCAGCATGGCTGGGAGTCTGCTGCTCACCTTCATTTTATTGTGTTGTAAAATCAGATTGAGTCCATTATGTCTCTTCTTCATTTGGAGATGTGAAAGCAAAATTATTAGTTTTGTGGCCAGCAGGATTTGGCCTTTTGTTATTAAAGCAGTTTTACTGCTGGATCCTTCTTAGGTTCTGTGCTTTCTGAGCGGTCATGTCTCCATGTTTGCCAGTCAAATAACCACATCAGACTTTTTCTCTTGGCTGGTTTGAGCTTGTGATTAGTGGAGCCTTGGATCTGTTTCACTGTCCTCTTTGGCTGACGGGCTGGTGATGAGTTCAGACCTGGATGACCGACTCGTTCACAGCAGCGCCACGCAGCGATGAACAAGACGTGCCATCTTTTACTTTTGATCGCCGGGCAACGTGTGTGCACACTCCATGCTGCCAGTTTGACCGTGAACCAACACAATTCAGTTTCAAACAAAGCCGTCAAAGTGGAGACGAGTCAAAAAGGAGAATACAATCAATAAACAGCTTTCTGGGCAGGTTGGAGCTGGCGGGCGGATCTGGCCTACATTTCCCTGCATCAGTGTTGGTAAACAGGTAGTTGGATTTCCTACTGAAGAGAAAGGAACGAGCACTTGGACTTAATTTGGGTGATCTGACACGTCTGATGAATTTAGAGACAATGCGCATCTCTTCTTAATAAAAATAAAAGAGCTGAAGGTGTGTGCGAGTGTGTGTTTGCCAGACTCTGTTTGCCTTCTGTTCTCCTCCGAGGACCGTGCGACACCAATTAACTCCCAAGCAGTTGTAATCAGGGGACCTGTACGATACCGCACAAATTAAAATAAACCAGCCCTAACCATATGCCAATATGTGTCGTCTTCAAAGCCTGTTTTCTGTAAAGTGTGAGCTCGTGACTCAGTGACACGGCACGAGGAAACAAAGAGCGGAGCCATAAATCAATAACGGGCATGTGACAGAAGACAAATATCCGTTGGTAATCTAAGATCGCCAACTTGCAGCAATTTCTGACAATTTATTGAGTTTCAAACTGAAAGATGGCTTGAGGTGATAACACACACACACAAGACGATAATATGTTAATAATAAATCAATCAATAATATAAAAAATATGAAAAAGCATGGAGTGAGAGAGGAATCGTCCTGTTGCTAATTGCTTTGGTTGGTCTTTGTCTGGCACCCACACAGATGACAGGAGGTGCCAGAGGGCGGCGCAGAGAATGTACCCGACAAACTGTGACCCCAAGAGCAGGATAATGTCAGTCACCGCCAGCCCCGAAGAGCTCAGCCAATCAGATCGGGTTGAAGGTGATGACCTCGTGCACCTCATCTCTCTGCTCTGACTTGGCTCTTATTAGTCTTTCAGGAGGAGGGAGGGTAAAAGGCTGTGCGCTGGGTTTCCTTCCTCTCCGAGCGTTACTCTAATGTTAGAGTCATCTGGGATTTGAGGACAGAGAAACAGCCAACTTCCTGCAGCACATTGAACTTTTTGTCAGAGTTTGTGCTAATTTGCTATTTTTGTAAAAATTGTCATGACTAATGTAGAAGTTCCCAAACTTTTCTGCACTGTACTTGTTTTTTTTTGTTTTTTTTATATTGATCAGTTGTGGACCAACAACTAATGTGGTGAGGAGGGGTGGGGGGTAGAGATTGTGCCAAGTTACGGTAATTACTGCAAAAAAGAGGCTAACACAAAAGCCTTAAAAGTTGTACAATTGTTATACAGGTTCTTTTGTTGAATCATGTAATTTCCTTTTGGCCTATGAGCAAATGTTCCTGAGCCCCGATGCTGGTCTATGTCCAAAGGTTTGGAGTCCTCTGTAGGAGGGTGATGCAGTTAGTAAAGTACATTACAGAACATTATGTGATGCATGTTTAGCTTGAGTCATTGTGTTTCAATGACTGAACCCATCAAATCCTGCCCACCACTTTGACCTCCTGACCTCACCCAACACACATTTCCTGAGAAACTTTGACCTGAAATGAGTGGACTGAGCCACAGCTGCCCCTGAACAGCTTCCAGCTCCGCCTGTTTAAATGCCCAGGTGCCCTTGGACTGGACACCAAAGCTGCACTGTTTGGCATGCCAGCTTCATCAATGTGCATGTCCTGCATAATTTACCCAATGGGATCAAAATGTATGGCTGCGTTATTGATCCCATAGGGTCCCTTTGCTGTTGGAAACACTGTCAACACTAAAAACTGAAACGATACGCATGTAGATGAGTTATCATATTAAATATATAATTTTCTATTGCTAATATGTTTTACTGTGTTCATTAATGCTTTGTTTAAAATTGATTTGAATATAATTTGGTGATTTGGTGAGAGATATTCAGTGCTGTCTTACCTTTTGTTGTTGCATGCTAATTGATTAGAGACACTGCATCTTGAATGCGTCTTAATTACTTTTAATTAATTGATTTGTTGTTTATTTTATGTTTTTTTATGGTGGCTGCAATTTTGGGATATTTTGGTTTATTGGCCGCATGATAATATTATTCCTATGAAGTGATTATTGCTCAAATTTAAATTGTATTAAATAATTTATTGATATTTTCATGCTTAGTTTCATGTATTATTTAGTTGTATTGTTTATTAATTGATCGTTGTTTGCAATTTTAGCTTCGTTAGTTGCTTATTCAGGTAATAGGTAAGGAGTTCTAGCATCAGAATACATATTAGTATTTAAATTACACAAAGGAAAATGTGTTTGATCCTAAGTAAAGTAGTAGCAAACTCCAAAGTTGGTTGTTTTGAGGGTTACCTTTGCCTGTAGGAGTTTATAAGCAGTAGGGCTCCTTGGATGCAAATGCTAAATGAGAAGAGATACTGACAGGCTCACAGTAAAAGGCGCTTTAAATCCTCTGTGCCAAGGCTTTACCATTTCCTTTCTTAACACCAGATATGCTGTTTAGTTTTTTCAATTTTAGAGCCTCTTCTCAAAAGTGTCCATGAACTGACTATACCTTCATCACATCAACACCACTTGGTCACTAGTGTAGAATTCAGACCTGATTGAAAATAACAAGTCCTGATGTCTTTTTCTTGGTGACTTTCTCTCATTCTCAAAGCTCGGGAGTGTGATGAGTTTTTCTCCTGTGGAGAAGGAGAAGGTCAGGAGCAAATGTCCCTGCATCTGTAAACTACGTCCAGAAAAGCACAATGGTTCCGAACACTCTATCCCCTCACACCATTTTCACACACTCTGGCGTTTCTTTGCTGTTTCTTTGTTTTTTCCTTCGGTTCCTGGCAGAGAAATGACTATGACTTTATTGGTTGTGTTTTGATCGTTTCATCCAGGATGTGATCATTACGAAAGACTCTTTTCCACTGGGAGAAGGTGTCCATTTGAGGACTCAGTGGTAACAACTTTAGGGACTTTATCTTGGCCGTGACAGCAGCAGATATTCAGGAAACCAGATCTGCAACCCTTGTCCCATCACTGTGTCACAAAGTTCAAAGCGGCTGTCATCTTATGTTTCTCAGTAACTTTGTGAGCAGACGAATAAAGGCTCGGGCTAATAGCCCTGACGAGGATGGACTTGCTAATTTGCTAATGGCTTCCTCTTCCTGTGGGCCATTAGATATACAGCCACCGCTCTTTAAAGCGCCATGATGTAAACCCCACTGATCACCATCGGATCCGCTAATGGCTTCTGAAAAGGAGAAAAAACATTCAATCACATTCACTCACAATAAAAGACACGACGACGGGTAACGCTAACCGGAGCAGATCTGGTGTTCGCTCCACCGTGTCACAGCGCTTTGATTTTGTGTTCGATACAGTCTCGGTTATTGTGCCCTGTGTTTTCTGGATGTGTCAGGCGATCGGCTTTAATCATTAGCAGGAAGGCTCAGGCTGTATTGATTAGGATGAGCGCTCAACCTCATCATTAACAGACACTTTACAAAGACAAACCGCCGACAGGACGTCAGGACCTCACGTGCAGGTGCCGCTGCTGCTGGACGTGAACACACAAAGGTTGCGTTACGGCGTTTTAGAGGCGTGGAGATGAGAGTTTCCAGGCCCGTCTGTGTGTGGTTTGGCACACAATCTTAATTAGAAAAGACAAAAGAGGCTTTAAAAACAACAAGTTCACTGTGAGCCAGATGGAATTAGAAGCAGATTATAACATCAGGCATCTGCAGACAAGTGCCAAATTAAAGGAAAGGCCTGAATAAATGAGATTACAGTGGCTCGGTGAAGGGTTCGCTCACGGTGTTGGTGCCATCCTTCTTTCATCACGTCGTCACATACCCCCACATTTTATCACACGTGGTCACTTTGTTTGTTTTTAGATAATTTTATTCTTACTGAGAGATGTTGACCTTTTTCTTATTGATATTTCCCCATTTTCCCTCCTTCTTGAGCAGAAAACAGTAACAAGGCAAAACAATTTCCCCCTCTGGGATTAACAATGATTTTTGTTGTTGAATTGATGTTGTGTCTATTTGGTGTATGTGAAGTGTTTTATTAAAATACATTTCATTTATAAGGAGCTGCTGAAACACAATTGTCCGCGCTCTCACAGCAAAAGATATCACATATTTGATGTCATAGACTGACTGTGGACCAGGCAACAGCGTTTCTATGCAGCCAGAGCTAGTTCTATGTAAGAATTTGACAAAGCTAGTGTAGTTTAGACTAAGATGTTGATCATGCAACACTATTAGACTTCACAATTTTTCTACTTGTTTTCTATGGCTGTAAAAGTACATTAATGCTTTTATTCTTCCCACTTAATAAAATATTAAAATATTTGTCTGATTCTAGCTGAGAAATGTCATCATTTGGAGTCCAGATAATGTCCTCTGGAGGAGTTCTGGAAAAGCATGTTGGCCATGATTATAGACTTCATAGTGTGAGCAACAAGGTAATGCTTGAACTAGAGGTTCTCCAAATGATGTCTTTCTGGAGAAAATTACATGTTACCATATAGGGAAATCAGAGAGAAGTTTAATGGCATTTATATACACGTACAACCCAAACAAGATCCAAAAAAGCATGTTCAACAATAGTGGAGTCCTTTAAAGCTCAAATCTTCTTTATGTTCATCATAAGGTGTTACCATGACACTGATTGGTTGTTATTATCAATCATTATCAGTCCATAGTCAGGGTTCAGTACACATCTGCGGACTACCAGCAGGTGATTACCATATGTGGAAATATGAGAATGTGCAGTGGTCATAGTAAAACGTGAAAGTAGTGGGAGCTTGTGCAGGGAGGAGGTCAGGATGGCCGGGTGGGTAACAAAGAGCAACACTTTGAAACTAGAGACCCATGTCTTTATTGTAACCAAACCAAATTAGGTTTCCAATTTTTCTAAACATTCATCCAAACTTCTTGTATTTACGGCACATCTCCGACTTGTGTTTGCAGCTTGGACGTCCCTGCAGCTCCCCCTCAGCCTCTCTGACAGACTGACTGTTCCTGCTCTCTGACAGAAGTGCTTACTTGCAGTTTGTCGCACTGTAACTCTGCTTCCTTTGTGCTTCAGTCTCTCTGCTGCCATTTAGCAGCAGCAACCGTCCAACAGCGTCTCCCATCCCAACTCACAGCCTGTCATTAGCTCCTCGGCATATCAGAGCGGCGTAATGGCGTTGCAAAAAGCCTAATTAGATCTAAATTAGCGTCACTTTCTTGACTCAACATTATGGATTGAGGATGAGGGACTAATTACGCTGCTATTAATGCAGAGAGAGGTTAATGGCGGGGGAGTTTGTCACCAAAACAGAACAAGGAGGGACGTGATCGACTCGGCTCATTCAGTCGCCGGAACAAGGCGCTCCCTTCCTTTCTGCTGAGGCAAGCTGTTCTGTCACTTTGTGAGGCGCCTGCACTTTCAGTCTACTCATGATCAATGTTGCACTATATGTGTAGTAAACAAATAATAACTCAGCTTTACAGGCAGTCAACTGCTCGATAGATTAAAGCCAAACTGCAGTGAGCCACAGGACGCATGAACATGACGCATTCACCTGTAATTATGTGGTTCACAAATCACCAGGAGGTGTCTATCTGAACTTTTGATTACAGGTGGGGCTGTGCAGCATCACGATACTCTGTTACACCGTGGGACACAAGCGATTGAAGCTCGAAAGGCAACGCTGAATGAAAAGCAGCAACACGGGTCATCGTTTTGTTGGGCCTTTCTTTACAAAGAGTCCAGAATGTGACAGTGCCAAATATTAGCCATGCATTGAGGATTAAGCTATTCTTACAGCTGTACAAGTAGCAAATTCAATACGTTTAATGGGAATTTGGCCAGTAGCAGTGGATAGATAAAGAGAGACATGATTTCATTGATTTTTAGAGACGGCATTGACATACCACAGGAGCACAGCAACAGGCCAAATGAAGCAGACAAATAAGAGAAATATTAAAAGATAAATAAAGAAGAAAATTCAAGAAATGTAACTCAAATTCTTGAATCAAGGTATGGAGTAGTGTATAATAATGAATGTCTGTAAAAACTGAGCAGAGGGGTGGTGCAAATACACAGTACATGACTGTAGCAGAGTCAGCTGAGAATTAAATTAGCAACAACGTAATCAAGGAATTGATGAAAAAATATCTTAATTGATGAGCCATTCAATGTCAGACTTAAGCATTTGAGAAAAAGTAAGAAATAAGAACTATGCACAACATAAAGTCTGGTTTCTTCCTCCAAGCAACATCCTTTCTGTTTTCAAATGTTCCTCTGCGTTTCTTGAAACTGCCTTTGTCTAAAGGTGCTACACCAAACAAACTTGACTTTGGAAACTCTGAAGGGACAAGATAAGGTATTTGAAAAGAAGAAGGTGATTCACAGCTGTCTCCCTTTCATGGAGCTCCAGGTGAATAAAGAAAAAGTTCTAGCTGAAGTCGATCACATAAACATAAAGAGGCACATGGCTATTTCAAAAAAGTGTTTAAAACAGGTAAACTTTTATCTATAGAACATATTTTGCATTACACTTAAAGCTTTTTATTAATTCACAGATTACCATTTTATGAAAATCAAATAGAGGAACAACAGATAATGTGGCAGATGAATGGTAAAACGTGTGATTGTGAGCAGCTGAGGCCTGGGAGCAGATGCCACTCAGCCAGCCGGATCTCCTCGACGTTCCCCGCTCTTCAACGACTTTTAATGTGACTCCAGAGAGACAAAATCAGGAGCTAAACGCTGAAGACAAAGTATGCAAATGAGTAATTAGTTCAATAAGTTTCTCAAAACATCAGCCCTTAAGCAACTGCTCTGCATCTATTATAACAATTACCATATGCAGCGCGGCGTCGTGATGGATCTGCCCCGCTGCTGCTGCTGCTGCTGCTGTCCCCGAACCACAGTGAACGAGTGAGCAAACAGAGTACTAATGGGAGACAGAGGACGGGTGAAAACAATGAAATACACGTGACGAGCAGCTCATCTTGCAGACAAAGAGAAGGGGAAAGAAAGGAAGCTCTTCCTCATCGACCTCGGCAGAGGAAGAAATATCAATTAGATGCTTGATTAACACACCTGTCCTTCACTTCTCTGCAGCACTGCATCAGATGTCCCGACACTGTAAAAGCCTTAATGTGACAGGGTAGGTCTTTATTCAGCCAGTGTCATTCAGGAATATTTCAGCAGGAACACGAGGGGAGGCTCAGCTCCTGTTAAATTTCATGTTGGGTTTATTATTTGACAAACAACGAAACAATTAAAGTGACCATAGTAATTTAATGCTGAAACTCAACCCCCATTGGGTGCTTTGACTGCTTGCTCGGCTTTAACTGGCCTTGCAGCACTAGCCAAGTGTGGATCCATTTAGTGCAATGTGAACAAATCGCTTAGAATTGTGACAGCTGTGGCCCGGTTCATTGTTCATTGTTAAAAAAGGCTGGACATTGACACTTGTGACGATGGACAGATGAGGACGTGTAGCCCAGAGCTGGGGTGAAGGTGGAGGGAGGTGTTCAGGAAAAGCAAAGAAACCAGAAGAAGACAGGAAACTGGATCATCGGGTGTGGAGCTGTTGAGTACGTGAGCATATTTAGGCCGACTGCAGGCGGTTTATTGTGTTTTTGTTCCAGCTGATCTGGTTGGTTTTTGGCCACTGGTCACGGATGAAATGCTGCGCTCTTTCTTGTGTTTGCAGTCTGCCATGTGGTGCACACATGAGGCTGCTGTGGGATGGTTCCAGACTCACTGCCGCTCGTAACCATGTTAGTTAGTGTGCGTCAACATTTTCCAGGCCTGCTCGACGAATGCAGATGCTGTCCGAATGGAAACGAGGCACTAAAAACATACAAACCCAGAAACCATTACACTCTGAACAGGTAGGTGTAGCTTCTTCTTCGTGGCATTATTAAAATGCGACAGAAGGAACCGTGCTTGCATCTCCATATTTTGAGAGGAACAACACACTTTTTACACACAAGGTGCAGCGGCTGTAATATCATTGTGTACTTGTGATGCTGCATTGTGCAGAGTGCAGCTTTATTAAACCTAAATCACTGTAGTCACATCTCTACACGGCAGTTTGAATGGCATTAGTAATGTATCGCTGCCATATTACTAATTAAGCTCCCAGCGGCAATTTTCTTGTGCTTCATCCATTAATTAAATGTATAGAAATTAAACAAAATAAGTGCAGTAAAGCACTTTGAACATGGATTCGCTGTATTTGCATTGACTGTCCAGGCAACTAAGTTGAACAACTGAGCTCAAACTCCCTAAAGCAGAGCACGGCCACTGTGTCTAACTCCAGAGGGCCCTTTCCCCATCACTTACCCAAATCCTGAAGGTATCGGCATGTCCCTGTAGATCCTTTTAAATTTCCCTTTTCGACTTGCAGCTGTGTTTTGTCTCTATTTTCTGCATGTGTAACAGACTAGTAACACCAGCTGACAGATGTAATGCAACAGTATTTTCAGTTTTTCCAAATGGTTAAAAATAAACCCACTGCATCTCGATCATGTAACAGCAGTTAGCCCAACCGTGAGCTACAATTATGACAGGGAGCCTCAGTTAGCTGCAGCACAGCGGCACTGAGTCACCATAGAAACGTGCTCTGTCTCCGAGCTGGCATACGCTAACGACACCGTTGATTTGTCGCCTGGTCTTAGCAACCTTGTAAGGTGACGGCGAGGCGCAGGCCCCGTGTACGCGGCAGCGGCTGGACTGCTGGTGATAATTAGTCTCTGTAGCGGCACCGCTCTGACTGGGCGCACATGTTCCAGCTGTCACAGGTGTATTCTGGGAGATGCGGTTCGGTGACAGCTGTGACAGCGCCATCTGGACCTGTCCATATCGCAGGACGCCGACTCTGTGGTGACAAGCTGCAAGCAGCGCCAGGAGAGTGTGAGATGAGTGCGCACGTGTGTGTGTGTGTGTGTGTGCAGCGGTCTGTTTTTGTCCACCGTGTTGGTGTGTGTGCGTCTGTGTGATACCTTGTCTGAATATTCAGGATGACAGCAGGAGT
The DNA here is from genome assembly GCA_033026295.1 of Channa striata. Lineage (NCBI taxonomy): Eukaryota > Metazoa > Chordata > Actinopteri > Anabantiformes > Channidae > Channa > Channa striata. Next base: position 5,103,458 of record CM065173.1, on the reverse strand, counting down.
GCATGTTGCATGGTGTGTGAGCAAATGCATGTTTCACGCGGAAACTGGCGTGTGTGTGTTTGATTCCACGTACTATGTGGGTTTAACTGGAATTCGTGTTGTTTCCGCTTGCAGCTACTCTGTGCATATGCTGTAGCCGTGTGTACAGTTTGTGTGCGTGTGTGTGTGCGCTGTAGGTGGGAAGACTCTTGGATCTGTGTTTTATACTCCGTCTATATCTGGCAGTCCAGCAGGAATTCCGGCTGCATCAGACACGTTTTCAAGATTCATACATGTGCAGTTTAGCCGTGTGTGTGTGTTTGTGTGTGTCTGTGTATGTGTGTGTGTGCTGAGCGCACTGCACTGTCCGTTGATGCACCTGCCTGTGCTTTTTCAGGCTTATAGAAATAATGTGCCCGTGTAAAACAAGTTCAAAGTTTGACTCCAAACACTGTAAAGCCGCTGGTGAGATTTGCAGCTGCTCTGCTGTAGATATTCATGCTCCACAGAAGATCTAGAGCCACTGGCTGGACTGTAATTCAAACCAAGGACACAGTTGACCCTTTCTCATTTTCTGGAGGACACGTAAATTGGTTTTCAACTGGGGGACAACAGGGGCCATGAAGGTGGACAGTTATGTGATTATACAGGATGGTTTGCACAATGCAAATCTCTGCACAAGTGTCTCTGCCAAAGTTTTGTGTAAACGCCACTGTTCTGACTTGCTAGAGTGATAATTGCAAAAAAAGCAAGCTTATGCATCTTGTTATATGTCCTCTGTCAGACAACAGCACAGCACATTTGACAAATGTTGCTGCTGTCCAATTTAAATCAAGTGCATATTACCAGACATGGTTGAAGTAGTGAGGTAATATTTCTGAGTAACAACTTGAAAAGAGTTCAGCAAACGGGCACAACTCATCTGCACAAGAAGAAAATAGTTTTAACGCGACGAGAAATAAAAATGCAGAAACATGCTGAGACAAAAAAAAATACAAAAAAAAAACAGAAGAATTGAAGGGAAACAACAAGATGAAATTGGATTTTTTTTGTCAATTTTTAGATCAGTCCAAACTCTACACACACACACACACACACACACACACACACACACACACACACACAGACACACATTGGTTGTATGTAACAAGTGAACAGCAACAAGTGAAGCAAATGTAATGCAGCAATCAAATGCAGAGAGATGAAGCAGGAGCGGCTCGGTTCATGTGAAATCTGAAGAATCGTCTCAGTGATGCTCTGACCTTTACTCGAGCACCACCATCAGGCCAAAATGGACACTACACAACCACAAACTAATGATGGAATTTATCAAGGCCTGTCGAACTGCGCTGTAATCAGAACCGACTCCTTCAGACTCGATGAATCTCTGAATGAGAATCAGCGTGAGATGCTCTTCAGTTTGAGTCTTTGTTGTTGCAGGAACATGATGGACGTGATGCCGCTGCAGCTGGCTCACGCTCGCGTGTGTGTGTGTGTGTGTGTGTGTGGAAGAGATGAAACATCAGAGCAGATGAAACGCTGTATGTGTGTGAGAGTGTGTGCGAGTGTGTGCGTGTTGTGTGTGTGTGTGTGTGTGTGTGTGTGTGTGTGTGTGTGTGTGTGGGGAGGGGGGTGCTGGAGCAGAGCGAGGTGTTGCCCGTTACACTGAGCCTCCCCCTGGGCTGGTAGTTCTGGAAGCTCTTTGGAAGCTCACTTCACTCAGAAACATGCAGATCAAACGCTGCATTGATCTCTGCGCTCCGTAACACACACACACACACACACACACACATATTCAATCACCATTCCTACCAACACCCCCACAAGAAAGTGTGTAAAATATGAAACACATTAACTATGATCATGCCAAGTGTCAGTTATTGTTCACTGTAAAACGTGGGAAATTGGCACTTTGTGTTTTTCCAGCATCAGCCTGATTGGCAGAAACATGTGGCTTTAGTTCCAGCTGGTCGTTAATACAAAGCCGTTAATATTTGCCATTAGAGGGCAGACGAGCTTCATACTGGATGACAGACACACGTCCTTAAAAAAGGTTTAATAAAGGTATAATAAAGGTTTATTACCAAATGCTGAATGCTTGTCGTGTTCACTCTCCTTTTAGCTCGGCTTTGGTCTCCACCATCTCCTGAAAAAAAAAAAAAAACATCTACCTCTTTGGGTTCGTCCGTTTCTTTCTCGATTGATCACTGACTGGTTTGTTGACCAACAGGGTGCAAGAAATACTTTTGAAAGACGTGTTTTGTGTGGATTGAAAGGTTTTAAGAACATATGTTTTAGCACTAGTCATCTACAGCAGGTGTGGTCAGATCACAGAAAAGCGCACTGCGGATACGACAGCCAATGAACACGTTGCACTGCATTTGCACGGAAAGCCGACGAGGAAAAAGTCCGTGTACGTACAAACTGTAACCGAAGCAGAGTTTAGCGTTTTCACACCTCCCTTGCTCACCACACTCACTTTACAGCTACAGTACTTCTCTTGAGGGATGTGTTGGTTATGAAGTTACAAATGATATTACCAATGTTAATATCATAGTCACTCCAAGCTGAACAGCCGAGAATGAACCTTCCCACAGATTCAACAATGGCGTGGGACACATCGCGGCGACGTGACTGACATGATTCCTGGTGGCTGGATGTGGGCTGATGCTGCGTTGGTAAAATCTGTAAGTCTCTCTCCCTTTTGGCTGTTCACGTACATCCAGACAGAAACGCTGGTTTTCTTCCCTTAAACTGGAGCTTTTCCAAACGGGCCCCTGGAGGCCCACCGGCTCGACAGCGGTGAAAACTGAGCCCTGGTAGAAACACTGCTATTTCAGTAGGAGGAGAATAACCTGTTTTTCTGTCAACTGGCATTTTAATATAGATGGAGGAAGAAACAGAAACAGCTATAACCACCTGGAGCTTTTTAAATCGTCCAGGGCATAATGTAGTAGTCTGAACCTGATATAAGGCAAAAACATCTCTTTGTTTTTGAGGAAATATTTTTGTTAAAATCTTCACAAAAATCTTATATTAAAACCTTAGCATGTTTTAGAAAATTGCCTATACACATAGTTTTTTTTAATAATCTTATTAAATGAAAAAAAAAAAACAATGACTAACAACAAACTCAAGCAGTGCACAGACCTATTATTAGGTGACTTGCAAGTCGTGAAACAGCAAACGTGAAAACGAGCTGTCAGGCTTTAGCTCTTGACTCAGTGAGTTTGTCGGTGACAGACTGTGCTCAGCCACGATACCTTTGAGCAAACGGTCGTCTTAAACTAACACACATTATCAGTGTGGGAAATAGCAGCAGATTGATGACAGCAATAAAAGACACACGCAGAGCACACAAAACTCTCATGGGGCTTTAATTGTCTCCAGAGTTGCTTAGAAACAACAATCAACACACACACACACACACACACACACACTGATCTGTATGCTACAGGCGGATCGTCAGCTTCTCCAGCTTCACCTGCCGTCCTGTACTCTGCAGTGGGGATGAGATGGGCAGCAAATGGAAAAAAGCTTTCTCTTATTTAATACTAATAGTTTGTTTATGCATAACAATAGTGTGAAGAGCCCTTGATTTAATTCAAATCCCCCCGGCTGCAATAACAGAAGCTTAACATCAGCGACAGACAAAGCAGGATCAGTTTGGTGAGGCTAAACATGCCCCGTAGCGAGCTGACAGAGCTAGCTTCAGCTTAATGAAAGCCGAGCTCGGCTCCGCATTCCTGCTGCACACGTCGACTACAGCAGCTGATTGTGTTCCGCTGAGACACGCTGTACACCTAAAAGTATTTGGACGCGCCGCGTGGCTCATATTCTGCAAACATTTACGTAAAGGTGCTGCCATCACAGACGCCGATCTCCAGGTTTCACAAGTCGGGACGGAAGCTGGGTGATGAGGTCTGGCTGTTGTTGTTCAGGCTCATCCCAAAGGTGTTAGATGGAGCTGACAGAAACAGGAAGTGAGAGGTGTCCACATACACAGTTTGGCCTCCTAGTACATTTCCACAATGCATACACATTTCATAGCATTCCCATAGAATACGTTAAATACTGGTAAGTTTGTGACATTCGTGGCACCAGCTCAACTCTTAAACTGCCTCTGTGTCCGTTTATTACTGTTGTGGATGGAAATATTACATTAGCTGTCTGACTCAGATGTAGGTGAGCTATGAGGACAGCGTGAGATGCTGATGGAGGAAGGGGTCACATTAATGCAAGAAGCTGATCCGTAAAGTTGTTACTGGACTCACGTCTCAGCAGAGATGTTGTATCTGTGCTCAGTTTGCACCCTGAACTTTTTAAAAAGATTTTGTCCGTCATTCAAAGTTTTGCGTTTTGAGCTCGTCCTCAGCCTGCAGTGACGGAGCAGCATGAGGGGACTAACCGTGAACAGCAAGACCCAGAGAAGTCATTTGTCCCCAAAATTTCCAGTTTAAAAACATACATTTTAAGTGTCTAAATATATATATTATGTAAAGTGACTTTATTATGTAAAGTGCCTTGAGATGACCTTGTTGTAAATTGGCACTATATAAATAAAGTTGAATATGTGGTAAATATAAAATGTATTTTTTCTGAATTTCAATTAAATAGTGCAGTGATGCAGTATTGTATATTTAGGTGTTATTATAATTTCAAATGGTATAATTGTTCACAGTTTGGTGTATTCTTGTTAACTTTCTTACTTTTCCACATTTTCAGTGTCAAACACTCCAGTGTCAGCACCAGCCTGCTGTGACAAATTGCTGGACCCTGCTCTATGTGTACTGTAAATTTGAACACTTGGGCCTCAAACTTTATTAATAAAATATATAACTCGACAGGGTGTTGTAAGCAGCTCTCTGTGCACACAGGGATTATCAAAGACAGACAGAGACAGATAGAGACTGTCTGCATCACTGCACACTAAGATGTATTTTCATTTCAAACTAGATTTCCAATCAGGGCCATCTGCCTGTTGAAGCCTCTTTTCTGTGTATTTGGACTCGTTTTGAAGAGCTCGGCTGCTCTCGTGTGAAACACTCCTACGTGCCGCTGAAGGATTACACACTTGTGCGGCTGGTGACACACCTCAAGGATCCTGAGTGGAAGAAGTTAGCAAAGGGCCGACTGAGAAACAAAGGCCGAGAAAAGTTTGTGTCTCGCGTCGCTGCTGCTGCTGCTGCGGGTTTCTCATCATCACGTGGTTTATTTTCACACTGAGTCAACAGGAGGCAACCTGACTTCCTCCTATCTAATCACTAATATGTGACTGACAACCGCCACCCGCCACCCGCCCCCCCTCCTCCCTCACTGCCATATCTTTAACTCCCCCCTGAATTTTCCGTGTGGCTCCAGGCTCCAGCGTGTCACTCCTCCTCCTCCTCCTCCTCCTCGTCTCTTTGATGAAGAGGAAGTGGATCAGAAATCAGGGCACCAAACATAGCATGACCCCCACACACACACACACACACACCCAGACTACACATCCACATAATCATACACATCCACAACAAACACACACACACACACCCTGCAGTGTCTCCCAGGCCTCCCTAATCCTCTGATTCGTTCCGTTTTTCCAGGCGGGCAGTGAAGTACTCACTCAGGCACATCAAAGACACACTTCCTGTGTGTGTGTGTTTACAAGTTTCAGCTCTGAGACACATTAGCACCATTTTGCCTTACACACACACTAACAGAGACAACCGCAAACACACGTTAGGGTGAACACTGAGTTAACATCAATATTCGTCTCTCTGTGACTGGAATGGATTTCAAACCAGGTGAGTGTGTGCCACTGATTTGTGTCTTTGAGCTCCTGCTGTAGATCACTAACATTCAGTTTAACCACGAGAACAGGTTAAATTTACCACATAACAACAGGTGCTGACATTTAACGTTCATAATTTCCACTGATTTTCATGCAGATCGAATCGAGTGCCCCCTCTCCACAGGTAAACTGACCAATCAGGTGTGTTTTGGTGTGGATTAGAAACTAGGCTGTGAATGACATTTTTTAAATTTTCTTTCTTTTTTCCGAAATTCGTTTTTCCAGGGATTCAATCTGTGATTTAACCAGTGCAGTTTTTCAACAGACGCCAGCTGTGGCAGAAAACGATGTCACGAGAGCAGCTAGAGCGAAACAAAACGGTGGAGTTGAGGTGCGGACATTCTGAAGCTGTGTAAAGCAGAGAGGAGCTGCAGATTCAGCTGATTATTCTCTGCAGGCTCCTTTAACACTGTCGCATCGACACGGTTGTATACAAATATAGAATGCAGCCACAATAACTCCGGAAACAGGCTGAGTGGAATGATGCGAGCCACGTGTCACGTTTGTGCGCTTTTCTTATGTTTAAAAGTGTGCATATGTTTAGAGGCTCTTCTGACCAGGCGTACAAGCAAATTCCCGGTGGTAAACAGTGTAATCGTGGATAAATCGGTTCTAAATTGCACACACACACAACGTGAGGCTCGAGCATGAAGGTAATAATGGAAACATTGCAGACTATCCTCTCTGTGATCCTGCATTGCAACATTTCCTATAGAATGAGTTATGTGTCTCTTTGCATCTTGTTTCTATTGTAGTTCAGCAGATGTTACACATTTGTCAAAAAAATCAATTATCACCAGCTGCATAATGCACCGCAAATGCATAAACTAATACAATTGATACAGAACTATCAGTTATTTTAGCAGGTAGGCTATTGTTTAATCTGTTTATGTCACTACCACTCAAAGTGCGACTTCACCAATTTTCAACTTACTTCCAATGGCTCTAGGTTAGAGTGGAAATGTATGTTAATGCTTTTACTCCCCTATTTTATACAGTATTTCTCTGCTTCTAGCTAAATAACAGACGACATAACCTGGAGGAATTCTGGAAAAGCAGGTCGACCGTGTTTACAAACTCTACAGTGTGAGCAACAAGACCACGTAATCCAAAGTGATGTCATCTGGAGGCATTTTACAGCTACAAGTCCAGAGATATTAGATGCTATTTATGTCCATGAAACTAGAACCAGAGAAGCGAGTTTGAAACCAGTGACGGCGTCCGTTAAGTGAAACATCTAAAGATGTCTGTATCTGCATCCATCCGCAGATCACACGGAAATCCAGTGCACGATGACGCAGGAAGACGCTGCTAAGACTTTCAGGATGCTGAGTGGTGTTAACGGGGGGATTCTGTATGTAAATGAAGCTGCACGAGCAGAAAAATACAGAACAGCAGAGATTCATCATCAGCACCACAGCACTGTCCACAGTGTCCAAATATTGCGTTTGAGCAAAATGTGCAAGTGTCAGAGTTTTAACCTTGATTAATCTGCGGCTTTGTGAACTACTCCTCTTCCTCTCCCTCAGTAGGAGGCGGGCGTCATTTCCTGTTCGCCCTCTCCTCTCTTTCTCTGTTTTGTTGTCAATTAGTTGACAATCTGCTGCTCGTTGACATTTTCCTTTTTTGTCCCACAGACTTTTTTTTTAATTCCTTCCTCTCCTGTTTTATAATCACTACAAGGTTTTTAATCAAATCTAATCAACTCAGCAGGATCAGCACAGTGAGCTGTTATCCTGTGTTATATAAGAAACACTGTCAGTCTTCATCACACACACACGAGCACACACACACACACACACACACACACACACACACACACAGCTCGCTGCATTTGTGCAGGAACAATCTCACTTCTTGACAAGCCTCTTTCAGTAATGATTACATTAAAACAGCTCCATGTCATGCACTTTATTTTGAATTTCATAGTTTGTGGGAGTGAAGATTTTTAACCCATTGTAAATCATTTTCAGCTGGTCTGCATATGCAATTATAGAATTTTTGTATCTATGGTGCATCTGTAGCAATGCTTTGTCTCAAATATTCACCCATTTTTTAAATTAATAATTTAAAAAAATTGGTTTAATTTTGCTTAATTTACAAAAATGTTAAAAAAATACACAATTTCCCTACCCTGGGTATCTGTTTTGTGTTTGTTTTTAGATCCAATGTGTCAAAATGAAAATAATAATAATAATAATAACTGTAAAGTCACACGGGTGAGGTTGTGCTGAAAATAGATACCAACCACTGGCATAGTAAACAGTTTTAATGTGAAACATAAAGGTAAACTCAAAAGTATTCGAAACGACAGGATATACGCTTGACTGCAGAGAATTAATAATGAGCAAATAAACATTCAATAAATGGGTTAGACAGATCTTCAGAAGAACCTTTTAATACAGATGGGAAGCATCTTTAGGAAGGAACTCCTAAAGGTGGGAAAGGTCAGAGGAGCTGGTGGAAAGTCACATGTGGTTAAAGGAAACACTGAGTGAGAAGAAGCATAATGACATGACCACCGTCACTGTGTTCAGTACTAAGCAGCTTCCAGGTGCGAATATGTCACATTATAAAACTGTGATTTGTTCACAAGCACCAGAAAAGAAACCTTATACAAACACATTTTGATGCATTTTTCAAGATGTAAGTTGAATTCCTATACACGGAAACTGGATCCATGGGGAGTTAGAGAATGAAGGGGGGGGTGTGTCTGCCTGAGAGACAGAATCCAGGGCACATTATACTGACGTCAAATACAGTTAAAAAGACAATTACACAAACCACAAGTTTGCACTGTATGTGTTGACAATAGGAATAATGACACATATCATCAGATGTACTGTATGTGTTGAAAAGGCAAATCCTTCATTCTTCAAAACTTCAGGTCGTCCCTATTCAGAATTACAGCCCTGAACCAGCAGAATCCTCCTGGCGTCACCGTGAACGGAGTGACAAACTGTGCCTGAATACGACGGTGATTCTGCGAATGCCTCCGAAAAACCTCCACAAAGTCATATTTTGTTTGCTGCAATTTTTTTTTTTCATGTGCCACCGGAAAAGAAATCAGCAACCGCGCCTCAGCTGTTGGCAAGGTTTCAGCTCTGGCAGGAGGCCGGCGGGTTACGGCTCGCAGCGTATAGAGCGCAGGGAGACGCACGCAGATAAGATGAGGAGGATGTGTGTGTAAACAGATGGCTGTAAACAAAGTAATGATAAGTAACTAAACTCAACACTCAACCGCCAGCTGAACGCGCCTCCTTTCAGGGTCTCTAAGGAAATCTCAGGCAGCGAGGCGCTCCTCACTTCTTGTGTGTGTCTAAGACTTCTTCTGCAAACTCTCCCGGGCCTCTCCTCCTTCTCTTCTTTGCACGTTTGGGAGGTGACATCGCCTCGGCGCTGCTGAGCTAAGAAATAAATAGAGTGAGATTGCTGCGGCTGCTGCCGCCGCCACTGCTGTTGCTGCTTCTTGGGTAGAATTGATCCCCAGCGAGATGTGGACTTTCTTCCATCTGCTCACTGCTAATTAACAGACAAGAGCTTCCCAGAAGAGAAACTTGTGCTGCTGCTCCTCCTCCTCGGCGGCAGATCTGCGGGGAAACAACACGCGGGCCTCAGCAGACGCTTGAGCCTGCGAGGTGAAACGGCCAATCAACAAGCCCGATGGCTTTAATCAGCAGGTACGGAGAGAGCTGACGTGGAGAGTCGCGGGGACGCGAAGCAGCCACGTCGAACTGAGACCTGACATCTGAAGACTTTTGTGAAACAAACAAAAAAAGATATTGTCATGTGTCCCTATAGGAAGTGTTCTACTTCCTGTGATCGTCACATTATTAGTCACTCTGCTTCCGAAAAAAATCATAGTTTATCATGTACCTCACAGTTCTGTTTGGACTGTCTAATTGCCGTGGTAAGTGTGGAATAGTTTGCAGGTTCACCAACTGAATTATTAACCACGATGATGAGTTGTGGTGAGATTATTGCAGAAACAGTAAGTTGAGTTTACTTTGCGAGCTGTTAATGTCGACGGCGGCCAACCAGTTTTTTATTCTACATGCAGGCAGGTGAGAACTGGATTCAGACGGTTTCATTAGGACCAGAAACTCAAGGAGAGCAACAAAACCTTGGAAGAGCTACAGCATTAAAATGCTGCAGGTTATCGCGTCAATGATTTAACACAGCAGGAGAATATTTTGGTGATAATATAGTATTTCTAAAGTGCCTCTCTCCTCTCAGTCTTTTGAGGATCAAACACGGACCCCCTGCAGACTTGGAAGGTGTCTGGGAAAAGTTTGTGCTTTCATCCTTTATGCAGCTCTGGTCATCTTTGATTGTCATATACAATTAATCCCAGTGGTGATGAGTTGTCGCGGTTTCTTTTGGGCCAGGGGCACGTTTACTAGTCTGCGACTGGAGAAAATGTGACAATGCAGCGTGAAACGTTAATGTGCTGTTATGGACGGGACTGGACGTGACTTTGCTTAGAGTGAATTCAGCTTTAGTGCAAACACCATCTTTACCTCAAGTATCTGCTTGTCACTAGTAGAGGGAGGAAATAAACTGAAACACTACTTAACTGACCCAAGAGATCAAAATTGTGCGCAACAAATTTCGATATTTCTGAATTTGATAATGAAGGTCTTCTACCCTGTTATTGTGTGATGCCTGTCCTCCACTGCACTTATCTATGTATTGGAACAGTCACAGAAAATGCCTTTACTTTTTCCAAACACGTTGGAGGTAATAGTAGGTACCGGAATCATCCACCAGTCCTACAGTTGTTGGTTCGATCCCCAGTTTGTCTGGTTACATCAACGTGTCCTTGAGCAAGACATCGAAAAGCGCCGTATAAATGCAGACCGTTTAACACACAATGGCAGCAGCAAAATGAACTCAAAATATATCCAGAAACTTATTTAACTGATTGGGAGATCCTTCATTATGCAGCAAACAAAGGATTTAATCGGGGAAAGAAGTGGAAGGTTTCAGACTTAAAACCCCAAAGAGCTGCACTTTACCTGCTGCAGAGGAGACTAAAGGGAGCAAGACCACAAAACATACAACTGAAGGACGCTGCGGTGATAGAAATGAAGAACGTGAACATTTGGTGATGTCAGTGGTTCTGAGGCTTGAAGCAGTTAATGCAACTAAATATTGAGTCACATTAATCTGTTTTAAGTGTATCTGTTTTAATACTTTTGCTCACGTGAAAAATGGGCTGGTTTCAAACAAAAGGTGCCGTTTTCAAAGTTGTGTATCAGATCCAGATGTAAATACCTGGAAACAAAGCTGAAATGTCCACCTCTTGTCTCATAATCATCTTCTGATGTCAGACCCAAATGATTTCAGTCTAGAGTAAAAGTAAAGGCACGGGCATCACTGTTCCAATGCTTTTGGGTGATTGACTTGCTTCGTTCTTGTCTTTTTCCTTCAAGCTAATGACACGAATAGTGTGGTGTCAACTGCTACTATGAAAGTCTAACTTAGCCACTCTGCATTTATGTGTGGCTGTCTTCACTGGGAGTGGACTAAGTGGGTCCAAAGTGTGCTCCGTCAGATCTGTGAGAACCTGCAGCGTCTGGGAATCAGCATTTATGAATTTATGAAGGAAGTGCTGATTCAGACCGAGCTGCCGTGATTTGTAGCCGAGCTTCATTTGCAAAAATCATGACCGGGGCAATACACCCGACAGTCTCTGGGTCTGTGTGTGTGTGTGTGTGTGTGTGTGTGTGCGAGTGTGTGTGCGCGAGGGAAGACGAGGCAGAATTAGAGCTTCTACCAGGAGGTGAGTGACACAAAAAACGCTCAAAAAGAAGAAAGTGCAAAATGGAGGAAACACCAACTGAAGCAATCTGTCTGTAATCTGCCCCAGTTTTGACAGAACTTCACTGAAGAACTTTTAGTCTTTCAGCACCAGTTTCTCAAGTGGAGAGTAAATCAAACCAGCTCTGCGATTCAATGTAAGCAGTTAATCCCAATGAACCCAGGAAGTCGCCCACCTTATTTGCTGAATTTGCTTGCTGCCGTAGAACCGGATCCAACGCGTCTATTTTCAGGGGTTAGCTCACAAGGTGGTGGCTCCATGTAACTGTGCTTGGTCAGGACCTGGCCACAAGATTCTCACATCCCGAGGTGGCCTTTCACGTCCTCTGGTCCAGCCAATGTCACATGTGACATCACTCAGTCCAACTATCAGTCTTTTCACTTCATCAGGGTCAACTGAACCACTCTTAGTCTTTCAGGGTCCAGAGAATCATTGCCAAGACACTAAAACCCCTCCATCACCCTGCACACGGTGCCTGGGCTCAGAGTTAGAAAAGTGTAATTTTGGAGCTTATTCAAGGCAAAATGCATTTTTTTCACATCCCAAGGAGACATCTTCAGATTTCCATCAGCCAAAAAACCCAAAGATATTCAACATTTGCATGAAACAGAAAAAACGCACCAGTTTTATTCATTTCTCCTTCACTGACCTTTGATTTCATCACTAGAATCAAATAATAAGTCAACAATATTATTTAATATATGCAGTTCCGGCACAGAAGATTACATTTGTCCATTTAGATTTTTTAAGGGGCTACTTATGCATGATTCATGATGTCGAAATCAACTGATGCACTAAATCCATTTGTCATGTTGGTTATAACGCGCAGCATTCCAGTTGAAGTCAGTTAGAGCTTTGAGCAGAACACTGATGTTGTCCCAAACGTCTTTTCGTGTCTCTGCTGCATTTAAACCACAGCACCTGGCACGGAAACAGTCGTCGCAGTGGAAAAAACTCTAATCATCTCTGAAGGTTTCAGGTTACTGTCATGCAGACGTCTAGTTCTCAGCTAGTGAAACGTGTCATTGTTCCTTCTGTAGAAGCAGTTTTTTTTGGTGTTGGGGTCACTCCAGGTCACTGTCCTCGCCGTCACTTCAGAGCCTTTGTTGGGGTCTTATCATCGCTGCAGGTGGATCAGGAAGCGTCCAAGTCATCGACCTTTGAAGTTTCCTCTCCGCTGACGCTATCGGCCGACGCGTCAGCTCTGAAGTCGTCGTCTCTGTGGGCTGAACAAAAGGCAGGATTAACCCGGCTCAGCCGCAGTGTGTTAAATATCCATCAAAGGCTCCCTCACCTGACGCTGCACTCCCTGTCTGAACTCTGTGAGGACTCACCACGCTGCAAACCTTCGCTTGTATTTTCCCAGCACTTTCCTGCCTCACACTCCCACCTCCAACCGCTCAGTATCATGTGAGACACAGGAGAGGAAAGCAGATGCATAAAACATCGTTAAAACAAAGACCAAAAGTTATGTTTTGACATTCAGGAGACACTTTGGAGTGATGCTCTGAAGAGATGCAGGGGGAAGCTGTGCATGGAGACGAGCCAAAATCGGTCTTTGAATTAAACGCAGTTAAGAGTTTGCACGTTTCTGGAGTTGGGTTGCGGTTGACTGTTGCTGCCAGGAGACGTTTTGGTCAGATGAGTGTGGAGAGGAGAAGAAGACAAAGAGCAGAGACACAGGAATATCAGCGGATGAATGATCAGTGAGCTTCCTGCTGTAAAGCTGATGCTCTCCGTGGGTCAGAACACATCTCTGACCGCAGACAGATGTTGAATTGGTGCAGGGAGCCGGAGCACTGACATGGCTGCACAGTGGATGTTGCAGTGGCCTGTTACCTGACAAAACCTTTAGAAACCCCAAGCAGCTGAGCTCTGCTAACGTGCTAATGTGAACACCTGCCCTCACCTGCCTGTCGCTGTGTCCGCTCGTCATTAGTGAACCCGGACCTGGTGTTCCCAGTCTCACGATTCACTTATCTTTCTCCTTGTGTCCCCGCAGGACCGGTGTTTGGATGCTGGTGCATCTCTCTAGCTGTGCTTTAGTTATTTTCTATTTGCTGAATCCTTTTTAATTTAATAAAATGTTCTCTCTGATTTTAAGTTGATACAATTAGTGTCTGTTGGAGATAAACAGACTGGGTCCAATTTTCTATCACATTAAGTTCCATAATAATTTGATTTAAGCATTTTTATAAGCTATAACTAAAGAGGCCATATTATGAATCTTTTTAGGTGAATATTGTCATTCTGTTTTGGATAAATCAGTTTACCAAAAAAACACTTATTTTTGTTATTAAAGGCCTCGCAGTGCAAATTTGTCTGGTTTCTTGTGGATAGGTTGAGCTCACATTTAAACTTTGGTAAAGTTACAAAAAAATATTAGGATGTTTGTTACGGATGCAACTGTGCTACAATTTATTTCACATTTTTTCACAACAGATTTATAAAGTTTCGCAAAGTACTAGAATAGAAACAACTGCTCGAGGAAAAACATGCACCACACGTCTAAATTAAAAACCTGACACAGGAAAAAAACCCGACTTTTTATTGAAGCTGCTAACTGGTGAGTAGATTTGGCAACGCTTGCTAATTACTGGAGCTACCTGCTAAAACTGTAATTTCCAGAGGTGATCAAAACTCTTTTCATCAGCTGTGCATACATAATGCTGCAGGGGACTGTAATAATAACAATAATATAATATATCTGAACACAATGGCTGCTAAAAGTTTCTGCCCTGGAATGAATCATTTGTTAATTTTCATGAATAAATTATCTCTTCATGCATTAAAAAGCCTCTTAATGAGGAAATCACTCTTTGTTCTTTCATTTGGATGGTGTGTGTGTGTGTGTGTGTGTGTGTGTCTCTGTGTGTGTATGCGTGGAAATGAGGTCTGAGGTTCAGTGAATGATTTTCTTAGCCATTTTCTTTTTAACGCACCTAAACGCGCACACACAGACGCGCACACACACACAAACAGGACAACACTTACTGTCGGTGAGGACACACACACACACACACACACACACACACACACACACGCAAAGAGCGAGACAAATGCTCATTATACAACTCCTCTCCACAACACAAAGCTTTATCTGCTTACTGTACACTGCTCACCACAGCTACTTATAGACCAAACTGCATTATCCTGATGATACATTTGGAAGAAAAAAAAGGATTTCAGCAACATTAATGAATAAAATATAAAATTATATAATAAAATATATATCTTATTAAAAGTTACTGTAGAAATAAAACAAAATTCATTCTTGACTTTAAAGTCAATTCAGTAAAAGTTAGTTTCTTCCTGACCTTTGGAAAAGGTTTTCATCAACATTGGTTGTGTATTAAAATTTCATTTATTGAAACTAAATATGATAAAACAAGCACGGTGCACTGATCAGCTTTTGGTGGGAATTCAAATATTTTCATTCATATCAGTTTTAGTGTCATGTAAAATGTCTGTTGTGTTTTACGCTGCATTTTCATATTTGCTCATTTGCTAATGAGCATAAGGCCCCTATTTTGCTGTTTATTTGTTCTCGAATCACCATCTTTATCGCCATATTATTTCCTATTTCAATCAGTCTGTTAATCAATAAAATGTCAAGAAAGCACATAAAAACGGCAATATGCTAATACTCAGCTACAAGCAAAAGTACTTCTTCAAACTCTTTACCGAAGTACTGGGTACATGAAACATTAAACTGTATTGAATTTGATGCTGTTAATAATAAATGTACAAGTCGAGTCCAGTTTTGTTCGACAAACTTGCAAAGACGAAACCCGGTGAATAAAATATCTAGTAATTAATGAAAAGCACTTTACGTACCAACAGCTGCTTTATCCACGATAGTACATCAGTATTTATCAGCAGATTATGTTTAAGATATGTCTACAAAATGTCAGTAGTATCTAAAAACTCTCATGTAAATGAGAATAGTAATGGGAAAGTACAAAGTCAAAGTAGCATAAGTAAAAAGAAAAGCTCAGTTCCTGATTTCGTCTCCTCTGCACATCACCACTCACCTGTCAGCAGCTCATTGGTTTGATTAGCGTTTTTGGGTTTACTGTCAAAAACCACATAAGATTTCAGATGACCTGAAACCTCAACAAACCTCAAACGTATTTCCAGATCAAACATTGTACCTGATCGCATTTTACAGGAGGACAATGTGATGTTTTCAAAATTATCAAGCTTGGAAAAGACAACTAATGATTATGGGGGCACATGTCCAAACGATAGAGGAATTTCACTGAAAAAAATGGTGCTTCATAAAACTACATAGATGTTTCTGCTGGTTTTGAGCAAAACAAATAATGTGTTGTTAGGGTTTTTACTTTTTTGTTTTTACCCTTCTGGCTTTTTCTTTTCTTTGATAGTGAACTCAAAGCAGACTTTGCTGTATTTCTAGTTAAAAAACTACATATGAATCTGACGCCGTCCACCTGAGGGATCGATTGTCCTCCCAGTATTGACCAATAGGAAGCCTCGCACTGCGGAGCACACAGCTGCTGCCTTCCCCACTTCCACTATGGTTTCTGAAATATGAATGCCCATTTCATATTTATCATCTTCATCTGTGGCCGCTGAAGAAAGCTGCAGGAAGGAGTCGAGCTGGGAGGTCCACGGGAATAAACTTTTAATTATACATGCCGGTGTCAGGGATACAGAGCAGCCAGCGGATGTTGTGATTGATTTGGTGTCAGCGTGGAGGGGGACGAGGGGGTGGCGGTGATGGAGGTATTTGTGGCTATGACCAGCAGGCCCTTCATCACCTGAGAGGCAGACGGCATTAAGGCAGCTGTCTGAGACTTTGATTTGAAGTGGGTATTACGACGCGCACACACACGCTTGCATAACACCCAGTCTCACAATACCCCAGCTTGCATAATATACACGATACACTCACACACTCTTCAAGCGCTCACACACTGTGGCTGTCCCCCCAGGCGGATGCTGCAGCAGCTCCTTGACGTGACACCGCATGAATAATTTGTGAGCGGCAGTTCGGGCTGGAGGTGAAACAGAAATGCAAGGCTGAAAAATCCCATGCTTCCCTAACACACCTCATGTAATGCTGATGGCGCTGTGAGAAGAGAGAGGCACAGACACTTCACCTGCAGGCTGGAAACTGAGGAGCTGAAAACCCGAAACACATTGAAGCAAAGTAAAATGCAAAGGGATCACTGGGCCCAGCGGCTGGAGGCAGGAAATGAAAGATAAAAGACCAAAGCAGCTGAAAGCAGAGCAAGCAAACTGTCAGTGCTGGACGTTTGACTGCCTGTCCCCGATTGGAGAGTGCTGCTTCAGGAAAATGCAGTGTCAGAGCATCGCCTGGTTCTCCGAGCTGTAGGAGTCCGGCACTGTGCATAAAATGTCTCACGGTTGACTTGGGAGCTTCAGAATATGAACACTGGGCCGCGGGGACAATGAGTAAGAATCAACAGGTGTTTATTTGAAGGTCTTGACACGCTGAGACCTTGAACGTACCGTCAATGTTTATCAAACTGTCAGAATCCATATACATTCTGCGACTGTGGACTGGAAATTACTTTTGAGTAGTAGCAAATATCGCGTGTCCTTTGAAACCGCAAAAATATCCGGGAATCTAGATAAAGATCTTGTTCAGAAGCGGCTCCGGACACTGCCAACCCACTGACGTGAGTGTAACATGAGCAGCATCACTGATTTGACACAAACTGCTAAGTTAGCTGAAAGGAACTACACACACCAACTGCGGTCAATCACCATGACGACCCGGACTGAGATGACTTCTGGTTTATTGGCTTGACAGTCATGACACAGAGTGACTCAGTAAACCATCCATCTTCTGTAACCACACATCCTGTTCAGGGTCCCGGGGGCCGGAGTCTATCCCAGCTGTCACTGGGTGAGAGGCAGGCTCCAGCCCGGACACAGACAAACATTCACACCCGCGGGCATTTTTAGAGTCGCCAAATAACCCACTGTAACATTCATGTGGGAGGAAACCCACCCAATTATGAGGAGAACACGCAAGCAACACACGGAAAGGCCACAGGTGAAGCTGAAGTGTGTACCTGCCAGCTGTACAGTGGCAGCACCAACCACTCCACCACCCGCTGCCCATCCCTAAATTATTCGGCAGTCGGCTCTCTCCAATAATGAGCACCTGGAGGTGTCCGTTCCCCAGCATGTAGGAGGAAAATGTGTTGGTAGGAAGCTTTTTGAAATCCAAAACTACGTGCCAGTTAAACGACAGCAGCACAGCATCACTTCAAGGAGTTATTTCACACAACATCTTCACAATGACAAAGTTTTACACTGAGGGCATGGAATGAGTTTTAAAAAGTAAATCAATGTTTTTGTATTTACGGGTCCCATGTCCCACAGTTAACGGGTTTTGGGTAAAATGGCAGAAATGAGATCTGGGATTATCACATCAAGAGATTTTCATAATATATTCGACGATATTAAGTAAATTAGTAAATACCGCATTCCTATTTTTATGATTTTTTTATTGATCTTGATAATGTTTTCACAAGTGGCTAAATGAGACAGCTGGACAACTGAGCACAATCCTTTACCGCCTCTTTCTGGCCAGATCAGGTCACGCTGTGAGGAAAGTTTGGACGTGACCATCGAAAGGACAGCGATGGTGAGGTTGGACGTCACCATCGAAAAGGACAGCGACAGTTCATCTGTGAAGATTAACCTTTGAACAAAATGTATATCAGACACTTTTTTTTTGCAATAATCTAAAAGTGGGAGACCTACAAAAAGCTCCTATGAATTCATTCTTCCTGTGTGTAGCGGGGCTGTGGTCTGTTCATTGCAGCATCAGGTGTGCAGCCAGCACAGTGTTACAGTACAGGGGTTTAACAGCATCGTGTTCCTTTATTTTTATTCAAGTGTTCACTCATGTCACTACTTTTTCACTTTGGAAGCGCAGCTCCTCCATCTGAAATTAGTTGAAATCCCGCCCCCCCCCCCCAGCATATTGAACGATGCTATCAGAGCAGAAGTGACAGCTCGGCTCTGCTTTATTTACTTTATTTGCTGTGGTCAGAATGTGAAGCTCCTCATATTCAGCCTGATGAGAGGCTGCAGATCAGCGTGTCATCAATCAGCCGGGCTGAGCAAACATTAGCACAGAGAGAGTGAGGCGGGGAGAGAGTCGCCTCATTTGCAAAGTGAATGCACTCGTGTATTTATCCTGACGTGGTTTATGATTACAGACCCCACCGATACACCCCCCCCCCCCCCCATCCCCTGAAGACTGATGAATGAATAATGAAACTCAAGCAGCAGCTGGGTGAAAAACACACTGAAGAATCAGGTATGGACAGATTATTAAAGCCTTTCAGCAGCAGCAACGTTGGGGCAAAGGCCACCTGTCCAAATACTTATGAGTACATTTCAGGCTGCGACGCGCCAAGCTGAAAGCTGGCTGCTGTTTTCTCACGTCACCTGACATGAGCTTTGGACCTCAGCGATGCTCGAGTGTCTGAATCCCTGCAGCCGGCTTCACCATGTGGTGGAAGGACTCAAACCACTGGAGGTCGGAGCAGCATTTTAATGGTGAACTTGTTGGAGCCGGTTGCTGCGTCTTTAATGAATATGAACAATTGCAGGCGCAGTTGTCCTGCTGCGAGTTGCTCTAATTGTTGACCTCCTCTGCAGTGACACTACCACTCATCCCTGCTCACGTTTCTTTGTTTGCTTCCATGAATTAAACATGCGGCGTCTTCTGTCAATATCAGCCTCACAGAAAGTGGGGAACAGCGGGGAAAAAAAAATCATGTAAGCTTTACTCCCCCGTGAAACTGTCTTTAACGTGTGTTTGAGCAGCTTTTCTCTCGTCCTGTCATGGCGACGCCGCTGCATCAGAGACTCTGCGCTCGCTGCTGCCGGCAGGAATGGAACCACTGAATATTGATGCTGTTATTATTCAAGGACATGTGGACACACAAGCCTCCGTTTGTAAAATTGGTCTCTTTTGATGTGAATTGATAGACTGTAAACCTTGTATTGCAGCCTGGGAGACATTTGGACTCACAACCACTGAATTTCAAAAGATTGCCTCCTTTTCTATATACATACAGTATGTGTATGTTTATGTATTGAGGTTTTGCGTGCGCAGAAAAGATAATAGCTCCACAAATTGCCCAGGAGGAAGTGATTTCCTTGTTATTTTACTGTTCGGTTTCCCTCCTGAATTTATAAATATAATATCAACGTTTAAAACCCAAACTAAAGGTCAAATATTTGTTTTTGAAAGCCATGAAAATCTCTGGAAACATATCTTTAATTCCGATACGTTCTAGGGGTCGAGTGTCTGGTCAGGGTAAAGAGGTATGGGATTCTACTTATGTCAATGTCTTTACAAGTGTGTCTTGAGGGAAGCCTCACAGGAGGATGTGGAGTAGTTAACTTTGGACTGAATGGGGAGACACAGGTGAAACGGTAAAGGAAAATAATAGAGGAACAAGGCGGACGGGATACAGAAAGGAAAAAAGAGAGAGAAATCCTGAGGTGGGTACGTAGGACAGAAGTGAAAAAACAAAGAGGTGGAGGCCAGAACAAAAAAATTCCAAACCTGTGAAGGATGGAAGAGTGAAACTCTGACTGCATGTAGAATCTGTCTGTAGAAATAGGAGTTAGTTGATCAACAACCCAATTCGACGCATGTTATTTGTACTTTACTTTTACATTTAGCAGACGCTTTTATACAAAGCAACTTACAGAGTAATGTGTAGCTTGCTGCATGCACACACACACACTATGGACACTGCGATGGGCAGCAAGGAGGGACCAGGACGGACCAGGGATCGAGCCACTGACCCTGTGATCCGTGGACGACCTTACCCACTGCCCCCACTCTACATAAACAATGGCAGTTTAAGGTGGTTCATGTGGAAGCAGTAAAATAAAATCCACTGACACACAAAGAACAGGTGGAGTTTGACTCAGTGGACGACCCACACACTCTGTTCTTGGCCCTCAAATCAAATAAGAAAAAACTCCTGCAAACAACCGTTTATTGGAAAGACTTTCTCCCAGGCAAGAAGGTCACACAAAAGTCCAAAATCCCAAATAATAGTAATAATAAGAAGAATAAGAATATTTCTACTAAATAAACATATCATTCTTAATGTTTGAGAAAACATGATCATTTTGAAAGACTGGTCAAAGACTTCATCACTTCTTCTCTACGTGACACAGTAGATCCCCTTCAGTTAGCATATCATCCCAGACGCTCCACAGAAGACGCAGTTGCATACCTCCTCCATGCAACCATGACTCTCCTGGACAGCAGGAAAGGGAATTATGTGAGAATGTTGTTTATCGAATGCAGCTCAGCGTTCAACACCATAATTCCCTCCACATCTAGGACTTAATCCAACACTATGTCTTTGGATCTCCAGCTTTCTGACAAACAGAACACAACAGTATGGGCAAACATGTCTCACACTCCCTTCCTCCCCTCCCTCCCACCAGAGCCCCCCAGGGTTGTGTTCTGGGCCCCCTGCCGTACTCACTGTACACTCATGACTGTGCAGCCACATCCGATTCCACCACGATTGTCAAATATGCCGATGACACTGACAACTACGGGACGGCCTACCTAGAGAAGATTGGAGATGTGGTGCCAGGACAACATTCTCCTCCTGAACATCAGCAAGACAAAGGAGAGAGTGGATAATTTTGGGTACCTTGGTGTCCATATCTCACAGGACCTGTCCGTGTCCTGTCACATCAACACTGAGGTGAAGAAAGCCCGACCCCAACCATCCTAACAACATTCAGGAAAATGCTTCTGCTGCCTGAAGGCAAAAACAGAGAGGATTAGGAGACGCTTCTTCCAACACGTCATTCGGGTCCTTAATCAGGGCTACCCTGCACACTGCCATGTTTCTAAAAGACTGAATAACTTACACACTCACACTTTACAGTAATGAAAAATATCCCTTGTCACAACGTCACTGTACATCTGGTTCACCATATCACCGATAGCACCATTTCGTTATTATAGCATTGTTGCATATTTCCTTGCTGTATATTTACTTAATTTCCTGTATATGTCAGGCCTTATTGCTATATATTTTAGTTTCAGTCTACTTTATTATACTTTATTTAGTTTTGCCATTTAGGATTTATAAATATGTATATACATATAGATATGTATATATGGATGTGTGCATGTGTACATATTTGCACATGTATGTATGTATATGTATAAATATATATGTGTGTGTGTGTGTGTGTGTGTGTGTGTGTGTATACATACATGCATACACACACACACACACACATACATATGTGTAAATTCTGTATGTTATACATTGTGTATATCTTATAAATTTGAATTCAAACTTTATATATTTGTAGCAATCTAATGCGACTTGGGTAATTTGATGTTAATGCAAAAGCATTAATTTCCTCAAAATAGGGCACCAGGTCTTTTAAGCTGAACCAAGCTGTGATTAAAATATTATCTGAACTGCCGATGGTCCACAGTAACAATAGAATTAAGTAAACAATACAATTTGACCCAAGATCAGTCTGTGTCATGAGTTCTTGCCGTTTCAGTGACTTTGTCTGTTTCTCTGAAGAAAGACGAACACAGAACCAGTTCTTTTAAATTATTTATTAATATACAACTACAGACAATATATAGATAAATGTGAGTATGCATATGGATATGTGGAATAAATGGAAGAAATGAATAGACAACAAACATGAAATAACCAATTCTAAGTAAACTGATAAATAACCCAAGTTTGCAAGTGTGTGTGATAAATTTGGGCAGAGGAAAGGAGCCTAGTCACTATTTGCCTCTAAGTAACGAAAATCATATTTTAAAAACTCTAGAAATAAACTTCAGAAAAGCTCCATTGGCTTATCGGCTCTACAGACACCAGAGTTTCCATAAAAAAGAGATGTATTTGTTTCTTGCCTGGGAGCTGCTGCGGGTTGTTCTGCCAAGTTAGGCGTCAAGCGGTACCGGTTCTTTTGTAGAGCAGGACGGACTGTCTCGGTTCTGTTAACAGTCGAGCTATCAGAGTGAGGATCCGCTGTGGCTGCAATGATTTCCCCGGCCCACAGGAGCGTTCACCTGGTCAGATGGCAGGCTCAAATAACGTGGTCTGGTTCTGCTGGTGGCTGAGCCGACTTAAAGAGGCGCTGGTTGTCCGGTCCGAAACAGAACCGTGTGGAGCCGAAGATCTTGAATTAAAATAAATCAACACAAATTTGAAGGATATTAAAGAATTCTAGACAAAATGGAAGTTTGGTTTGGAGTTCCATCCATCAAAATTACTAACAAATAAATAGGCAGGAAAGACGTGCGCACTTTAAAAATTGTTTGAAAAGGTACAAACGAGAGAAAAGTAAAAGTAATTTTAACAACTTCAGCTAAGTTATATTAGCTAAGGCACATTTCTTCTTCAGGATGGAATTCTGAAGTTGTTTAAAAGCTCAAATTGGAAGTGAGCTGGAACTCGGCGGGAACGCTGCGCGGACTCGGCTGGGACTCTAAAAAAGGAATTTTAACTTTATTTTATGTCGTTGGGGCGTCGCCAAGATTATGAGGCGTTGCAGGGCAGATCTAGTCCCTCCTCTAGATCAAATTAAATCCTTTGTTCGGTTTAATCACACAAAGTCAAATATGGTTTAATCACACAAAGTATGTCTCTTTTCAGCAAGCCCAAAATCTCATACTATAAAACAAAGCAACATATCATAATTGTTCTACTATGCAAACTCCTATGGAGGTTAAAATGCTTAAAGCAACATGATTGCTGCGAGTACAGGTTGTACTTTTGATGATGGTCTATGTGACAAATAACATTTGAATTTGAATTTGATTTTTACATTATCCTTTAAATATGGAAACTTCTTAGGTCTTGCTTTTGGTTGTACCTCCATCTTTCTCTAACGTAGACCTAATAATGCTGTGGTTTGGGGAAACTATTTACTTTGGTAGGACTTGGTTGGACTGTGCGGTGGATCACTAACGTTGTGTAAATGGTACGTCTTTGTGCAATGGTACCAACTGTAGCTGGTCTGTGTTGCTTGCTGCATGCTGCTGGTAGATTATATGTATAAAGTCGTCATATTTTGCAGGGGGACAGTCTATTAAATTGCGTGTTGCTAATGAGCATGTTTTTTCTCTTTTCTGCTCACTTTGGGTCATGGAATTTTTTGTTTTGATGAAGACTCAATTTTTGTGCAGATTGTGTTGGAGCAGCTCAGCTCAGTAATTAATTTAAAAGTGAATAAATAATAAAATTGTAAATAATGAATGATACATAATACACACGACTGATTATTATGGGCATCACAGAGCAGCCCTCCCAAAGTTTCTGCTGAAACTTCTAATTCAGACCATCCCAACTCCTGGGTTGTGGGTTATTTGCTAAACTTCTAGAACATCAATTTTGTTTACTTCTTTTAAAATTTCATGATAAACATTAAGTTTTTTTAACCATTGAAATATTGATTTATGTAAAGGCTATTTTTATTATTATTTTTTTTAAATTAAATTTAGTTTAGAACTAACAGATTGAAACTGGATCATCTGTCAATCACCAAATACACAGAATTCACAGAGTGGATCCATCTGAGAGAGCGAGGAGGCAAGGTGCTAGGAAATGGGTTTATAAGGACAGAGGGGCAGGAAGTGTAATTGGAAGCAGATAATAGGGATCAAACAGAGGTGGAGAAAGAGAGTTTAGGGAAGATGAACGAGGTGGAAGAAAACCCAATGATTGGGGAAGTGAGGAAGAGCAGTAAAGAGAAACAAAGGAAGAGAGTTCAGTAAATGGGAGGTAGAGAAGGAAATAACGAGGTAGTGATGGATGGGAGGAGGTCTGAGGAGACAAGGTGAAGTGAGAAGGTAAAGGCAAATAAGGAGGTGAGGACAACACAAGCACAGGTGGTAGAAACGAGGCAAGCGGTTAAGAACAGAAAACAGGAGGATCAGAGTGTGGAGGAAAAAGTAGAAAAGGCTGAGATCAAGGCAAGAGCGAGTAGTAAAGTGGGCCGTGAAAGAAAGGAAAGGTCGGTCGAGGATGAGATGAAGGCGCTAAAAGCCAACAGGTCCTCCTACGTAAATGCCTGAGGTGTCATTTTATCGACCATTTGATACGGATCAATCAACGGCGTGTTCAAATGGCAACACCATGCTGAAATTGCAAAATGGCAGCTGCTGTTCGTTGCCGTGGAGCCTAAATGGCGCCTGCTTCAAACTCGCCTGGTTTGTATGGTTTGAGGTATGAAATAAAAAGTTGCTTTCATTTTTTATAAAATTCTTCTGGTTCCCTTCAGTATTTAAAGACCTGTGGTTGCAGAGAGACTAATAGTGAAAGCTCAAAGTGCATTTTAATTGGATATATCGGTGTTAGGAATAAACAATGCAGTCACAGTTCCTCCTGGTCTTCCATCATGGGGAAACAAAGTGGAAAAAGAATGTTGGATATAACAAAAGTGTTTGCTCTGCCAAAGAGGTATCAGAAAGATTTAGTTAACCACAAATTATTCTATAACGCATACATAATCTTCCACTTGCTTTTTCACTGTGTATATTGTAACTCATTCTAAATAAATATGCAATTTTCTGTCAGAAGTAAACTTAATACCAATCTACACGTGGATATATTTGATGTGTATCTGCTGGTCAACGAGTCGTCCAAGACGATTGCCTATATAATTCAGTTACTCCTTATTTTAGGTAAATTTCACATCTATAAATCTAAATTGACCAACTCAAACACTATGGCACCTTAATCAAAATGTCAACAACAAAAAAAGCTAAAAGACATTTAATATTGTGAATTAATTAAATTTATTTTGAAATTGATCAAGGAGCTTCACCTTAATGGACTCTAGGCTAAGTTTGCTTTACCTCTGTATTAATACTATATATTGGTAGACAATGTAATTGTTTGTTTCAAATACAGATGTGTTTCAAATCCCGACAGACTTTGAAGATTCTAAATACGATGATATTTGTCATGTCCACTACGGCAGTTAGATGTCATGAAGCGGACGTACCTTTATTTCAGAGGACAGGGAAGGAAGAAAAAAGGAGACAAGGACAGACAGAGGAAAATGAAGATGTGCGAGGGAAGGAAGGAAAACCCAAACAAAAAGCGGAAGGAAAGGAGAAAGGAAAGTGGCCACATTAACAGAAATCACCAGAGTCTGATCTGCTCTTTAGCTTCTCTGAATTGAACCCTCTGAAATCCATTCTGGCAATTTAAAGCTCTAACCAGACACGGGTCGATTCAGGCCAGATTCTGGGGCGGCTCCGTAATGTGACGAGACATGTAATTATCTGCAGCTACTGCATGTACAAACAAATTTTCAGTTTTATAATCTTATTAGGAGATTAGGAGAGCTCGGCAACGGGCTTAGGCATGGCTGTCTGCTGGAGAATGGGGGGGTGGGGGTGGGCACGGGTGAGGGAAAAAAAAACTTATTTACTACTTAATGGATTTTATTTTCACTTTCTCAGCCAAAGGAAAAAAAAATCAGTTTGGAGATATAGTCAGGCAACACACACACACATGCCGGATGTCTATTAGCAGAAACAAGTAAAAGACAAGGTGAGATGAAGTTTGTCTTCTGGAAGAATTCAAATGACAATCCAATCATTCAGCGTGGAGCAAAAAAGGATTCTGAAAACAGAAAGCGTTTTGGAAATAATTCCATTAAAACAGCAATTAGTTCCACTTCCTAACAGCATGTTTGTTATTGTGCTGCGATGATGTTCTGCAGGAAGAGAAAAGGCAAGAACGACATGAGGGGAAAAGACGAGGTGCGGAAAGACACGACGGTGGGTTTTTTGACTAAAGCCCAGAAGGAAAAGTTGGGGAAGAGATTGAACATGGAGGAGGAAGAAAAAAAAACCCAACTGTGAATTCATGCAAATTCCTTCATTTGAATGTTCTTGCTCTTTGTTTGACCTCCCCCAGAAATCAATCTGCTCTGCTATTATTAAAGCATAATTGTGGTTCATTCCAGTTTTTATCACTGTATTTTTCCCCATTATTTCTGTGAGTTATTAAAACATTGTCCTAGCTGAGGTAATAGCTGGACTCTGGGAACACACATGGCAAGAAAAAAAAAAGTTTAATGAACTGTAATTATTCAGTGCTGTTCGAGGAGGGAACGCCAA
Source organism: Channa striata (assembly GCA_033026295.1). Taxonomy (NCBI): domain Eukaryota; kingdom Metazoa; phylum Chordata; class Actinopteri; order Anabantiformes; family Channidae; genus Channa; species Channa striata. The sequence goes on along the minus strand of CM065173.1, from coordinate 5,076,647 downwards.
ATGTCATTTAACTGCTCGGGTAATGTTTGGACACTGCAGCTGATCACCTGACACCACCGCTAAACATTGTTTCTATGGAACAAAAGTGCAAATGCAATTAGGATTTTGTAGGGAACGTTATTGCAGCCAAATTATGGCGTTCCATCCATGCCCTGCCTGTTAGCGTCTTGCACCCTGCTGTTACGTGCTGCATTGTTTCAGAGGAACCTATGCACAGTCTGCACCTGGGGTCCTGCCTGCTGTGGTAGACCCCGGCCTCTATTGATCTTGAACTCAGAGTCTGCACCTGTGCTTCTAGGATTAGTGTCTCCGTGCTGTCTTTCAGTCCAGCTTTGTTCAGGCCATGGTAGGATTTTGGGATATCAGCCCCTTCTTCCATCAGCCGGTGATACATGCCGTGCAGGGGTTTGTCCTTCCATGAGGGTTCCTGCTCTTCCTCCCCATGTTCCTCTAGTTTCTGCTGCCATGAGGTATTCGCTAAGCACGTCACCACTTGGGGCCATCTTCCTGACGTATTCATGGATCTTAGTTGTTTCATCCTGGATAGTGGCTCTGACGCCTCCTTCCTTCCGCTTAACGTACAGTCTTAGGATGCTGGATTTGGGGTCAAACCCTCCATTCATTGAAAGGAGCTTCCTCATCTTGATGTCAGTGGCCTCCTCTTTTCGCCAGCTTTTAATATCAGCAGGTGACGACTTCATGAAGCTCATTGGGAGAATATCAAGAGTGCAAAGCAGTCATCAAAGCAAAGAGACTAAAAATTTTAAAACATGCTCTGAGTTAATTCTTCACTGCATAATTCCATATGTGTTCATTCATAGTTGTGATGCCTTCTACAATGTAAATAGTCATGAAAATAAAGGAAAACTATTAATAGAAAGGTTTGTCCAAACTTTTGACATACATACATACTAAAAGATTAAGCTCTTGCAGAAAGCAGTTTTATTACATGCACCAGGCACCACAGACTTTTCAGGAAGTTGTGGAATGTGATACTAATGAAGTAATATGTTGAAGTAAAGTGTAAAATGAAAGTGAAACAAGTAGTCTGGTGTTGGTGTAAATGATCTGGTCTGTACAAAGCCTGGAGTATGTGTCTGCTGCTCAGACACTGCATGTGAACAGATGGTCGGCTCTATTTTTGTTGATGCTGTTTAACCTTTACTCAAAATAAATGTAAACAGATGGAGCCGTCTGTGAGCAGCTTCAGCACCGTCGGCTACGTCAGTAAAATCTCCCCCAAACTCTTAAAACATGGCACAATCACAGGTTCGCAATCGAGCTGCGGCAGCGACACTTAGGAATTAATTAGCTGCGAGCTATTTTGGAGTAATAATGGGAAAGTGAATACTTCAAAAAGTTGATTGTATTATAATTGTTAGGGTATTTACACACTGTGGTACTGCTAACTCTACTTATGATCCGAGTACTTTTTCCACCACTGTGTGTACACACCTGTAGCTATGAGCACATACACAACCTGATGTATATCACCAACAGTTAAAGCAGTATAAATTCAGCTTTGTTTTCAGACGTGTCCTACTAAAAGGTGCTGAATTTACTGATCTGAGAACCCCTGGAAGAGAGATCCAGCTGTGGACATCAGACTCTCACCAGGGGAGGAATGCACTTACAAACACAGGACAAGTAGGACATTTGTTACATTTTAAAAGTTTTTTCTGTTTTACTACAATGATCGTCTTAAAACTACCTGTGTTCATAATGAGTCTAAACATACATTTAATTATGACAGAGCTCCAAATTTACTCTGATTTAAATTAAATATTATCTTTGTAGTTTTCTAGTTTTTAAATGTTTGCATGTTTTTTTTTATATTAATTAAAATCAACTTCAATAATTCTATGAAATTTGAAATCATGGCATTTTAATTACATTGAAGAGAGAAAATATTGGTTAAATTCGGTAAAAGATTGTTGGTTGGGTTTGAAAATTGTTCTGAACCACCTCCCTTAAAATGAATATTTAATTTCACAATTTACACTGGGATAAAGTAAATTATAGCTGTCAAAAGCATTTGCATTTCTAGACTCGAAAAGGCGTTATCAGAGAGAAAAAAAAAAAAGAAAAGAGTTTGGATCAAATTACAAACACAATCATTTCCAATAGTTCAACATACACTGTTCCAGTATTTGTTAAATGTTTAGTTTCTAGGCCGAGAGATACATCTGAAGAAGGTTCATCAAGATTGAATTGGTTGGTGTTCCTCTTTTGGTAACACAGTCGTTCCCAACGTGCATGATTTTTGGTTTAACTTGATGCTGGAGCAGCTACAAACATGGTTCTTTCAGATGTATCAGCAAAGTGCTGAGAAATATTATCCTGGAAACACAAACTACTGGGCCAAAAACCAAAATTACTGTGTATAAAATCCCTGCCAGCAAACCCAGTGTGTGTGTGTGTGTGTGTGTGTGTTTAGAAACCTGGAGGTCAGTGTCTGAACAAGACCGTACTTTGAATCAGACCATGATTTCAGAAGCTTTGACAGTAAACTTTGTCCTTGAGCGTTTCCCTGCGACTACTCCCAAGAAAGGAGGGGGGTGTTGGGGCTCCTCCAGGGTCCTGCAGGCAGAGAAATGAAGCGCACCCTTGGCCGAGCACTGATTAGTATTTGACGATGGTCGTTTCCCTGCGGAGGTTTAGATGGCTGACCTACTTCAGCCTCCATTGCCAGCAGAGATGTTCGGCCCTTATGGCCCAAAAAATTTGCCGTCTTGGTGGACGACGCCCAGCTCTCCTTAAAAACATCTCGAGTTCTCTGAGCAGCTGGAGCGCGAGGCCGCAGTGGATCTTGGTGCATCGAATGTGAGGTCAAGACTGAAATACTGTTTGCCGCTCTTTGGCAGCACTCACTGTTTGCGCTTTTGACAAATGATGATGTACTCTCACCTTTGATTTTCCTCTGAAATTGCTTTTGGTAATTTGGGACTGACAGCAGCTGTATATTGTGTGTATGTATTTATGGAGTGCCTTCCCCAGTGCAGAACATTCAGTGCTTAGACGGCGAGAATAAACAATTGGGGAAAAAAAACACAGTAAATCAATCACATGCACAATATTACAAGTAAAAATTTGCAAAAGTCGACAGCAAAGAAATGTGTGTGTATTCTGGGTGTTCCACATACATTGTACTGTCACACACACAGGTCATGTGACTGCAGGTCGGCAAGAACACTTTACCACAGAAACACGGATGTACAAAATCACACAGACGTGATTACAGCTCAGGTATGATCATCACACAGCGTCAGATAATGGCCCCACTAGAACCGCCACCATTTGATGATAGCGAGGAACTCTGACGTACACATAAACCATCACACACGTTCGTTCTTGTATAGTAAAAATCTGCATGATGTTGTGTAACCATCATCGTGAAAGCTAAAACATCTCGCACTAGAGTTGAACTTCTGTCTACTCTGTTGTCCGTCTCTGCATAAAAGTTTTTATCTTTGCTCTATGTGTCAAATAGTGAAATGTCAGGGTTTCCACTGAAAGCTCAGCGTGTCAATGACCAGCAGAAATCGGTTACCTAAGCGTCAGCAGGAAGGGGGTAAAAAGGTTTATGATATAATCAAACTTAAAATCTAAGACTTTAAAGGTCTGACTACCTGCCACACCCTGTGGTCTAAAGAGTGCACTGACCTTCATTTGTGGATTTTAAGCATCTGCTGAAGGAGCCGGCTCGGATATTTAATCAAAATGAGTCTGTTTGTTTTCAGGACGTCTATAGTCAAGTGTCCTTTTCTTCTGTTGTTTCCAGAAATCCGTTATTTTGGGCCATTGTAGGTACTTTATAACAATGAGTTTCGGTCCAAAGGTCCTGGTACAAAACTAAAGCTGAATAAATAGGATGCCTTTTGTTTTTAAAAAATGTGTCTGTCTCCAAGATCAGAAAAAAAAGGATGGCATATGAATCATAGGAACTTCTATCTATTATTACATTCTGTAAGGATGCTGCTTGGTCTGGACCCTTTTGGTCTGAATAAAATGAAAAAAACAGGCGTGAAAGCCACCCCTGACCAATGTCTGGACCAAAGAACATGAATTTGGGTTTTTGGATGGTTCAGACCTTCAGACCAGGAAGTTGAGGTATTGTTTTATCAGCCTGTAAGGAGCACCAGAAGAAAAAGAACTGGACCAGAATTAAAGATGAGTTGTGGGAGCAATGGGAGAAAGGAGACGAAATGTTTGATTGATGTGGAAGTGTATACTTTTTTTTTTTAGAATTTTAGTGTCACCTGAGAGTAAAGAAACCACATCAGTCCAGCATGAAAGTGTGAGATAACTGAAGAAAAAGCTCCTAGGTGATGGTTCGCCATGCAGAGATCATTAAACCTAACCTAAACAAATCAGGTTTGAGGCTTTGTTTCAGGACAAAATATCAAAATACTTCCACGTTTTCATTTTCTTCTACCTAAGATCGTAAACATACTTTTTCTTTCACAGTTCTGTGATTTGCAGGTTCTGTTTTTTTCAGCTTTGAGGATCTTCGGTCTCATTATGGCATTCGTGTCCAGATGAGTGACACAAACAGCAGAGTCTGAACCTGAACGGTTGGTTAGGACTGATACTCTGTGTGCGCTGCGACATCAGACGGGACTGTGATCATCCGTGCGACTGCGGCGCTCCGTTTCCGTCTCCATATGCTTCATGCTTCGTGCTCTTCATGCGTGGACCTGATGTGAGCGTGCATGAATGCCTCACGAGCTCTAATACAATTGCCTGTCAGTGTTCTGCTCCCATTGTGGCTTTCTCAGGTCCTGTTTGCACGCACACGCAGAAGACTTCCTCTGGGCAACGTTACAGTCGAGCTGGAAACACAACGTTTTCATTGGCCGTCTCATAGTCCTTGAGCAATTAATGATGTTCTGAGGAAATCACATATAACTGGAGTATTTCAAGAAAGATTCCTTCATCTGCTTGTCTTGAACATGATTTCCACACCTGTTCGCTACCCCAATAAAAAAATGAAAGTGTCTAGGAAATAGTCTTGCAGTTTATAAAGACATTAAGCAGACTTATGTTTTATTGTCATATTTTAGACAAGAATCACCTGCATTCGATTACACTCATGAACAGTAACGCAGCATTTTAAAGATTTGTGAGTAAGACATTGTTTAAGAAATTCATTCTGCCCGGCAAAAGTCAGTCTTCAAAACAAAAAGAATATGACCTTCCTGTCATCACTGGGAGCTGCAACTCTGAATAGAAATGATACAAATGATAGAAAATATATGGAAATACATTTGTTCAGACGTGGTTACGTGGTAACAGTTTTTAGAATGTATGATAATATTCTATAATATTAAGAGGAGGGGGAGGAATATTGATGCAGCAATACATTGGCCATAAATCCATGGTGGCTAACTTTTAATTTATTACCTACAGTTGAAAGGGTTTGAATAATTTTCTTCTTTTAATAACTTGACTCAGACAGTTTTTGCTTTAGCCTCATTCTAAGCCTCGCAAAAAGCTTTTATTCCCCCCATTTTTATTCTTAAATGTCAACCTAAAATTAGTTTAATATACATTTAATTTGCATTTTCCATTGACAAAGTGCTAGTTTTCATATCTCTAACCAGTGTCCCTAACATTTGTATTATCTTTACAACTGTACAGACAGTGTTCATAAAGCTTTTAGTGCAGCTGTCAAACTCTGTAGAGGTGGGAAAACTGAAGTTATGTTGTATGTCTCAGCTATAGACAACATTAATTTGACATTTTTATTATACTTCTGGAGCAAAAATGGAAAATTCTGGTTTGCTTCAAATCCTTGTGTCCACAAAGACTCAGCCGCACACAAATCGTAATGGACTTTGACGTAAGGTAAATTTAGTCAGGGTTTGAGTTCCTTTTCGTTCTCAGCTGCTTTTGTTGTCAAAGCGTTTCAACCTGGACCACGGTTGTGTTTATTCACACAGCGTCTGGCGAACGGTGGATCCATGTAGGGCATCCTCTCATCATATTTACCCAGGCTGTGTTTGCTAACAGCGCTAAGCTACCCACATATGATCTCACACACACACACATTCCAATCCCCAATGAGTCGAACAGCCGCAACAGCAAAATGCAGTGAGACAGAAACAAACAGGGAGGGTGTTTTAAGGCAGCTCTGTCTTCTAACCCACTGTGCGTCCTCTGATGGAGTTATAATCAGACATACGTCTCACCGGAGAACTTCAGCAGCCTCCATCACTGTTCAACTTTTAATGAGTCAATTAAGAACCTCTGAGTGGTTCTGGCAGCACTGAGTAGAAGATTTGGTCAGTTGTTGAATCGTAATAATCTGCAGGTCATTCTAAACTTTTTTTAGATGTGCAAGTCCTTTCCTTAATTTGTTCTGATTGGCTTGTTTTTTTCCTGCAACTTTAAAAACTTGAGCCACTTAAAATTACGGATGAAATGTGAAAATCAGAGTTAAAACTCACTTGGCGGATGCAGTCGTGGAGATATAACTTTCAGACCTCCTACCTTTTTTTTGAGCTGACTGCACGGTCTGCCTGTCACAGTGCAGTTGGACAGAGCAGCTGGAAGATAATGAGGAGTCAAAGATAAAAATGGTGATGGCAGGGAGCGCATTAACTGCTTAAACACTCGGCAGTTCGTACCCTTGGTAATTCTCACCTAAGCGCAGAAGAAAAGAAATGATTTATGAGGTACATATTTGTTCTGACAAAGGTTCGTAGATATCCTCCAGGGTTGCTGAGACTGGACTAAAGTGCAGAGACACAAACACGGGAAGTTTCAGGTTTATGAGCCTTTTTGCTTTTATTTGGCAGCAACAGCAGAGAGCTGAAACGGTGGCACGGCGAAAGGTTTGCACCGAATTGCACCGAACCTGCCCAAAACTACACAAGCTGGGGATGTTGAGTGAGCAAAGAACCAAATGATAGCTAAGCCATGTCATCTCATTTAGATATGCTACTCTCCTCTGTTCTAAGACTTCAGGGATTCTGTCTCATTCATTCTCTGCAACTGCTGCACTTACTACAGGGTCATTTCATGAAAGTGAAACACACAATTATGCCTTATGACAATATGACTGGTAGCGGTTCCTTTGTTCAGTCTGAGCCACTCTGTCCAGCCAGTCTGCAGAACCATGGACAGTTCTCTTCTTTTTTCGACCTCATAGCCTATGAGTTAGTGTTTATCCTTTGTGACAATTTAATTTTTGATGCCATGGGACCCAAACACACACACACACACACACACACACACACACAGAGAGACACACTGTTGGCACTGCTCAGGAGCTGATATTATATCAAGTGTTATCTCAGGGATAAAACTCAACAGCTCATTTACAACTCAGCAAACACGGTGATTATGAATGTAGAATGTGTTTAAATAAGCACTTCTAAATTCAGTATATCCAACATGTGTGTGTGTGTGTGTTTGGCTGCCATTTATACATTTGCCCATGTAAACTGTAAAATGTTTGCACAGCGATGGAAAATAGTTTAATTATGTTCCCCAGCAACATTTGGCTAATGTCGGTATGTGGAAATTCATTTGACATTTCCAGCGGCGAGTTACAAGTAACAGGGTAGCGGAAACAGAAGCTACTGGAAGTCGCTAGTTTTTATTTTCTCCCAAAGCTACAATAAGCTATATAATAAATTCTGCAAATGGATTGACAGCCATGATTCCCCACGCCTCACGTCGGCCTTCTCTGATTGGTCAGTAAGGTTAGTCCCACAAAAAACCTGCACTATTATAAAACTGTGACATACTCGGGTTTTAAAAACAATGCTCTGAGATGATCATCCTAACTGTGTTCATCACATTTGTCACCTCATATTCAACAGTGGGATGAGAACAGCAGCGGCATTTTGTACTGCGCTGTGTAAATGTTTACAGCTGAGTACACCAAGGTGTGTGTAGTGATACATAACTCATAACTGCCAATCACTGCACCACACAGGGCAGTAATCAGTTCAACACCTCCTGTCAATTAGTCAACCTGCCTCCTTCTCAGCAGGTCGCAGGCCTCCCACCGCTGCTCCCTGTCCACTCTGCCATGCAGGTCGTTAACCCAGTCGTCGATCCGGAAGCCAGCGGACAGGGGCAAGAGAGAAAAATGAGCCACCACAAGCAGGCAGAGTTGGGGGGGGGGTTGTCCTTCGGCACCCTGGGGATCCTGCTCCCAGTCTCTTTCCCGAGCCCCCTCTGTCGCATCCCCAGGCCCAATCAGAGCCACCTGAATAATTCAGCCTGTTCATCAGCTGTAATCTGATTATTCACCCACTACAGAAATATGAATAATGAAGGAGCAGAACAGAGGTTATTTCCATATTCTGTTCTGAGTTTACCGACAGCAGAGGAGACATGGGACAGATACACCTTCAGTCAAATGTGGACGTGAAGGGTGTTTGATGCCTCTTTTCTCTCCTCCCAACTTTTTTGGCTTATCTGTTGTGCCCCTTAATGTTTGTGCATAGGGTACAGAACCAGCATCTGGTCCCCATGGTTCCAGAACTAAATTTTGGAGTGACAACATGATTTGAAGAAGGGATTGTTAAGCACTGGTTATGGTTCAGGTTACAGTAAGACTCCAGAAGGAAAGACAATAGAAAGTGTCTAGATACTCATGGCCATTTATTCGTATGCACCGTGAAGTGGATTACAGCTAATTGAAGAATATGTAGCACCACTGATGGTGCTGGTTGTTATGCAAAATAATTGTATTTTGCAGTAATCAACTGTGTATTTGTGTTTAAAGTTTGTTGAACAAGTCTGAATAAAAATGTATTTGTTTCCAAGCTCTCATAAAACCACTAGATCGGTCTGTGGTCTGGTGTAGTCTACCGAAAGCTGCATCGGAAGACCACTTGATACTTTCCCCTGGCAATCACCTGGCAGTGTAAGCTCCAACAGGTGGATCCTTCAAGGCCCATAACATCCCATAATTCTTTGCTAGGCACTAGTTCAGCCACTCAGCTGCCTGCATTCAGCCAGGAACAGCTGATGATGTAAATAGGAAATTGTCAATAGATCGTGTGATTTTGGTTTCACATGAGTGATCTATGCTGCTTTCAGAGACAACATGGTCCCAATGACATTTGCTGTGGGTCAAATACCTGAAATAACGAAGCCGTTGACGCAGATTTAGTCTCATATAGCGTGCTAACATTTCCAAATTAGCAAAAAAAATAAAAAATAAAACACAACACAAATATGTTAAACAGACATGCCATTCTGCATTAAAATACATCTGAGGCTAAAGGTAACGCCAGCCAGTTTGAAAGTATGTGTGAGGACTTCAAGTTCCCAGAGTTAGATTCTTGTCACGATGGAACACAATCACGTCTGGCTTTGTGAGACACATACAAAGACAGTTTCATAGGAGACAACACCAATATTACCTACTGTAGAAACAGGAGCCATCTGTTTACGGGTGAAATGACGCCGTCCTAAAACCTTAAATTTCCTTCTTATCCCCTGACGAATGCATGCGGTTGCTGTAATCCTGCTTCTAGCTTTAGTATACAGTTTATTTTTGCGGAGGCTTTACTTTTTCCTTGTCTCAAACCCTTTGAACACCTTTTTGAAAAGCAGATCCAGTTCCTCAGTATGACCTGCCTCCATCACTCAACGCAAACGCACAGAAAACAAATGTGAAAGATTCGACTGAATAGATGCTGGGCTTCTCCAGAGAGCCGTAAAACGTTTAGTGGAATTCATTCTCAGCCTCGTTCAGGTTGCATAAAAGTTTGCTTTTCCCTGCAGGACGTGCGCTAAAAGGAAAAGGCCAGGGGAGAAGCCCAGCACAAATGACCCCTGACACTGAACTTAGATGGACGTCCTCTGTAATTTGACTAAATGTGCTCTGCTTCGTGTGTTCACACTGTTTTCCTGTTTATAAATCAAGAGATTTTGCTTGTTTGAATATTTTCTTCCATTTAAACCATTCTTACTTTTAAAAGGCCTGTTGTTAAATTCAGTACAAAGATAGAACATGTCACTGTGTGTCCGTGTGTGTGTGTGTGTGTGTAATGGTTGGGTTACGTTTAGGTATTAAATACACATATAGGAAACAGGAAAGTTTAAAGGAGTCTTCACCCTGAAGGATTTTTATCTCGTTTGCCCTCATATGTGCATCCACTGACTGCTGCAAATCTATTAAAGTGCGGACATTTATGTCAATAGACTGACTGGGCCAACAGGGCCCCGACCGAGAGTCACGTGAGTTTGATCTCTGCACATCTACCAAAGACAGAGTTTAGCCTGTAAATTGGAAACAAGACTAGCACAGAGAGAAATTAAAGGTCGGAAACACCTCGTGACAATTTCACCAAGGTTTGAATTACAAAAAAACACAAAGTAAACAAATGCGGTTGCCGGGCTCAAGTTTTGTCTTAACTCTTGCTTTCAACTAAAGCCTAACACATAAATGTTGGGCATCATATTTGTCTAAGCTGGGGCCGAGCAGCAGATTCTCCTCCAGTGGTGGTTATGATGATGAAAACGATGAAGATGACCCTTACATAAAAGCAGAGTTGTGTCCGTGCCTGGCAAATGACCCCTCAGTGGTGTATGTCCTCCAAAGAAAAGCAATCTGGATCATAATGCACTGGTGACGCACATCATTCTGGTCTTTTCGGCTCGGCTGCAAACAGGGTTCATTTAGAGTGTCCTGGGGGATGCGCATGTTCAGCCTTATCATTAATTGCTCACCCACATTGCAGTGCTGACCCGGAAAGACCCGAAGGCAGAGGTGAGGGAACTCCACGTCTTCCTCTGTCGTTATCTGAACCAGCAGTTCATCAGCATATGGAGCTGGGGGAGCAAACTGGATCCTGCTGGTCCATGTCCTGGCCTGTTCACACCCAGAAGTTCTCTACCTACATCCCCTGTTCACTACTAACACAGAGTCCATAATCATGGAATTTATTCAATCACCCCTTGTTTCCTTAACCACAGGTCCTTACATTAATCGTTTTTTGATGTGGTAACCAACGCATTTTATACGTATTTTTTAATGATTAAAAAGGAAATAAAAATGGAAATGTCCACCAGTGTGTTGCCCACTTTCATCTGCTTTCATCTCTGAAAAACATTAATAACATGTTGCCACTGAAGGTTAGAGGCCTCCACTCCAGCACAAATGCTGAAATATAAAGAAGGATTTGGAGCAGGTGGAGGGGTTCAGGGTGTATATACACAAAATATTTAATCACCATAATGACTGATTTATAAAACAGCTGGTGTGTACGTAGATTCATTCATTAAAACATGAGACGAAACACAGAAGAGCTCCGCAATTTAACACAATTTACACCAAACTTCACAGCCTTTCTTCTCAGAGTCATTATAGTTAAACCTGCTGTGACTCTCTTCAGTGTTTATCAGTCTCTATGATGTTCATCAAGCAGAACTCCACTGTTTTCATAAATCACATTAAAAAAACTCTCCCGAGTGTCCTGGTTAAGTGCAAATATCCACGACTAGCTCAATTCAACTGTACTCAAGGACCTTTGCTGCATGTCGTACTACTTTCTGTCCTCCCACATTTCCTGTCTTCGTCTATAATCCAATTAAAGCACAAATGCTTCACAGAAATGCTCATTTCTTACCTCATGATTTCCTCGCAACTATCACATTTAGGCTATTTGTCGGCATCAAATGAATCCAGGTGCTTGTGGAAAAGGATAAAGACCAGTGTAGGTGAGCACAGTGCACAGCGTTTAAGGTCATGTGACACGATGTTTAGAGCTGCGCAGTCAGTGATATTCACTATAAAAAGTTATCTGCAAAAATGGATGACAAGAGGAAGTTTCTCCTTTAGGGGGCAATACAAACGGGATCTCTAAATCTGTTAATGTAACAGACAAAAAAAAACAACACAAAATCCTGGTGTAAGTGATTTATTATACAGGTAATGAATGCTACAGTATTAGCCTCTGAAGTCGACACTGGACTGGCCTCACTGAGAACTGAAGTAACAACAAATATTCACCAAATATTGAATGCAGTGCTGAAAAAAAATGCATTCCAAAAAACTACTGTACCTGCAGACTGTAAACTGCAGACAGGCACAATTGCAGGTGAGTATTGTGGAGTGTTTAGCAGCTAAAATGCTATTTTGCATGTACATATAAAGCACGAAAAGTCATTCAAGTAATATGAATACACACGATGGACATATGCGTGTGTCTGAAACTATCGACAGATTATATTCAATGGCCTTTTTACAGTTTTTAGGCATTTTCTGTATATCAGATCGTACTGTAGTAGACATTCACCAAAGTCATGAAGACATTTCTCAGATCCTTGTACTCTCTCCCAGCTCTGCAGAGTTTTAGTAGCATTTACATTTGTATTTAGTAATCTATCATTTTATGCAGCCAATATCATCCGTGTTCAATTTTTCCTTAAAAAAAAAAAAATGGTAAAACACTTACAGACACTATTAGTTCCACAAAGCTCATCAGACTGTGCAAATGGCTATATCACAGCTGATCGATGGCGGCCCTGCACTCCACTTTCGCTCAAAGCAAGCGAGAAAACAGAATTTCCTGTAGCCATCTTTGTTTTGCTTTTCTAAAATTACGTCTTTCCTGGAATGGACCACATCATTTTTGAAGCTGGAGAAGAGTTTGTCAGAAAAAAAAAAAAAACCTTTTGAATTTCTCGAGAGTTAGCACTCAAATTTCTGTAATGAATAGCGCCCACAGAGAACACAAAACAAGTAAGTTCACCTCCTCGCTATGATGAAGAGAACATCAGAACTGAAACTCTTTTTAAGTGTTGTAGTACATATTTATTGAAAGGAGCTGCCGTGATGGAGCCATGTGCAGGAAGAAGGAGAGGAAATGTGATGGTCGCTCACATGTGATTTATGACCTCGGTGACGGCTGTTGACACACAGCCCACGCCTTCTTCAATTAGGAGCCACTCAGCTGGAAAAGGAGTGGCAGGGAGGAAGAGATAAAGAGAAGGTAAAAGGACGGGGGAAGGTGTGTGTGTGTGTGTGTGGAGGGGGGGTGTCGAGCGAGCGAGTCGAAGGTCCCCAGGGCCGCCCGTCCGTCGCCATATGTTTTCACTTAGTCAATCATGTCGACACCCCTGGAACAATCTGGCGGTGACGACCCGGGCGCGCTCGCCTTGACGCTTTGTATCTGCGCTCAGCGTTGTCTCATAAACAAGATTTAATTTCCCCTTTTATCTGTTCACACTGGTGCTGAGAAAAGCAGCATCACCGAATTGTGTCTTTTTTTTTTTTTTACCCTCCTGGGAGAGAGAGTTCCACCACTAATAAACACTAACAGATGATTTTCTTCAGCAAAGGAAACACATTAGAGCATCGCTCATTCATCAAAACCTGACCCTCATATCTGCCAGGCTTTGTACTGACCATTTATGGAGGCATTTGGATGATCAAACTGAATTCTAAGCTTTTTTCCAGCAGCTGTTCTCTTTTTGCATATTTTTTCTCGTGCGTTTGAGCAGACAAAGAGACAATTTTGCCCAATAAAGACACTCCATGTACCTACGTACTTTCATTAGAAAATTGCGGTGCTGAGTAACCAGTTCTCTGGCCCATTTCAAGGACCCATAATGACTAAAATACACAAAACAACTCAAAATGACTAATATGTTTGTATTAAACTGTGTTTTTAAAGTTGTAATGAGTGTAATTTGGATTTGTTATAATGGGCTTCATTAAAAACACAGCTGTAAGGTTATTACACCTCCTTTCTAATTTGTTTTAGCCTTTGTGTTTCCTGTTGTTCATGACTTACTAAGGCTGTTCACAGTTTCAGCTGGAACTCTGCAATAAAGGAGACGAGGAGAACGAGCCTCACTGGGGCCGAGCAGAACCTTCAGGGTCAGCGCTTGGTTTACGTGACGCAACCTTCCCTCCTGAGAAGGCAAGCTGAGGGAACAAATTACCCCACTGCAGATGACCGCAGGGCTGATTGTGATGTGTTTTTATTTATAGACAGAAAGTGATGAGGAGACAGACGAAAACACAGGTACACCAGGGGAAGATTGACAACACGCACACACACTGGACAAGGACACGAGGCATCACTCTGCGGTTGGAGGACATTTAATATGCAGAGACAGCAGGTCTGTATTTGAGCTTTTAGCACCTGAACAGGTAGAGAGAAGAAGTGACTCATGGGTAAACCGAGTCCGTTTCTGTGCTGGAAACCATTGTCTGTGCAGAAACTAATAATTGTTAATAGCTGAGCAGGTTGACGGCTTGTTTGCTGAGTGCACAGTTCCTTCACTATGTGGAGCATTTACCTAGTGTCACCTGTAGAACCAGCTAATAGCAGATATTATCATCCTATAAATCCAGCTTCAGCGAATACATTTCTCAATTTGTTTTATTATTGCCCAATGTTCAAGATCATTGCTGCAAAAATAAAATAAAAAAAAAAAAACTACACAGAGAAAGACAGTTTTCCATTTTGCTTAGTTTTTTGCAGTGGTCAAGAAATAATGAAGACAAAACTATCCAAGGCAAAGACAAGAATCGAGCATGTGCAGATTCAGAGAGAAAGTGCAAGAAATCTGGGGCCTTTTTCAAAAGCTGGCTTCCTTAAAAACAGCATCATCACCAACAGTGTGGTGTGTGTCATTATGACCATCAAAGTTACTTGGCAAATCATGAAATCATGAAAACATTTGGTGGACTGACACACTAGTCCTCTGAGTCTGCAGGGTGTTTCCATGTTGAACATTTAAAGAAATTTGCTGATTTACCTTCTTTCTTAGACTTGTGCTGTGTTCATGTCGTTTCATTTAAAAATGGAAATTTACTCTGGGCATCAGAAACCCCCAAGATTTCTCATTTGGTTCCTTGTAAAAACAAACTTACAGCTTAATGGAATTTATGGTGCTTCACAGATGATTGCAAAGGTTATATGAAGGTACAACAAACATAAAAGCAGTGCGAGTAATGCACAGACAATTAGGAATAAAAGACCAGAGACAAATATATTCAATTAAACATAGTGAGAAATAATAACACAAATGAATACAACAATTTAGATAAAACGGGCAAAAGACAGAGATAATTAAAATATGGCAGATAACTAGACACACACACAGTGGAGTTAGTGTGTCTTCTGGGATTCCTATTCGGCAAAAAGCCTCTATCAGACCACCTGAGCTTCAGCAGATACTAGAAACACAAACCTCCACTCCCCCAGTGCTCGCAAAAAGCTGCTAAATTCATCTTCCACAAATTTCATAATCACAGAAACAACAGACACGAACTCAACAGGGTTGGAGATGTTTAAATCCATCCTCAGGCCAACTGTGAAACTCACTATGATAATCCTCACTGCCTCGACCCTCTGACCCCTGACCTCCACAGTGGAACAATCTGAGCAGAAGAAAAGTGTGTGTGTGTTAATCTGATTATAACCTCTCTGACATTAAGATAATCTTCTTAAAGTCTTTTCACAGCTACACTCTGAGTTTCTGTTTAATCTGGTTCAAATCTAATTATGAGTGTGTGTGTGTGTGTGTAAATGAGCTGACTGTCAGGGTCACAAGTTTAACTACATAAACTACTGATGAAATTAAATTAAACTCTGAACAGACTAAGTCAAATTTGGGAGAATTTGGAATATTAATAGTGAATTAACATGATATTAACACATGAAAGCGGCGCAGAGAGAACGGATAATCACTTCCAAGCTGAGGGAGATTGTATCAGAATTCAGAGTCAGAAGTTCCTCTGATGTTCAGTCGCTTTATGATTTAAGCCTGGGTTTCGTTTTAGAGCGGGAGGAAGAAGATGAAGACAGCTGATCAGTGAGTTCAGATTTAAATTTTAAAATTCAAATACACTAAATACACTTGGAACTAACTCCAACCCCGGGGTTCACACGCCCTGCAAAACCTAGAACAAATGATTTTGACATTATTAAGTCAGTTTGCTTTTGTCTAATCTATAAAATAAAGAGCACAAACTCCCTTAACTGATATATTTGTATTAAATACACTACAGGTAATGTGCAGCTCTGCAAAAGTTTGGAGCGAGTTAAATCTTGTCCCTCTCACTCTGGGAATTTCTACTAAATCCACACCGTCACTTCCTCTTTCTGACACTGTCAAATTCCTGTTGCATCACTTCTGTTGCAACTGCCAAAAAGTGCCCTCTCTACATTCCAGGAGCCAGTTGGCTTCCTATCATTCTTTACACATCGTTCTTCTCCTGTCATTCTGACTTTGGGAGCCATGACTTCACCGTCCTGAAGGCCCAGCTTCAGCCCCAGCTGTGTCATCTGTAAAGTTCCAGCTTGCCTCTCCACTATCTGGATGTGGTGGATTCTTCCTGTCTCCGATTTTCACTGGCCTACATGTTTTGAAGCTGGGTCCAATTAGTTTAAAAGTCGTTTTCTGGGATCACTAACTCAACATTCGTATGCATCCTCTACTGATGTCTCTCCAGTAAACTGTAATCCTTTGTAATGATGGTCGCACCACCCAAATAAAGCGCTTTCCTTAATGACATCAGCGAATGGTGCAGCAGAAGTTAAGCAAGTTTCACTTTTTTAGAGTCCATTTAAATAATTGAGAGGGCAGGGCTCCTGTCTGTCTGAAAGCAGCTATAGGCAGTGGTGGATCCACAAATTTTTACATTTTGGGAGGATAAAATTCCCATAATGTGGGATGGCAGTACCTCGGGGCTTGCACGTGCACGCTGCTTGGCCAAAATGAGTCACACACTCTAATATTTTCTTGGACCGCCTTTGGCTTTGATGATGGAACACAATCGCCATGGCATGATTTCGATGAGCTTATGCGATGCCACCACACAGCTGCATGAATGTTTCACCAAGATCTTGTACGGATGATGGGAGAGTTGGCCCACTGTGTAAAGTCTTCTCCAGCACATCCAGAAGATTCTCAGTGGGTTTAAAGTGTCCAATCCATGTGTGGAAATGATGTCTCCTGCGCCCTGAACCACTCTTTCACAGTTTGAGGCTGATGAATCTTGGCATAGTCATGTTGAAATATGCCCGTACCATCAGTGAAGGAAAAAAAATCCACAGTTGGAAAAACCTGGTCATTCAGTAGATTCAGGTAGTTACTCCCTGCATCAGTTAGTTTTTTTAGAAAATTGTTGCCAGCTGAGACGTATTAATCACTACAGTAATATAAATACAGATATACAAATATATACTTACATATTTGCTTAGTTGAATCCAGGAAATTACAATTAAAAATTGATTAAAGTTGAATCTCATTGTTTAAAATCAGTTATACTGTAAAGCAGAAAAATTAATGATATAAATACAGAATACAAAAATACCCTGAGGTCCAGCTGGCATTTAGCTGCCACAGTGTATCACAGGGGGCAGATGCCACCTCTTTCCCCCCTTGTGGCTACACCCCTGCCTTATAAGGCATCTTTTCCTCAAGTCTTGAGAAATGTTTGTAATATCATTTGCCCATGTCCTCCTGTATAAACAGGAGTGTTTGTGAAATAGTCTGACCATGTAGTTAAGCAGAGGACTGTTGAAATTACACCCCATATGCCGCCTGGCACTAAAAGGACAGATACTTTTTTTTACAATGGCTCCAAAACTGTGGCCAGTTCCAAACAGTCAAACACACTGTGCAAACAAAGTGGTTCGGATTGGATTAGGCAAAAAAACTAGTTAGACAAGATAAAGACAAACATTAGATAAAAAGATCAGATTTTATGATACAAATTCAAAATTGCAAAAACATTTATAGGTAAAAAAAAAAAAACAGTAAGAGTTTACAGTAATCAAGAATGACCAGAGATATTCAGCTGAACTGAGTTGTACAGCCTTGCAGCGGTGGGAATGAAGGATTTGTGGGGGCAACTAAGTGAGGGTTCAGTGTCTTGCTCAAGGTCACTTTAGCATGTGACAGGGTGGGCTGGAGATTAAACCAACAACTGTAGGATTGGTGAACGATTGCTCTAAATAAGCATTTTTAGATGGAACGATTGGGAGGAAGGGGGTCTATCTACGGTAGCAGGGCAGTATATAATAGCATTATATTATGGTAGAGTGGTATTTTTACAATTGTCAGGCACATTCATTAATTTTGCGAAGGTATGGTTAGGCATGGTGAGCAAATCATGACTAAAGACAATGTGTCTGAAGCAGAAAGTCCTGTATGACAGAAGTTTGGAATATGAAAGTTACAAAAAGTAACATTTACTTGAATGTTTTAAGGCAACGGGTTTGCCTGGTTTTAACAAGTAAATCCAACTGCTGTTCAAGTGAGTTCAACTCAGACATTTACAGTTGCAGGAAATGTCATGTTAGTTAGTAGGCCCAACTTAAATCAATATGTTATTTGAAAGACAGCACAGAGTGCAATCAACTTGAAATGACTTTGTTTAAAATACAAATTTTCTGTAAAATAAGAATCTATAGTGTGGGTTGAGTTAGTTTAGTTTGGGTCCTGAAAAAAACCTGGTTAGATGTTGAAAACATATGTTTTTGGGGTTCAGTGTCTTCCCATACAGCAGGGAGGGACCAGGGATCGAACCACTGACCCTGTGGTCTGTGGACAGCCGCCCCACACACAGCCGTATTATGTTTTTTGAAGCCAATAATGAGGTTATGTTGTTTGTTATGCTGTTTCTTAGCTGCTGGTACTCAGTCGTATTATACAGGAGGGTAATTTCTTTTCAAACAGACTTCAGCTTTAGCCCTGGCTCTTCAAAAGAAATGGGGATTTCAGCAAGCTAAAGAAAATGCAGTGTTCACTGTACACAAATTAAATTAAGTACGCATGTAGGCCGTTAAAAACCTTTAATGTACAAAGCAAAAATCCACGTGAACAGTTTGTGCATGTGCGTTCATAGAGTCAAGGTACAATCATGCAAATTAGGATAAATCAATCCTAAATCATGGAATTTAATCTGTAAATGGATCCTTTAAAGAAACATTAGCTGCCAAATATGAGCTGTTCTTGTTTTCTACACGGATGTGTAAATTGAAACTTCTGCAGTCTTAAGAGCATTAAAGTTCGTCATCAAGCCAAATATTACAGCTGTGTTGATATGAAATTTCCAATAAATAATAAAAATATACCGTCATTTCTGGACTATAAGCCACAACTTTTTTCACATGCGTTGAACCCTGCGGCTTAAACAATCATGCGGCTAATTTATAGATTTTTACCACAAAACATTTAGCCTCGTCACATCAGACCAATGAAATTACCGAACAGATCACAGTTGACCAATGAAACTCACACTAAGTTCCTCAGATCAGTCATTTTTCTCTAACACAACAAACCCTCATCATGGAAAACACTCAAAGGAATGGATCCGTGTGGAGCAGCGTGGAGCAGTGTCAAAAAATTTACGATCACCAACGGGTTTCGAAAGGCCAGAGTGCTGCAGGATGAAGAGGACAACACAAGCTCAAGCAATTTGCCTCGAGAGGAAAGTCACAGTGAAAACGACAACGAAAGACAGACTGAGAAAGTGTGTGATGAAGTGATTCTGAGGCTTTTTCATTCCAACACTGAAGAAGACGATCTCAGTGGTTTTAGCGGGCAGGAGGAAGACGATAAGATAGCAATCAGTGACTGGTTTAACCAGCCTTGTTACTGCCGTGTTGTAGACACTGTTCGGAAAAAGGTGTTTAATTAAGAGTTAAAAACAAAGTTGTGCACCAGTTTTCTGTGTAAATATCTCATGTTACAGTGCGAACACCTGTGGCCTATATAGGTACAATCTTTTTTTCTTTTTAAATTTAGTGGATGCGGGCAAATTCAGGTGCGCTCAATAGTCCGGAAATTACGGTAATAATATCAGTTTATCTGATAGTACAGCGAGAATTCAGTGTTTGTACAAACTTCTGCTTTTTATCGTCTTGCTCAATTGTTTTCTTGAATATACCTGTGTAGTTCTGTACTGAGACAATAGCATTTTTATGATGCACATTTATTGCTTTTAATATGCATATTCATGCAACTCAAGCAACCCCGATTACTTAGGAAAGCTGTTACTCAGTACAAGTGCAAATAGGCAAAACATAGATCAAGAGTGGTTATGTAAGAGTGTGTCTTTAAACGTCTTGTGGCTGAAGGGTCCAAGTGGAGAAAGACCAGGAAACACATCGTATGGACAGACATCATTCCTCATTAATTATTAAGCCTAATCACTGCTATGTGTGTGTGTGTGTGTGTGACTGAGTGTTATTGAGTGGTCCAGTCTGACCTCTGACTCTCAGCAGAGTGGAATCTGTTTTCCCTGAACACCTCCTGAACTCCAAACACCTGGAAATAGTTTTTATTGAACACGACAACAGTGTGTTACATCCCTGGTGACACAGGAAATGATGTCATTGGCACTTTCCTCTGTAAACTCTGCTCTGCTGGTCCTCAGGGGTGTTCTCAGCTCAAGATGCTCCTGCATGTTTACTAATTGTTAAAAAATCAAATGGCGTTCTCTGCTTACAATCACACAAAACAGATTACAGATTAACATAAACATTTAGTTTAGTCTAATGAATGTGCAGCAAAAAATATTTTGAGACCTTACATGTGTCTTTAAAACTAAAAATGTATTCAATTCAATTATATTTATATAGCGCCAAT
Source organism: Channa striata (assembly GCA_033026295.1). Taxonomy (NCBI): domain Eukaryota; kingdom Metazoa; phylum Chordata; class Actinopteri; order Anabantiformes; family Channidae; genus Channa; species Channa striata. The sequence continues at coordinate 5,056,064 of CM065173.1, read as the reverse complement.
TCACAATAAAGTCATCTCAAGGCACTTTACACAATAAAGACTATACAGACATTTAGAGAAAACCCAACAAATCCCCCTTGAGCAGCTATAGGCAACAGTGGAGAGGAAAAACTCCCTTTAACGGAAGAAACCTCCAGCAGAACCAGGCTCAGGGTGGGTGGACATCTGCTTTGACTCGTCGGGGTGAGTGGAAAGTGGAGAGAGGAAAATTTTGGGACAGTTTCAGTCAGTCACAAAATGGTTGCATCCCAACGTAGTGATTAACTCATTGTGTTTTGTTCAAAAATGCAGTCGCTTTTGCAGTTTAGTTTTACAGAAAACAGATTTTTAAGTGATGTGAAAGAGAAGATGACACATTATGTGTCACTGATATAAACAGATTTTAAATTTTTTTTTCATTTAATTAGAAAAGGTGCTCCTCCTTTCTGTGTGCAGAACCTTTTCATTACAGATAAATCTGAATTTTCGGATCAGAAATTCCTAATTCTTTTTACTGGGTAACGTTTACAAAGACACAAAATAAAATTAAAATTAAAATTAAAATTAATTAGGTCTTTATGCTAACTGAGGATGCCCCCAAGTGGAGCGGTCTGTCATATTAGAACAGAGATGGACCATAGGGACAAAATCACTGTGACCTGAAAACCAGTACACTCGGAAGATTTGTAGACTCTAGAAAGTCCTGACAAACGACTGATCAATTTCATATCTGCACCGACATTATGAGGTGGTGTGAACAGGAGGACATGTTAAAGAAGTGTCCACATGCAGCAAATAACAAGTGAGCAGGAGAGATCGTCTCAGACCCCAAATCAATGCTGGGTCGTTCTTAGTATGAGCTACTTGCTTGGCTAATGAAAGTCAAAAGCTTTGTCACTCAAAGGTCTTTCTCTGAGCTCCAAACCAATCTGCCGGCGGCTTTAATTGGGAGCAGTGGGGCAAGCGATGTCTAACACCAGCAGAGCTCCATCGCTAACTAGCTGCACTAACTCCCATCCAGCTGTTTTACACCTTCATTTCTCCAGGGAGGACCGACGACCTGCAGCCTGCCAGCACTCGCACAACACAGCTTATGTCCAAATAACAGCAGCTGCAGATGGTTTGAATGCATCAGTGTAAATTATTTTCCATTGCTGCCTGTAGTTTGGTTGGCCATCAAGCCAAAAATGACTGTTTTAAACTGCTGAAAGCCTCACGTTCATGAGTAAGAACATCCGAACATTTGCATCCAGCAGTGTAACGATGTGGTTGGTTAGTTAGGTCAGGAACACACAAATCAGGAGCCAATCAGGGATCAGTGTCTCACTCAAGGACACACTCACACATGGACTGGAGGAGCTGGGGACTGAATGACTGACTCCACAAATAGTGGAAAACTGATGTGTGATGAATCTTTAATAAGTTTAACACAAAATATGAACTGTAGGAAAGTTTGCATGTTACCTAAAGAAAAGGGGGGCAGGTGTGGGCAGCAGTGGCCTAAAGCTTCATTTTTACTTGAATGAACTGCAGGCTGTAGGCTGAGCCTTTCTTCAGACCAACATTCAGTCATTCAACATAAATCAGTTCTGAGGTCGTACAAACCATCTCCTCCAGCGTCCGCTCTCTTTTCTGCCTTGCAGTAAAAGCAACTGCTGGTCAGCATCTGTTAGCTCCAACTAAATATAATCTCGACTTAACAGGGTGGTGCAGAAACCCCACTGCCAGCTGCAAGTTGAGTGGGGCAATCGCGGCGCGAGACAAATGCACCAAGAGTAAATGCTCATGGTGCCATAGTTCACTTTGTGTAGATTCAATACTGGACCATGACGATGCTTGTAGGTTAGAAAGTTTGGATTATCTAAGAAGTTGTTACAGTAGTTCAATCCGAGTACCTAAAGATATGATAATCATCGTCAATGTGGTGGTCTTTACCAAGCCCCCTAACCCTAACTGCTCCAGCAGTGCCGCTCAGTGTCCCGATCATCAGATAACGAAAACCTGCGGAACAACTTCGGGTTAAGGTCATGTTACAAAATGCATTTCATAAAAACCAAATGCTACAAACAGTGTCTACAATGTCACACACGTACTTCCTCACTATAGTAACCACATGCGCCTGGTTGTATAACTTTATATTCCATGTCATCCGCTGAGGGTCAAATATTGATTTGGATATTTGGATTTCCATTATGCTATACTGAAAGCTCGGTGCCTCGATCACTGACACAAGTGGCGCTTTTCGACGCCTCGGGAATGAGAACAGACTGGATTGTACTGAGTAGCCTCCAGGTGAGAATGAGATCAGTTTGTCCCTGTAAAGGAGAGCTAGCCTCTCAGTGATTAAAAAAAGAACAGCTGTGACATGTGCAACATGAGTCTAATCATATTTTTTCCATCCACCCGACCATTTCATATTCACAGTCAATTTGGCTCCTAAAAAAATCAGAGGTGTCTCGAGTTACTAAAACCACAGTCAGTCAATAATGTCTCTCAGAGCATCAAATATTTATAATAAAAATACATTTTACAAAATTTGATTTCAGTCAAATTACTAGCACATTAAAATCATTTATTTACTGTAGAACTCTGGTTTTTGTTTTGGAAAAAAATTTTTATATATTTACAGTATCACTCCATCTAGAGGATGAGAGTTTAGATTATGGGAAAATGTTGCATAAGTTGTCAAATAAGTTATTAAGTTGTTAATATGTATATCAAAATCTAAAATGTGTTTTTTTATTAACTGATGTAGACTCTGAATGAAGAGGAAACTCTTTTCTCCTGTGTCACTGCGACCACTGGCTTGCAATAAGCGCCGCAGACTCACAGCGTGGCTTCAGACCTTTACGCTTGTTATCACTTCACTCCTGAACGTTTGTTGAGGTGCAATTCGAAACAGATCTGAAGGCCCCGAGGTCCAAAAACGTCGACTGTTGCGTGAAATTTAGATTTACACAGTGAAAGTTACACAAACGTCCTTTTATAATCCTTCAGTGAAAGGCACTTGCCCTCCTCGCAGCGGTTCAAGATTCATGTGCTGCTTGAGAGAAAATGAAGGGAGTTGTGGTGTTTGCAGCCTTCACACTGTCTCCGTGATTATTCCTGTGAAGAACCCTCCAGATTGAAACCCAGGCCACAGGAGCACAGACCCTAAAACATTGACAGCACAGAGAACGATGACAGGAAGTGGATTCGTGCGGCCAAATGAGTCGTGAGGAAAAACAAGTAGCGAGTAAATCTCTGCATTCTTTAAAGGAGTTTATCTGCCCGTTCATTTAGTTTTCTCTATAATTCTCTGTGTTCTTGACCTTACTATTCAGCGTGAGATGACTTTTGTTTTGATTTGAAATCAAATTTAACATTTTCTCAACAACTTCTCCAACCTAAATGGCCATTCCTGCTGTTTGGTGAGAGAGCGCCCCCATGGCAGCAACTGTGTGTTAAAATTGCACCCCTGAAACCAAAATGGCTTTTCCTATTTTTGAAAATACACTTTTACCCCGGCCGCCATGTTGGTGTTAGATTACAACTGTACAAACAGCGTCAGATAATGACGAGGACGGGCTGGACTGGATGGAGACCGAGAAGCCCCAAAATCCTGAGAGAGCATGAAATTCGTAAGTGTTATTGTGCCAAAACAAATATGGTGCTTACCAGAAACTTGTACAGTTCATAAGTGTGTATCTAACTTAATAAGGAATACAGTGCTCATTTACAGCATATTAGACTAAAAATGAACCAAAGTGATTCTGAAAAATCTAAACTATTTTAATGTAATGAAAACATGAATTCAAAAACACAAATGTGCCTGCAGCAAAACGTAGCTACAAGTTAAGGATGCAAAGAACAAAAGATGCCTGTGTGTGTGTGTGTGTGTGAGTGTGTGTGTGTGTGTGTCTACAGCAAAAGACATTCTTCTAAAAAACCTTTTGAAGACGGTTGAAGAGAAGTTATCAAGTGATCGACAAAAACACAAAGTGGGTTTATTTATTAAATCTCTTTTTGGCTTCAACGCTGCTGCTCATGTGAGATTAAACATTGCCAACATTTATAATAACGGAGACTTTTAAAACCATAAAAACAACCAGGTTGGAAAGGAAAAAGCAGCGGAGTTGGATGCTGAGTCCAGACAGTGGACGTTCACACTGGTCATAGTGGGAAGCTCCCAGTGTGTGCAGCAGGGAGCAGGAAGCAGCGAAGCTTCCCAGCAGAAATCAGAGGTAAAGGAATGAAGTTCCACACTGTCGGGCAGATAATCAGACACACGGAGTTCATCTCAGATGAAAGTTTTGGCTCAAAGATGAGAGAACAAGCGAAGTCAGAACCAACTTTTCTGATTTGAAGCTCAAACACCAAATCGTAAGCACAGACTTAAAGAAAGGAATTAAAGTAGCAAAAGTTCCGTCACTAGTAGCTAACAGCATTCATCCCATTTACCATTCACATAATTCTTTTGGTTCAAGTAATTTCAGGGTTTTGACATTATTCAAATGTGCTGATCCAACAGCCTGGGTACATCGTCTGCAGCGATCCGTGTCTTCTCAGAACAGGGTTTTGGGTTGAAACTGGCCCCAGCCTTTCTGTGTTGGATCACGGACTGGAATCATTCCAGATATTCTACTGATAAATCTAACACGTTTGTGGACTATGTCTTTAGATGAATATTAAAAAGGCCCCTGGGCCTCTGCTTAGGGGTCAATACACAGTGTCTCTTAACTCTGGTTTTTACCAATTCAAAACACTGAATGACATCAGGAAATGTGCTGCTAAAACTAAACTATATAAACAAAGTTTGATATGAGCCCCGTTTTCTACTGCACTTTAATTTCTTTTAATCACTACAACTGTCCTGCAGGTGGTCTGACAAAAGTGTCTGTTCACTTTATACTCTTCATGACTAATGCATGACGCCTGTCTCCACTGTCCTGCTCTGATCTCAGTTTGGTCCCGCTGCCTGCTGGAACGCAGACGGCGCCGCATTCAGCCGTGTCTCGACCAGCACGGTAACACTCAGCCGTCCGTTTAACTCCATATCCACATGGTGGCAGTAGTCCGGAGCACTAACACACCTGGCTGCTTCGCACTCCATCCTGTCAGATCGGCTCAGCGGCAATGGTGGCGGCGCTGGAGCGCTAAGCAGGTTAACGCCTTAATCCAAATGGTGGATCCATCCAGCGGCGGCGCAGCCACGCGTGCAGCAGCCGGTTAGACTCTCACAATCTGCGAGAGGCAAGGTGTTCAATTCTAGCGCGGAGAGGGCCCAGAGGCGTATCTGATGACGGATTTGAAATCTGTAACCCCCCAGCGCTGTTAGAGTGGGAAAGCGACAGCAACGGCGATGGCGGCGAGTTACGAGGCATCAGGCAGAATCAACCAGCGTGCAGCAGCTCTCATTTCTCCACTCAGAAATGGAGAGTGGGTGGATGGAGGTATGGAGTGGGGGGGGGGCAGCAGCTGATGGGTGGAGGGATTGAGATGGGTGCCTCGGTGCCCCCCCAACCCACCACCACCACCAATAAGCCCCTGGCTGGATCAGACATTCAAGCCCCCCTTCTCACTACCCTCTGCTCTCTCTGTGCTCACTCATCACTGCTTATCACTGAAATGCAGCACAGCGCTGTGCCGCTCCACCACACACACACACACACACACACACACACACAAACAAACACAGAGTGTGGTTTAAATACAGAGTTGTTGTACAAATTCACTTACACATATTCAAAGATTCACCCCTGCATATTATCTGTGGCACACGCACATTTGTCTTTCTGGAGCTGGGAGGAGACTCACTGATATGAGTCGTTCTCTGGGCCCTGACCACAACCATCGCAGCTAAACGTCCAACTCCAACCTAAACCTGAAGTCAAGGTCTGAAGCTGCTCATTGGAATGCTTAGAAGTGGCCAGGCTGTCTCCATGAACTAAGGGTTCAAGCTACAATTATGTCCACACAACGATAGACTTGCACACACACACATGCACAGACACACAGTGTAAGCAGACACACCCTCATGTTGTCACATGAACACACACTCAATCTTCCAGACGTCTGTACACATCAGAAGCAAGAGGTAAACCAATGGGCTTCACAAAAGAGCAAAAATGGTTTAAAAAATAAATTCTTAGGATGAATTTTTTCCCACTGAGCTATGAACTTTAAAGTGTCTGCTCACAAAGTGGACAGTGAGAGTTTCCTCCCCTGCACCAAGATTTTCCGTGGCCACTCACAAATGGATATAATCACATTGTTATGAACATTTACGCTGGTTTTATTATGTTCTCAATTTAAGTTTTCCAGAAGTAACCAGGTAGCTTTTGTACCTCCCCCATCTCATTTGTTTATGATTCATTGGTGTCAAAAATGTTACAAATACATTGTGTATTTCATATTTCTGACACAGTTTCAGCTTATTAATATACACCTTATTTTCTTCTAAAAAGGTTTTTAAACTTTTAAACTAACATTTTCCTAACGTATCACCATTTTGTGAGCATGTGCCTCAGTCTGGCCTCCTCACTGAAACATTTCTAGATCTGCCCCTGGTCAGGAGTTACTTAGTAAATGGTAAAATTATATATAGCTTTTGTCTGAAGCTCTTCACGATGTAGCTTCTCATTCACAGACACACCAATGGCAGCGGCTGCCATGCAAGGTGCTCACCTGACTCACCATGAGCAACTCTGGGTTCAGTGTCCGAGGACACTTTGACTTGTAGCGAGGAGGGACCCCCAGACCCTGTGGTCTATGGGCCTTACCGACTGAGCTACAGCCTCCCTCATGCCTTTCATTCTTTGTTATATCTGCTTAATTTTCTGTTTCACTTAGAAATGAACTAATGGATTTACAAGGACTCGTGCATTTGCCTTTCACTTATACAATAATCTACTTCAAGAGAGAACGGATTATCACAAATCTGAAGCCTCTGTCTCTTATTTGTAGAAGTAAACAACCAGAGTTTTATTTTCCAAGAGTCACTATTGAAAACCATGGAAGTTTATTTCTGCCACCAAAACTGTCATAGTAAAAAAAAGTACAAAACATAAAATTGTGCGCTAAAAATTTGAAATTTTGACGATTATAAGCTGGCAGGTGATTTATGGCACTGCACAAAAATCATTGGCCTCCCCATTCAGAAGTCTCCGCAGGCACCCACCCCTGCTCTCATAGTAATCATAGTTTGACGAACTGTCACTCAGACTCTCTTTTAAAGTCATAATCATGACGTTGTACAGGTTTACAGTTGAAGTATAGTGATTATGAATCTTTTCCCAAAGCAGCAGTGTTCAGCCACATGAACCTGTACTTATTGTAGCAAAGATGACAGACAAGGAATTCACTCAGTGACAAGAAATCATTTGATTTGTGGCTGAAGAAGACCAGCTGCAAACATTTTAGTTTTATAGTTATTATAATTATTATACTATTATTATTATCATTATTATTAAAGTGATTTCTTGTCAACTTCAAGTCATCAGCCTTCAAAAGAAAGGAGCGTCTTTGATTTATTTGAAGGCCTCAAAATACCATTGCTCCACACGAAAAAAGTCATTCTTTAAATTAAATTAAAAGCCATAAATTCTAAAGGGCCATTTTCCAGGACATCAGGTGTCAAACATATACATTTCTTATTAACGTGCAGTTTCTAGTCGAATCCTGTCTCTTATGGCTCACTTCCTTTTACCTAATATGCTGTTAGACTGCAGGTATTTCATTTTTCTGAGAATAAAATCACACTCAGCCCTCTGCCGGTTACATAAACACATTATGTAACGCAGGTTGGTGGAGGGTGTCGTACCTCCAGAGGTGGTTGCGTGTCGGTGGGAGCCGGCGAAGCAGCTTTCAAACATCACTGGCTGTTACATCACAAACTGAAAACAATCTGACCTTCGTTCGAGCCAAAGCAGGCATTTATCAAACTGTTCAAAGAGGTTTGATTAAAGCGATTCTGTAAACACTGAAGACTGCTAGATTGGTAATTAGAAGACTGGAGGTGTTCTTTTGTCTCTTTCCTTTTAAAGTTCAGTAAATGTTGACGAAACTCTTCCTGTTATTTCCCTTGGTGCTCTGACAAGCAGCCAAAATAAAACACGCCTAATGTGCAATAATACCTGTTAAAGCCCGGCTACCGGCATTCTTAAATATACGTTTGAATCTTCTGTAAAGTCCAGCACAGTTGCACGAACATGTTTCGGTTTTGCAGACCCGTGCGCAAAAGCAGTTTCTTGGTTTAGATGAATTGTTTCTGGTTTTGTTTAACTGTGAGTAAGTAAAAGGTAACTGGGTGCTGGATGGACACACCATATCCACTGGGTGGCAGACATGAGGGGTGTACACAGGTGGGAGATCTCAGGAGTGGGACGATGAGGACTTCTAGTGGGCAGGTGAGGGACAGTGTGCAGACTCTTTAGATTCATGGACGGGATGAAGATGAGGGTGTAGGCAGGGTGGAGTGTCAGGTGATCTGTGACACAAGGGAATCAAGAATGATAGGGGAAGATTTACCAGCCATGTGGGACGGCTTGGAGATGGTGGCACTGACAGAAAACACGCTGTAATTTTCATCTGGACGCACAAGGAAGGACACGATTAGGAACGAGTATATTAGAGGGACAGCACAAGTAGAACAGCTCGGAGACAAATTGAGAGAAGTGAAACATAGATGGTCCTGGCACGTGCAGAGGAGGGAGGCAGGAAATATCAGGAACGTTGGTGCTTTTGAGTCCGTTTGTGGTGATTGTGCTCATGCTGTGACCCCCGGGCCTGTCCAGTGGGCCATGGTGTTTGTGGTGTCCCAAACTGGGACATCTCGGTGATACAGCGAAGTGCCCGTGGGCTGGATCGATCCAAGCCCCTAGAGCAGGGGTGGGCATCCTGTGCTCCTCGAGGCCCGCAGCCCTGCTCACTGCTCCTCCAGCTTCTGATTGACTGAACACACCTGATCCAGGTAATCAGCAGTGGGGAGGTAAAGGATGGTTGGAAAACAATCAGGGCTGTGGCCCTCGAGGAGCATGGGTCGCCCACCCCTGTGCTAGGGCATGAAAATAATGGATGCTGCTTCTTGTTAGCAGCCTGGACACGCGCTGCAATGGACATTTAGGTTGTTTTGCCAGTGGCAAAAAATGTGAGTTGAATTAATTGAAATGTACATTGAACATATATGATTTATTCCAGTAAAATTTACTTATTTTAGTGTAAAATGTGACTTTTTTTAAATGCAGTGTTATTATTGATGGTTGCATGTGTCCATCACTTAAAGTTCTACTGTTTTAAGTTTCCATCATTTCTTATATTTTGTTATTTAAAGATCAAACGCACAATGGATAAAATGTGTGTGCAAGTACTATTTGTACTAAAGTGAGTAAATACCTGAGTGAACGTATGCAGTTACTGTCCACCACTGGATGGAAATGCAGAGTGTGGAGAGGAGCAGGCGTCTCCGTAAAACAAAGAAAAGTGCATTTTTCTCTGCGGATAATTATCTGTTTTTCAGAATGAAGAGAGCGAACATGGTGAAATAAAAAAACGTCTCCTCCGGAACAGTCATTACTTCCTCTTCTGTTTGATCCTTGTTTTCCTCCTTCACATAAAATCTCTATTTCGCCTTTTTTTCTCTCCTGTCTCCATCCAGCCGAGCTGTTTTCCTTTTCCTCCCGCTGACTGTGTCTTAGCACCAACATTGTGTAGCATGCTAACTCCAGTGGCATCGCGTGAATTAACAAAGGCATCAGTGAGGAGGATATGAGCTCATTGATATTCAGACTGAAGTCATCTGTCTTCATTGACAGATCCATCCAAAAAATATTTACTGCATGTTTATTTAATTTATTTTTTAGGTTGTTATCAGGCAGCGGTGGCAGAAAATGCAGAATGAGGAGTGTTTATTAAAAAGTGTGTTTAGACATTCACACTGCTGCTTTAAACACTTATCATTATTCCTCAGGCTGCACGCGCTCGAATGACTGGCAACATGTAATTGGGCACTTGTTGTGAGTTTTGTTATGTGTGTGAGTCAGCGTGTGTGTGTTTGTGTTGAAACTGTATGGTTAAGGGTGTTTGCAGTATTTTCTAAGAAAAAACTGCACTGATTAGCTGCTGGACTGTGCAAAGAAGAAGACGAGGAGGAGGAGGATGAACGAGGGAACTTGAACAAAACCATGTAAATGGTCTGATTTCAGTTTGGCTGAAAATGGTTTGCTTTACTGTAAGTTATAAAAAGCCTCATTCTTGACAGATTTTTGACCAACAAGCATTATCAGATCCACCAGAAGCTCAAACGGGGATCTAAGCCAGTGTTTCAGCAGATCTGCAGCCTCGGGATGCCGTGTTCCCTGACCCCTCCGTTCATGTCAACCACTGGATCGGTGAGTTCTCGATTATTAAGTTTTGTTTTGGGAATCGACACCTAGGGGGTCGCCACAGCGAATCATCCTTTTCCACTTCACTCTATCCTGGACATGTTCCTCTCTGACACCAGCTAACCTCATGTCCTCTGTCCTCTGTTATATCTCCTCTTTGCTCGTCCTCTCGCCCTCTTGCCTGGCAGCTCCATCTCCAACATCCTTCTACCAATATAATCACTATCCCTCCTCTGCACATGTCCAAACCATCTCAATCTGGCCTCTCTGACTTTGTTGCTAACACAGACAACGTGTGCTGTCCCTCAGATGAAGTTGGTTCCTAATTCTGTCCAACCTTGTCACTCCTAAGGAGAACCTCAACATCTTCATCTCTGCTGATGCCAACATCCTGACATTGTGTGAAATTTGGTCCATTTTGTTTCTTACCCTAAAACATACAAACAATCTCATCAGAGATCAAAATTTTTATTTTTTATTTTTTTACCTCGAATAACAATTTAGTAAATGGAGCTTGGGTTGATGGGAATTTTGAAATGTTGACTATTCATCAATGTTAGTATCTTTAAATAGCACAAATCTTTTTTTTTTTTCATGGGGAATATGAGGATCTCATTTATCTGGTCTTGTAGTCATCCTTTTGCTCTCTGCATATATGTTTGCAAATCTGACTCCTGACTAATGTTTCTTTATTTCATTGTTTGAATGAAAAGGTTTGAGATTTAAAGTTTGATTTACACTGTCTGATCATTTCCTGTGACTCCAGATCCTACTGTACCTTAGTTGTCTGGGTGAGGAGAAATCCATGTCAAGGACGGCCACCTAAGAGTTAAGGAGAAGAGACACGGGTGGAGAAGCACACGATAGATAAAGATGATGACGTGATGATGATGAAAACCTTTAGTCTTCAGCTGAACGCAAAGGTCTCAGTGCTTAGTTCCTGTTTGGATTTGATCACATTAACAATTGATGATCCGCTGATATTAAGTGTTGGCTCTAAATGGATTTGATGGTGAAGAATATAAAACCACAGCAGAGAATTTAATAACCGAAATATGACAAATGTGGAGGAGGAAGAGCATCGACAGGAAGCCAAACTGAAATCAATCAGAGGTCAGGTGGAAATATGAAACTGTGAGAGAGAGAGAGGAAAATAAACAGCAGCCTGATGATTATAGATGCTCTGAAGACCTGTAGGGTAAAGAGATAAAGTAAAAATGTTTTGTGACTTCAGGACCTTACGATCATCTTAGTGATGACCTTAAAGATCATCCTCATCATCAGTTCAATTCAATTCAACTTTATTTATATGTCGCCAATTTACAACAAGGTCATCTCAAGGCACTTTACATAATAAAGTCAAGACTATGTCTTGACTTTATTAAGACATAGTCTTAATAAAGACTATGTCCACTGTTGCAGCTATAGGCAACATAGCTGCAACAGTGGAGAGGAAAAACTCCCTTTACTGGAAGAAACCTCCAGCAGAACCAGGCTCAGGGTGGACGGCCATCTGCCTTGAGCGGTTGGGCTGAGTGGAAAGTGGAGAGAGAAAAGAACAGAGCAACAAAAGAAACAACAAAACATTGAGCAGGTGAGTAGGACCAGTAGCTGCGCACTGGAGGACATACAGCCAAATCCAGGGACACCTGAAGACAGGGACAGAGAGGGACAGAGAGGGAGAAATACGACTACGGGACAAAGAAGACACAGAGTTAATGTCATACAGTGGTGACATTATAGATGTGGGGTGAGAGGAGAGAATGAAGAGAAGAGGAAGTGGCACAGTGCAGAGTCCCCCAGCAGTCTAAGCCTATAGCAGCAGGACTAGAACCAACTATAAGCTTTATTGAAGAGGAAGGTTTTCAGCCTAGTCTTAAAAGTAGAGAGGGTATCTGCTTCCCGAATCTGGACTGGGAGCTGGTTCCACAGGAGAGGAGCTTGATAGCTAAAGGCTCTGCCTCCCATTCTAGTATTGGAAATTCTGGGAAAAATAAGTAGGCCTCCGTTTTGGGACCGAAGTGGTCTAGAAGGATGATCTGGTACTAGGAGATCTTTTAGATATGATGGAGCTTGACCGTTTAAAGCTTTATAGGTAAGAAGAAGGATCTTAAATGGAGAGAAGATAATGAAGCTGAAATATGATCTCTGTTACCAATTTTAGTCAGTAATCTTGCTGCAGCATTTTGCATTGATTGGAGGCTTTTTAGAGAGTTAGTGGGGCAGCCTGAAAGTAGAGAATTACAGTAGTCCAATCTAAAAGTAACAAATGCATGAACCAGTTTTTCAGCATCACTTTGAGACAGGATGCTCCTAAGCATTCATCACAATTACTAATTATTACTATTGTCTCATTCTGATCTTCTAAATGACCATTTTTAATGATTTTCAACCACATCGTCACCACCCTTGTTGTCTTTCTGTATCATCGTCATGACCTCAGCCCTTCTCTTGTGATTACTGCTGTTTTTACTATAACCACCATCATCATTATGGTTTGTCCTCATTATGTTCCAGTCTGCAAGCCTCAGCACCACGGACAGCTCCAGCAAACACAGCTGGTCCTGTAGGTGCCGCTGCTCCATTAAAGCGGCTCCTGACAAAAATGCTCAAAATTGTAACATGGATACAACATTCAAGTGTCTGTGGAAGCAATGGACCTTCACAGAATGATGAGCTGGACCTGCAGCTCACCTGTACAGCTCTGGGAGAGTTAAACACCAGGGATTCTGTGCCTGCCTAAGTGTTTATGAGACATCATTTAAACATGATAGCACTTTAAAACTGGGAATATTTTTATCTTCTCAAAAGTTGTGCAGTGTCCGGTTTCTCACACATGGAACAAACCTGTATCAGCACCAAATCCCTCACTGGGAATTATCTTTAAAGCAATGTGGACATGGCTTGGCCCTGAATAATCGACCTAAAGACTATTGAGACGGTTCTTAGGTTGATTAAACGCACTGTGAGGTGCTGCTGGGCAGTGCAGGAAAAACTGTCCAGGTCCAAAAAAATAAAAGAAATACAACAAATGCACAAATAATAAATGAGAAAGTTGTCTTCAATGAATGACATCCACTTGCCTTTTCAGCCTTTAATAGCTATTTAAATCTTCAGGACTGACAATGAGATTCAACCAGGAAACTGTTCTGAAAGTTTTACATTTGACACACGTCATTCGTCAGCAGGATTTTTTTTTTTTTTTTGCACCCAACATTTAATAAAATAGTTTTTCTTGTGTTTATTAGACATCCAAACTGCATATTTTGCACACTGTTCAGTGAGCGTAGTGATGTACTGAGATAAAGAGACAGATATTTCTCTCAGAAGCTGGATTCATCTGGTGGACGCACAAAGAAGCCATGGTAACTTAAAACTCCAACTCCGTGCTCCTCTACAGGCTGAGAAAGCAACGTTTGGTTTAGTGCATAGTTGGAATTTCTAGGAGCGCGCCGGGTGGATTCCAGGAATGTCACTGCGTTATTTGGGCAGATTTTCCACTTTCTGTGCATCTGTCAGTGTCGGGTTCCAAAATCCCTGTGTGTTTTAGTGTGTTTGTTTTACTTCTTGTAATGGAACTTTATCAGAATTGCCTCAGAATATCTGTTAATGTGAGACTGTGCAGTATTTGTCGCTCTGAAAATGAGATTTTTAATCTTAGTTAGATTTTATGGGCAAATATTCTAAAACACAACACAAACAACATAGCATCCCATTCTCTGTTGGCTCCACCACGACTCCAATGCACAACCACACACGGACACCGACGTAAACCATCGTGTTAGCGTTTTCCAGTCCAGTTCCAGTCAGCCCTGCTGGTTTTGTGACGATGCTCTCAGTGGGTCGGGAACAGCTGCATCTGCCGGCTCCCGTGGTGCAGTGCTGCTGTCGGTGCGTCACCGTGGCACTAATCTGCATTAACAGCTGTCTGTGACCAGTCACACACATACATCTGGCGGCACACATCAGTGTTCAGTCAGCGTGGTGCCTCCTCATGTGGCCAGCGTGACCCTGCACGGTGTGATGACCACTGATTTCACCTTTAATCTGCTCCCTTTGTCAAAGGAATTTATTGGATCATTTAATTATGTGCAAAAGAACAATTTTCCACCCAACAGATATTATTTCCAAGTAGATAACAGGTTTCAGATTAACATTTTGCACCAACAGGGATCATTTTAAACCCAACAGGAAAAATGCGGAACCTGACAGGCAACATTTCAGAGCAGGTGGGAACATTTTAAAACCAACAGGAACCTTTGTCTAACCCTCGTGTTCTGCATGCACCACCTCTCAAGTCAGAGATCACAGCCTCATTTATCATCATTAGTTTGTTTCTCTGTAATAAACCTGCTGTGCTTTTATCCAGACTTCTTCATCTGCTCGCTGCTGGACCCACTGTGATGCATTTGTATGTTAATAAACATAAAATTGACAGCCCTCATTGAATTTTTCTCAATGATTTTTTAAGCAACAAATTCGCCAAACTATTCAGGTTGGGTTCACACTCAGAACAAGAACATGCTGCATTCAAAGGGAACGTGAAAACGCACATTTGGTCAAGATTGCAACTAATGTCTCCTTGTGAAATCTATTTCACACAAAAAAGGTCTTACAAATACAAAATATAGATTAAAAACAAGCTGGTGAGTTCATTGTGCTTCTATATATTTTAAACAATTTAGCAGAAATTTAGCAGCAACACAAAACAAATTGAAAACAGAATAACAATTTAAAAGAGTAAGTTAGTTCAAAGAAAACAAACATGTTAACTAGAGGATGAGTCATTTAGTATGTTTCGGAAAAGTCTTGCACAGAAACATTTTTAGCATCAACATTTTTGATCTGTAAACATCAAATCCTTCATTAACAGGAAACACAAAGTGGTTTCAGTAGCTTTTTCCCACAATTCACTCTGTGTTACCTTAGGTTTTGGGACACACATCATGTGCCACTTTGAAGGTGCAGTCACAGTGTGGAGAGCACGTTTCCCTCCGGTTGTCCTTAAAATAAAAGCTTCCATTAGATTTTTATCATCAAGACAAACCCACACAGGTAGCGTGGTGTGTCTCTCCCGCGCAGACCACCTGGGCATCAGACGTGGCAGGAAGCCGACAGCGATGTGGAAGTGATGCAGGCCAGTGAGTGAATCAGGTGGAGCAGCTGCAGCTCAGCGTGATGCCCAGCGGAGAAGGGAGAGAGAGAGCTGCACCCCCGAGCGAGCTGGGCCGGGTCTGTGCATCGCAGGAAGTGGTGAGAAAGTCACACTGTTTGATTTCGGTTACGTTCGGTATGCTGCATAAATACTTTAACTCTAAACTTTTATAACACTGGCAAATGTGTTTTATTGTTTTATCTCGGGTTTTTGTTTACTTATTGATTTCGAGTGTCCAAATCCAAATCCAAATTATCATTATTTTCATTTTTATGTGAAGCACTTTGAGTTGCACCGTGTATGAAATGTGCTTTTTTTAAAAAAAAGGTGCTTTGCGTTCCAGGTGTAGCTATAAGTGGTTGCCCACATACCTCGTTTTACCATCACATGGGAACGACAGTCTATTAAATCCCATTTTAAGGCCATTTACACAGTAAGGTCAAGACGGGAAATCCAAACAAATCCCCCTTAAGCTGCGGACAGGCGTCTGTCTGGACTGGCTGAGGTGGGAGAAGAACGAAACGAAGAGCAACACGAAGCTGCACATTGGAAACCCACAGCTCGGAAGCCGAGGATAACCGCAGGAAAAGCTCCAGAGGGAGGAACAAGCACAACTCTGCGAGGAAGAAGACATAAAGGTTTATCTGCTGTAAACGTATGGAGAGGACAGGAACTATAACCTGAGCAGCTCTAACTACAGGCTGTATCGAAGAGGAAGGTTTTGAGCCTAGTCCTGAAAGTAGAGAGTGTGTCTGGCTCCCAAATGTGGACTGGGAGAGCGGCTTGGTAGCCTCCCATTCTCCTTTTAGAAATTCTGGGAGCCACAAGTAGGCCTCCGAGTCGGAGGTCGAACATGAAGGCCTTGGTACGTACAGAGGATAGTTTCAAATCCCTTTGCACTCGTCTTTTTCTCCACCGTCTGTGATGGAGCAGCAATTGATGCGTTCATGAACACTCCTGGTCGAGGCTGGTAAATGGACCTTCGGTTGTGACTGTCAAAATACTGTGATCAGTCTGAGTGATGCAGCCTCCAGGGGTCAACGTGAGACTTATTTGGGAGGTCTACTAACCGCTGGTGACACTGTGCTGCGCTGATCCAGCTGTTAGGCGTAACCACAGGTTACAGATGCAGAGGTGGCACAGAAAGAAGCTGAGAAACAAGTGCAGGCGTGATAACAAATCTCTTCTTCTCTTAGATCTTCACTTCCAGCCTCCCGTGTTTCCTGTCTTCCATTCTCTTTTCCCTCTTGCTTGTTCTTTGCCATTCGCTCCATACTGTATGTGTTTTATTTATTTATTTTTTACTTTTCTCGGCAAACCAACCCCCCTCCCACTTTCTGTTTCCCACGACTACATGAAGGTTGCTGCTTTATGACTCGGGTCTCCCGCTTTCTCTTCTTTCACTTCCCATCCATCTGCACATCTCATCTGCTCCTTCCAAAACATATACAACACAAAACATAACCCACCTTAAAAAAAAAAAAGAAAAATATATACTAGAGCGGAAAAAAAAAATCTGGCTCTGAGTCACGCAGCGTGTCGAGGCAGGTTTCCAGAAACGGAAAGTCCTATGAGAGAAAACACAAAATGATCACAGCAGGTGCACTAAAGTGTTTTTCGCAGGTAGGAGGAGAATATTTTTGGCTCAAATGAAATATGTCTATTTCCCTCTTGGAAGGTAGAAGACTAGGAAAAAAAAAAACACAATGAGCCTCTCTTTCTCTCTCTCACCGCGACTGGAAACACACAGCTGTAGAGTTTAAGCAGCGGGAGGAGAATGGTGGAAATACAGTTGTTGTGTTTTGGTGTTAATGTTTCGAATCTTCAGGGAGCGACAGATGAGCAGCTGAAACAAAACTCCCCACGGCAACACACACACACACACACACACACACACACACACACACACACACACCTTACAGTACCAAGATTTTTTTTTTACCCTGGCTCGAGGCACAGCACTAAGTCTGGATCTCTGTGAGACAAAACATTTGCAAAAAAATATATATATAAACAAAAATCAAATACAATCCACGTGTTTCTGCTGCTGCTTTCCAAGATTTAACTGTTTGTCTCATTTATCCAGTTTTTCCAACATTCTTATTTACATTTAGCATTTTACTGATAAATCTGTGGGATCTGTCCGTATGTTTGTCTTGTCTGGATCCCGTAAGGTCACAGTGATGCCCAGATCTCAATAAACCTCCTGTTTCAAGTTTTAAGTGAATTCTTACAAGACATTCAAGACTTTACATTTAAATACACGTTTTTCCATCTTGGAATTATTGTGAGGCTTTGAGCAACTTTGTTCACGGCTTATAATTCAAATGAGTTTAAAATGTGTGAAACTCCATCAATCAAAGATGAAGCTTCGAAACACCATGCCATGTAAAAGTCCATGTAGTAGTTAAATTGTTGGTTTTTAAATGTTTGTGTTCATTTTATTTGTTTTTCAAAGTGACATGTTATATTAAAAAACATCAAATTGATGAATTATTATGAAAAACCTTTAAAATTTGAAGTTAAAATCAAGTGATTCCAATTACTATTTTGTATAAGTGAGATTCTTTGTCCTGGTTGGTAGCTCAGTGAAATAACAATGACTTTACTTGCACTGTTGCTCTCCTTGTAGGTGTCCTGTGTCCCTGCTGTGCATTAGCTCGACCCTTGAACTCAGCGCTCTGCAGACATGAAAATGTGGCTATTTGATGTTTGCTGCTTGTTCTAGTCACCAACATCCCTGTGTGCAAAACGGGTTTGACAATGCAGATGAAAATTTGGATGTTAACAGTGGACACATGCCCACCTGCAGGCACAAGGAAGGTTTCAGGGAGGGACACACCTCATTTCTGGAGTTTTCATTTAAATTACTCAGGTGTTGGCTGCCGGATCACCTCCGTCCACATGTGGATCACTGGAGTTTGTCCTAACATGAAGAAGGGCTGCAGATCGTCTGACCTCGCAGAAACCCCCCGCAGCTCCTCCCATTTTGTTTCTGTCGATCTCGGCCGTGGACACAATATTTTAAAGTGAGCTCCAATTAGAAATGTGTCCTGCAGCTCTTGTCTGGGCTTTAACTTCTACCTCTGTCTTACTCCCACAGAGATTTAGCAGACGCTCTGTTGTGTCGCAAATCTACTAACTGCCGTTTCTTTTCTTTTCATTAGTTTTCATCTCCGCAGCCTCGGCGGCTGTTGTTCATCATTACAGATGTTACTGTCTGCAGTTGTGTTTGTTGTTGTTCTGGGGATTCTGAGTTGCATCGAGGTGATGCTGCTGACGCAAAGTCGTCATTATCCCACTTTGACTAACTCTGCTGCCCGAGATTAGCTGCTCGCCCGCACCTTTCATTTCCAGTGATTGACAGTCTAACAGGGAGCTTATTTGAAAAATCAACTCAGTTAACTGAAGCTTTTGTGTTGCAAAAGTTCCAGTCAAAAGGAAGTTGGACATCCGTTCTATTTCACTTCAGTCGTTGTGGCCCTAATGAGTCGACCCACTCTGCACATCAGGCCTTTTCTGTGTAAAAAAAAAAAAAAACAAAAACCCAGATTCTTCCTTTTGAAAAATGCAGGAAAACTGGAGGGCAACAAACAATCAGGCCTTAACTTTAGCGGCCCAGTCTTCCTTTTGTCTGTCTCCCGTCCACCACCTGCCAGAAGGAAAAAGACGATCTTACAGACAAGTCGTAGTAATGAGGATGTCCTGAGGGACGCGTACTGACATGTTTCTGAATAAATGCCTAATGCATCATCTTAATAAGGCGCCACGATCGATGACGCTGTGACCTGCAACACACATGTGATCAATCAGTCAATCAGTCCACAGCCTGATCGCTGTCTTAATGCGACTGCTTTTCGTTCGCTGCAGCTTTCTGTTCCTCTCCGTCCCCTCGTTATTTCTCTTTTGTTGTCCTGTCCGCATTTACTTCCTGTTTTCTTTTCCCAGTGTTTCTAGTTGGTTTCACCTAACTTCACTGTGTTTAGAACATCTTCCCAACTGCTCTTTTTGGTGGTTTCCCAGCCCAACTTCACCTACCTGCTGATTTTAGTTATTTAAACTATAATATCTTCTTATTCTGCTGATCATTAGGATTAGGCGTGGCAGAGAAATGTGACACATCATTATTTAGTGAAGCCCTCAGACGACTAACAACGTGGGAAATATAAAGAAATACTATTATGCAACAAAATCTCAAGTTTAGGTGATGACGGTAAATATGATGAAAATGTAATGTATCTTGGAGTCATGGACAAACTGATTAGAATCTGAGTTCGGCAGAGGCAGACGACAAAAGGCAGTAATTCTTGTTCCAATGCGTACAACTGATAGAAATACGTTAAAAACAAGACTTGTCCTTTGTGACGGCGGTGTATGAAAACTAAGCAAATGAATCAGACAAATTAAGACATTTTGAACGGCTCTCACTATCGAAAATCACTCCCTTTGTGGGCACGAACATTGTGACAGAATGAATTATCAACACGACACACCAGCCTCGGTCTGAGCATCACAAACATTTCCATTTCCCGTTTTGCTCTCATCCTTCTGTGTCTCGCAGCTTTCATCGTTCTCAAAACAATCTGCTTCAATCACCCTCTTTTCATTAGTGTTGAAATTTTTAACAAATCGTGGCCTTTTTGATGACTGCCTAATTATTCCCTTTCATTTCTGATGCATATCTAATTCAGCGACTCCTTCATCTTTTCCTCTCTGGCTACATCCGCCTCTGTTCTGCATGTCAGCGTGCCGCAGACACGGGGACATGTCTGATATTTATTGGCTGAACACGGATTTGGTTCGACATGCTTGTCTCGGAGCTGCAGCTCCCTTAAAGCCGTCTGTTTGTTGTTTTCCTTTCAGCTGAACATGTGGCTCTCTAATTCTTGTCACCTTCCTGTTTCTCTGGCTGGTTTTCGAGCGTCGCCTCTTTCTCCCTCAGATTATTCAGAGGGTGTCTGGAGAAACCAGGAGCTCAACTTGTCATCTGCATGAATGCACAGATCCTACCTTAAATTCTGTGGCCTGAGGAAATTTACATGAAGACTTTGTCCAATTATTCTTTCCCTGGCAATATGAACAGTGTGAGCGTCACGCATGGTCGGGCCAGTGGTGTCAGACTGCACCTCCCTCTCTCTCTCTGTCAGTTTACATTGCTGCTCTACAGGCCGAACAGGTTTTTGGCCTCCAAGGACGCCCACAACAGCGACAGTGCTGTCAGCTTCTGTCACACCGGAGAACGTGATGTTCGAACTCTGAAAGTGGAGCCCCTTCACCTCCTGAAATCATGAAATGTTGCAGTGTTTATGCTACAAATTTACGAGGACACAGAAGTTAAGAGGAGGCTGCTGCACCTAAACCATGAGCTTTAAAGTGCTGCTAAAGGCCCGTGGGCAGGTCAGTCCAGAACTGTGCAGCAAAACACAAAAAGAAACACAGGTTCAGTCCGCTAGCGTGGACAAAACTGCCCATGTATTTCCTGCGGTGTGGTATACCAACATATTGTCATCCCACAGCGTCACATATTCACACGTCCCAAGGCATCAAATTGTGCCAGTGTGCACATCATGCTGTTGACACAGGTACGCTTTGATATGGAGACTCCAGGACCGTCACCTTATGATAGTGCTGGAATGACTTTACATACACAAAAAACTGTGGTGGGGTTAGAGAAAGGTTACATTAAAGCAATAGCTCAGGTAAGGCAGGCGTCCATGGACCACAGGGTCAGTGGTTCATCTTAAGAAAAGATTAAATCTTGTTCCATCACCATCCACCACCGCGTCCACCTCCCTATGACTTATTCACTTTCCATTCTATGTCATGCTTTAAGCATCAAATATTTAAACAGGTTTCCGTTGAAATGTAATGAAAGCTCTTATCATTGATCACTGACATGAACGGCCATGCATGAAAGACACTTATGCAAAGTGACGCTTTCTGACACCTCGGGAATTAGAATGGTCTGGATGCACGAAGAGCAGCGTCGAAACACCCATTGTTTTAATTAAAAGCCCTTTAATGAAGCAAATGAGTCCGTTTGCAGCATTGATATTTAGATGCAAGTCTGCAGCTTGCTCTGCTGGCGTATGTTATTTTTTCTCCGGCAGCACTACAGACTCCGAGCCAGTGATGCACCGTGTCACGGCCATGAGCGCGCACGTCAGGCCCTTTCTGCCTCGTTGCTGATGACGCAGCCTGCTCGTATTTTACACCTCATTTAAATCAGGAGACATGAGACATTGTAAAACAGCATGAGGACATTAATGAGTCCTGTTATACGCTTAAGAAAATATGCTAACCGTACATTCTGGGGAATGATGGTTTCTGTGGGTCAAGAGGGAAAGAGAGCAAACAAAGGAGGTTCACTGAACATCTGGATGTTTGGACGGGGTTCAGACATCCTCATCCTCTCCAGCATGAACATGGAACACGCAGGCTCATTTTATAGAAAGTGACACTCATCGTTTTCTCGACGGTGAAAGAACTGTGACGATTGTATTTTTCACGTTGCCGTGTTTAACATGGTGACACATAGATGATTGGTAAATGTAATTTACAACTCTGCTCCCTTTTATTTTCAAAGATTGTGCTTATCTAAGCAACGGTGACATTGGAAAGTTAAAAAAAAAGAATGTTTGCATCCTACATCTCCGTTCAGAAGCTACAGTTTTCTTCTTCTCTGGAACATCATAGTTCTTGCCACATTCAGCAGAAAATACAGTGAAAGCCCAATCCAGGCCGTGCACATGCATGTCATCACGTGTGATTCCTTGCTGAACCGCCTCCAGCATGAAGATTTGCCAATCTCTGACTGCAAAAGCCGAATTACAGTGTCATTTTAGTGGCATATAATTGAACTCTTATTGTTACACTGTACATGAAATCATTGATGAGTATAGATTTAATAAACTTTGTGACAACAGGAGAAGAATAAAGAAATCATCAGAAGAAAGTAAGAGTGCAAGTATAGTACACCACAGTTTTTGTCATTCTGACCTTTATTGGCAGTGGTGTATTTAGCAGGGCTGATGCTTTTCATTTTTAACAGACACAAGTACTTCATGCACCCTTGATGTGCCAGCAGCAAGAGTTAACCTTTCTCCTACAAACATGACTTTCCAGCAGCCTCAGGAATAAAAGGTCTTGCTGTGATCTGCTCAGAATTGACAATAAAACCAAAAAGCACTGATGGAAAAAATTAGCTTCAAATGGCTTTCAGCACAGCAGCCCACATCAGCGTGTGCTCCCTGATGATGAGAAGGATGAGCCGGGCAGTGGATGGTATCGATCCTGCAGTCCAATTACAACAATATTCCACATGCTGATGGATGCGTCCTGCCTGCTCTACCTTTTTACCTCGGACTCAGTGTGCAGCAGGTCCAAGTGTTCAGTTACTAAGCAACTGTCGTCATGGGCCATGGGAGACAGCGGCCAACAGCAGAGTTCTTGCCGCAGACGCTCGGTCACCTCCTGAGAGACGAACACATGGTGCTGGTTTCTACTCAACCAGTTCAGCCCCTGTGGTGGTCTCTTCCAAAAAAGGACAAAAAACATCTCTCAGTGTTTTGTTTATTTTTTTTTTATGGATCTCAGCTTCAGCGAATAGAAGTCAACATTTTCAGTTTGAGTATGTGTCTGCAGAAATGTATTGTAAAACTGACTCGACCATAACTGGTCAAAGCAGATGGTCACCAAAATGGTTCACCTGCTCTGACTCTCACTCAATATTTGTTGGCTTTTCTCTATAATTCTGTAGGGCCTGGACCCTAATGTGTGTAACCTGGTAGTAAAAAGCCTCCATGTAAATGAACTCCTGTGAACTAGTGGTGTAGCAGTGTTGCTGCAGGTGCCAAGTTGGAGCGTCAGAGTGCAAACGTTTTGTGTGGCGTGTTGAATGTCTTCTTTTTCGTCCACCACACAGAGTTGCCGCTGCCATATTTGTAGTGTCTTTGTTACAAAATTATGAATCTATTTGTGCCACAATTATGTGATTTTTGAGGGTTTGCAATCTTGCTATATTGGTGTTAGATGTTGAAATGGACTATTTGCTAAATGAAAACAAATACGTTTTACAAAGTTTCGCTAAATTGGTGTTACTTTCCATCAGTTGAACGTAAATTTGCCTTCTTTTATATCAAGAAGAAGAAGAAATGAAAACAACACATACAAACACATAGAACAATCAGACTGAACTATTACCAACAACATTAGCAAATCAGGACCAAGCAAGTGGTGAGTGCCATGTGTCCATGTGTGGCTTCATTTGTAAAGTGCCTTGAGATCACTTTGTTGTTATTTGTGCTACATAAACACAGATTAATTTAAATAGCAAATATTCTAAACTATGACTGTGAAAATAATAACTGTTTATTGTCACCATGTTGTACCCACTCTGACCTTATTCGCATGTTGACACTAGCATCATTTCACAGTGTCCTTTAAATTTCCTTTTGTGAAAACTTCTGACGCCTTTGTGTTCCAACCCTAATCATAAAAAGCTGTTTAAATTAATTCCAACTGTGTTTGTCCCTTTTGTGATTCAAAAAAACAAACCTCCATTCAAAAAAACAGCTCTGTGAAGACATTTTTTTGCCAGTTTGACGTGGAAGAACTTGTGTGGCCTGCAATGAGCCCTGACCCCAGCCCCATCCAACAGTGTTGGGACTAACTGGTGAAATAAATTATTAAATATGACAATATCACATTGCACACTGAGTGTGCAGCTAATGCCTATGAGCATTCTCAGCCATTCAGTTCATGGTCATCCAATGGGGCATGCTTCAACATTGTTTCACATTCCATCAGAAAGACTTTATCAGGTCCCAGTAACTGGTGACCTGTGGAGTCGTCAGTCATAGACAGTATGTTGGTCACGTGTGGGTTGTTGATCGACCTTTCCACCAGCGTGTGTTGTTAGAGGCACATTTGCTCAGTAGTGTTGAAAGAACCGCAAGTTTCTCTTGAGAAAGGTTTGTTGGAGTTTTAAATGAATAGCTTCCGAACCCCAGGTCTTTCGTTGTCCATAATGTAGTCTGCCTCCCTGTCTTACCATGGTCCTTCCATGTACCATGCACTTGTGAAGTGGTTGAGTCTAGATGTCGGTGCATTCCCCACCATGTCCAACTGTATATTACAATTAACTTTTAAACTACTATGAACATTTAAGACCTCAATCAAAGTGGATTCTCAGTAGAAGCTGCACAAAATGTGACAAGATGTGTGATAGCTCTTGTTTTTTTTTTCCATAAATGAGGTATGGTAAACTGGGAACATGCAGAACCGTCTCACCCTACTGGCAAAGTAACAGCTGGACATGAATCTAAATAAGTGGATTTTTCTGGCCTTTATTTGTTTGAAATAACAACAACGAATCCATGTTATTGCCGCTAATATTTCGGTATTGTTACAGTTGCAGTCTAGCTGCTGACACAAGCATCCAATCATTGTTTCTGATGAATCTCACCTTTTTTTTTTTTTGCTGGCAGTGTTCATATGAGCACCCATCCAATCATTTATCTTTTGTCTGCTTGGTAAAAAAAAAAAAAAAAGCCTCCTGGAGGACATTATTTTCCGTTATTACAATATGAGGGATTATAATTGTCCTCCCGCAATTACCTTCCCTCCTCCAGAGGCTTTGTCACTGGGAATGATTGGCCTCTAATATTAACCCAAATGCATTTAATCAGCCGGTGCAGGTTCCTCATGCCGTATAATCACACTTGCAATTAAAAATGTATTACCTCTCTGCCTGTTAGGCCGGACCGAGCTGCAGGAGCGGCGGTCAGCTCGGCCGGCCTGATTAGCATTATTTAACTGTGGAGCGTTACCACCTCCACGCTGAGCGTGCCAGCAGCCAGATCCAGCACTGTACTCTACTCGCACTGTTTAGTCAAACATGTAAATGTACTGTACATGCAGAGGCAGTGGGGGAGTCAGCGACAGAATGAAAGCAGAGCGGAATCTCTCCAAAGGCTCGTGAATAGAGGTCAGGCTGTATTACTTTGTCGAGTTAAATGAGGCTGCGAGCAGGAACAGCTGAGTCACGGTGAAACCATAAATCCACCTGAACCGAGCCGCTGATGCTCTCATTCAGTCTTTTTGTCCCCCCTACTTGGTCCCACTTTGTTTCCGAAGTTTATGAGAAAGGTATCTGTCCCAAAACCAAACAAAATCACCTGGCAGTTCCATCCACCGCTTCCCCAAGCTGACAGTCACATTTTATGATCTTTGGGAAAAGAGATTTTGATTCACAGCAGCTGTTGTATGTACAGTACCACTGTCGCCCCCTCTGCTTCCTCATTACTCTGCCACTCGGCTCCCTGCATCACAGCCTCTTGTCTTTCCACCTATGCAAAACCTTTCTTGTTTCCCTGCCTGCTCACTCCCATGTCTCCCTGTTTGCTGCCTCTTCTGTCACCTGGTTAGTTAATTTTCACTTTTCTTGGTCGGCCAATTTCTCAGCTTCCCTGTTGGCTACGTCCCCTCAAATTAATCAGCTGATTAGGTTCCTTGATGTTCATTAATTTAGTCATTCGTATGCTTCCTGCTTTCGCACCGCATGCACAAATGCGACATTGTGCTAAGGACGGTCGTTACTTTCTAGAGCTGAGCGAGTAGGCAACCAGGCATTTGAATCATCCATACAGCCAATAGCTGTAACCGTAGGTGCTTTTGGCAGGTAGATTCAAACCGGGGACCTTCTAGCTGTGAGGTGGCTGTGCCAACCAGTCCACCACCGTGCTGCCCTGTTGTGAACCAGGCTCGTCAAAATTAGTGACCATCTGACACAAAATGATACAAATTCCGTCTCCAATTGTGGACTTTTCAGAAATGACGGCTAGTTCATAGTGAAAAATGGTGTCACCCTGTCAGTCAAGAGCACAGAAGCGAGAGGTACATGATACCTGACACTTAAGGCGCTCGTCAGTGGTCAGGTTCGTTAGGGTTCATGTGTGCCCGGCTCTGGAATCCACCTACTGTCTCAACTTCTGAACCAGTGCCAGATTCTTTCCTTGAGTGGGCGCCTAAATCTGTTGCTTCTTTGTAGCTTGTTCCTGTTTCTATTTCTATGGCTGTGCCAGTTTCTGTTACTCCACCAGAGCTACAACTGTTTCGCTTTATGTGTCTATTACCGAGACTCTCTGCCCCTGTGTTTGTATGATGTAGGAGTAGCAGCAGTGAGTGGACTGTCAACAGAGAAAGAGGACAAAGAAAAGCCTGTACAGAGTCATTTTAATTCCTATCGTGACCACACATCCCACTTATGGTTCAGCTTTATCCATTCGGGCCCAGTGTGTGTCCTACTTTGCCCACCAAAGTGTAAGTGGACACAGATGAGACCCAAGTGGCGACTGAGGATGATTGTTCATATGGATCATTCTCAGTCCACATGGACTGACCCCTTCTCACCACTACACAGCTAATGGACAAACACATCCAATCAGTAACGCCCAAGAGGACCAGACAATGGCACGGGTTAATCGGTTTCCTCCTTTCAGCTGATTTTTCACTAAAGTTGGATTTATGCCTCATCACTCCATTTATCACCATGCTTCTCATGTTTCAAGTCATAAACTGTTAAGGAGTCATTGTTTGAACAATTCACTCAGTCAATTAGTTGTAAAATTAAAAAAAATCAATATCCCTTTGTTGTTAATTGGGCCACTACCACTTTGTTTGTATCTTGATGACTGACTAAGGCTTTTATGCTGGAGGTTTTACAGCAGCGAAGGAGTTTCCTGTGTGGTCAAACCGCTCACTGTTAATCACAGCAATAAGATAAGTATAATTGGATATCTGACTTCCCGCAGCGTGCGAGTGCATGTACAGACAACATATTGATTTCCGCTGTCTTCATAATTAAAATGATTTAGCTTCAGTAAAGAAACACTCTGGCCCTTATTGGCTCACTGGTGTGATAATTATCGCGTGTGTTATGTTCTATAAGGATGCCGATGTTGCCTCCAATATTCTCCCCCACTGAACAAACGGCTCACTCCAAAATCGCACCATCAGTCTCTGCTGGGTTTGAAATGCGACAACTGCGACCTGCTGCTGGGATTTCTATTGGATCATGGTCATCAGCTTCCAGCAGCCGGTGGGTGGCCCACAGAGGGGAGAAGATGAAGAAAAACAGGTTAGAGATGTGCCTGTTTTCATCTCGACTGTGTTTTCTGTCGAGGATACACAGCAGATGATCTTTGTTAATCTTTCGCTGATTACCCATGATATGATTCAGCTCAATAAAGAAAAGAGCGAGAAGCATGTGGTAAATTAAATTCACAGAATTTAAACGGCTCAGGTAAACGTACTAAAATGTGCAATCTATTGTCTCAGACAAGAAAGTTACATTTAGGTCAACAACTCTAGTCCTATAAGTGGAAAGAGCTAAGGTGGGGATATGCTTTCATTATCTATGACATGAAGCACTGGTGGTGTATATTAAGAGAAATGAACCCTGCACAAAATGCAACGCAGCGTATGACCCCTCACTGAATCGCCACAGGAGAAATGCCAACGGTGGCCCCACTGTTTTCTCTGCCATGATGTCAGCATCAACTGGGCTGCAAACTCGTCCACAAAAGCAAAGGTTCGTGAAGAAAAGGTTTGGTTTGCAGGCAGGGATGATTAGGTCCCAGTCGGCCCCCTAATGTGCTGCGCCCCACTTTTCACATTTCACTGTTGTGCTAAAATTTCTTTTACCTTCCAGTGTGACCATGCTGGTTGGTGACCTTTAGATGCACGTGCAGTCCTCTTGTCCTCATCTCAAGTTCACCGATTGTCTCTACGTTAGTCATCACCATCAGTCAACGTATAGGACTCCTCCTCCTGACTGGCTCCAAGAAGAGTGTCCACTGGTGAGACACGGACCACCTAATGCATTCCTCTGGTTTTGAACTCTTTACTTTCTTCGCTCGTTTTTCTGTTTAGGCATTAACAGTAGGAGGGACTCACACTCTTATGTTGAGACAGTGGGAGCTTCAGAGGGAACAATCCAAGTGTGTTTCGTTCCACCCTGGCCGAGTTCCTCGCGTATTAATCTCCTGCTGTCCTTTCCCTCGTCACAGTCTGTGGTGTTTTTGCATTAACGAGCTTGTGTTAGTGAGGCCACTCAAGCAGCATCTGATCGTACGTGGCAGTCTGTGCTTATATATTCCATTTTTTTCCTCTAACTTTTCTCCATGAAGCAGAAAATGTGGGCCGCAGTGAGCCGAGAGCAGACGGCCATATCCTAATCAGTTGTGATAGTCTGGTAATTAATGGGATTTGTTAATTGGGTCTCCCCTCCCCGGGGACCCTCCCTGCGAATATTCATGGAACGCTCAGCTAACCTTCCTCCCGCCGTCACTTGAACTTCAGCCTCCTCAAACACGGCGATTTTGTTTCCTGTTGTCATTACTTTTATTTCCATGACAACAAATGTGCTATCCAGGTCTCGTAAATGTTTAATACTGCACAGCATGGGCAATTCCCACAACGCTCCTCGCTGTCACGAAGCCAGGTCTCTGCCGTTCAAGCCGGGGTCATAATTACGTTGGTGACATCCTCTCAAGGTTCCAATCAGGTTTGTTTTTTCTTCAAAGAAGCTCCTTAGGCTGACAGGTGGAGCTCACACACACACACACACACACACACACACACACACTTGCTAACACAGTGTTGTCAGCAGCTACAGGTGTAGTCGAGTAATACACCGACACAACAATCACAAAGGGGGAGTCGTCATCAGATTGCTTGTCTGGAATTGTGAGGTCTTCAGGCACCACTGAGATCTACCAGTGGGAAATTACGTTTTCTATGTTGTTCTCCGTGCTACGACATACAGTGGAAGGTAAAGAAGACCTAATTAGATAATGTTCTGTGAATGGGACAATGGCCAAAGTGGGTCCAAGTAGAGTCCAGGTTCGACCTCATAGTGGAATCTCTCCCAGTTACATCGGGCCTCCATGCTGCCACTGAGATAAACACTGTTTTTTTCCTGAGATGTGTTTCAGATTTGGAAGTAAGCAGATGCTATATCTGCGATCATTTGAATTTTCCAGAAATTCAGCCACTTCAGGAAGAAAAACAAGAGGAATCTTTGCTCTCACATTTGTCTCTCTGCACTTCATAAGACACCGGGGCAGTGGACGCTTTGCACAGCAGCAGTGTTACACTAACCTCAAGCAAGTGGCTGTGATTAGTGGTTTGTGTGGTGTATGATAGGTGGCTGTGGGCAATGTCTAAGAAAAGGCAGCATGAACAAAATAAACTGTACTGAAATGTTTAGGAAAATATTTCTGAAAATGTAAACATTTGACAGTTGCCTAAACATACCTGTGTATTTGTGATTGTGAGTTTTATTGTATGTCTCAAACCTCCTTATATAAGTGCTGGGTCTCTAACGACCTAATGGACTGTAGAGGTTGTGTTTGAAAAGACATACACACATTTAAGCGTTAAAGCTGATATTTAGAAATATAAAGAAATTATATAGCTTAGTGTAAAAGAGTGATTTAGTTGCACTGTTGGACATTCAGTATTATTATTCAGTATTACTTTTATTTTAGCAGGTCATTTGTGCCACTTATAGTGTTCAGGGTCGTGGGGGCTGGAGTCCATCCCAGCTGTCACAGGGTGAGAGTTGGGGTCCACCCTGAACAAGTCTGTTAACTCAACATGCGTGTCTTTGGACTGTGGGAGGAAACCGACACGAGCAAAACGTGCAAGCTCCTCACAGAAAGGGGAAGGGAACCCACGACCTTCTAGCTGTGCAGCACTAACCACCGCACCACTGCCCATGTGGAGATGTGTTAATCACATTCAAGATGTGAAGAGAAAAAACTGATATAAGTAGACATTTGTCTTTTTTTGACATTTATATGATTTAAGGTTAATTTTCATTCTTTTCTTTAAGGTATTATATTGTAAACGTGAACTGCTCTCTTCTTGTGTGGACATGGACAGAGCATGTGAAGGGCAGTGAAGCTCAGTTATATGAGAGAAAAGCAATTGAAATCACATAAATTAAATATAAATTACGGGTAAACTCTGCAAAGACAGTCCTGGGAGTTTTGATCTCTCTTCTTTGACCATCACACAACATGATTCAGATTCAGACCCACTCCAAAGTTTTAATGTGACAGATACAGTAAGAAAAAAAAGAAACTGTTAATTTATGCTGAAAATATAAAGCTAATAATTTATTTTACATTCCCTAATGGAGTCGCTGCAGTTACAAGTCAGAATTTCACAGACTTGTACAAGAACTACTGTAGAACTTTAGAATGAACACAGATGTGTGAAAAGTTTGAATCTGAAGCCACTTTGTTTTTCTGCTGATTGGCTCATATTCTCTTTCTCCTTCCCTTTTTCCTCCTCCTCATCCACCTGCTCCACCTCCTCTTTTAGGCCACAGCTGACTCGTCCTTGGCAGCACTGCGTCCCTCCCTCCCTACCTGCGTGTCCTTTTTGTCACCGGCTTGGTTTTGCCGTTCTGACCGCTCTGTTCTTACCGTCCTCTCCTGTTGTGTCCAGGATGCTATATCCGTCCACATAGCTGTTTCTAAAAGCGTCTCGTGCTGATGGTGGGGCTTCCTCGCTGCCCTTGTCCACTCCCACCGCACCAGGACAGCTGCTGTTTGGTTGAGGGATGAGGGGAGGGGGTATCTCTCAGCTGATTGGCTCCTGCGAGCACCGAGAGGCAATAAGAGCCCCACCCTGCTGGAGCTGATGGATCACCTGCCGTGTTCAGGACAGGGACACTCGCCGCCTGCTGCTGCTGAGTCGGACGATGGTTCATCGTGGTCAGGTCAGCCTCACACTCTGGACCTTTGCTTTGGACTTTACAGTAAGTTTGTTCAAAGGGTAAGTTTGTTTCTATGATGCATTTTTTCTTCTTCTCAACAAATCCCATGAAGGGACAAAAACCCACAGTCGGTGTCTCCCACTAACACGCACTGATCTGTATCTTATTTTTCTGTGCCGAAAAGCACAGTGATCCAAACTGCTGGACTGAGCAACGTGTCCTTTCATTACCGTCACCAAACACGCACACATCAACCATTCTGTTGCCCTAAAAACTCACTAAAGGACCAAATGTGGATATACAGCCAATGACAATAGTCCAGAAGGGATCACGGCCTCTTCCTGTTTGTTTGATTCGAACTACAGTGTCCAGCTGAATTGACTTAGTCTCAAAATAATAAAACAAACATATTTTTGTTGAAACGTTTTGTCTCAGGGTTATAATCCACGTCGCTCATCAGTCGGGGTTCAGCAATGACACTAGAACACGGGTTACATGGGTCACTTACAGTAAAAGGCCAAATTGAACTAAAGCAAATTTAACCACACAAGCTTGAACAATGCAGGGGGAAGTAAAGACAGATAAGTCGCGACCCAGTGAGAACTCGCATCCAATCACGGCAGCTGCAGACTCCACTTCTCTCTCACTATATCCTTCACTTGCTGTAGGTAACGATGCAACGACAACTGATTTAGCAGAAGAGTTCGAGCTGTTCTGAGCCCAAACTTTGAAAGGACAGATAGAGAAGCAAGAGGACAATTTTTAAATAAACATGACAAAATGACGAATTAGAATCCCACATTAAATGTTTAACCAATGAGCTTGGAGTTGACAGCGGCAGAGAAGTCAAAGAAGCTGCAAAGCCATTATGGCAGCCCTGTGTTTAAATACCAACGATAACAATTATAATGATGGTTGTAATTTGAAGACATGTCCTACATTAATACAGTTTACAAAGTGATTGTTGCAAAGATGCAGGAGACACATTCAGCTATGATTTAGCTTTGTGTTTTTTCTTCATCCCTAATCGTTTTCACTTGAGTTTTTTGGACTTCAGCTGCAGCGGCACCATCATCTGCTGCACTAAACACACACTTCTCTCAAATTACTTTCCATGCTGTGTGATTTGGAGCATTAAAGGCAGTGAAACAGAGAGAAACAGAGTCATCAGTGTCTCGCCACGGCATTGTGAGCGAACAGGGAGCACTTTGCAACGAGGAGGAGAAGAAGAAAGCCAGGAAGGAAGCGATCTCGGCTGCACAGCGAATCATCTCCAAAGAAAAGTCATTACATGAAATAATCATGTCAGCGGCAGCAGTACGAGGAGGAGAGGACTTATTTCTGCTGCACTTATTTCATACTTTGAGTTATTTCATCCATGAATAAAGTATTTACAGACTCATTTTGAGCTGCTGCTGCTTTGCCGTAACGTCCCACCATCTTTCAGGAGCGCAAACCCTCTTTCTGTGCATCGGTCTGTTTCCATGTATTTATGTTGAGGAAGCAGAGAAACTTCATGCAAACTCAAACGCAGTTTTGCCACAACCACCGACCCTCACAGCTCCCTCACTGTATTTACCCTGATCTGCAGCCCAGGCCCTGGTTCCGAAATGGCTCGGTGGCCATTTGTGGCCCTGACGTCTACTTTTTACATCACGTCACGGGGTCACAACTAAAAGTTGGAGCTTGTATGTCCTGGATTTCTTCCGGGTGTTCAGGTTTCTTCCCACCATCCAAAGACATGCATGTTTGCTGCTGACACTAAATTATCTAAAGGTGTGAATCCATCTGAGTGAGCCAAGAATTCTATAAACTTACTTTTGTTTACTGTACTACAGTAATTCGGTAATTGAGTCTGTGGGGATGTGGACAGGCTGGCAGAGGGAACAACAACACATAGGACTTTTCCTCTGGAGGACAGGCTCTGACTCCAGTGTGAGATGTTGTGTGCTTTAATGATTTTCAGAACACAATGTGACACTGTTGCTGTTTAATGTGATTTCTCTTGTAACTTAACCTTGCACACAAGTTGTTTTCCCAAAACCTAATCCAGTTTTTGTGCGTATATGAAGCCGCTTACAATGCTCCGGGACCGTCCAGTAGTAAGACCCAAGCATGTAAAAACGCAGTGCAAATGATGTGGACCGGCATCAGGAACAACCCTCAGCAAAAGTAAAGTTGTCTTGTTCTCAGCGTGAAAAAATTACCTTGACTGAGTCTTCACTGATGGTCTCTAAAGGACAACATTACTATGTTTTGCCTGGAAAATGCTTCTGTAATGGACACTAAAAGCTGCGGCCATAATCAAATAAAGGTATTATGTGCAGGTTTGTGTTTTTTACTGTGGTGACTCAAACGCCTCAGAAACCTTATGTGGCACCGGGGCTGTAATTGCAGCTCTGTTACCACCTGTTTGCCAGTGCAGGTGGTAATAGAGCGTCAATTTAGTATGAGTCAGGATGTTGGACAGAAAAGTGGTTTGCACATGCTCCACTTCGCTACACAGGAATAATACAGATGTAATAAAATTTAAAAGCTGCAAAAAAAAAAAAAAAAACACACTGTGAGAAGACAAAGAAATCCCACTGTTCTACTCTGCTACTTTTCAGAGCACAAATCAGCAAATGTATAAAATTGGTTTTGGTGTCTTTATTGAATTCAAAGCTCTTAGGGGCATTTCGATATTCATTTGATGGATATTAGTAAAACAAGGACAATAGAGGCCTAAGTTCCTCAGCTGTAAGTTTCCACCATCTTTCTGGACTTGGGATATTCAGTGGTGTCATCACTTGCATCTTAATGAAATCAGATGTGTTAAAAAAAAAATTTTTCTCACCTCATCACAGCTGACTAACCGCCATGTAAGTGGGCGTGGATGTCCGATGGTTTCAGAAAATGCTGGACACCTTCCCTCACTCGGCTGCAGTAATCCTTTCACGCGGACAAGGAATGCGGCTTTCGGAACAAACATTCTTCTTGTCTCCCGCAGTTCACTCTGCACTGTAACAAAAGACCCTGGATATTTAATGCAAAGCTGCGTCTTTGCACTGACAAACCTGACATGACAGTAAAATGAGCCTTTTCCTGAGCCTTGTCAGCCCTGTGGTGATTTGAATAAAACAAAAATGTCGGCCTCGGAACAAACAGGATAATTATGGCCTCGGGTGCCGAGCGCCTGTCTGTCTTCCTGTTGCTTTTATTCCACAAACAGTGAACCGGAAAAAGTTGCCTCTTGTCGCCGAGCGTCGCCTCCAAGCCGCTCCGCGGAGCGTTCAGCGGCAGCCATTAAGGCCGTGACAGATGAAAATGATTTCTCCTTCTTGCACTTTAAAAAAACAGAGACACCAGAAGACTGCACGTTATATAATTTATTGTTAAGCAAAGTGAAAGCAGAGGAGGAGACATGGACTGCTAAACATCCCGTTTTAATCAGAATTGCTGTCCATACAATATAATCACTTTATATAACGTCGTCTGTAAAAAATACACCATGTACTAGTGCTGACGGTGCACCACTTGTGCACCTTTAAAGGAACCATTTCTACTTGTAGTTCATTTTGCGACAGATTGTTAAAGACATTCACAGAAGAACGTCCTAAACCCGGATTTTTAGTCCGTTTCTGGTGGAAATTTTTCACAAATCACAAGAAGAAAATGTTTTTCTATCAAGAGTTTATTTTTTTCCACTGTGTAATCCTTTCTCTTTTTTTCAGTCTTGAGCATCTCTGTATTTCTGTTGAGTGCTTTTAGTCTGCATCCTGCCATTTCTAAATATATTCCATGAACTAATATGAAGTAAGGTAATATTTAGGACTAGGACACCTTAAAATCTCAGCACTTAACATTTTATGCCTCCACACAGGCAGCCATAGTCAGAGACAGAATGTTTTCAGCTTGTCCACCTGTCCATATGTCCATTTTTAGTGAAAGCCATATCTCAAGAGCGTCTTTGGGATGAACTGACTGATTTTTGCGGTCACTGGTCAAACACCAAAGTAACTGCAGCCTCATATCTGTCTATTTTTGTGAACAGAATATCACAAAATTGCTTTGAGGGAGTTTGAGGATAAAGAGATTTTACTTTTGAGTTCAAAGGTCATTGTTACATTGACCTTATGTTTGTTCCTTGCCTTCATCTCATAGATGTGAACATAAAATCTCAGCAATGGCTTTGCCGAGTTTCTTCAAATGTGTCACAAACATCCAACAGCACTCAACAGGATGAACTGATTAGATTTTGGCGATCAAAGGTCATGTCACTGGGATCTGCTCATCTAAATGTAATGTCCTTATTAACATGTTAATCTTGTTTGCATCAACCCTAGTGGGAATTTCATTACATCTCACAAAACATCCACTTGGACTCATGGATGAACTAATTCGAATATGAGTCTGCACACCCACGCATGCAAACTGCACATTCACTAGTTTGCAGAGGCATATTTGTTTATTATTCCAGTGCTGGTACTTGATATTCTCTGTTTCAAAGTTGCAGATTTTGAGATATCGCTCTGTGAGTGTGGGGAATTAAATTCATATTTCACGTTGTTCCAAGTCGCAGTTTCAACTGTTAAATGGATACAGCTGTAAAGTAAAACATGTAAACTTTGGTCACTGACGGGTTTTTACAGTAGCACTAATAAACATCATGTGATGGTAGGAGAAGAAAACAATGTTCTAAGCCAAACAGAATATGAGCGTTGGATGGTAACACCTCATCTCATAGGACTTGTCAAAATATTGCAGGGAGGGCCTTGGTGAAATTAAATAATGCATAAAGGAACTTTCAGTCAAGCTTGTAAGGGCTGATGACATGACTTTTTCCCACTTTCCTTGCAAAGTGTTTGCACGTGGAGATGGGCGGAGCCAGTTAGTCTATTCAGGCTCATTCCTCGTTTCTCTTTGTCTTTTGTGCTTTTGGTTTCCTCTTTGTGTTTCTCCTCACATGCAACTGCACGGACTTACAGTCTTCTGATTTATTGATTAGGTCAGTTTTAATGAGGTAAATGACTTTACATCTTGCATGTTCTCCTTCTTTATCCAGTTCATTGAGCCTGAGTTGTGACTTTAGGACACGCGAGGCATTTAGCAAAGTTACGACGCTGTACAACACCTTATTATACAAAGCCACATTCAGGTCACAAACAAAATACATTTCTACCGGGTCAGTGCTCATTATTCTATTAAAGAACCACCGATCAACACACAGGCAAATGCTAAGGGGCCCTGAGGTAATTTACTCAGTGCTATTCGCTTCCATTGATGCTTCTGTGCAGTTTACGTGCTTCACACTTTTGTACAAATTACCCACTGTCCTGTTAGATTCTCAGAACGGGTGCATCGATGTTTTTGCAGTATTTACTGCTCAAAGTGGAGCTAGTTTGAACTACTTTACAGACAGTTCGATCCAGTGGTTCCCAACCTCGGGGTCAGGTCCCTGCAAAAGGTCACCAGATAAGTCGGAGGGGCCGTGATGATTAAAGTAAGAGGAAAAAAGAAAACATGCGTCTGATAGAATCAATTTTCAACTTTTTCCTCTAAAGTGCGAATGCAGCACAACGGTGTGTAAAGTTTCCTTCTTTGCTGGGACATTTTTCCAGCGTATCTGCAGTGTGGAAGCAGTTCTGAGTGAGAAACGGACTGATGAATTAAAGAGGACGCTCCTCTTTTGAACATGGACAGCAGCTTACACAGTATTTGCTTGCACTTAGTGCCTGAATGAATCATTCAGTTATATAATTTATTGACTGGCACCTTTTAAATGATGAATGACTGGGATAGAGCCCTTGGCAGCAGCTGAAATCCTCCGTGGTGGAAAGAAACAAGGAAGCTGCAAAATAAGAAAAACAGGCAGCCATAAATAAAACAGCAGTAATCGCATATTGTTGTCACAAATCCCAGAACAAAGATGGGCGTCCTTCTTCCCTGAAACCCAGTGGAAGAACAACAGTCACCCAGTGAGAAACAAAGCCATATGCCTCAGACACACCTTGGCAGTTCCTGTAATTACACTTTATCCTGCAACAGTTTTCTGCTGGTAGGACACTTATTTACTACAGAGGCTTTGAATTATTCATATTTTTTTTCTCTCTGTTACCCCAAAAGAATTTGCTTCTGTAATGGATGTAAGCAAGTCCATATGTTACTTAAAGGACCAGATGGGGATTTGGGGGGAATTCTCTAGTTTTCCATTTTAGCCAGAACCAGATAAAAATATAATTTTTCCGTTTCATCCTGGATGCTTCATCGTAGCTTAGCTTAAAAAAAAAGGAAGCGGCAGAAACTACTGAGAAGTCAGAGCTGCCTGATCCAGTCCGTCCACGTGCCGGTCAGAATCCTATGTGCTGTTGGTCACAGACTTTTCTGAACGCGCGGTCATCAAGCTCGTGGAGCTGTGGAGCCAGTAGCACTGGTGGCTGGCCAATTGGGGGCCCAGTGGTCCCACCCCTTTCTAGTTATCCAGACAATAAAGAACACCTCAGCATGTTAAATATGTATTTTAAATCCCAATAAGTACTGCTAAATATATTTTACTCTTGCTATGCACATGATGGTCAACACAGTAACTAAGAGTGGTTCATTCTAAATGTTCTTCTATGTACTTCCTGTGTGCGTGTGCCCATAAAGTTTGTGAACTCTCGACAACCTGGTGACCTGAGGCTACGCTCTCATCTTCGGGTTTTGTCACGGGGCACCGAGAGCAGCACGCCAGAGCCAGTGGACATGCTTTTAATGTTTCTGAGCTCATGTGATTGAACAGCTGTGTGTCCCACCCACCATTACCAGTCGAAGTTAACGTGGGGGGAAGTGAGAGATTTGCAGTTTTAAGTTGCTGCACCTGTCTTCTAAAAAAGTTCCATGAACATCTTTATTCCGCCTCTGTGCCAGCGACAGCCGTGGACAGATGGACAATCTCATTTTGTCCATGCATCTGTATGTCCGTCTGTTCCATCTTGCCAACATATCTGTGAAATTGCCTTGAAGACATTTTTTTACTGTACACTAGCCTCTTCTCCCTCCCGCTCTTGTCAACGGAATATCACAGAAATGCTTTGAGGAATTTGTGTCCACTAGGACTCAAGGATGAACTTAGTGGACAAAAAGACAAGTTAACATCAGGCTGTGTGTTCAGTGAACAAGCTGGATTCAAATGCCTGTGAAACCTGGGCTCAAAATTAAGAAAGGTCTGATGTCCAGAGGAAAGCAAGAATGGCCCCTGGGACCCAAAGTCAGAATAAATGAAGAACATGCCCTCACAGTGTTCACGCAGAATGTGGCACAGATGGTAGCACGGTTGTTCACCAATCCTACAGTTGTTGGTTTGATCCCCGGCCCCTCTGGTCATATGTCGAAGTGTCCTTGAGCAAGAATCTGAAACCCCCACTTAGTAGCTCCCCCATCGGTGTATGAACGTGTGTGTGATTGGGTTATTAACAATCAGTGTTATATGAGTGCAGACCATTTATCACTTCACTACAGCAAAACAGATAAGTATTTGTGTTTTGACATCATGGGATATTAATTCTTCCGGATATCAGTGAGATTAGCAAACAAAGTAAGCAAAAACATAAGCAGTAATAATATAGATCCCCTAATAATTCAGAAATAATTTTAAAGTTTGGTCAACAGTGGCTCAGCTGCTAGAAATGGTTCTCCACTAAACAGAGGCCAGCATGAAACCAGAGAATGACACATTAATATAACATCTGTGGTCTGACTTTACACCTTATATGTAAAAAGATGATGTGATGTGATGCACGAATCAGTGAGAATAAGGAGTCTTAGGAGTCACTAAACAAACTCTTCAGATTTATAGTCATGTTGTAGTTTTCTCTGCTGTTCTATGGGCCCGTCACACTAAATTACACTGATCGTGGACTTCAGGACACAGAAGAAACACAAAGTTCAGTCCTCATGTCTTGGAGCTTGTTTCTGTTTTTCTAGGCCTCCATGTTCATGCTGCTGTCCAGTGGGATGCTGCTTGTTTTGCACATTTCTAGTGAGGATTATTTCTCCTGTGTCGCACCTGTCAGGGCGACAAATGAGCAAAAACACACTTTTTTTCCCTCCTCTCCTCGTATTTTACATCACACACCTATTTATTATCTCACAGTGTGACTGTTTTCTGTGTGGCAGCGCTGCACAGGAAGCGCTGACCCTCTCCTCTGAACTCAACTCCACAACCTAACAACGGCAACGCTGAGCCGCCCACAAAACCCAGCGATTTATGGGTGTGAGAAACACAGAGAACATCTATTCATGAAATAGTCATAAATAAAACATGGGGGGGGTTGATGTGTGTGACAGGTGGATTGGACCGAGGATTATTCCTGCAGATAGAAGGAAGAAATGCTGGAGGACGTGTCACCCAAAGACTGTCATACACGAACTGGGCTAATGTTGGTGACACAGGTTGGCGTCTGCGACCGCCTCATGCATCTTCATACCACGCAGCTTTATTCTCCCCCACTTTGAAAGGTGTTTCTTCCTGACTGAAAAGTAGAATCGGTGTAAAGGAAGGATCTTAATGTGCACAGTGACGACGCAGCGCTGATGAATGGAAACCCACAGCGGCAGCCGACAGGCCGATAATAAAACTGTGATAGAATGTAGAATTATTGCATTTCACAGTTTCCGCTTCTATTAACCTGCCGTTCCTTTCAGAAATGACTGGCTCGCACATATTTTACTTTGTTGTTCCGAAAATATTTTGTTTAGATTGATCAGCAAAATTTGTTCTTTTGTTTGAGTGGAAAAAAAATGCGTAAAAACGAGTATGACGAACTGAATCCCTGTTTTGTGGTCGGGGTGCTTTATATGAAAGGTGTACAGGGATCAGATGACCAGATGGACGATAGGTAAGAGCCACTGCACCTGACTGCACCACCAGTATGGCCCAATCTGACATACAGCAACGATTTCATTATTATGCTGCAACGCGTCTTTACACCATGAGGTTTTTTTTGCTGTACAAATACGTCCCAAACATTGTTTAATGAGCCTCGTCTTTCCGACCACCCAGAGTTCCAACAAATTCAGCTTTATTAGTACAATTTAATATCTTGTAGCCAGGTGAAATCAATGTGATCATATTTTAGAACCACCTACTTACATAGTAATCAGTTGTGTGTTGGGATAATTTGGACCCATGGCTTTGACCTGGTAAACTCTCCTGAGTTCATAAGCTTCATCTTGAGCCTGGATCCTCTTTGAAATGTGCCAAGTCCAGGATTTCCCCACCGCACCGAAAACAACGCCTTTACAGTCCGGCTGTAGCTGACTTCAAAGATGCACCTTTCGTGGGTGAATTCTCCGATAACATCCCCGAGGTCTTGTGGTGGCCTCCTTCCTTCCCCCCTGCTCAGGGGCCAGCCAGCTGGCCAGGGGCCTCCGTGGAGGTAAAGAGGGGAGACGGGCGACCTGATGAGACGAAGCACATCCATAACACTAATTGGACAGAGCAGCAGCTGCAGGTCTCAGGATAATCAAAGCATCGGAGCCGAGAGCACGAGGTGGCTGTCAGTGGCCGAGCCAGAGCGCATTAAGGTGCTGAGAGCAGCCGGCAGATCAGGTGTCTGATTGGTCAGCCCACTAGGTTGTAAAAGTCCGTCCTCTTCAGCAGGAACCAGCAGCGTGTCCTACTCTAACATTCAGAATTAATGAGCTATTTGGACCCAGTAAATAATATTTAAGCCACCATGGATTATAGTTTTATAAACTCCC
The DNA here is from genome assembly GCA_033026295.1 of Channa striata. Taxonomy (NCBI): domain Eukaryota; kingdom Metazoa; phylum Chordata; class Actinopteri; order Anabantiformes; family Channidae; genus Channa; species Channa striata. Next base: position 5,015,056 of record CM065173.1, on the reverse strand, counting down.
GGTACAGCTTGTTCCATAACATGTTCTACAAATATTCCGTTCCACGTTGGTTAATTTCTCCCCTGCATGAGAATATAAAATAGTAAATGTCTGAAAAGATTTTGAGTGTTTTCTCATTTTTAAAACTCACTCCCGCCATTTTTATTCCCGGGCTTTTAACACATCATCTTCCCGTTCTGCTGTTTCATTCCGTTGTTTGTATTGTCGTTTTATGTATTGTTTTAAGCATTGGTTTTAATAGTTTGTTTTGCGTTATTATTTGACTGGCTGTGTGCAGCGCTTTGCTCAGCTGTGGTTGTGTTCCAGTGCTTTATATTCCACTGTATTTATGAGTTTTGTGAAAGTTCCCACCTCTCGTGTTGCACTTTTGACCCAGGTTCATGGTGAACCAGGGGCTGCGGGTTGATCCTGTAAACGAGCTCGTGGCTCCGCTCTTCACACAGGTGAACCCAGGCCACATCCCTGTTCCTGTCTGTAAAAATCCTCATTATATTTCAGACAGGACGGCGTCATGTAGAGGTCATGGAGACATCTATGGTCTGGGCTCAAGTTGGTTCTGCTGGACAATGTGCTGCACGTGCACACACACACACACACACACACACACACACACACACATATTTGCTGTTTCTCTGACCTTTTGCAAGTGTTTAAGTGTAAAGGAAGCATTTTTAAGTGGCAAGTGTAATATAAATTTTACATCATCCAGTCAAACATCTGATGTCAGTCAAATGTGAATAGATCTTTGAAGAACTGAAGACAGAACTCAGGGTGATGAACATCAATTTAATACATGTCAACGTCTACTTCTGACTTGTATCTCTCAAACCCCTTCTGCTTATACTCAAGCTCAACAAAGGAATCACCCTCACAAAAACATGACTGCAGACAGTGGTCAGTCTTTGAGTTTAGAAAGCATTTCAGGGGATCTTATTGCAGACCTTATGACCCCAGACCCGCTACCTCTCAAATTCCTTCGGGCCACATAACAACGAAGCGCCTAGGGTGATCTTGAGCAGTCCTCTAACTGTGTTACCCCACTGTGGCTTCTTGTCCTCCTTGCAATCCCTTTGATAAGTCCATCTGTTTTCTAATTATCTAGCCATGTGACTAAATTTACTCTATTCCCCGACATAAGGAACGTTCCAAAAACTGTAAAATGTTTATATTTTCCCCTCACGTCCTTACTGAACTGAGATTTTGGATCATTAAAGTTGGAACTCAGCTATAATGTGAATCATTTTATTCTTCTTTTAAAAGTAATTACACTTGCACAATGAGGCTATTTTGTCAGACGTGTTCACATTGTGAAGCCTGATTAAACATCCTTTCACATTCTGGGGACTCAACCACATCTGGAGACACAGAGAAGGTTCCCCAAAATTCATTGCAAATATTAAAAAACATTTTTCTGGAGGCTTAATTTAACACTTACGCTGAACCAGAAATAAACGCAACATTCTGACATGTCAGAAAACATTTTCAAATGTGTGATGCTGGTTAGCCGCTAGCTGCTGCGGGCTGTCCGTGCCTTTGCTTAGCACCCTGTTGTAAAGCAAGTGGAAATTCAATAAATGTGAGCAGACAAACAGCCCTCCTCTCTTTTTCCCTGACCATCTCATTCAGTCTCTGCAGGGTGGAGAGGCTGCTATTGATCCTCAGCGCCTGCTTTGCACTGGTCCAGCTTTAATTAGTGCCTGCATCCTAAAAACAGAAGGACAAATGAATTTGTGGATGCGTTGAATGACAAGCTATGAATGTGTTCATATTTCGATGTGCTGTCCTGATTTATGGGCTTAATGTCGTCACAATTGTAGCATTTAGCAGATTTTCCAGTGTTTACCTGTGGTTTTCTTCCTGCGCTCAGTTTGCAGCAGCAGCATCTCTCTGGGCTCTAAAACTCCTGCAGATTTTCTGGCTCTGTCGCCATCCAGCTGGACCTCCCCCTCCCTCTCGATGAAAAGATATCCTGGATGGCATATCGGTGGGCCACTGTAGTTGGCAGAGCGAAGTTGCTGGCTGCAGACTAGTCAAATCTGTTCCACATTACTCCATGTTGCATTTCCTCTTCTCTTCTGTGCGTGCGTGTGTGTGTGCGGGGGGGGGGGGTTGTGAGTGGACACGGCCATGCCAACAGCATCCTGTGCCGCCGGCTACGCCTCAGTAGCATCCAGTGCTAATGGAAAAACTGGCCTCAGACGGTGCAACACACTGGCTCAGCAGCTGTTTGGTTGAACCTGTGTTCGGTGCAAATGTACAGGCAGGCCCAGCAGCTCATACACACGTTTTTTTTTTTACTTCTTCAGTCTGTTAAAGCTGCTCCCATCCAGGTTTTTATGTAAAAATCCAGCTGTCATCACACCCTGAATGAGTTGGCAGCAGAAAAAGAACGAGCTGCTGCAAATTCAGCTGTCAGTCTCATCACCTACATTAGTGGTTAAGGGTTTTTTTCAAATGCAGCTGAAAAAAATATAAAATTAAAACCCAACTCGAACCTCGGAGGTTAAACTGACCTGTCCTCACGTGCTATAAATAGTTTTGATTGCAGGACATGTTATCTGGTGCCACCTTCAGAATCTTTCATTTCTCCAAAGAATCTGAAAAGTTTATATTTTTAATAGTTCATCCAGCCAGGAAGTTTTCCCCGTGTCTGTAATTACATCCTTGCATGGTTTTGATAAAGGGGTGAGGCACTGGCTTTGCAGATATAGCAGTTTACTTAGAGGATAACTTCATAATTTTAAAAACAAGGCTCAGTCAGACAGTGAAAGATATTTTCTGATTCATTTGGAAACTCAAAGTCTATTTTGTTTCAGGATATCAACAAGTATATAAAAGTTAAATTAAGACACTTTTGATACTTCAAAATTATTTTGAGACCAAACCATACTCATGAAGTTTATAATGAATAAAAATAAACTGACAGTCCACCGTAGCCAAATGTACAAATATAATTTGGCCTATACAACACCATGATTCTTTATTATTAATTCATGTTATATTTGTTAGTGTGCCCCTTTTCCGAATATCTGTTAGTCGTCATGTAGCAGCTTCCAATCGTGGCGTTAAACTTGTTGGGTCTACGGTTTGCTGTTGCGTTCCTAATTTGAACAGATTAAACCTGTAACCTCTCACCTTGCTCAGGTTCGGTGGAGCCGGGAGCCCGTCCCAGCTGTCACGCAGTGAGAAGCGGGGCTGCTGCACTCGGATTCCCTGCTGTGTTTGCTGCCTGCTCCAGTAGTTTAACCCCAGAGGTAGGTTTGTTTTAAGATCTGCGGGGCATAGGGGGGTGGTGACTTGGTGTTCTGCATTATCACATTACAGGGTCCAAAAACAACCGCTCTTACTATCCACCACTACAACTGCCTACAATAAATCTACTGTGTGTTTATCATTGAGGTCAAACTAGACTGCATCAGAAGAAGAAGAAGAGGAACCTTTCTTCATCCCCGAGCACATACATGTTACGGTGAAATTTGTCCTCTGCATTTAACCCGTCGCTCTGGGGGGAGCAGTGGACATCCGCCACCGGCGCCCGAGGTGTTGGCGTTTGGTGTCTCGCTCAGGTGCACAGTATGAGGAGAGAGTTTTGGCCGCCCTATTTAAAATGAATGAGGCATTGTAGGATTATCATCATTCTGACAGTTTCAACTGAAAATGAGAAATTCTAACCTTGTAAAAGTAGAATTCACGGCAGAGCTGCTGTGTTGGATTAAATTGCACAGGTGGTCATAATGTTCTGCCTAAAACTAAACACTTTAGGATGGCGCCGACGTGATTTGAAGGAGCTGACTGTTAAAACTGTTGCAACACAGACATTTTTCAACCTATTGCTAAAATGTTGTTGTTAAAACTGTTGATCTGCATGTGAATTTATTAAGTCTGAGCAAATAATCCTGCTGATGCAGTTTCCCTCACATCCTAAAAAAACTAGTAGCATTATGGAAAATATAAGATCCAGTGTTTTTTTGAAGCTCAACTGTTTTGTTCGGGCTCTATTTTAGAATATTTTGATTTTATTTTATTTTATTTTTCCTCTTGTTTCACAGTGTCCACACCTCATGGACGCTTTAAAGGACACATGATATGTTCCTGTCTCTCCATGTCAGAGTGTTTTTTAGCTGTAGATTAAAACAACCAGTGTTTTAAATCTCCAAACACATTCTCCAGCGTTGTAACAATGGAGACACACTGACACCCAGAGTGTGTGTTTGCTGTTTGGCTCAGATCAGAGTTTGACAGTAGTAGGATGTAGAAGATTCCCAAAGAAGTGGTGTGAAAAGTCCTGGCTTAATCTGATCCTAAGAGTAATGAGATTGTTTAATTACCAAAAGGAAAATCCCTAATCACCCCTCCGCTCTTATCTCACTTCATGTCAGAAGTAGCGTTGTGGATTTAAATGTGGATCCATAAACAGCCTCGACTCAAACCTTCATAAGCTCAGAGAAAAGCGCCGCTCATTTGCCTTTATCGGTTGGAACCATTAAAGTCACAGAGACGTGAAATGACTCCAAAGCGTGAAATATATACTGTACAACTTTATGGATTAATGTCTGCCATGGACGTGACTGCTCCGTTTTTAAGGGGAGTCAATAAGAGCCCATTAAACCGCTTTCTGTACAGAAGTGAATGGGTGTCAGAAGTGAGGAGGTTCAGCTGTGTGTGAATTACTTCTCTTTATGTAACTGGCTGCGTTTCCGCTGTGTTTTCATAAACCCCGGCTCCATTAAGGAGCAGAAAAGCCTCTTCCAGCAGAGGTTTCTCACTGAAATTCCACGACAATGGAAAGAAAATAATACCGTGTGCTTGTTTTCTGCACTGGGAGACTTGGCAGAGCATTGCAGTTCTTCTATCACGGTAACAGACTGGACGAGAAACACTGGTAGTGCACAGTATTAAATATTGCAGGAGGTCATCGGGAATGACCCGCTCTCCAGGCTTTTCAAAGGAATGCTTAGAAATCTGGGGAAATACATTATTTTTTTAAATTTGCTAATACACATATGAAGCCAGGAGGCATTCACAGTTATTTATCATTAGGCATCAGCTTTTATGCAAAGCCACTTGATAACTAATTAATACAACGCGCATCGTTTGCGTGTGAATTAAACATGATAAACACAGTTTTATTTTTGAAAGTGACACTCACTGGACTCAAATCTAGACGTAAATATTTGATCATAAAGATTTTGTTTCTGCTGCAGGAATCTTGAATCTTAAAACAATCAGTGCAGTAGCAACAAATGAGGCAATGACACCGCACTAGGGTGAGTCTAACGGGGTCAAAGCATCATGGTGTAAATCATTAGCCCAGTGCAGCTGACCTTTGACCTTCCTCTGCCCCTGAATCACCCTCTGCAGGCGTTGGCTTAGGACGTTTTTCAGAAGTGCACTGCTGCAACCAAAAACACATTTGACATTAATGCAATACAGATTGAAGTAGTTTTTTTAATGTGGTCGGACAGATCTGAGCTCTGGATATCTACAGCTGATTGACGCAGACAGTGGAGGAGATGGTGGACACGGTCGAGGACTTGTTGGTTGTGTTAGTCGGTGCAGAATTGTGACTTTCTCCAGCATGAGATCAGATGTTCTCATAGTCTTTAAAGCCAAAGAAACGTGTATTCACCACTTTACATCTGTTGCCTCTGTGATTCCCTTTGATCGCGCAGTAAAGACCGTAGACATTTCAGATAATCCGCCTCACAACCTAGAGGGTTTCCTGCAGGCTTGCTTCCCAAACTTGCCTCGTACTTTCATCTTCAAACCCTCCGGTTTCTTTTAGTCTAAAAAACATGAAGCATCACCGATATATTGTTTGTTTTTCTATAGAAAAAGTTCAGCAATGTGAAAAAATGCAGATCACTGATGATTTTATCAAACAGGAATAAACGATAAATTCATCTGGGACTACATCCAGCAGCGGATGAATCCACATTTGTGAGTATTTGGGATTTGGGAAAACACATTTTCCTCTCAGCGACATGTTTGCACTCTATTTGTGTTCCTCCTGATACAGATGCCGTGTCTCATGTGTTCATCCTTCTGCGGTGTTTCTCGTTTTATCTGACTGCAGCCGAACAGGAGGCGACACCTGTAAGTGGCGAGGTGACGGGAAGAGATCTAAACTCTCCCGAAATCAAACCGGGCCTCTGCAAAAGTTTTGATTCACTGTCAAAGAACAACCTGACAGCTTAAAATTTGCAGCTGCCACTCTCCAAGACAAGCGAGCCGAACATGTCATCAGCTCTTCAGAGGCAGGCCACTTTTCTTTCCTGTTTCTTTTTTTTTTCTGTCTTTCTTTCTCTGCTGGGGTGCGTTGAAGCGACTCAAACCTCAGCACATCTCTGCTGTTACAAAGCCTGGAAGATGAAATGTGCCATTTCACGCTGCCCGGAGAAAAACTGTAAAATGTGAAGACACCAAAGACATCACTTCCATCATGCTGCAATATACAGCAAGCCATAATCAAAGTTTCCCACTTATTCAGCAATTCGGCGGCAACTCTGGACATGTTTCTTTTTTTTCCCCCCGTCCTGTCGTCAAACTTAAAAACTTCCTTGACGCCTTCAGAAGCCTGAAAGAAACGTGCAACCAAGCAGAGAAGCGTAACTGACACATTATGGGGAGCTGGAGTTCACTTCTAGAGAACAGCACTGCTAAAAAAAAAAAAAGAAAACCTCAACCGGTTCTTTATGAATCGTTATCCTGTCCCTCCAGGGCACGGACCGGAGCAGGGAAGAACACTGAGTGCACGCTGGGAGACGAGCGCTCCTCCTCGCCGCGCTTTATGAGCTCCAGATTGTTAAGCGTCAGGCTCCTGGTGAGTCAAGTTAAGAGGCGACAACAAAAGGCATCTGCAGCGCCAGCATGAGATTGACAACACAGGCAGGCCGTCGTCAGCAGCCGCTCCTGACATCTGGATGCTCGCACTCATTCAGCCCTTTATTTAACTGCACCCGCGCTTCTGCTGGAACCGCGGTTAAATATAGTGCTTTTAAAAGGCCAAATATTAAGGGTGTTAGGGCTGGTATTTGGACAAATCCCGGGCTTCCAACTGACGGGTGCCACAACTAAGGGCTATTTTAGAGTTTGCTTGGAGAAACTCGTGCTTGTTTCTGCAGCTGAAGACTCGTGAAGCAGCATTACTGAAGAGCCAGTGGGAGGTGACGGTGGAAATGGCTTATCTTTGTCTTATTGTTGTGTTTGCAGAGTTAGTTTTAATCCAGTTTATCAATCGCTACCTACCATGTAAATGCTGCTAGAGGCCCAATTTACACGCATCACCCTTACCGTGCTCACCATATGAGCTTGGCCTCCAGGGGGTACGACAAATATGGCTGAGCCAACAACAACAGCTGACGTCCTGTTGGATAAAATTACAGACATTTTGTGTTCAGAGAATATTACGTTTACAGTAGTTTCATACAAAGGACCAGTCACAAGCAGCAGAAAGATTATTCTGTAGATCGGCATAACAGGGGCGGATGTAGAATGCTTGAGTGAGATACACTCAAAATAAGGTGGCACATTTGGAAAACGATCGAAAAGCTTTTAAAGTCACGTTTTTTTGGAAATAATAAACTGCACATCGATTAGATAAGGTGTAAAGGGTGAGCCGAGTGGTGGGAGACACACGCAGAGAGGCAGGAGTAAACTTCACTCAGTGACACCCATCAAAGTAGCCCCATGATATAAGGTGTTTATTCAATGTCAGCAATAATCAATGATTTTAAGTAGTCAAAATATAATCAGAAGTTGAGGGGAGGTAAATATTTATCTATTGCAGGAATAATCTGCCTGATTCCAAATTCAAAAATATGTGAAACCACCAGTAAATGTACTTTGTTTATAATAATAGTAGTTTATTCCAGCTCCAGATTTGTTCACTTCTCTGTGCTAAAAGTCTAAAAGTTTTACAGCAGGTTCCTATCACCTTGCAACCCCGACACACACACACACACCACACACACACACACACACACACACACACACACACACACACACACACACACCTCTGCAGCATAGATCTTTATTCAAGATAAAAACAAACTCAAAACTTCAATTTAGAAAAGATGTGAACTAAGATCATTTACCTGAAACTCTACAGACGAGACATGATTTTTCTGAGGTACAACGCAGACTGTTTAAATGTATAATCATTTAGCTAAGAAGCAGATGCACTCGTGTTCTTTTTTACATATTTACACGCGTTGCCACAGCTGGGTGGGTGCTGAACCATGTCAGGGCAGAGCGTTGTGAATCCACTCTACGTCCTCCCCTGCTGAGATTTAGCAGCAGCAGCTATTGACTGAGTTTACAAGCCCCATAAGCTGAGACAATAAAAGACAGGCTGCTCTGGCAACCTGAAGCTCATCTATTATGCCGAGGGGCGTTAAGGAAACTCGACTGATGTGCAAAACGATGCAGATGCTTGTCTTTATATTGTGAAGTGACTTGTTCGCATTTCAGCATAAACTCGTGTTTCTCCATGTTTACTGGTGGTTGAATCTGTGTCTCCCCCAAACTGGAGGATTTTTCAGCATCAGGTGATGACATTCGCCCTGCAGCCGAAGCAGAGGACACGTCACCTGACACGTGACATGTTCAAAGAGCGATGAGGAGCAAGATGGTCGACTAAACATCATGTACTTCTTGAGCCCTTGACATCTTGTCTGCTCCAATCTTTTCAGCAGCAGATTTATGCATATGTTAGTGCTTATCTAAGACAATATACCAAAGGCCTGGACGTCACCGGGACACCAGCATGGATGGACTTACACCGGTAGATGTAAGGCAAATGCTGTTCGTGCATTATTGTTAGACATGTTATTTCCCAATAAGATGTCTTGGGTTTTTAAAATCCTGCGCTGATTATCTCTTTAGCTAGTGTTTCTCTTTCCTGCCTTCGCTGCATTTCTCACCATCACCTGTGGTGCATTGAAATGATCAAAACAGCAGCAATGTTTAATTTCATTTTAATAGAAATAAAATAATGAGCGGATCCACTCAAGGGCTGATAAAATCTGTGGGAAACTGTCAATTTAACACCAGCTTTGAGAAAAAGGAGCTTGGAAATGTCTAACAGCCCCAATAACCATTCGCTGGTTAGTGACTCAGCTCCGACAGAAAGACTCGTACCTGTTACATTGCAATCCACACAGGAAATTGTGCACATTTAGAGTCGCTTTTAAGGTTTAAATTCAGTCTGTACCTTAGAGTCAGTGGATTTACATGCACTTATAGTTGGGTTCCTGTGGAACTCTGATTTCTCTGGCATGCATATGCAAAACTAAGGTTTCCGATCAGCATAACAAAAGGCTGCAGACAGGAACAAGCAGCCGCGTGAAAGGCTGAATAAGGGGGAGGTCATTAACCGGGTGATGCCACCTCGATTTAAATCAAGTCCAACGGAAAATGAAACGAGCACAAAGTGCCTCGTGTAAGTCTAAATAAGTCCCTGTGCACTGCAGACGTTACGCTGTGGATCAGCCGTTTCTCTCTCTCTCTGGTCAGAAAACAGCCTTTTCTGCCACGATACAGTTAAAACTTGTGAGTCATGCCTCCAAAATAAGTCAGAGGTGTAGGGGAAATGAGAGAGCTCATCTGCTGCATGTGTCCGTGGATTTCCAGAGGTGCCTGTCAGTATTTTATATCACAGTCTTGTGATTAACCTTCACTCTAGTTTGACCGATTTCTAAACTCAACCAAAGACGCCAGTTTGTTTGACCCCAACCGAAGGGTTGAGTTCTTCACACTCTTCCTTCAGTCTCGGCGGCGGCGGCGGCGGCAGCAGGCTGTCAGGCTGACAGCACCATCGGGCCGACACGTCCAGAACATCACTTCAGATTCATTTTAACAGCATCCAGGAACGTGAACACAGAGCAGCTGTACCCGTAACAGAGGAATGATTCACCTGGCTGCCGAAATAGCAGCTGCACCTCTGGTCGTGTGGGTGAATTCGGAGTGGAGGACATAATGGCCGGTGCAATGGGACCCGGTGCCTCGATGGGAGAGGTGCTTAATGTTAATACCTTCATTTATTCGTGCGCAGAGTGCTGCTGGAGGAGGGAACGGCTCCAATAAAAGCAGCTTTCACCTGCAGCTGATGGCAGGCCTCTAATAAAACACTAGCCTTTTTGATCTATCCACTGCATTAAAGTGTCACTTCCTCATTGTGTGAGGTATGGTCATTGCAGGCTTGAGCGGCCACAGCAAATAACCTCGGTACAGTGTCAGCGGGAATTAACAGCCAGGCAGCTAATCAGCGGCTTTATGTGTTTGTTCCTCTACAGGAACAAACTGAACAGTCTCCGTTTGGAAAGGAAATAATTATAATTCATCCTCCATTTCAAAGGGGAAAATAGAGTAGTTGTTTCACCTGAATGTGCCTGCACGAGTATTTCAATATGACGGACCTACCCCGGCTTTGTGCTGAGATATTCAAATGATTATGTAAAAACAAATGTCTGTCGCAAACAGATCTGTAGCCAACACAAGCTGTCATCCGTCAGGGTCCCCGCTGGACAGGTGTCCATTCTGTCTTAGGGCCAATACAGTGAGACACAGACAGACAGACGACCAACACAGCTACAGTGAAGCTTCAGAGTCACCAGTCAACCTAACATGCATGTGTTAGACAGTGAGCCGGCGATTTGACTCCCACTCCCTCCTTGCTACATGTTGAAGTGTCGTTGGTGTGTGTGTGTGTGAACATTCAAGCTGAAGATGTGTAGCTTTAGTAAAACAGACATTTATTAATTTTGCAAACATGTTAGCACCTAAAGAGTTTGCCCACAATTTAGAGTATCAAGTAATAATTCAAATAAAACTTTATGTATAAAGAAAAATAATGAAAGTATGGGACAGTGACACCAGTAATCACAAATAAAAGATTAAAGATTAAATATATACGGATTATAATCAATGTAAAATGATAACACAACATTTACACAAACCATTCAGATAAAAATAAAATGAAATTAAGAAGAAAAAAGCTGAACAAAATACACAAATGATGAGAATAAAAGATCAAATAAATTACATGTAAATAAATAGCATATGAGATATTTTAATCAAGCAGTAGAACAGTTTAGACGATTTAATAAAAAGACGTTTTCTTCGTGCAGCGGCGATGAAACAGGCAGGTGTGGAGTTACAGAGGTGAACTTCTTCCTCAGACGCTCCGTGTTCGTTACCTTCACGTCTTCGACGTCGGCTCGCTCTCGTCAGACCATCAGGACTCCCAGGAGCTCCGCCGCCGACCTTCGCTGCCGTTAAAAAGCTTCTGTGCAGCTTCTCTGTCGGTCTTTTATCGCTCCGTGTTGGACCCAGGTTAATGATGATCAGCTCTAATTCCTCCTATAAACTATTTTTACAGCAGCTGCTCTGGTCTCTGCAGACTCCCTCTGACCTGAGTTAGCAGCTCACACACACACACACACACACACACTAATCTTAATTCCCTCTATAAACTGTTGATGGAGTTTCTCATCAGTCCATGGAGGAGGTATACATCAGTTAAACGTACATTTGTTCACGTGTCCGATGTTATCGAGCAGCAGTTTCTCACAGGAGCAGTAATTTCCTCCCGTCTTCAGTGACTAACTGAGGTTAGCAGGTTAAACCGGGCCGGTCCAGTGTCCAACTGCCACTAAAAACACACCCGTACGTTGTTTCCTTCTTCATAATACAAGGTTCAGACCAGTCACATGATCATTTTGTTGTGCATATTCAACTGATGAGACATCTGAACCTTTTTTGAAGCAATGACCTCTTTTCTTTGCTTGTTGATTATGATTTAGAGCATTGTCATGTCCAACCCATCACTGCTGAAAATGCGTCTCCTGATAATAAACCTGCCTTCACTGATATTTCACATTAAAAACATTTCAGTGCATTTCAGCTTTGTTTTCCATTGAATACCTGCGAGTTATTTATTCATGAATTTGCTTATTTACTGCTGAAATTTGAATCCACCCAACACATGGTCAGTCGATATCCAAATCGCTGCAGGTTCCCGTGAGCTGCGCTTAGGTTATTGTTTTGAATATGTCCACCCTGCACTAAGCAGTGTGTGTGTGTGTGTGTGTGTGTACCCAGGTGTCAGGAATAAATTCGACCCTGTGGTTTCGGTCTGATGATCCGCGGGTGCTGCACTCTGATCAGCCGTCTCTTAAAAGTTCCTGAAACTTCGATTTCTCAGAGAAAGTGTAATTCCAGGTGTGAATCACTGCGCAGAATGTCAATACTTAAAACAACAGCCTCAGTGCTGCAGGTCTTACAGTCTTACACAGGTCTTAAAGCTCTGACATCACCAGAAGGATTTGCTCTGTAATGCCTCGGTCTGAATCTGAATCAGGCCTCAGCTGTGCTGCTGAATAAAACAGAGGCGGGATAAGAATAATCAGTAAAACGTCCCAGTGCTCAGTCGATCTGCTGCCGCTGAATGAACCGCTGTAAACTGCTGATTCCACTCTGTTTCATTTTTAGTAAACACCTGCTGGTCTCTTTTTCTGCACAGCGCAGCGGGAGCCGTCACATCCTGAACAGACCCTATTATTTGGCTGTTTGTACCTGCGCAGCAGACACCTGTCAGCCAGATTAATTACACTGCTGTAGAAGCAAGAATGGTACCAAAAAAAAAAGAAAGAAAAAAAAGTGAAAAATGCTTACAGCGTCCAGCAGATAGTCGGTCCAGGATACAAAAATGTGAACGAAACCCAGAAGAGCAGATGTATCTTGGTGCTGTGAGAGGAGAATATAAACAGCACATGCCCACACTCGGAGGTTCAGCTCTTTGTCATACCACAGGTGGCCAGGAACCAACCGCATTCGCTCGTGGCGCGTGCTAAAAACTGCATCCCACCCCCACCGGCCTGTGCTAACGTTGCACTTTGTGATCCGTTCCCTCCGTCTCTGCCACGTGACTGCACGAGCTACAAAGCCGTACTAACGGAGTTTCCCAATGAAACTCGTGCAAAACGTTGGCGAGTTGGACTCAACTGCACCCGAGTGGACACGTCAGACTGTCCAAAGGGGTCAAACGCAGTCGGGCACAGAGTGGATTTCCTGGTGTGAGCGTACAGACACACTGGTGCTGTTTCAAAGTGAACCAATCGGTAGGTTCTAGTTCACGTGGTTGTAATTAAATGCTTTACTGACTTGATCGTTTGCATTTTCTATTACTTACTACATACTTTGACTTGACTACAGTCATTTGAGAACTCTTTTCAGAAGTATAATCATCGGTGTAATGACCAATCCAGCGGCACATGAAGTACTTCACATTGAACTTCTGATGGTCAGAACACGTATACGGTGGTTAAAATCAGCTCCAACCAATTTCAGATTGTGGTACTTTTACGTGAGTAAATGATCCTTATTTTTCCACCACTGTTTAATTTAAAAGTTTAATACAAGTTTTACTGAAAGTCCAGGAACTCCTTCAGGAAATGGACATATTCTCCTTCCTGCTTGTGTCAGTGTGTCCTGCAAACTCGTGGCTTAAAATACTAACTACACTTTGACATCTGCTCCTAGTACATACAGGAGAAGGACATGCAACGTACTGCTGGAGTTATTATAAAGTAAATAAAGTTAAAAATAAATAAAGTTGTTGTACTTAACTTGTTGACGTCCATGACGTGAGTCAAAATGCATGTCCTTAAACCCCCAGATGCTCTTATCCACTATGGATTTTTTTGATTCAAGATGATGTGAAAGAGGAGAAAAATGGTTTTAGAAACTAAATGATTTCAGAATTGAGATTTTTCTAGTTTCTGCAGTGTTTTGTCCATTTCAGGCGGGAAAAAGTCGTTTCCCTTCTCTGTGCCTGTTGTTCTTCCCTCAAAACAATCAACAGCAAACAGCTTTGGACAGATGCAAATCACCTCATTAACTCCCCAACCTAAATCCATTCTGCAGCGGGAGAGACGAGCAAACGCAGGGAAGAGTGGGGGCAAAAAGACCGGGAGGGGAGGGAAACGCAAGAAACGGCCTGATAAAACATCTGCTGGATTCGCCCATCTGTGCCAGCCGAGCGAGCGAGCGAGGCCCGCTGCGAGAGGGAGAGATTGAGAGGTGGTGGGCGAAGAGAAAAGAAAGGAGGAGGAGATGGAGGCACAGTGCCCACGACAACAAGTGCCAGGAATTTGTTTTTTTTTTTTGGGGGGGGTGCATCATAATGAAGGCGGGGGCTGGGCACAAATCCACGGCTAACGCTAAATCCCCGAGGAAACAATTAAGGTGCCATTTTTTTCTCAGAGCCAGCTCAGATTCCTGACAATTCCTTTATTGCTCCCTCTCTGTGTTTTCACACCTCTTTTCCGACGATATTCTCTCCCGAAAAAAACACACTTGATGTTTTCTTCTTTCACTCGCCCTCAGAGGGATTTAGCCGTGGATACGCACGAGGCTCGGCTCCGCGGATCAGATGTGCGTCTCCCGGCTGCTCCTCCACCTTTTCTGCCGGAGCTAAGCTCAAGAAGAAGAAAAGAAGAAGAGGAAGAAGAGGGCTTCTGGGTCAGCAGAGGACAAGATGACTGCCTGATTACGGCTGAATTGGAAGAGATTATCCAGTAAAAAGAGATTATAGCATTCTGCCTGCACGCAGCATGTAAAGACTCCAGGCAAAGGTTTTAGAGTGGATACAGACAAAGACACAAGTGGCTGCGGGGACGTTTTAGGTTCAAATCTCAACTTTAGAAGACAAAATAGCAAACTTGGAGTCGAGTAAAGCTCAGGGAGAAAAAACGTTTAATCTCACTCTCAAAGCTGGATTAGTGACTGGAGCCCAGGATCCCAGGAGGCCCTGACCTCCTCGTGTTTTCCACACGGCAGCGGGTTCATTCCCAGTGTCGGGGAACGTTACTCTTAAAAGCAACTAATTACATTGCAAAAAAAAAAAAAAGCCGTTACTTTACAGCATTACTCTTTGGGAAAAGTATTTTAGAGGACGTTTCCATTGTCAAAAATGAAAACTCCGTTGTGATTCCTCATTGTTTTGCCAAGACCTTTATAACGACACGTTGCCTCATTTACAGTCCTTTAATGTACAGCCTTACATTTCAAAAATGAATGAATGACTTTCTAAGTGCATTTACAGTGCATGTGCTCTGTGTTACTCCGGCATGGAGCCAGAACGAAGGAAAGAACCAATTAAAACATTGTTAACGGGGCGACGCTGCCTCATTTTTGAAACACACAAAAAAAATCCCTTTTAGAAGTTTAAATGAGTCACGTCCCCTTTCTCCCGCTACAGCATGTTCACTAGATGGATAAACTCTGTGCACCAGCTTCCAAAATAAGGCAGAAGGTGAAGGAGAAATCAGGTGCATCTACACTAACTAAGGTGGATTTACACTAACCTGCTTGTAGCTCGATCCCTCGTCCCTCCTGCCGACATGTTGAAGTGTCCTTGGGCAAGACACTGAATAAATGATGTCGACTATCGAAGTGGCAGTTTCCCATGGTTCAGTGGCTACGATGAGGTCAAATGTTACATTAAACACGTCACCTTGGGCTTATGGGAACTGCGTTGGACATTTTTCCAAACGCTCTTATAGGAACTAAAGCCTGAATCAGGAGAAAACACACGGCTGAGTTGGAAGGTAACTCAAACGCTGCTGACCAAAAACAGAACTGATGATCAACTTGTGGTCATTTTGTGTCTTTGAACTGAGAGACACATCAGTTTTCACGTCATATAGAGTGAATGAGTCACAGTGTGAGTGAGTGAGTGGTGAGAAAACGGTGACATACATCTGCATCTACACACATGTACAGGTGTTTTCTACGTGAACACGCTGAGTTCTCGCCCCACACGTCCATCTCTGCAGCTCATCCATGACGCTGCATCTGTGAGCAGAGCTCTGGGCAGTTAATCCTCCTCTGTGCTAAATGGAATTAGTATCAGTGTTTAATTAGCTCCTCGTTGCCGTCTCTCTCCTCGACACCTGAGAGATCCGACTGACTCTCCGACACATCTGTTATTACCTCCTTTTCTTACAGGATAATGGTTTTTTATCAACAAATCCCCTGAAGAGACAAAAAAGCAACAATGAATTTATCAGGCTCTGGCTTCGCTCACAACACTCATTGTTGCTTTGGGGTTTCCCAGTGATGATGAAAAAAATAATAAAAAGATAAATGCTAACACTTGATGCCACTAATGACGGCGGTAAAATGGATCCAAGCGTTGCCCTGTGTGAGCTTCAGGGAAACAAATATTAATATT
This sequence comes from Channa striata, assembly GCA_033026295.1. Taxonomy (NCBI): domain Eukaryota; kingdom Metazoa; phylum Chordata; class Actinopteri; order Anabantiformes; family Channidae; genus Channa; species Channa striata. The sequence goes on along the minus strand of CM065173.1, from coordinate 4,998,819 downwards.
GTCGCCAGCAAAACAGAAAAGAGCAATCAAGTCAAAATCACTGACTAAACGAGGATGGGAAAGAACTTCATCGAACTCTGAGGAATGATTATTCATTCTCATCATAACAACACAGACACACACACAAAACTTTCCTGAGGTTTTGATCCCTGTGGTTCCGAGTGCTTAGAGGAAACACAATAAAAACTGTTCTCAGAACAGCTTTTTCTTCCTCCTTCCCTTCATTCTGCCGCCCTCCCTCCCCAGTAATTAGACCAAGACAACGTAATAAATCAATACACAAGTGCTTGTCTGGAAGCTGAGCCACTTGAGAAGCTCAGGACATTAATGCGTTCACCAGTGAAACAGACATTACACTGTAATCAATCCTGCTCCACAAATCAACTTATCCCGGCTTGTAGGGACTTTGGTGTTTTTTTTTTTTTATCCCCGTGCTTCACATAAATCCACTTCCTGTACATTAACACAGGTCAATGGCTACCTTCGAGGTGTAAATGGCTGGCTGATCCTCGGCACTTAACAGGAAGCACACTGTATACCACATATTGAATTTTCAATATCTAATAATGCAGCGAAAACAAGATTAGGGTGGCATCAGTTGATGCCGAGCCTGCAGGGGCCTTCGGGGTGGCACCTGTGATCGTACCTGGTGGTTTGTCGCAGCCAGAGGTGGTCGAGCAGCTCTCCATACTTCGACACACACATTAGCGCCATTATGAGCACCGCATTGATTCGATACGGAAGAACAAGGAATGTCTGTGTGGCGGAAAAGCTTCTCAAAAAGTGAGGATTAAAATAAGATTCAGAGGAATTAATACAAATGCAAAGCACTATGGTGGAAGAAAATAAAAGTAGCAATGCTGGAATGTGTGGAAAGAAGACAAACACAAAGGCGCTAAATGACAAGAAATACAGTTAATGAAGAAATGTGCAGGTTCTAAATTCCAAATATTCAAAACGGAATATCTGAATATTTTCATATGAAAATCATACAAAGCTGATAACAAGCTAAGTGTCTTTCATGTTGAAGAGAACAACACTGATGACACGGCGTCCATGAGAATTTCCGATTGTGACTCATTAGTCGACAGGAGAGAAGTTTCAAATGAGCTCAGGCTCAGAGAAACGTAGATTTAGAGTTTTAGAGCTTAATTGACTTTCATTTGTGGGTGCAGAGACATGAACCCATTCGTGGATTTGCATGTGAGGATGGAGAAGAAGCTTTCTGTCTTCCACTGTGGAGCCTGCAGACAGTATGTGAACGTGTCCTCCACAGTCAAAGTTGTGGAAGGAGAACACGCTGACGTTGAACGTCCAGGAGAGGTCGGCAGAGATGTGGGTGCCCATTTGATTGATATCTCCAGTTCATCATTTCACGGTCTGTCAGCACATTAGCCAACATGAGCTAGACGAAAGCACTGGAATCACACACTGCACAAACACTTTCACAATCAAATGTCCTTTTTTCAGTGTTTGTCCAAAAGCGAGGACCAATCGCATCACGTCATATTTAGTTCAACGTTTGCACATAGTGTGCTGATGATTTGATGCAGAGAATTTAATGCAAACTGTGATTCAACAAACAGTTTATGGAATAAAAAAACATGATCCCGAGTGCCTGACGTGGTTATAAACTCCACGGTTTTTAATGTGAATCATGGCTGAGGCTCTATTTTGAAACGTCTTTGCTGTCATCCGGCGTTTATCGATGGCGCCACTTCCTCCACCTGCACGTCACAAACCCTTGATAAATAGTCGCTTTTGTCGACACGATATAATTTAATAATTTATTACCTCCATTTATACGACAGGTTCAATTGATTTTAATTAATTCAGCAGGCTGTGAACAAGCATTATTAAGGGCACACATTATGTTGACAGAGATTTATGCCATAAATGAAGTGGCAGTCTTCATTATGCGAATTTATAATCTATCACCTCTTTAAAATGCAATTATGTATTATTAGACTAATGGCAGAATACAATTCAGAGCAGGGAGAGAAGAAAAAGGTAATCATTCTGAATGTGACATCAAACTGACGGTGGATACGCCGTAGAAAAGAACAACTAACCAAAGTTTCCCATTACACATAAGTATGACTTGGTAATTATATGTGGGTAATGAGTCGACATTCCTGCATGTTTTGATTATGCTTGTGGGGGGAAAAAAAAATCGCCTCCGCTTCATTTGTCTTCTCATTAGCTTTAAATCTCTGTTAGTACTGACTGACTTCCTATCGTAATTATACACACAGTCAGATCTACTGCTGCAGGAAAATAACAACCACTGCATTGTTGGAGTTTACAACTCAACTTTACTTCGGCGTGTTCTGAAGGGTTTCCGTGAACTCTGACCCCCGGAGTCCTGCTGAACCGATGCGGCAGTTATTTAACAGGACCGAGCAGTCGGCTGGTGACGCTCACTACACACCAGGCAACAGAAATCAGTAGATGGATTAAAAAGTGGGAAAATAATTGGGCTATTCTTAGCACATTATTTGGGGGAGGGGCTAAAGGACGGAGTCATGTTGTCTCTGAACCAAGCGGCTTGTTAGGATAAATAAAACTCAACTGTCATGTCTAATCTGGACTTAGTGGGACGATTGTGTATTATATTGAAATTCTTATTATATTATAATCTTCTTCTTATAATTATATAGTATTAGCCCCAGCCACCAAGGGTGACTTTGGTGCCAGTCCGAGCCTGGATAAGATGGGAGGGTTGAAACATAAAGTCACGTGCCAAATCAACGTTCAAAAAGTGTTCGCAGTGATCCATTATAATATTAGCATTGATTCATTGTATTATAGTTGCACTTATGTATTTTTTTGCTTTTAGATGATTGTTCATTGTGTTTAAGCACAAAGTATAAATTATTGCAGCTGTGGTGAGGCATTACATTTACATTTCAGTTTAAAGTTTCCACCTTTTGAAAAACAGACATGTTTTCATGGTTCTCAGATGAGCAGTTATCTCTTCTGCTAACACAGATTCATCCAGCATTTTATCTATTTTTAACCTTTCATTACTCACAGGTCTGGCTCTGTTAATGTTAGCCTACTGAACTAGACTTGTGATGTTGAACCCATTGAATCAGAAAAGAAAATGTCCACAATGTGGACTTAATGTGTACTGGGACCATGACCAGGCACCACTTGGAAAAAAAACAAATTATGTCATTTTCTTTTCAACATCTAGTAACAGCATAGAACATATTCATCTTTGCAACACATTTAAATTCTATGGGACTGTGGTGGGAGTCTGTCAACGTGTTAGCATCAGCATTCAGCTCAGAGCACCACTCTGTGACCTCTTGACCCCGTGTAAATATACATGGTGAAGTTTTTATTCACGTGTTTAACAGATGTAAAGATAATCTGTGAGAATCCTGTTCTTGGCTTTCTGCACTTTACAGGAAACAAACACAGAGGAAAGAAGAGTGAAGTCAGTTCCTCCAGCATTATTGATGATGATGATGATGATGTTTATTCATTGGCAGGTTTTAGAAAAGTAAAGTCACATTCTCTGTCTTTTTTCATTTCCTTAAGACCTGAGAAATGACAGACCCAGGATCTGCCCATTCAGTCTGTCGATGGACATACTGAGGTCCTGCACGGTCCGAGCTAATGAGCCTGTGTGTGTTTGTGTACAACACAAGGTGTCCTGACACACACTCGTGCTCTGTGTGTGTGTGTGTGTTCTCCCAGCATGCCTTTCATGCCCCTTTGATGTGCACTTGCTGACATGAAGGAGATTTCTGGAAGCCATCTCCTCCTTTGGCTCCCTCAGCAGGTGGGGGGCAGCGAAGGAGGGCGGAAGCTTCATGAGGCCACTGCGACGCTCACCGTGGAGGCAACAGCTCGTTATCTTTCCACGCTCTCCCTTTTATGCCCACGATGGAGACGTTTGTCACCAACCTCCAAAGCAACACTTTACTTCCCCAGTGGGATATGATGCCCCGAGAGAGTCGGGGGTCCAACACATGCGAAAGCACCTTCGAGTGCAGCACCTTCATTTTTATTTATTAAAGACATGGATGTTGCAACCTGTGGCAAAAATGACCAAAATGTTGCTTTTTCAACTGCTGCTGAAACGTTACAGCTGCAGCTTTTTTTATTCCCTTCGTCTTTTATATTCAAGTTTTCATGTATGTGGTCATTGAAAAATGCTTCAAGCTCCACTGTTATTTGCCACCACACAGTTGGACCTTTCTCAGAGCAGATGTTTGACATATCAGAGCAGGAGAAGCTCAGGTGTAAATAATGAGCGTGATATAACTCTGGCAGACAGACCGTGATGACGTGCTGGGGTTAAAATAAGCTCTATGTGCGGTTCGCTCGGCTTATCATGAGGAGGCAGCGGCTCAAAGACAGTTTTTCCGGGAGAAAATAGATAAAAAGTGAGAACTGTACATGACTGAGGATTCACAGTGACTAATCGCTGTAATTAGTTTGTTTTCTTTCTTTAGTGACCTTAATTAGCCCGACAGCATTTCAAAAAGCGTGTTGCTAAAATATTTTCATTTACCATTTACAGACAGGTAAAAAAAAAAGTCTCGTCAGGGGACGGGACTGAGCAGCTGCACTGTCGGGTTCTGGACAGAGGCTTTAACACCTGAAGGAAGGAATCGCTAAACTGCTCGTGGTTGTGCTATGCCTGATGTGAACTTCCTGTGAGACAGTGAAGGACCTTGCATGTCCTGTCCAGAAAGTGAATATTACCTTTTTCAATTAAAGACATTCAGGATATTTTTTTTTCACCTGTTTGCGGATATATTTGGTGTTTCATTAAATCCGTCAAAATCCTTTTTGTTACCTTATAAGTGGGGAATTATGACTTTTGACCACATGAAGAAAAGATAAAAACCAACAATAACATGAGCAAACGAGACTGAGAAAGTCGACACGTGGAGGAGGTTAGGGTGGATGGATGAGTCACAAAACCCAAGAGAAACATGATCAATTTGTTCAACAATCCTTCAAAGGCAAAAAAAAATATCTGTTCTTTATAGCTCGAGTGGGTTTTTATATCATTTATTAAGTTTTAATGAGACGTTGCAGCCTTATCAGAAAACAGAAAAAAACCAAACAAACAGCTGCCCATTCATTAAAGCAAGAGGAACTGTTTACCTGCTCTACTGATGACTGAAAGTAGAAAGATGAACCAAGACAATAAAAGCTCAAAACTGTTATAATAATAAGAGTATTTAAAAAAGAGAGAGAGACATTGACAACAAGGCACAGCAAGGCAATGAGACACACAAGTAGATATCAACAAAAATAAAAAATGAAGAGAACACAATAAAACCTGTTTCAAAACCAGAATTAAAAATTCAATTTGTAGCGTAAACAAACATTTGGGTGATACATTTAATATGTAATTTAATATGTAATTTTTCACTTCAGTGAAACTTGCTTAGAAAATTTTGATCACATGGTCGCAACGAGAAAAAAATGGTTCCATGTTGTTGCCTCCAGTTTTTGTGGAGAAACTATTACATATGAAAAACATCAGTAAATAAGGAAATTGTTAACTTAAACCTGATGAGAGACATAATAATTAAGCTGTTCATCAACATGCTGTTGAAGGTCTTTGTTTTGGTTGACTAGCAGGATACGTTAGTGTCGTTGAAACTCTTATCTCTCACTATGCCCAATCCACTAACCCTCTCCACCTGATCCACATCCAGGGTCGCAGTTCTTCCGGACGGCTTCAGTCCCAGCCCCTCAGCTCAGGTTGCAACCTCGTCTTTGTCTGTCCAATAAATGTCACACTGTTACGTTCATATTTACAAGACAAAAACAGTCGTTCCTCCGCTGCTGCTTGATTCTTGAATGAATATTTTCCTTTGTCATTTAAATGAAAAGCTGCTGAGGCCCATTACTGGGCTAAACAACCCTCATTCCCTTTGTTGTTTGTCCCTGAAACACTCAGACACTTCCTGCCTATGGAGACTAATGGGTCTGAATATTCAGATTCAAACTAGCTAATAAAGTTCCATCTTGTAATCATATTATCAAATTAATATTTGTCAATTTCACCTTTAACTAAGAGAGAAGCTAAAATGTTTTGGTTATCAAGCTCCTCCCCTGTGGAACCCGCTTCCAACGCGCAACTACTGGTCCTACTAACCTGCCCAGTGTTTTCCGCTCACCCCAACCGGTCCAGGCAGATGTCCGTCCACCCTGATCCTGGTTCTGCTGGAGGTTTCTTCTGTTAAAGGGAGTTTTTCCTCTCCACTGTTGCCTATAGCTGCTCAAGGGGGATTTGTTGGGTTTTCTCTGAATGTCTGTATAGTTTGGACTTTATGATGTAAAGTGCCTTGAGATGACCTTGTTGTAAATTGGCGACATATAAACAAAGTTGAATACCTGAAAGTACCTGCAAAATGAATAACTGATCAATCATTTTACCATAGGAGCATCCTCTTTGTTTATGTTTGGACGCCCTCATTTTGATTTTACATTTAGCAGACACTTTTACAAATGTGCCAAATTACTCCGTAAGGGTAATTTATATGTCACAAAAAGTCACATACAAGTAATAAATCAAGATATATAAAGACAACAGCTCTCAAATGTGAAAAATTGTAAGTTCATAAAATATGTCTATAAGAGATACATAATCAACAAATTTCTTAAAGTCAAACTGTAAAGTGTGCATATTGTCATCTTATTAAAATTACTTAGTTATTCTGATCATTAAAGAGAGATTTTTTCCTTGTTTCTTTGGCACCTCTCCTCCAAACCTAATGCCCATGTAGGTTGTTTTGTCCCTGTACTTAAAAAGAACGGCCAACGTCGTTAAGTGACACGTAGCCAAGGCTTGGCAATACATATTTTTGGAGTTTTTTTTAGCTGGTCCAAAAAACCTTCCTTGTTGTTTAAAGGATGGAAATAAGGATTATGTCTTGTGAAAATGGAAATACATTCTTCGCTTGGCTTTACGACAGACAGAAGTGGGTTGGACCACACTTTAATAAAACTTAATTTGCTGTCTTGTGGTTGAATGTCCTCTGTCAACCAGTCAAGTTGAATTTTACCTGCATGTCAGAGCAGACTCGTATTCTAATCAGCTCACCCATGAGTCCAACAGAGTGTTTGTGGCAGATGTTATGAAATTTCCTCCAGGTTTTTCTTGGAAATATTGCTGAATTAACGAGAATGGGACCAACATGAGGTCCAGTTTATCTGCTGTGGCTGATAAGTTCTTTTTGATTGAGTTTTGGTTTTGGATTATTTAACTTTACGTGAAACCACACAGAGGCAACCACACAAAAATCATGTACTGTATGTGATTATTGAATTTGCATCATATGGACCTCAGTGAAAGTGTAGACTGACAGTCACACACATTTAAAAAACAGTGGAAAATAAACTAAAAAATCCTGGAGAATGTTCCTGGATCACCACCAAACACTAATCACTTGTTTCTTGGCTGATGGCCCAATGTTCCACCAAATTTAATTGACATCTGGTACGTTACTAACAAGCAGGCAGACGGACCCCAAAATAAAACATCGGCATCAGAAATAAAAACTAAAACCCAACACTTTCTTGGTGGTGGTGACAGATGTGTCATTCTAAACTTTTCTCTTTCTTACTTAGAATTTATTTTAGTTTTTATGCTTTCCCTACAAGAATATCGTCACGAGGTAGAGCAGTCAACCACCAATCGCTGGGTCAGTGGTTCAATCCACAGCTCCTCCTGACCATATGTCGCCGGACAAGATACTGACAAGTTGACAAGTTGCTCCCGGTGGTTCAGCATCTCGCATCACGGCTGTGTCAGTGTGAGTATGTGAATGGGTGAATGAGAAGTAAAGCTGAGGGTAATGGAAACATCTTTAGCTTTTCAGGTATTTGGTTATAAACTATTAGGCCGATATTGGCTCTTACTGACGAGGGGCCACAGTTCATGCGAGATTAAGACGTTCCCTTTCTGCCTTGTGTCATTGTTGTGCATCTTTGCTGTTTTTGTACCAAATTTAAGATAATGACTTTGTACAGCTGCAACATTAAAGGCCACGTTTACTTCCAGACTCCCAGCAAAAATGAACAGACATTTTAATAGTAACTTCTTTGGATTCGGGAACATCTCTCACAAAGAAAGAAAAACAAACCTACATTCAGTCCATACCTACATTTGTTCAGACACTGGTTCTCATTTTTCTGCTCTTTTAACAAAGCCTGCGGTCCTCTGTGATGACAAACAGCCCGAGCTCTGTGTCAGACTCATGCTGTCTGGTCCACTTTCTTTGACAAAATGATCTGGTCAGGAGCTGAGTGTGGGGAGTCCTTAACCACAGAAGAAGAGGAGGCAGAAGAAAAAGTGTAGTGTCAGACATTAAACGGGCCGAGCAGAGCGACAGGGGCATTAAAGATGACAATACTTTATCCTTAAATTGTTTTGAGAGCCTCCTGCCACCCGGGTCATGAATCAGCCTGTCCAGCGGTCCTTCTGGCGGTTCTGGGGACGGCTTCTGGGGCGGTGGGGGCTGTGACAGGTGAGCTGTCCCTGCTGCTCCAGCCAGGCCCCCCTTCTTCATCATTTAACATTAATCGAAGCTGCCACCTGTCCCAATTCTCGCCACCGCTTCTTTCCTTCCCCTTCATTCATCTCTCCGAGCCGGAGCAGAGGGGAAAAAAATCAGGAGCTGCCTCCTCTCCGATGGTTTATCGAGATCAGGTGCTGCAGCAGGAATATCTGTCTACCTGTCAAAACAAGGAGCAGCAGGTTTCATCCATCAGGAGGAGCTGCTCCTTTCTTACAATGGACACAGCTGGAAGGCAAAGCTTCAAAGAACATCCTTGATTAGTTAATCCAGGCTCACAGGATGTTCATCTCTGGCTCTTTAAACACAGTTATCGCGATGGTGACAGCATCTTTTTACCGTGACTGCAGCTCTGAACGCTCTCGGTTAGGTTGGAGAAAGATCCTGGTTGTTTAGCATTTTCCCCTATAAATCTAGAATCTCCCTCTAACCTTAACCATGTGCTGTGACCTTTTAAACAACATCCTAAACTTTTGAAAACACACAAAAACTCAAAATTATTTTGCTAAATCTGATATTTTTGGTGTTGCCTGGGAACATTTTCATGCCAAGCATGAACGCGTTTGCAGCTTAGTCTTTATATAATTATTATCTCATCCTCATTATGTTAATAGAGAAACATCCAATTACAATTACATTCCAGACCAAACATTAGAGATGTGGCTGTTAGGAACCATTTGACTCTGTTTAAATTTCTGCTGTTTCTATTCCTGAACATGAGGTACAGTATGTCATTTTAAGCCTTCTTTACTGTACTACTACAACGTTCTACAGAAAAAGCAAAGTGCACTAAACCACTGACAATTTATTGATAAAAAGAAGTTATTCTTGTTCATAAATATAGTCATTACCCCCAGCACAGCAGAACATTTACTGTTATTGATTTTATTGCTGCTCTGTGAAGCCCACAGAGGCAAAATTCACCTTTGACCTGATGTGGATTTGATTTGTTTTTGAAATATTGATCCGTTTGATCAATGTAATGTATATTGTTGTGAAGCACCATAGAGTAGCATTGTGCATGAAAACTGTGAATTGACTTAAATTAACAGTTAATCAATGATGACAATAATCACTGAGTTGTAAATGCTGCTTTCACGTCTTAAACGATAATATTCAAATACATCTTCATCATGTATTAAAGTAGCAGAATTACTCAATAACCAACTGAGAATCTGTAAAGCGAAAGAAAATGTAAGGCAATTTAGTGGGTTAACACTAAAAGATAAAAATAACCAAGAATTTTAATCATTGAAAAATTATAACAAATAAAAAAATTAATTGCCTTTATAAATAAGATATAAATTTAGAAATGATTAGCGAATAAAAGAAGGTAAACAATAAAATAAGGTATTTGTAAATAATATATTAGACATTAGAAGTTTTAATGAAAATCCAGGCTAAAGAGGTGGATTTGAATTCTGCTGGTCACATTGTCCAGTTATGGCTCATGTGATTGTGCAAAAGCTCGATCAACATTAAAAGACAAGACAGGAAGCTGCACGTGGGGGGAGGCTCATTCTGGTTATGTGCATCCCCAAATTATGCACCTTTAGACTAACGGACTAAACTAAAAACTGCAGACCTTTTAAAATGTTAAACACAAGATTAAAAGATGAAAATGACTCTTAAATCCTTTTGGGAACAATAAAATGATACTATGATATTAGTGTTATTACAATGTCATGAAGCATTTCGACATGCAGGTTAACGAATTGCACAAATATTAGGCTGCTGAGACACATTTTTTAACTGTTACCTTTGTGTGAAACATGAACGTGGTTAACTCACCCCCGCCATCCCCCCGTCTGACCTTTTGCTACGGATAACAAACAGGAAACAGCGGTTATAGATCCCAGTCGAGGCCGGCGTGCGCAGGGACAGACCGATCGATACATCATACTAATAAGTTAAATCTGCAAGCGCCAATTATTGCGTGTCATGTTTACCCGCCCGAGTGAGTAATCGTCCAATTTAGTGAAAGCTCACCAAGGTAAGTGGAGCTGCTGGGAGCTTGTTATAAATCGTACAGTCGCACACACCGACGAGTAATTAAGATCTCAAAACACACATGTTAATATCGCTCCAAGCCTATTAGGCCTGCAGGGCCTGTACGTGCGTGTGTGTGCGTGTGCAGGTGTAGAAGGCGCTTTTGCTGACTCGTTTCCCAGAATGCTTTTCATATTCCAGCAACACGAGCTCCAATAACCATCATCTCTCACTAGAGACTAAGAGCAGACAACATCTTTAACTCGATGAAAGGAGAGCGTGTCACAATAAACAAGACTAAAGACCAAACTGTGTCCCACTCACATATTTTACGCTTTAAACACTTTCAAGTTCATGCTACGTGCTAATGTTGGCAGCGGCCTGCTGCGTCAGCGGGTTCGCAGACATTAACCCTGAGCTGCCTGCTCTGCTTAGAATTCCCTCGGTTTGCGGCTTTGAGGCTGACGATACGAGAGCTGTCACGTCAGTCGTAGTTTCTATGATCTGGATGCTATGGAGTCAAGGTACAAAAGAGTTTGACATCCTTTTGAAATGAATGTTGTTCCCTGCAATGTGTAGAGCAAGTATCTTTACATGAATGGATGAAGGAGGAGTATCCTGTGACACGCAGCCCATGGAACGGGCACATACTCCTAAAATGTTCCCCATCGTTCCAGAAATACCTGGATGATTGTCAAGCTCCTGTGTATCTGAGCTCCGAGCGTGGACACTTGTAAGCCGCTCTCTGCAATTCGTAGCTGCTCCTTTTGAAAATGATTCTCTATGGGAAAAATGTTGGACCAGTGTGTGTGTGTGTGTGTGTGACGTGATGAACTCCAGAAGAAACTGGCCACAATGCTGCACATCTGCATGTGCATCCTGAAAATGTTTCAGCAGGTTTCATGACCGGCTTGCTGGTCTAAACCCCCGAGCCAGTGAGTTTTCTTTTCACGTGTCAATCACGCTTTGCATTCCTAGATGTAACCTGAAGATTTTTTTTTATACCTCTGGTCTAATTTTTCAGGACTGTGCTCATAAAAAGCTGCACAGAATCCTCCACACCAACGTGGTGGAGAAATCAGAAAAGTGCGCTGTTGTTAATACTTTTCTTTTTTCACAGTAGCCCCTACAGTATTGTAGTGTTTTTATATTGTTATTGCATTGTAGTCTATAGTGTATTGTATTGTTTATTATGGGGGTAATTTTGATCCTCTATATGTCCTGGATATAAAGCAGAATTGACAATAAAGTTGACTTTGAGGTGAACAGTTGAACAAATAATGTTGTTTCTCCTGCATCAGTGCTTGTACTGATCACAGCCTGCAGTTATTTTAGAGGGTGAGTGTTCACTGCATTGTTTTAGAACCGTGACGTTCAGCTTTGCCCGCTTACGTCTGGTGATCAGAACATATTTTTAAAAAGGCGCCGACAGGTTGCAGCAGTCAACGCGTCCATCAAAATCATTGGTGGAGATGTGAAATAATTCTTAAAATGTTCATTTCATCCTAGAGATAATATTACAGAGTTAGTAAAATTGTTTGCAAAACACTGAGCAGATGTGATTTTTTTACGGCTGGCACTGAAAAAAGTCAGTGAGTAACCAAGAGTGAATATCCCAGAATTTCCTGTATAATCTTTTTTATTAAACCCATCCAGTGGTTTTCGGACTCATGCTGCCTCAGCAATGGTCAGGTGTAAATCCCGACCTGATGTTGTGCTGGAGGGGGGGTCAGCGGGTCATGAATATTTGCATCATATTTCACAGAGCTTTGCCCTGTAGCTGTACACATTTTATGCATCATGAACACACATCCAACCGCAATAAATCATGAAACACCGGGTTTGTGTCTGTAGGTGTTTTCTTCTGCACGTTTTATTTATTTATTTATTTTTTAAAATCTGACAGTGAATCAAAGGCAGATTTGACCTCTGGCGAGCCATCAGCTCGTCGATGATGCATTGTGGATCGATGTGCGGTGGCAGCGGAGATGCGTTTGCTGGTTTGTTCCTCCGGGTCGACCTCCCTGACATGAGCTTCAATGCTTGTTCACACGCAGGCGGCAGCTTGTTTTTGCTGAAAGCTAAACTGATCCAAGGTGTGTTTCACCTTAGCTGCTGTCGCTTCGCACACTATTGATATTCTGCCTCTGCCTCAGGTGCTGTAGTTGTGTGTGTTATGTGCTCTGTGTGTCAGGGAACAGATAGTTTGCCTGCAGGAATTCTGCAGAAATAAATGACGCTCTCCTGTGTGCGCCAGAGGCCTCCCTCACCCTCCTTTCCTGCTCCCGGTTGGTGTGGACCTCGGCATAGGCAGGACGAGCTGCCGCTCGGCCAGTGCCACCACTCCTGCCTGTGAGCGAGAGAGACGGCAGTGCAAGTGCCCAGTGAGGGCTGACCTGCTTCCACCAGGCAAGAGGGGAGAAGGAGAGAAACGAGCTGCAAGTAGCTCCTTTAAAGTACAGGCCACGGTGGGCGAGGCTGCAACCGCTGAAGCTTTAAGCAGCTCCTAATCTTCACCTACGAAGTTTAAACATATTTTTCTCACCTGTTATGGGCAGCAATAGCTCACGCACCTTATGCAGAAATCCCGAGTGATCCGCGAATTGATTAGTTCTTTTTTTAATTGTTTAATCCATCCATGCTTTCATGAATGCATCGTTTTCTGCTGCTTATCTAGGTCCCAGTCCTGTTTGATCGTGAATCATAGTGTGAGTTACTCAGATACACAGGATGATGTTGATGATCCAGAGACCATTAAAATAATCTGTGTCAGCCTCTCATGCTGTCCGTCATCACTACAACCTCATTCTGTGAGAATGTTCTACATTTCAGTAACAATTTAATCCACTGCACAAACTTCTATAATTTGATGATTAACGTAGCATAATCTTTATCATCAGAGAAAGAAAAAGGGAACATCATCAGTTTACTGAATATGGTAGGAGCTGTTTGCCATCGTAGCTTGCAGCTCTTAATAGATTCTTTACTAAAAAATTCCAACAACGCAACAAAAAATAAAGTTCATCTACATTTTTCATCTGCTAAGAATCCCACAATGCAAATGAAAATACAAAGGAACCTAGTTGCAGACATGGATGGAGCCTCAGGAGGAAGTAGTTTATGTTAGCCAGCAAAAAGGGGGGGGGGAAAGCCACCAGTCAAGGTGATAGGCCCCAAAAACAGTCTAAAAACCCTAACAGTGGTTAAACGTCGACCATCCTGACGGCAGCATATGATCTGTGTCTGCAGCCTCTCAGGAATCAGCTGGCAGTAAGGATTAGTCAGTGAGTGGATGAGGCGGTCTGTCTTTCCCCACCTGTGCACCTGTGCATGGACTCTTGCTTACACTCTGATCAGCTGTCCGTGTTTGACGGTTTGCAGTTCCCGGGTCTGGTACCGCTGCCTGAGTTTGGATGACACCGCAAAGATTCTCCCGTAAAATTATTGTGATTGATGAAAATGTTGTTTCACGTGATACAGAAGAAATGTTAACACTGACTGTGTGGCTCAGGTCCAGCTCCAGCCCAGTATGGCTGGGGTGAAGAGTTCTTGTTAGAGGGGGCAGGGTCTTCTGTGCTTGTCGTGATTGACAGGTGGTACAATGCAGAGCAGGGAGCAAGCCGGATAGATTCCCCAGATTCCTTAAATTGCCAATTAGCATTAATGAGCACTTTAATTTTAATGAGAGTCTCACAGATTATACTTCACTTGGTTCCTTTCATGCATGACTCCACCCCCATCTACTATAACCCCCCCAGCCCCCGAATGAAGGCCTGTCAGATCCAGCTGCACAGACTTCTGAGACTGTTGGCTAGCAGTTCACTGACCTCCCACCCAATCAAAGCTGATTTGTTCCACACAAACAACACCACCAACCCCCTCCCTGCAGCTATCTCATCTTTTTTTAATTTTTACATTTATTATTTTTTTTCCTCTGTAATGTCAGTCCATCTTATTCTAATGAAGCTTTGATTCCACTGTGGTCAGGAGCTCCCGAGCCACAACAATCTGCAGCCCAGAGCCACGAGGCTCAGTGAGACTCCCAGCGGATACAGGGGGCGATGGAGCATGGGGAGGGTGGCGGTGCTGGAGTAAGACGATGACTGGCTTGATGGTGCACGTTTGATATAAATTGTGTTAATGATTTTAATCTTCCTGAGTGCAGAGTCAACAAGCGTGGAGTCGACCACACAAGCCTCAGCCTTGGTAACACATGCCATTATATGTTCGATTGCTACAGTGAAACTGGGTGAATCACCATGGATACGCCCCAGGATAACCACATCCCATCACTGGTTAAAGGAAGCCAACACTGATTGTTTGCAAGTCAGAATGTAAGCAAGTGGTGGACTCCCGAGTGCTTTTAAAGTTATTAAAAGACATCTCAGTGAGGCCAACACACAACAAACAAATGCCATGTTTGACATCATTCTCAACTGTGTTACCATCGTGTACATATGCATGTAAGGGAAAGCTCACACTTACATATTTAACGTTTTGAGCAGGCTGATAACAGTAGATTTTAGACAAAGCCTAAACACTAACCTCCCTGTAAGTGGAGAAATTCATTGACTTCTTACTGTGTTAAGTGCAGTGCGATGATTAAGGGTTATCACTGGTCTTACTCCCACACAGATGTGGAAAACGCACTTCAAGCGTCGGTTTACATACAGTCGGTGCCGTACTTACGCTTACACCTCGGCTCCATGTGGAGAAATTAACAGGATCTCTGCTGTAGTAGCAACATAATCATCAGATAAAAGTGAAAAGCTGCATCGTGATGTTCTGCCTTATGTTATTGTCTAACATAACAGTGATTGTCGTTTACCACAAAATGAATTGTGGGTTAATCCGCCTCTGAAAATAGTCCCAAATAATGCACTAATTGCTACTGCATGTTTGGTGGAAACTACATCTCTCTGTTTCTGGATAAAAGACTCTGACATCACTTCAGAGGTAGGAGTTCCCAGTGGAGGAAGTAACATCATCCGAACACCTGGAGGGTCCAGTTAGAGTGTGCAGAGTGTTGTATTTGTCCAGTCAGGTGCAGGAAGAGCCTGTGTTTATTTCTGGGTGAAGGAGAAAGCTGTCAGTCATATCATGTTCAAGTCTAATATTGTCCATCTAGAGCAAAGAAAAAACTTTCCAGACTAGAGCAGAATAAAAAAGTGTTCATGTCATGATGTTTTGGAGCCCAGGCTGTGTTTTCCTGTATCACACCATCAGTATGAAACAACAGCCAGCCTCCCACAGAATACCAACACATAAACACATTAGTATACTGCTGCATATTGTAATGTGTCCCTGACATTTCCTCCCAATTATTCACTAATGCTGCATCCACAGCACAATGTCTCTGCATTTATCAGTGGAAATTGATGCAATTTATATTCATCTAGCACAATGACACAATACCACAGTATGGGAATGGATTCCCTACTTCAATGGGAACCACTGAGTGTGAATGGAAATGGCGAGATAAGAGATTTACCGGGCAACGGCAGCAGCTGAAACAGAAGCGAAAGGGAGACAATTTTAGAGCTTTAAGCAGAGATCCGGAATCTTCTTCTATGTGAATCGTAAAGACCGTGAAGCTGTACCCCCACTTCAACAAGGTAAGAACGGAGACATATGTCAGCGCACTAAACAGAAAAAGATTACGATGGTTTCAAAACTCCTAACTACTAGTGAACAGAAGAAAGCAGGAATGAGAAGTGGTGTAAAGCACTTAGGGAATCAATAAGGTAGAAAAGCCTGTGCAGTGCATTTTCTGTTTGCCATTCACTGGCCCACGACCTTTGACCGGTACGCTAAGTCAGTGATACGCCGCCAAAACCGGGGGTCATGTGTCATCGCACAGCATCAGATAATAAGGCATCAAATTGAGGTTCTTTGGTGTATCAGATCGACCATTTACCGCCAAGGGAATGACGACTTCAGGGTAAGGTTACGTTACGAGATAAATTACGTAAAAACAAAACACTGCAAACAGCGGCAGACATGTACTTTCATACTTTAACGACCACGTGTCCCACGTTATGTTATGATCATCATAGTGCACACTGGAGTCAAACCCTGGTCTCTGTGGAAAAGTTGTGGGTTTTTGTCCACCTCCCTATATGACGTTCTCGCTTTACATTCCATACGTCATCGCATTAGGTGTTTCCATTGTACTACGCTGAATGTTCTGATTGATCGCCAAGGCAGACCCTTCGTGTCAGCGAACGGATTGGACAAAGTCAAAGGAAAGGAAAGAGCGGAGAGAACCGGAATTGAAGCTTGTTCCCCTTGAAGGAAAACCAAGCTGGATATGGACATTTCACTTTGGATGGACACCACGGTCTCCGCTCCTTCCATCAAACTCAGGTGACCTGGATACGTGCTGACTGATTACACAGCTAAAGGCAACAATCTGTTTGGTTTTGTTGCCGCCTTTATATTGGTCTGTTGCTGTGGCACCTGAATTCCCCGTCTGCGGGACAAATGGTGTTATCAATGAACATGAAACATGAATATCATGGACATTTGAATATCATGAGCACACCATTATCTAACCAGTGTGGAAAACAAACAAGATTAATAATTAATGAGACAGGGTTTGTGCAGCGACTCACAGTACACACCGAACACTAAAACATTCATATATTTCACTACCAAACCCCACACCCATGCTCATCTAATAAAACTAGTATAGTTCTACTGAAAACGTGTTTGTTGGCACTGACTTGTTTTTACTCTGTGTGCATGAAAACACTGACCATGTGGAATGAATATTATCTTCAGCCAGAGCAAGAGGGAGAATTTTCTGAGCACGGCCATAATCAAAGCAGCGTATCGGGCCTCTGCTGAGAAAAGAAAGAAAGCTCTGAATACAGTCTTTGACTGTGACTCTGCTCTGACACCACGGCTCCCAGATAAATTTGCAAAGTGTGTACCCATCAAACATGACCCCGCCGCTTGCCAATTATCTCTCCAGGACTGCATCATTTCAGCGGCCGGGGTCGACCCCAACTGTCAGCCGCTGTCTGTCCGCCCGGCTGACGGGGGCACGGGGGATGTAAAAGCATGTCTCCATCGGCAAATAATCACTCCCAGAAAGCATGCAATCTGCAGGGTCAGAGGTTGGAGCTTCCATAAACAGACGCCGCCTGGCTGTCAGGGGCGGTCCTCGGTCACCTGCGCCTCCGAGCACATGAAAGCCTCTCTGCTTTATCTCGGCAGAGCTGTTATTTTCTGCCCGGTGACCGGAGCAGGTGGAGAGCTCACCGCTCCGGCTCCGCCGCAGGATCAGCTTCCTCACACATTTCACCAGGAGCAAATGTGTGTCTGTCACAAACGGCTGAGGTGGCTCACAGACTGAACAGGTTTCATCCACAAATAATTCAGCCCTCTGGGTTCGTTGATCAATGATCCCTTAAAGTGCATGTTGAGGAACAAACAGAACAATGCTTTCAAAGCCCTTCAGGCTACTTCCTGCACCTGCAACTTATGACACACTCGACAGGACTAACAATTTATAAATTATTTAAAGAGACTGTGCTGTACGTAGAGCCTTTAAAGAAAGGTCCTAGAGTCTGAAGAGCTACATCCATGGCACTGGATTTTTTAATTTCTCTTCAAGCACAAGAATTGGATTCTCGTTGATGTCAGCGAGGCATTTACTGGCTTGTGTGCAAACCTGACACTTGGCCCTGAGGCTAAATTCAAATTACTGTTGGTTCATCTTCTGGGGAGTAATATAACCCAAATCACTACACATGATATTTTCCTTACATATTTGAGTTTACTATAATGATATGTATTACACTTTTATCCCAGGGATAAGACCAGAGAGGTTAAATTAAAGAAGAACATTCTTTTTATGATAAATAAATATAACATTTGTTAAGACTTGACTCGATGACAGGTCAAGAAGTGCAAAGTATTTTAGTCAAGTAGAAGTACTGTACATTTTGTTGTGGCAAGAATTTACTTAAATACAAAGAAATGTAATTGTGTAAAAATCTACTCAAGTAAAACTAAAAAATAACCATCGTAAAATGTAATTTGAGTAAACTTTACTAGTTACTTTTTATTAACACGGGATGCTGGCAGTCATCCACGGACTACAGGGTCCACAGGGTTGGTGGGTCGACTCCCAGTTCCTCCTGGCTGTGCATGGTGTTGAGACCCCTGAGTTGCACCTGGTGGTCCTGCTGAGCACCATCAGTGCATCAGAAAGGATGAATGAGAAGCAACATTTGGATAAAAGGAAAGCAGAGCATTTACAGAAGTCCAACATCCACATCTACACAGATGAAACCTGTGTCTGCATTCAGATCTCATACACCCCCTCAACCCCCCTGATGTCGACTGATGTACAAAGGAGTTCCTCAGCCTGTTCTTCTGTGACACTAAATGGCCTGTTACAGGACAAGGGTGGATGATCTTAATTTAGAATATGTGGAGAGTGATTAATTCGTACATTTGTTCCCTACTGATGAAAATGTCTCTAAAGCCTAACTCCTAAACAAACGTGTTAGCTTAGCTGAGACGAACAGAGGTGATGACTGAGTGAGATTGCTTTGGAATCCAAAGCCACTATTTACATTTCAGGGCTAATGCTAATGGTTTAAATTAGGGGATTAGTAGTGCAGGGATTAGATTAGGGAGTGCACATTCTGGGATTTTCCAGCAACCCATCAAGCCAAGAGAGTTTTACAATCAGGCAACGGTAAAGTTTGTGGGTTATTACACATTTATAAACTGTAAAAATGTCATGTATTTCCTTTTTTTTAAACCTACTTTTACCTAAAAGGTTTGTATCCATGGGTTTAAGAGCAGTAACAAAGGTTCAGACATGTTGTGTGTGTGTGTGCGTAATAAAGTTAATCCCTGATAATAAAAATGTTTCATATTTCAGCTTCACTTATTAGATGTTCTCAAGCTTGTATTTTTTGGACTTCTTGACTGTGGCAGCAAGTCGACCCTGAACTGGCATTGTTCAGTTAAATAATTCATAGTGTGCGCTGCTTTACCTTTATTCTAAAAGTCCCTGATGTTGGGCCCCATGCTGAGATTCACTGGACAGGGACTAGACTCTTCCAGTAAGTTATTATCCACATTTTACTCAGTGATAAATGCAGAAGAAATTCTGCTCTTAATGAGAAGTGATTCAAGTTGTGTGAAACGCTGCAGACTCTGGACTGCGAGTTTACTGGAAGGTACAAGCTGGTTTGCATCATCATAAAAGCATTAGCATCCAGCAACACTTTTACAGAGCTAATTATGGAGCGCCAGAGGAAAAAAAAGTGCAACCACACAACAAAAAGAGGATCAAAGAGCTTATTTAGCGAGAAGTCAGCGCGCTTCAACAGTCTGACTACAGCTAAGAAGATCAACGGCGCGCCGAGAGTCACACAGCTCATCTGATGCAGCGCTGACGAGCGGCTAAGTAGAGGTTCACGGCCGTACCATTATTCCGCTGAGGGGCCGCGGGGTGATTATAGCCTGTTGCCCCAGCCGCGGGCTGTTGAGCCTCGTTAATACAGCTCTGAAGGTGGGTTAATTGGTGCTTAATTACTGTAGTCGGCCCACCAACATTGAGCACGAACAGCTGCACCCAGCGAGGAAACAAAAAGAAGGAAGACAAAACTGGAGGGATGAATTAGCAACCAGAGACAGAGCGCCATTCAAAGAGCAGTTGTTCTGTAATTGTGAGAGGAAGCAGGAGGAAGGAGAACACACTATGGCAGCTCGTCAGGACAAATTGCAAAGATGTGAATTATAGATTTCCAAGAGCCCCCCCGCTTCTTTTTCTCTGCTCCTACCCTTCAGATACAACATTGCTCATGAAATGTTAAGAGGACAGATCGCAACAAAAACAGCAGACGGCAGACGGGATGGGGGGAGGAAGCGGCGCGTAGACCTCAGCAGTTTCACTGTACAATACGCACAATAACAGAGCGAGGAGAGATTAGCGCGGCCCTGAACGTAGGCCGATAAGACCTGCAGACCGGCTTCCCTCCTCTTCTTTCCTTCCCCTCTCTCTCTGATTACTGCACTCAGACACATTTGATTATGCAGGGCAATTTGTGGGGAAAGTGTTTATTTGGCAGGAAAGTGAAAGAATTGATGAAAGCAGCGAGTCAAAGGAGAGGGCCCGTATCCCCGGACTTGTTGATCGAGTGTTTAGATTTGGCTATTTTTGGTGGTAAAGTGTTTGGCGGCAGCAAAGAAAAAACTGCGTTTATTGCAAATGTTGACGGACGTATTAAAACCTGTATGTGTGCATGCGTCCAAAAGCAGCATTACGTGTCGTAACAGCTCCTATGGCAACCGTTTACTGCACAGAACACGCTGCTGCATTCAAAGTAATGAGAAATCCATTCGTGGTCGAGGCAACAACAAAGCCCTTAATTACCGCCAGCACACTTCAAGTCAACTGAATGTACATTTTCCCAGCAGCAGCCCCCTCCCTCCTCCACCCTCCATCCTCCATCGTCCCTCACCTCATATAAACTCTGCAATATTATTTTTGACAAGCGTCAAGTCTTTGAATCGCATTAAAGACTTCCCAGATTATTATTACAAATGTAAAATTACATCAGCTCGTCCCCTGGCTGCTGGCGCTGTGATGTGTGCTGATCACTGCGTTCTCAAGAGCATCTTCCCTCGGATTAGAGGTGCCACTGTTCATAAACTCATCAAAGCACAGTGAGCGCCGAGCCTCTCAAAGATAATGACAATGTGCCGACAATAACACTGAGGATTAGAACAGGGCTGTGTGTGTGTGTGTGCATGTGTGTGTGTGAGTGTGTCTTCAGAAGTCAAAGAAAAGGGTTGAAAAGAGAACGATAATAATGACAAATGCCTGAGGCAATTTGATCCCATGTGATGTTGAGGAGTCCTCGGGTTAATGCAATAGAAGGACACATGATGCAGGTGCAGCTAGGGGGAAAGGGGGCGGGGTGGTAGTGGTCGACAATTCAATATTCAGCCTGGATCATCAGGTCAAAAGCGACAGGATTCTGCCGAGGACTAATGGAGTTATTAATAACCACAGTGTGAAACATCAACGCTGCTGTGATCACGTGGAAGTCAGGAAGTAGAGCGGCTGTCAACACGATGATCACAAACGAAGGAGGAAATAGAACAATTTTTAATAGCAATGTGTTACTGAGATCTGTCTCAGGGTGTCAGTCTGGCTGTTCCACACTGTTGTCCACACCTGGATCCCTGAGAAACTTTAAGCTTCATTAAGTTCAGATTTCTCAGAATGATTCATTGTCCTTTTGATTTTTATCTTGTTGCATCACATTCCCACATCTGGAAGGGCTTGAATGTTCTCATGCACAGCGTCAGACACTGATGCCTCCTAAGGCGCCAAATTGTGTTGCTTTTTACGTCCGTTCACGTTACTGTTGGACGCTCCAGGAGGGCCGCTATTTGATGCCACAGGAACGACTTTATGTGCATACAGAAACGAGAGTTAGAGTTTGGGAAAACGTCTTCCGGGTACAGTCAAGTTACCAGAGAAATGACATAAAAACAAAACTCAGTGACGTCACACACGCACGTCACACCATTTCGCATTACTATCATCGATAAAACTGCACCATGTCTCACACCCTGGTCTCCTGGAAAAGTCCTGTGTTTAGTTGTACTCTCCACCACTCTGTCCACTTTTTCACTTTAGATTGTACGAGACTGCTAATGAAGAAATCGAAGTATGTACCCTAAGCGTCAACATGTAATGCAAAATGTCTCAGGAATGTGGCGTGGGGGACGGAAGCAGAATGTTCAGTTGACGAATCAGCATCCAGAGAAATCTGCATAAATGTTTGCCCTCTTTGTTTCATTAGGTGTCCTCCAGGTGGGGTTTTCTGGAAGCTTACAGTCTAATTTATGCATATAGAAATCACAAGTTGAGAAAACACATATTTAAGTAATCAGTAGCAGGTCTTTGTCTCATGATAACATTTATTGTATCACAATATTGTCGACAATAATCACTATATGATTTTTCAGCAAACCACGTAGCCCCGGTGGGTTGAATATTACAAGATGTGAAGCACACTCGCTTCTCTGAAAAGATGTGCTCTTAATGGGAATGATGAGAATACCGGAAGTCACCAACTTTCAAAAGGCTTGACAAATCTGAATAATCATGCAAACTGGAGTTTAATGCTGCATTTTTCAGACCCACACTTTACTGAGTATAACTAACAAACACCTCACAGTGTTATCATTATTATTATCATTGTTATTTTTTTCATATGTCATCACCTGGACAGTCTATTGTGTCGCCCATAGCTTAATGTATGTTGTTGCCGTGGTTACTTGCAGCCTGATATACCTTAAATATTACAGTTATTAGTTAAATTAGAGCATAAACCTCTGTCTTAGGTGTACCTCTACTTGTTGCCAGCCAATCAGCAGCTTCTGTCCCATTATTTGCCCTTTTATAAACATTATATCCGATATACCCTGAATCCAAACCCTGGTCCACAGAGCTGACACCTGCTGCTTCCTGTCTGTGGCGAATCCAACTCTGAGAGAACCGAGTGCTGCGGCTCTCCAGGAAGACAAACACACTCATTACTTTGTGAGCTCGATAAAACAACTCCAACTAAACCACCCACTCGACAGACTCATTTCTGAGCGATCATGGATGAGGACGAGGCCAAGGTGGCGAGAGTGGCTTCTGCTTTTGTCTCCTCTCATTTCCTCTGAAAGAAAGAGCGTAAAAAAAAATAAAAAAACCCAAACAGACACTCAGAGCGGGATAGTCCCGGCCATTAACTGCTGGCTGATTGCTTTGTGCAAAAGGTGCCCGAAGAGCAAGGGGAAGGAAATTAGGGAATAATGGGAGGGAGTAATGAAAGAGGATGAAAACTGGCAGCCGGCTCAACAGGCACAGCTGAAAGAAAAAGAAGAAAGAGGAGGCAGAGAAAGAGGAAAAAGCCGAATTAGAATGGTGATTCAGACACATGTAGCAGTGTAAATATCTTTTTAATACCAGCACACACACCATTAAAAAAATGGAGGTCAGAGCGAGTTAAATGTTTCCGAAAACACACCTTTAATAAGACAATAAAAATGAATTCTGTACAAAATGGCTGTAAACTATATGAAAAAGACACATTAAAAGCCCATTAAAAATGAGATTATTCACAGAGAGAATGAAACAATGAAACACCATCAAAAGTTCCACGCAGTTCCACGGCTTCCGTCAGTCGGGTCAGCATGCAAACACCAACACACTCACTCATGCTTCGCGGCACTTCTTTTCCGCACGAAGCTGCAGGACACATTTACATCCAGTCGTCGTACAGAAGCTGTTATTTAAAGAAACTCACAGGTGAGGTGCAACGCAAGCAAAAGGTCTCAGTCAAGTAGGAAAGCAAAGTGCCCCGAAAAGAAATGTTCTTTTTGATTTTAAGTGTGCTAGAGGTTTGACTTTTCTTTGAAAATTGGGATCCAATAATTCACCATTCTGCTTTTTGTCGCCAAATTGGACCTAATGGAAGGTGATTTGAGGAAGGAGAGGCTTAGGTAAGATGTTCTCTCACAGAAAACACACTTTGTTTGCAGCCTGACTCAGACTTGGATGGAAAGATCAATAGAGAGACAAAATGGACCTGGGCACAAGGAAAAGTTCTAAAGGAAGCAAACTGATGAGAAAAATCCTGCCCTTCAACAAAAATCCCATCAAACAGGTCGAAACATGGACTAATAAATCAGATACAAACAGTTTCCAACAAGACCAGTGCATCTTTTTCTTTGCTTTGTACTGGAAATTTAAATCAGGTCAAATAATATTGTCTTATTTATGACAGAGTATTGTTGTACAATGTTGCCATGTAGGCTGACGTACGACAGGAACTTTGCATAAACACATTGATTCAAACCTTTAGAATGTGCTAAAATGGTCCAAGGTTGAAGTGAAGGTGGTTAGTGTGGTGCTGCACCAATCAACAAACTGTGCGAACATTAAAAAGAATTGCCGTTGGAGGATCATAAATGCAGTTTTAAGACATTCTTTTTTGTAATCAAGCTTCTAATAAAGGTCAGAAGAGATCAGAGCAGATCCATTCTAATTTCTCAGCCACAACTGACTTGACTTACTCAGTCCTTCGCTACAATCTGAGCAGCTGCTATTATTTTAGACTATAATTCCCCTTTTCATTCATGTTGGTTGACTCTTTGTAATGGCTGCTCAGCCCCCCCCCCTCTGCAGGTTTAAATTAGCATCCCATCTCCTGCACTCCAGCGTGTGATAACACATCTGATCTGAGCCAGCGTGGAGTCAGAATACTAAATGTGTGTGTCGCTCCGAGGAACAGCAGAGCGCTGCCAACCCGTGCTTGAGGTAATCTCTCACCTACCCCCCTGCCCCACCCCGTCCTTCCTCCACCTCTCACTCCCATCTCATCAGCTGCAAAAAAAAGGTCATTTTAACCATTATTTTAACCATTCAGGATTAAATTATGAAAAGGAAATCAGTGAGTCAAATCCAATTATTAGAGAAAGTTATTGTTTTTAATGCTGTAATGGACAAAGATCAGTCTGTGTCATGCGTCTGTTTTCTTACTTTCTTAACATTCTGTATTTCATATGGATATTTGAAACTCTCTTTTTTCTGCAGTGTTGATTTGTAATACACCTCAAACACATTGACAGTTCAAAGGCCGTGGCATTTAAGAACTGCATTAAAAACTAACATGAAATACGTTAGAACGGAATAAAAGAATAAAAATCCCTCAACCAGGTGTTAAGGAGCCATCAATCGACGAATCTGAAGCAGCTACTAAAAACAAGCGAGGACAGCTAACACACCAACACAAACAGTCAGCGCAGGTGGTTAAAATATAAAATCACTACCTACAATAAACCAGAGAGGCCATACAATCACAAGACAGACAGACAGACAGCAGACTGATTGTGTCTTCACTGTGACATGTAGAGAATAACAGGACTAACTAAAATGTATATTTTCAAGAGGGCTGTTGCCAAAATGGAAAGTCCTTACTGGTAATGCTGATTAGCCAGAGGATGTTTTCCTCCTTGAGGCAGCCACATCCCCTCTTGATTTCAAGCTTGTTGATACCCAGAATTTATCTGGAATATCAATGTTCAGTTCAGTTCAGTTCAGTTCAGTTCAATTCAATTCAATTCAATTCAATTTGATTCAATTCAATTCAATTCAACTTTATTTTTATAGCACCAATTTACAGCAAAGTCATCTCAAGGCACTTTACATAATACCATCAAGACTTCACAAACATTTAAAGAAAACCCAACAAATCCCCCGTGAGCAGCTATAGGCAACAGTGGAGAGGAAAAACTCCCTTTAACGGAAGAAACCTCCAGCAGACCCAGGCTCAGGGTGGGCGGACATGTGCCTTGACCGGTCGGGCTGAGTTGAAAACATTGGGCAGGTTGGTAGGACCAGTAGCTTCGCACTGGAAGACACACAGCTCCAAAGCCGGGGACACCTGAGGACAGGGACAGAGAGAGGGAGACAGAGAGGGAGAAGCACAACTACGGGACAAAGAAGACAAAGAGTTTATGTCCTACAGTGGTGACATGTAAATGTGGGCTGAGAGGAGGAAAGTGTCTCAGTGCATCAGGGGTTGGTCCCCCAGCAGTCTAAGCCTGTAGCAGCAGGACTTGAACTAACTATAAGGTTTTGAGCCTAGTCTTAAAAGTAGAGAGGGTGTCTACTTCCCGAATCTGGACTGGGAGCTGGTTCCACAGGAGAGGAGCTTGATAGCTAAAGGCTCTGCCTCCCATTCTGGAAACCTCAAGTAGGCCTGCATTCTGAGACTGAAGTGGTCTATTAGGATGATATGGTACTAGGAGATCTTTTAGGTAGCATGGAGCTTTATAGGTACGACGAAGGGTTTTATATTTTATTCTACATTTAATGGGAAGCCAATGGAGAGAAGCTAGAGCGTGTTAATCGGTTCAACATTTTGTCTATTAGGCAAGCACTGGGGAAATGAATAAGACTTTAATGTGATAGTACACACAGAAAGGAATGTTTGGGTTTGTTATCCATAACCTAAAAGACCCTGTTTATTTACAGTTGTCCAGGCTTTTTGATAGATTGGTGGAAGAGTATATTCTGTGCTATAAAATCATAGAATGGAAATATGCTCAAGCTGTTTTAGGTGTAAGATAGCTTTGAATAAATTCGAGTTATTCTGGATAAAGTTTGTTTTTGCAACAGTTTGTTTGATGTGTTTGTTGAAGCAGAACAGCTTGTTGAAGTTTAGTCGATGATAAAAACAACATAATAAAACTGTAAGCAACTTGTAATTTCTCATCTGCCACATAACTAGAATACTGTTAATAAAGAACATTTGCTTTACTTTCTTTTCACAATAAGATGCAAGCGTAAACCTGCAAGTAACTTTAATATTTCCCATTAAGCTTGAGAGCAGCCTTACTCACAAAAGGCATCAACATAGAGTTGAATATCTGCTCCACATTATATGCTTATGGGTCGCTCACATAAACATTGAAAAGAAGTGGAGCTAAGATAGAGCCCTGAATTACTCCAAAATCATCTCCCTCATCTTTAGAGACTGATTTCTGAACCAAAAGAAACCAGCAGTCATTTCTGCAGAAATGAAACTTTCTTAAGTTGAGAAGTAACACACAAACAGCCCCTCACCTGTCAAGCTTACGTTTAATATTTCCAAGAAATTAAATTCAGCTGTTGACATTAACTAACAGGATATAGAGTAAAAGGACTGCTTTGAATCTGCCTGGTCAGTTGTGCTACAGCACATCTTCCTTTGACAGTATGGGAAGCCGTAATTATTCATGCAGCCACTATCACCTGCCTCAAAAACTAGTGTGATTATAGCAGAATTCCAGGCACTTGGATGGATGTTCCGCTCAAAGGATTTATTATTAACCTTCACACAGGAAAGGAAATAGACTCTTTAAACTTTTTTAAAACCATACCCATCTAGAGCTTTAGATTTCCTTAATGAACCTACAATTTTCTGTGCAGCTGTTTCAGTGACATTTCTAAGATTAAACACTGGCTGTGTATTATCTGCTAAAGATGGGAATGTGGCTTCACAGAAACAATTATTTACAATTTTGTGGTCATGACCCTCTTCTATTAAATGTTTGCTTGTCATTGGAATCATGTCATGTCTCTCCCTCATTATTGCTGTGAATTTCAGCACTAAAAGAGGCCAAATGTTGCTTAATTTGACAGAATGTGCAACAGAGCTACACCTTGCATCTTGTTATTTGGCTGATGAATTAATCATTCTTTAAAACTTCTAAACAATATCCAAATGTCTAATATGTTCTAAAATGTAACAAAGTGTCTATCCAGTGTGGAGGACATTATATCACTTATTTCTGATTTATATTCTTCAATACATGTATAAACTCATATGAGCTTTATTTTTTTAAATAAAAGATTCTTGTGGAAAAAAGAAAAAAAGAAAATCAACGAGGGAACAAAAGAATTTATTCTTGTTCGATTTGCTCGTTTTTGATGTCTTTGAAGGAAAATAGGTTTTTAACGGCTCAGTAATGGACAAAATGAGACGTTAGGATGGACACTTTTAGCAGCGCAGAGCTTTCTGGGAATAATCAGACTGAGAAAGAAATTGTAAGAGTTTGATTTGCGAAATGCAGCTCCTGGACAGGATGAAGCCGGTACATGAACGTGGGAATAAACGCACAAAGTGAGAGGAGGAGGAAAAAGGGTGGCAGGGGTTAAGGTTGAAGCAGGAAGAGTGTCGATATCACAGCAGCAATTACTGCTTTATAAATGGGCCTCGTGTCGCTGGGAACGAGCTGCTCCATCACTCTGTCTTGACAGCACGCTCCTTAGCCCGTCACTCCCGCTTGTGCCCGCAATCTGTAGGCTTCAACTTAGCCCAGAAATTGATAATTCAATTCAGGCGTAACCTGGTTAGCTGCTGAACGCGCTGGAGGAGGAGAGGACGCTGCAGCCGACTCCGCTCAAACACACCAGGCCAGCGCTCGCAGAGAAGACACACACGATGCACAAGACCTGGACAAAGTGTGCGACGCGTCTTTGGAGGCAAAGTGGCAAACGTCATCTGTGAGTTTAAAAAGGAAAGGGAGAACTGACATCCGGCTGAGAATCAAAGGCACATCACCACACAAGGATTAACACCTTATTTAACGCACCTTTCATCTCGTATCCATCCATCCTCAGCTTTGAGTGTGGGCTCAACCTTGCTACAGCATAAACTAAGTTCATCAGGCAAAGAGGAGAAAGAAGATGTTGAGAGAGAAGATGGAGAACACGAAGATGATCATGCAAATGAGACATAACCTCAGTTTAACATTTCACGGATTTCTATTTTATAATTGTTCAGTTTTATTTCCTGTGTTGTTGCTCGAAAACCACTGTATAAATATACTCAAAGTTTTTAGCATAAAACTCCCACTAGCCTCTGCATGAGCTGAATTTCAGCTCAGATTCTGACCTTTAACTAAAGAATTTTTTGGGACCATCCTTCTTAGAAAAGCACCACCATCGGCCTTTTGGCCAAAGACCTACAAAGACCAATGTGTGTGTTTTCCTGGCAAGTGACCTTTTGTAGCTTCACAAATAATAGATTTTGTCCACGAGAAGTAAGAAGATGGAAATATGATTATATTTTCATTCTGCGGTAAAGTCTCTCAGGGTGGAGACCGGTTAAAGCTGACATTGTCCAACTTTGACACCTTTCTGGAGAACAGATTGTCTTTTTTCACATTTGCTTTGTCGAGTTTTAGATTATTAAACCAGCCAAACCCAGAAGAACAACTTTCTTACTGCCTCACAATGTAACAAATCGTTAAATTAATATTTTACATAAATAGTGCATAAGGAACCAAAGTGTAGGAAACTGATTGTGATTTGGGAATACACACACACACACACACACACACGGAGTAAGATAAGTGTTCATTGTGCTCTCAGAGCTGAATGAGGACGGCCTGAGCCTCTATAGTTTAGTATTGATCCTCAGCTCTCTCATCCTAAACTGAATGAATGGAGCTTCAAGGATTAACAGCCAATGAGATCACTGGGTAATCGAGTCTTTAAAAAGCACATGTGAAGAGCCCAGAGGTGAAATCGTTTCAGACTGATCTGATCTGCTGCCAAATTACACCATTTCACTGTGTGTGTGTGTGTGTGTGACTGTTCATTTATGCATCAGTTGTTGGCAATCGAGAAATGGGACGTTCACATGTTCGCGGATCAGCTGCAATGAAAAGATGTCACTCCCCGATTGCTTAGGTTTAGTTTAGGTTTTTTTGTGCTTTTTGTTTTTTCCCATTTCTTTCTTCTTTCTGACTCCCATAAGCTCTGTTGCAGTATTTCCAGGAATAGTCATTTAAAACGTGGCTCCGGCCGAACTTCCGTGAAGAATGTTTTAACTATTAACATTTAAGTCTGACAGGATTAGTTGAATAGTGATCAGCAGCTCCGCTCAACAAACATCTGCAGAATTAATAGCTGTGATGTGTCTCGGTAACCTTTTTGATCTTCTGTAAACGCAACTTCACCCGAATAGACTGTCACGCCAGTATTCATTTAACCTGACCGCATTTGAACGCAGCCAAAGCCTCGATAAAATGTCCCAGCATGCTCCACTGACCTCCTGGACAGTGCGAGCAGACTGTTTGTTCTCTGGCATCGATAAAGTGAATTAACAGCAACAGTCAGACAGCAGCTGCTTCTCTCTGGCACTGAGGCATTATGAATATCCATCCATACATATGCATGCTGACAGATTACCACCTCTGCAGCCCTCCAGATGCTGCTGCTGCCGCGTTGACAACACGATCGGCCGTGCGGTTTTTTTTTTGTCAGAGAGCATTGGGCTTCCATGTGCGCCTGTTTTGCATCCCATTACATGGCAGCCATGCAGAACGTGCATCACCTGACTGGTAGTATGTGAGGAGCAGCCCCTGCAGCCAGAGGCCCCCGCTGCTGCCAGGACGCAGTTAGCGTCCAGCTGAGCCAGCTGCTGGCTCCGACATAAATATGCTTTTACAGAGAAATCTCAGAGAGGAGGAAGAGACGGAGGAGGAAGATGGAGTCCAGGATTTACAAAGGATATTACAAGAAATCTGTGTTTTCCTCTGCTACATGGGAATTACGCAACATTTACGGACAACATCACTTTATGGCTGCTGTATATTATCTGTTAGTCTTAGGCGCGGTTAGTCTAGCTTAGCATAAAGACAGGAAGAAGGTGCAACTTTGAGCTTTAAAGAAAACCTTTCCAGTTATTTTGATACACAACCACCAAAATGAGAATTTCTTTTCCTTAGTGAAAGTGAGGACAAATCCATTATATGTCCTTTTTTATGATAATTGTAACATAAATTTGTTACCTGTCAGGTGAAGGTTGGGGTAGGCTGGATGCCTAACCTCATGTCATCTTGAATATATTTTTTGGATGCCTTTTAGACGCTTTCATCATATTGCATATTCTACCTATTGGCAGAATATGGTGGCAGAATATGGTTCCTGTTTATGGACATTTCAAACAACAAATTATGAACTGCAGCTTCAGGAGCTCTGGTCCGTGGACCCTCTGACCTCCTTAGCCCCTCAACCTGTGCCCTGTAGGGCTGCTCAGTAATCCGTCCATGGGACAGAGCCCCTTCTTTCAGTGTATTCACTGTGCATGTGCCAAACAATTACCTACAGGTTTTTTGTGAAATTTGTCTCAATATTCATGAAGCTGTTCTGTTAAAAGTCTGTGTTACAAAATACAATATGGATAAAAGTCCATGCAGGACTGTTGTGTTACCGCATGTGCACGTCTACGAACAAGCTTAAAGCATCAACTGGCTTAGACCGAGCTTTGTGGCTGAAGTGAAAGACGGGCGTATTTTTGAAGCTGTGGTGTCTAAGCAATGGCAGCTTTAAAGATTAGGGAAACACAACTCTAGTAACAACATGCAGCCTGAAGATGAGGAGAAGGCGCCGACTGATACGGATCCTCAGAGACATTTACACGGACATGAAACGTACAACATAATAATGAATTTGGTGTGTATTTAAATCGTGACAAATGTTCCTCCGCAGCCTTCACATGTTTTATTTAGCAAACCAACTGTTAGAAACCCCAGAGATGCTGTGCACACTGATAGAAGGCTGAGAAAAAGCAGCTGGACCCAGTTAGTCAGCTATCAAAACCATCTTTGATGGATCATCTGTTGATCGGCTATTTTGCCATTTCTCCTTCTTCTGCCACAAATACTGGGTCTGGTTATGAAACCTAAAGAGGACAAATCTGTGTGTATTTTCCCCAGACGCCGTCCTGAAGTTGTGTTTCTGCAAATTAAACAAAAAGTAAAATGGTTGATTCAGAGAATCTAGTGTGGCTGCTCAAAGGTTCCACTGAGCACTCGGCGTTACTGCTGATTCATTATGTGCATATGGTCTGAACATATTAGCCGGTCCTGGGTAAACGGGGCACACACGCTCTCGGTGACAGCGTGGAGACATTATGGAGACAGAGTCGCCCCGCTGGCCCTCCTGCCGTCTGCAGATAGGACGAGCAGAGGAAAACAGACGAGAAACCGAGGGATACGCCCTCCGCTGGAGCGGCGTCCCCTCGCCTCCGTCCCACCTTCACCTCGTCCGTGTGTTCCCTCCGCCCGTCGTCGTGGCGATGGAAGAGGCTCGCAGGCCGCAGGCTGAAGACTGGTGGGAGGATTAATCGCCATCGGATGGCGAGGCATCTGCTGCTCGCTCGCCACCAACTGCTGCTGAAACATGATTAAGTGGCCTCTTCCAGCTAACATGTGGAGCTGCCATGGCTGCCTGCCTGTCTGACTGTGTGTCTGTCTTACTGTCTTTCTGTCTCACTGTCCCTCTGCCCTGTTCATCCCCTGTCCCACCTGCTCTTCTTATTACTGCTCACCGTCTATGTCTGACTTGCCACATCTTCGCCTGCCTTACAGTGTCTCCCCACTACCCGTCTTCCTGTATTACTGTCTGCACGTCCCAGTGATTCTCTTGCTGTCCACCGTCTTTTCACCTGCCTGCTTATGTTCCAAACCCACCTGTCTGCCTGTCTCGCACATTGCATTGAGTTTAAAGGTTTTGCTCACTTATTTCCTGTCTCTCTCTGCCTGCCTCTTGTCTTCATGTCTTTCTTTTTGTCTGTCTCTTTTCCAGGCCTCTTGCAGCTCCTGAATGTGTCCAATGAAGACACTGATGGAGGACGAAAGCTGCTGCTGCTGCTGCTTTCCCTGTGCAGCCCGTGTAAACTCAGCCTCAGTCTAACTTCCACTCTTACTTTAACGCCTGGTGCCGCTTTAACAGTTTGACTGTCCATTCGTCAATCAGTCAGTCAGTTTCTCTTGAGTCCAGTCACGGCAAATTCCTGACCTCTGACCTGGAGCATCCAATAACCTGACCTTGTAACATAAAGGTGTCCAGCTCTGCATTTCTTCTGTATTTTTCAGTATTTTTTCGTGTGTGTGTGTGTAAACAGTGACCGGCGCAAACAGCAGGAGAGGGGACATGTCGAGTCTCCAACGCTCGTTAACCATATGTGCGACAAAATCCACCGCTAACAGAGAGTACGAGCAAATGCATCCAACAGCTGTTGAACAGGCACAACACAAACCTGCAGAGATGTGAAGTCTTCACGTCCACTTTAATGTTTGGAGTCATAAGCCGCTTGTTAAGCTAATACTTAATACACAACACCAGATGTTTAACCAATCACGAGCGGCAGCCCGGCTCCCTGGATTCAGAAGCTGCTCCTGAGACATGCTGAATCACGGGACAGTGGAAAAACCAACAGCTACGAGTTCACTCACAGATCCTAAAACTTCACTTTTTTAGTTCATGCTGGCCCTCGCCTCTCTTCGTGTCCGTCTCCATGCTGTGTCCACATACACGGTGTCTTCGTCGCTGCTCAGTCCCGCAGCAGCTCTCTGGGTGTCCGTCTTGTCCCCACAGTCACACTGCATGTTCTTCTGTGCACCACATGTCTAATCCTCCTGTCTGTCTTTTTGCTGCGGTTGTCTCCCTCCGCGTCTGTCTCTGCACACTGCAGCAGCTCCCGGCGTTTGAGTCTAAAGGTCTCGGTCGTCCTCGGTACACAACATGTTTCCATTTGTTCTAACTGGCCTGTTTGTGCTCTCTGCATCTCGACGCACTCAGCTCTAAACTGTCTGCTGCTTCACCTGCAGAGAGTCTTTCTGTTCTTGGCAGCTGACTGCACTCACAGCCTGCGAGGAGGTTGCAAAGACACCAACGCCGCTTCCCCGAGTAAAGTGTCTCACAGGTCAGAGGCGTTTCAGCACGTTTCCTTCGGCTCTCACATGTGACCCAAATGAACACGTAGAATACTTTCTTAATGTGCTGTTATTATTTGCATTATTTATAAGTCTCGGGATTTGTGCCTGCTAATTAGAGCATTTCCCAAGGTGCTTCCTGCCTATATAGAGTCATATAGTGTGGGAAACCATGAAAACATAAAGTTGTGTTAGACAGGTTCAAAAGGTTGAAGATTGTTTGAATCATTGTTACTTCCCTGCGTCGTCCCTGAGGTGCATCCGAGCGTAACTGCACTTTGAAGACATACCACACTCTTTGCGCTGCTTTTTTGTTGTACAAAGTCTCCAACTCTTCGTGCTCCGACAGTCCTGACTTTTCTTTACAGGGTGCCATTTCCTGCACAGAAGGTGCACAAGGACAAGCTGGTGAGCAGGTACAATGTGAGCGCGATGTACAGCGACATAAGCACTTTTAACAATGAACGTGGAGGGGCTTTCAGAAAGGATGCAGGATTTCTGAGTTTGTCCTTGTTGGAGCTGAAAGTTGCTTCCACGCTGCAGAAGACATATGCCACAGCGAGGTCAACACCCCCAACAGCCTCACGTCATCAAAACCGTCAAGCAGAAACAGAACAAGGCTGCAGTGAGGGCGCTCAGTGCAGGTTTTAGAGGTCTGGTCACTGAGCACGGTGCGGCAAACTTCAATAAATAGAACATCAGTAAATATATTAAGTAGAAATAACATTAGTGTTAGAGATTAAAGTCTTGTATCAAAATTATATTTTATATTTATATGAGCATGTTACTCACAAGATGGAAAAATACTGCTAATCACTATCCACAACGAGTCACACAGACAAAGGCTGCAGGTGGTTTACCTGCAGAGTAGGATGTGATTTATAATTTAGTGTTGGACTTTTTTCACCGGCAGAGAGCATTGGTTGATGCCCTGAGTCCAAGAGCTGACGCAGGACAGCGGCGGCTGCACAAGACAGATCCGATGTGTGTGTTTGTGTAAAAGCAGCAAATTAACAAACTTTTTTGTCGGTTGTTTCATGTTGTTTCATGATAATTTACATTAGAGCAGTGTGTAAACTAGAAACTAGAAATACATTTGGATATGATGCATATGATTAAAGCCTAACCAAATACCAATCAATGCCTAACCAATCACAGAGCCTGGCTCATTAGTTATTATAGAAACTTGGCACAGTGTAGCACAGAATGGGGAGGGAGATCTGGGGTGAATATTATGTCACTGCTAATGTAAGTGTCACACTGTGGCTATAACCTGGTGTTATTACACCAACATAATGCTGAATGATGCTTTTTATACACCTGCACATTTTAAAATTATGCTCTGCAGGTATGTTAATGCCAATGTTGACAATATCCAGTGAAACAGCAGTAGACGTGACAGACGCTGTATGGCTGTAGTATGAGTGAAGACGTTTACATTTACAAAACATTGCTTGTTTTACCTCCTCAGTTTTTTTTTCTGTTGTTTCTTGTTTTGTGATTGTGCTATTCATCTGGCAGATGAGCATCACACTTTGCTAATTCCAGGGGAATGAGGCAGATTTGCCTGTGGTGGTATTATCCATCCCAGGCTGCAGTGGTGGACCGGCACAGGTGGAAAGCAGGCGTATCTCGTGTTGCACCCTTCTTCAGAAACACCTCCCATCATTGTGCATTCGATCGTCTCTTCCTGTTGCAGTTACGCTGAGCGCTGACTGGAGGCTGGAGTGTGCTGTGACTGGTTTGCGTTGTGTGATGGAGGCTTCCTCAGATGCTGATCTGTACAAACAATCACCGAGTGTCAGCAGAGGCGAGCTGTGTAAACAGGAGCCCCCCATCCCCGTCTGTCTGTCCATCATGCCTGCCCTCTCCCCTCTCCAGCCTCCTGTCCTCTACACTCGGTCTCTAACTGAGCAGCAGCAGCGGCAGCGACAGCGGCTGTGTCGTCTTCATGCCACTAAATGCGAGCATGGCGCCCCCCAGAGGCCAATCCCTGCACCTCCTCGCCACCTCCTCCTCCTTCTTGCAGCAGAGGGCCACATCATGAATATTTCACCAGGCTTAACTCCACTTAAAATATGCATTCTAATTGGGCCTAAGTGCCGCAGCTTCACTCTAAGTAGCTTTCCAGATTTTTCCCTCCACTTTCCTCTAACTGACACATTTCATATGCTACATAGATCTCCTTAATGTTGCTTACGAATCTGTTTCTACCTCTGCCGAACCTCCTCATGTTTCAGTGAGCCCTCTGATCCCCGGTGGCATCGAGTCGTTCGCCGTGGAGGCACAGAGGAGACGGAGCAGACCAGGAGCCTGACACAAGCAGGGCTGCCTTTCTTCACCACGCAAATATTCATGGATGTAACATCAAGTGTCGTATTACATCGAGATACAGAAAAGAGCAAAGCAACCCAGCATGAAGTTTCCTGCAGCAGGAGTCGGTGAATTGCCCTCAAGCATATGATAAACATAAATGTATTTATAAAATGCATTTGTTCATTGATTTGTTCATCATGTCTAGATGTGCCACTTTAAACGGACAAATAAATGTCCATCAAAAGCAGGAAATGGCCAATATTAGACTAGAATGAGCCAGTATTAGCACCTCTAAAGTTCACTATCCACCGTGTTAAATTGTTATTATATGTTTAACGAAGCAACCACTCAAAAGTTTAATTATGTAGCACTGTCGTCAGAGGTTAATGTCATTAAAAGTCCTTTACAGATGATTGCAAAGTTGACAGGCATGAAAAACAATAAGATATAAAAACATAAATATAACCAAAAAAAAGGAAAGAGAAATAAATAAATTTAGAACCAGTTTGTAGCCCCAGCTGCTAAATTAGGCAGGTTCTGGCTAATATTTAGCAGAAATAACAGGAAATTCACTCTTTTTATCTAATTTTCTGCCATTGAAGTGGAAAATTTCTTTTCATCTACAGTTTATTCAGATCTGTGCAAAACTGCACCTGTAAATCCTGATTTTACCCTTTGCCTCGGCTGTCTCTCCCATTCTAAATACAAGTTCCCCTCATCTTTTGTGCTAACCTTTCACCGTCAGACCTGCTGAAACACGTCTCTCCTGCTTTGTGTGGGCACATTAACCACCGCTACTTGGACTTGAAAGCTGAGGTGGACTGTAGGTCCAGATACTAGCTAATATTTAACAAATAAAATCAATCTTATTCTCCTTTGAGAATGTTTGTCTTTAGCCAAGCATAACTGGTAACTGATGGTAGTATCATTATTAGCATATTTATGCACAGCATTCATGATAGTTATACAGAAAAGTGTTTGCTACAAGTGGTAGTTTTATATTTAGAAATTAAAAGACTGTCTACAAACTACTGATATAGTTAAAGTTCATATGTTTTTGTAAAACTGTATGTAGTTTTGCAGCATGTGTGTTTTCAGCATCATGTTACTCATATAATTCTCGAACCATGTATGAGAACGCTAATAAACAAAGAACTAATTTCAGCCTCCTCTGAATCTGACGGACTGATCATGATGCCATATGTCCATGTCTTAACTCGTGCTAAAGGAGGAACTGCGCGGACGTGAACTCTGTCAATGACTTGTACATTTGCTGGTAGAAACTTCAGAGGCTCATTGCAAACCAGCTCCAGCCTGCGTTTTCAACCCGCTGCTTTGAGAACTCTAAGCTTGTTTGCTTGCACTGCTGCAGATACAGGAGGTGGTGGGTTGAATGTCACTCAGTGTTTGCGGGATATGGAATCGTCGACGCTCATTCAAAGCAGAAAACAAAAGCGCATGCATTAACAGCATCTGTCACAGCTCCGGACACTCGGGGGAGAAAGACTGAGGACAAGCTGCACCTGAAAGTGCATCAGGTCAAATGTGACGAGAACAGCTCGTAGAAAAGCTTCATTTTTCTGGCTCTATTATTCCACTGTCATTTGTGTAGTTGGGAAAGTCATGTTGTTTCCTTTTTAAATAATAATTTTGTGGAAATTGTGGATCCGGAAAATGAAGTGTCATCGAGCTCTACAGGACGTTACGCTGCCTGATGAGGAGGAGGCACTTTTGGCTGATGCATTAAAAAACATCCTGCAGTTCACAGGATGTGTGAAGCCCACACATAATCATAAAATCTATATGATCCACAGCAAGAGCACATAACAACCCAACATACAGCATCATCTGTATCAGAGCTGCTCTGCAGAATTAGATTTGTGGCTGTGCCCTTTGTACTTTTACTAGGACGGAAGCAGATTAATAAACAATTGACTTGCAAATATGAAGTAAGGTGCAGACTCGTCAGCAAACAGAAGAGCTTTGGAGCTGGAGTCACGCACAAACCCCTTAGTGGACTGAACAATGATATACACACA
This sequence comes from Channa striata, assembly GCA_033026295.1. Classification (NCBI taxonomy): domain Eukaryota; kingdom Metazoa; phylum Chordata; class Actinopteri; order Anabantiformes; family Channidae; genus Channa; species Channa striata. The sequence goes on along the minus strand of CM065173.1, from coordinate 4,960,613 downwards.
AACACATGCAACACACACATGAACACACACACAACAAGCAGACGCATGAGAATCCAAACTGTGATCCATAACTTATGTTCGTTTTTGGTTACAGGGGTTTCAAAAGCCTTTGGGCTGAAATGAAAAATTGCTTCTTGATACCAATTATATTGTTTCATTTGACAGGGCTGCAAGAAGCTAGTGTTGCCCTCTGTTTCATTTGCAGGAAAATGCTGTGTTCATTTATTTAAAACAACAAAACACTGCAAACGTTGCACATTCTATTTATTATGCTTATATTTTTATATTTTGCCTGTGGAATCATAAAGGGCCTCATCCATTACACAGGCTTTGTTCTCGTATCTGTCAAATTCGGACTGTTTTACATTCAACACCTTGATTTCGTTCCTATTAAAAGATTCTGCTTTTATACATGACATTGTTTCAGTTAGTGTCAGAATGTATATTTTTATTTAAAAATCTGTGTTTTTGTGCTGAAGGACATCATCACTCTTTAGACCTACTGGATTTTACGTTGGATAACATTTAAAAAAAGAAAATAGCACTGGAAACTTATAACCTGGCTTTGACCTTCTTTTCATACCAACCTTTGCACCGTGTTTCCCTCTCCCTGTTTACATAGTGACAGCTAATATTAGTCCTGACTGCATTTATTAATAGGAGCAGACTTGCATGGAGATGGTTGGCACATGCGTTGATTTCTGTGAGAGACTGCTGGGTACAAAGGTCAGGGGGCCCATGGCCCAGAGCTGCTGTGACATCAAATCACCACAAACATGTACAGCAACCATAAAAGATGATAAATGACTGCAAGCTGTTGCACAATGATGTGAAACTATCCAACGCACAAAATGACCAAAAACACACACAAACAGATCACCACAACTACATATTTGCATAAATTATGTAATGCAAATAAAACAGCACTCATTTGAATCATGTTTCCTTCTAAACCCCATTTTCTGGTTTATATTATACAGGGTTATTTTGCATAATATATTTTTTTGTTGTACCTTCATGAAATTAAGGGGATAAAACCAGTTAAAAATGACCCAGACCAAGTATAAAACTGTACATCTGGAAGCGTGTCCACATGTTTTTGGCCATGCAGTAATACTGCATGTAATTAGTTTGGTAAATGTAGGTCTTAATGAGTCACAACTGCACTGCAACATTTCACACACTAGCTGAAGTGTCCCTCACACACACACACACACACACACACACACACACACACACACACAGAGGGGTTCCACTATGCAGTCCGGAGTAGAAAGAGACTCACTGTTGGTTTCATCCTCGCTCATCACTGTAGTGACCGACTGCTTTGATCCTCCTCTCCACTATATCCCCCCCTCTCCCCTTTCCCCTCTCTCTCTCTCTCTCTCTCTCTCGTGTATCTCTGAATGCGCCTCGCCCCCTCTCTCACTCTCTCTCTCTTTTTCTGAAACATAATGGACGGCAGTAAGGCTGGCACAGCGCTTTGTTGCCATGGCAATAGCAAAGAAACTAATAACCTGGTGGAGAGCAGATAAGGCCGAGAGCAGAGAGAGGGGACGGGAGGATGGAGACACAATGAAACACAAGGTAGCGGGGCAGCAGTGGTATTATGAGTATGAGCATGAGTATTATTACAGTAAGTACTGGGTGTATTCATCTTCTCCTGCATTGTATTTGAACAACAACAAAAAAAAAATAAAGCTAAAATTACGCATACCTAAAGTGAAATGTCCTTTGCTGGTGAATCCAGGAATGGATCATCAGCCAAGGGCCCTGAAGGTTCAGTGTGTCAGTATGATTGTGGTATTTTAACTGCTAATGCGTGTATAATGTTGTTGGAGCATTTAGGTGAATCCTGCATTTTGGAAGAATCTTGTTTTAACACAAAAAAATCAAAATGATGTAATGATGTATCAGCAACGCACATCAGCGTTTCAAAGTGCATGGCAAAAAGTTATTGTTCAACTCCAGAGAACGTGGACAGACTTTGTGCTGCTCGTTGAATATCTGCTTTCTCTGAGTGGAAGAGGGTTCACCCTGGTCTCACAGGAAAGATGGACGATGCCCTGGAGTGTTTCCGGGTGTTTCTGCACAGTGGACCAGGACAAGGTGTTTGGAATTTGAAGAAATCGCACATGTTAAATTGACAGGTGGTGCCCAAGGAAGTGGCCTTGAGTGTCTTGCTCAAGGACACACCTGGTGCATGGGCTGGGATTCAAACTTGAGACATCCCCCAGGCTGCTAATTACAAACCTATCCGTACAGAAACTACAACTTTGCGGAATCGGCCTCCTTCTCTGGTTCGTCTACTTCGTCTCTTGCAGGTACGAGTTATTGGTGGGTGGGGTCATCCACCTAATGCTGACTGAGAGCACCAAGGCTCGGTGCTAAAGCTGCAACGTGTTTTCCTCTGTTCAGGAAACACAATAAAAGAACATCTCAATTTTGCAAAAACGTAAATCCTGTAAAGTTCAACTGAACAAAAACAGAGTAGTTCACAGGACAAACTATGGGGGAAGTGAGAAGTCGTCTCATCTCTGCTTCTTTGTGGTTGCCGACCGGTTCACACTGTGCAACTTTATAAAAAACAAGGGAATATTATAAAATGTTTATTTTCTTTCTAAGTTAATATCCAGACTGTTTGCATTTGTAAAATATGATCAGTGTTGAAGTGCACTGGAATCCTTTTGAACCTGCACAGTTCGACCCTCGTGACCCTGGAGTCGACGCACACAGATGTGCGTAAACAGTGATGAAGCTGCTCGACATGGTCATCCTCAGCCAAGTGAACGAATGACACATTTGAGCCTGTTCCCCGAGACTTTAGTCTTTAGACAGTCATTCACAGGCACCATGTGCACTGCTGTATCGCACAGACGGATCCCAGCTGCCTGTGTTCACTCACAATCAGCACCACGAAGAGATAATCCTTCACGGCAAACACAAAAGTCATTTTTTCCTCCGAGCTGCGAGACTCCTTCTTCCAGGTGGTCTCATCACTCTCCTCTCTCTCACCTGTCACTCTCTGCTCTGGACTGCGCAACAAAAAATAATCTTGAACGAAGGGGAGGCGAATGAAACTGAGAGGGAAATGTCAAATATTCTTCATATGGGGGGAATCAGTGGGACGGTGAAGTCTATTTCTGACCTCGGAAGAGATGTGAGATGAGTGTTGCGGTGCGAACCGTCGGTGTCACGACCCGTAATGGTCCAATCTGCCGAGCGCCGAGCTGTTTGTTGTTCTGGGCCGGAGGTCGAACGTGTGAATAATCCAGGCCTGCACTGAATGCCGGCCTGATGACTGATATCCAGATGCTTCCAGCTCACCACAAACACACACAAAGACCTTCCCCTCTCACAAATGTGCAGCCTGACGTACAGAAAAGATCCTCCAGCACCTGCTCCGTCCTTTAAACCCGCTTTGGCCACTTAAACCAGTGTCCCCTAACAAATGTGGCCCGTGTCCCTCTTGCCCTGGTCCTGCTGTGTCCCTGACTCTGTCTCACCCAGCTGCACCTTATACTTCACTCGTGTAATCGATGCACTTTTCTCATGCTGGCAAATGTAAACCTCAGAGCACTTCGCTGCATGTTTGAAAAACGAGACAGAGTGAACTTGTGTTGAAAAGAAGCTGCACCTTCTCCGAAGTTCGGATGAAGTGTCGTGACTGAAACAAGCTTCAGCAGAGCACTTCTCAGCTCACTGCTGCCGTTATCAGGCAGTATTTTCCTTTAACCAGCAGCTGGCTCAGATGGCTTCGATACTCGGGGGAAAACCACGGAAATCACAGGCGCAGCAGCAGCGTTTCATTCAGCGTAATCTGTCTTCAGAAGACCAGGAAGCTGATCTTCAGCATCGTACAAGCGGCTCTGCAGCTTCAGTGACAGTCAAACACACCAACGCATTACGTGCTTCCTGATAACACAATGAGAAGAATATTCAGCAGATCAGCTTCTCTCTCCTCGGCGTTTTTTTTTTTCTGACGCCGACGTTCTCCCTGCCCTCCGTCTCCCTCTCTGACTCGGAGAAAGGCTCCAGAAATCTCTGAAATATTTAACATACATTATATTCGGGGTGAGGTGCATTTATTTTAGCATGTTTCTGAGCAAAAACTAATGAAAAGATTCCCCGACTTTGGCATTTGAGAGTGTGCTTTAAAAAAAAAAGAAGCCAACGCGTGGAGAGAAAAATGGGAGCTTTCAGCGCCGCTATTTGTTCACCGTATCAAAGAACCGCAGACAGTTTCTCCCTTTTCTTTTTCTTTCTGGTCTCATTTAGCCTCATCTGAAATGAGTTTGGTACTTACACATGTAACTATCCAAATTCAATTTTCTGTGGATATTTCTAATGGAGTGCATACATTAAAAAATGTATTTGCACATACACGAGCAGAGCTGAATAGCTTGAAAAGAGAAACTCCTCCAGTCGGGCTTATTACCCTCATGCCTGGACTCAGGCAGGGAGCAATTAATCATATTTTTGCTTTGGGTTAGAATACTGATTTCCATCTCTGCACACAGGAAATGTAATATTTTCAGAGCTGGAAATTCATCCAGCAGTAGGTACAGTTTGGCTCTGAGGCTTTCTGCTCCCCACCGAGCCGAGTGCCATAAAATAATGTGCGAGGAGCCGGAAGACAGAATGGCTGCTGCTCAGCTGGATGCTGGAAATGAACCGACTGTCTGTCTGTCTGTCTGTCTGTGTGTCCACCAGACTGCTGGCTTGTTTGAATATGGCGTGTGACTGTAGTGCAGAGAGGCATTTTATGACTAGTCCCATTGTGTGAGTCGTGGCGGTGCCCTTGGCGGCTTCTGTGCTCAGGTGGTGGGGACCAGGATGCGGAAACGTTCAATGTTTTTTTTTTTTCGTTTATTTAGTGTTTATGATGACAACGTGTATGTTTGAAATATCTGGGTTCGGTTTAAACACCGGGTTTGATTTGTTCAAGTAATTTTCTTCAGTTTTTAAATTTTTTGGTACATTATTGTAAATACTTCAAACACAGAAAAACACCCAAATACAGGAAGGTTTTGCAGGCTGATAATAGCATTTTGTGTGTTTGGCTGCTTGCTGTGTATTTCTTTTTTAAATGCTGTACCTATGCTGTCAATTTGATGCTTTTCTTGCATTAGACAGAGTCACACAACCCTAATAGCTGTGTCTAGATTCAGGGCCTGTGACCTTTGAAGGCTGCATTTATGAATTAGTTGCGTCACAGCATTGTAATAAAGCCGTAGCCTTTCGAAGGCTCCTTGAAATGGGACCCCTTTTCTCTGGGCAACAAAGGCTCCTTTGTGGCCAAATCCATCAACCAAGAGGCCGTAAAACCTCATGCGGGGAATCAGTGGGACGGTGAAGTCTATTTCTGACCTCGGAAGAGATGCGAGATGAATGTTGCGGCGCGAACCGTCGGTGTCACGACCCGTAATGGTCCAATCTGCCGAGCGCCGAGCGCCGAGCTGTTTGTTGTTCTGGGCCGGAGGTCGAACGTGTGAATAATCCAGCCCTGCACTGAATGCCGGCCTGATGACTGATATCCAGATGCTTCCAGCTCACCACAAACACACAGAAAGACCTTCCCCCTCGCACAAAATGTGCAGCCTGGTAGAAACCTGACGTACAGGCTGTACATTAACAGAAGAAGATCCTCCAGCATCTGCTGCGTCCTTTAAACCAGCTTTGGCCACTTAAACCAGTATTTCCTTAACAAATGTGGCCCGTGTCCCCCCAGTGAGCCGGTATCACCACAGGTCTTACCCTGGTCCTGTTGTGTCGTAACGGTCCTGTCTCCCCTTCAAATGACTCAATATATCAACCAAGAGGCAACAAAACGTAAATTCTTCCACAAATGTTTTAGGTTGCCTGAAACTATTAATTTAGAAGTACTATAGCCAGGTAGCCACTAGCTCGCCTGACTGTAACTCATCTGGGAACAGCTGGCAGAACAGAAAGGCAGTCATCAGTAGATGAGGCCATCTTGTTTCAGTTCAGCATTTGTTGATACTGACTTTCTCCAGACTAACATTGAGAATGGCCTTAAAGTGTCTTTGTCTGCGGCCTCTTGTCTGTCCCTCTTCATCTGCCAGTAGCACTGAGGGCAGCACTCGAACAATAATGGAAGAAAATGGAACGTCCGGTGTTGGGTCGAGTTGATGTAAGTCCTTAGCAGCACCCGTGTAAACAGCTGTATGATTTAAGCAGATGTGTGTATGTTCTGGCAGACCTGCATGAAACAGAAGCGCCCGTTCGTGCACACGAATCAGTTGCTGCATTTGTGACGCGGCGTTGCCTTTCTGTAATCACTCGCCGTAATTGAACGTTTGGGTTTCGGATAAAACACGTGTCTGTGTGGGTGATCCGTCTTTCCCTCCGCTGCCTTTATGCACGTCCTTCAGGTTGTTTGTCTTTGACAACATCAGAGCCAACTTTTACCTGCTGCTGCTTTTAATTATACCTTTTGAGTTTACAGTTTGATTATCGAGGCAGCATTTTGAAATGAGAAAAACCTTGAAAAGAAAACACTGTTATGAATTGCCTTTTTATTTCAAACTCCTTCCATCAGAAGTTTATTAAAATTTTAGCTGTGGGTAATGCTCTCCAGCCATTAGCGGGATGTTAGACACTCTTTCAGCGGCGGGATTATTGAGTGACATGCCCTTGGTTTTCAGCCGTGTGAGTGTTCACAGAAAAGTAAACAGGCTCCATGTAAACAGGAAATGAAAACATACAAAGGCAGCTTTTTATTTCCATGTTTATCACCCTGAGTCTGGATCGGCGGCAGATGAAAATACATAAAGCATCAGAAGAGAAACAAAACAAAAAATACAAAAACAGAGGGAAAACACACACACACACCTGCGCCTCCAATTTTTCTCCATGAAGTAAAAAACTCAGTTGCTGTTGTGCTGTTTTCTGACACCCAATCATTTTTCCCCCCGTATCACTTCCAAAATACATATGAGAGAAAATAGCTGCTGTGTTCTTCCGTTCAGCAAAACACCAACAAAAAAATCTTTATTGCAGATATGAAATGTTCAAGTTCAATTTAAAGTTTATTTGTAAAGCTCAATTTTGCACCGAGGCAATTTTTAAAGTAACTTACACAAGAGCTTTAACCACAGAGCGAGGTTTAAATAAACAAGAGGAAATAAATGAGATCACACCGAGAGTCTGTCTGCTGGTTTCAGGTGCACGACACAAAATGATTCATCGCATTGTCAAAACTGGAAGCAATGAAGAAAAACATCAGCCTAAATCTAACCTGTGCTCAAAACCCATATTCATATACTGCAGAGTAGAGTGGGAGGAGAAGGCTGCTGTGATTCGTGCGTGACTGGTTGTTACTGGAAAAGCAGTAATGAACTTATTTAGGCGTATGTCCGCACACAGATTTCACCTTTTAATACATACCCACGACATCTTAAATTTAGTCCCAAAGGGGCAGATGTATCTCTTTTAATTTCTGAACAAGTGCATTCGTTCAGACAGAAGTAGTGGATATTAGGTGGAATCTCCATCACAGAAGGAGGTGGGCTTTGGGACAATGGTTGGGCTCAGGCAAGAAGATAAAGTAGGTAAAGTTTGAGAAAGCTACCGTAACTCAAAGTCCCAGAAATATTCGAAAAGACGAACTTTGACCAAGTTTGAAAGTCGACCATCTTGCAGTTGGGTTTTTATTTCTCATCAAAGCGACTAAACTATGAGATGGTTCAGCCTTTGTTTTCTGAAGACTCGAACTCTAAGCATCCAGAGCATCAAATACGGATAAATATTTAAGGCAGGTACCCATGTGATGGGCAGGGTGTGGCCTCTGATTGGTCAGATGGACGAGCCTCACTAAAAAACCTCTAAAACATTAAAGATAATCAATGTGACATGTTTGAATAGTTGTTTTAGGAGTTCTGCTCCATTAATGAAAAGACACGGAACCTGATAGCGGTGTCTTGAACACAGCAGCTGTAAATAAAATTTAACTTTATTGAGTGTGAGCAGCCATGGGAGCTTTTTTAATGGAAACAGCTGCTTGCTGTGGCAAACACACACTGAACCAGATCTTACAGGTGGGGATTATAAGAGACCCTGGGGTTAGACCCGGAACATGCTCGACAGGTTTGAAATCTCATCAGGTCAGAGACTCTCGGAGAGGAGCTGAAAAACGCGACACAGGGAGAGAGGCAGAAAAGGGATTTTGATTTCTGAGCAAAGTAGCAAAAGTCAAAAGGAAAACTCCGGCTAAACGCTCGCTCAACACTCTGAAGAAGATTCGTGATGTGTGAGTGCGCGCCGGTTCAAATGTCTCGTAAACGCTAACTTCTGTTTTACCCACTTTGACTGGTGTGATGGAGGCGAGTCTGCAGTGACCAAACACATCTGCTGACTTCTTGTCAGATTTCTACAGCGCCGCCAGACTTTTAAGAGCTTTCTAAACCAAGAGTCAAAACCGTATAGCGAGCGAAGGTTTCTAAGAACACGATTGATGCAGTCGAGGGTTTTCGTTCACCTGACAGCAGCAGTTTGTCTCTGAAGCGAGCGCAGAAAGCTGCAGCAGTAATGGACCAAGTACCCAGTCTGACTGCTGGCACTGACTGCTGCTGGCTTCACGTCAACTGATCATCATGTCAGACGGTTTCTACTCCATCAGGCTTGACTGCCAATCCAGAACAAAAAGACAGTGGATGTGCCAATTAAAGCTGCCATCTCCACTTCTCCTGTCTACTCAAGGATGTGTTCTAGCTCAAAGAGAAGCCTGATTTTATTCATTTATTCACATTTCAGGGTAACACCTGGAACCAGAGTGAGCCGATTAAAAAAAACAGACTAAACTTTAGTGATGGAAAGCTACGTTTGATTCTGCTTTCATATTGTATGAAGGAACACTGTCTTTATTTATTACCAAGCTTTGTTTCATTTGCAGGATCAAAATGTTCTGTTATTCTCTCGTTCCTGGCTCATAACACGACGCAGACGTCTGATCAAACTTTTAACCGTCTGATCAAAAGTGTTTTTGAGGTTTTTTGCACCGTTTTGATGAGCTCACGTTAGAAATTCTTTTCAAGGTTTTTTTTTTTTTTTTAAATCACTTGCTGACTTTGTCTCCCGAGGGAATCAGATAACAGTAATAACGCAACTCTGAGAGGCTTCTGGGACGTTCGTACGGTGTGTGAGTGGAGCTGCAGAGCGATGATGAGGAGGTGAGCACAAGCTCAGAACAGTGGTTCCCAACCTGGGGATCAGGACCCTTTGGGTCCTCACAGCTTAATGATGATGATGCAGTTGCCGATTTATTTCTTACATGTCTCATCAGCCATCAAATCCAAACTTGCTCAATACAAGACATTCGGATTATGGTGAGAACTTCTAAAAGTACTACATACTTGCTACAGCCTGATTCTACATCTGTTTAAACAGTTTCTTTAAAAACTAGCCTTTATTCTTGAATTCTTCTGATCAATGTACACTCAGATTCACATAACAACAATGTGAAACTAAATTTTAGAAATGGTTCCGAATGTATTTCCATGCTTTTAAGTATGAGGACCTTTTGCTCAGTACTTCGGCAGCAATTACAGCCTCGAGACTTTTTTGGGAAAGACCCGACAAGCTTTGCCCACCTGGATTGGGGGATTTTCTACCATTCTTCTTTACAAAACCTCTCACTTTCAAGTCTCTGCAGAGATGTTCAATAGGGTCCAAGTCAGGGCTCCGTCTGGGCCACTCTAGGACATTCAGAGGGTTGAGCCAGAGATCCTGTGTGGAGACAGGACAGTCAGAGTGACTCCAAGGTTCTTGGTCACCCCTCTTACTAAGGTTCTGCCCTGATTATTTAGTTTGGCCAGTCGACCAGCTCTTCCTGGTTGTGACAAACTTCCATTTGTGAATTACAGAGACCACAGTTTAGCAGAATTGTTTTGTTTGTGTATTTTTCCCCTGATCTCCCTTGCAATGACCCTGTCTCCGACCTCATGGCTTTTGCTCTGATACAGTAGTATTGTCAGCTGTGCCTTTTCTTTCCCAATCATGTCCAATCAATTTAAATTACCACATGTGGACTCCAGTCAATGTGTAGAATCATCTTAGCCGTGATCAAGAGAAATGTGTTGAAAAATGATCTAAATACTTGATATTTACAGACATTAAAAAAAAAAATGTTTTCACTTTATCGGTATGGGGAACTGAGCGTAGAATAATGAGAAACCAAATGAATTTAAACAACTTTAGCTCCAATCAGGCTCCAATATAACAAAATTGAAAAAAAGATGAAGGGGTTTTTGTTCGAAATGCACTGTATATTCATAGTCTTTGCAGTGTATGTTAGACCATACTAAAATAAATTTGAGGATCCGACCACAAAAGGGTCACGGAATCACAACAATGTGTTTAATTAGCAGTTTTAATTGGTAGTGCATAACTGACTTGTTGATACTCAAAGGAAGAACAATCAGAGTTATTTGTGTCACCCCGTGGGAGCAATGGCCTTATTGTTTGAGTCCTGAGTGACATACAGTAGAAACACCCAACAGAGGTGAACCAAAAGCCGTCGTTACAGACAGTAACACTCAGCGCCATAAACTGAGTGAGCACTTCCTCTCTCATAAGCTCTGTAATATGTGGATTCTTCGAAGTCAATATATTTACTGAGATGCTCAGCTGAGATGTGACCTTTTCGCTAAGTGACGAAGTCTGCGTTCACTCATTATCCCGAAAACCCTCAGATTCTCTCCCAGTTGCATTGCAGATATGAAGACCCCTTTCGCTCCCATAATAAAGCTTATCGTGGCTGATAATTGCCTCTCATTACCTCAGCATTTATCTGCCTCGCGTCTCCTTAACGGGATAAAAATCAATCAATGAGCGCTCGTCTTTGCTGCTGCTGCTGCTGCTGCACTCTCAGAGAAACGGTGGCGGTGGGTTGAGCAGTGGATTAGGGCCACCGCCCAGAGCTGCCGTGATGACACCATACAATTCTAATGGGCTTCTTCACGCCACGCTCACCTAATCACCCATATCAAACCCTCTCACAAGAGCTGCAGCTTCTTATTTATTTGATTTCTCTCACATTAAATTATATAGGATTTAGAAAAGGGATTAAATTTTTACACTTGTAAGAAGCCTTAGCCACTTAATTAAGGCTGAAAATAATACTGCAATTATTTTTGCAGAGGTTGAGAATGAAATTTTTATGGCCTCAGAGTATTTAGTTAATTATAATGTTGCACTCGGACTGCCAATTTCTGCTCGGAAACTTTTTTTTTTTTTTTCACGGTCTGACTGAGTTTTTCCATTCAGTTCTCTGCAACTGCAAGGCCATTGTTATGCAGACTGTTGTTTATCAGTGCTGCTGCTGCTATCAGTAACACAGCTCATCATTCACTGCCATATTGTTCCAACAAACAATGGATCTGTGTTTGCAGCGTGCAGTACAGAAATCTGATTTACCGATCAATGGGCTCGATGGTTTTGTCTTCCACACAATGAGCCGTGATGAGACTGTGACAAGCTGAAGGTGGAACAATGGCAGCCAGGAGTTTTCTACTTTACCTGTGTTGTTTTTATCTCGTGCAAAAATAAAAGTTCGTCCTCTGTAACTGTAGTTCCACATACAACAGATCCATTCAGAAAGTTTGATTTGTGGGAAAAAGTATTTTTGAACAAACTTGGGATAAAAATCAAATCAATCTGCCCCATTGTTTTACCACAGCTTATAGATGAGATATACTGGGATGTGATGGTGGTGACCGAAACCCCACCCCACAAATGCAGGCCACCAAGGAGGAGCCAAGCGTGCTGATCAGTGACAGCCATCTAGGCCTTTGGTTCCTAGCTTCATCTTGGTGCAGAGACAGATCAGCTTCAGAATAGGGATGGCCGTATCGATTCTGGTATCGATACTTCACCCTGTGCTAACACAAAAGGTGCCATTTGTTTTAACAAATGTTGCTGTTTCAGTAAAGTTATTATGAAGCCGGTTCAATGGTGTGATTTTACGTTCAGGGACAAAAAGTGTCTGTGTCAAAGCAAAGGAGAGGAGGTGAAGGAGCATCACAGTGCAATAAAGCTGGTGGCTTAAAACCACGGCGAGATGAATGTGGCTTAACTGAGCAGGAAACTTGTCTCGGGGTCTTTGTTGTACCGTGCTACTGTACCTGGAATATTATTTATTATATCTGTGACCATCATCCCCCCACGCACACACACATTCATTTCGTTTTCTAAGCTGGTTTCCCTCTTTATGTCTGTCACCGCACAGCTGCTGCAATCACTCGTTTGACGTTTGGGTGAATAAACAGTGAAGGGAATCGAGGGTTCGTACTGTACATTATGGGTTTCTGATCACACTCATCACATCTCATGAACAGGTAGCATTCATCAGTCTGATCCCAGCCATTCAACACTAGTTTGTGCAGTTTGTTGTCAAAATGAGCCTCAGAGAAAAAAAAAAATCCACCTTTGGGAAAAAGACGGACATTTTTTTCTCGGCTGAGTTTATTTAAAAGTCTGACGTTGTCACAGGAGTGCAGAGCTGAATCAGCAGGGTAATCTACAGGGCAACGCCGGTGTCTTTGGACTGATAGAACAGTGAATGTGAGGTAATGTTAATGCCCAGCTCTGCACTGTCAGCTCTGCAAAGGTTTGATTTGCTTTCTTTCTGTATATTATTCTCCGGGTGAGATCTTTTTTTCCTAAGCGGGATCAACGCCTGGTCATCTTCACTTAACGCTAAATCGTTTTGGTTAGCGGGATTTGACCTCTGAGTAAAACTCCCCTGAATACATAAAAGTAAAAAAAAGGCTTAAGGCCAAAAACTGAAGTGCCAAAAATCCTCAGCAGCTCATGGTGAACGTCTTCCAGTGAGACATCGGTGGTGCGTACACCATCATGGATTCTTAGTGTGGTTCTCTGCTGCACAAAGACTGAACAGGAGGGACTCCAGCGGGTGGTGAAAACAGCACTGAAAATCACTGGGACTTGTCTTCCACAGATGGACACCGTCTACGCCACCCGCCGTCTGCCACGAGTGCACAACATCCTGCGTGACCAGCGCCACCCTGCACATCACCTCTTCCATCTGCTGCCCTCAGGTAAAAGGTGCCGGTCCATATGAGCCACAACCACCACACTGGCTCACAGCCTCCATCCTCGGGCAGCGAGGCGTCTGAATGGACGGTCTCTCCCCACACCCCACATCCGACCGCTCCAATAACTGTGAGCTGGACCTCACGTTTTGTTTCATGTCCCTTTTGTTTGTTGTTTCCTGTGTGACATGACATTACTGCTCCGACAGCTCTGCCTTCACTGGCTGCATCTTTATGCGATGTTGCTTTGTTGTGCTTCTAATTATATAGTGATATTCATATGGGCAGCACTTTTGGACGTTTTCACGTCATACTAGCAATAACCTGTGTTTTTATGGCAATAAAGCATTGAATTGATGGTGTGATTCATAACTAAGAGAACCTGTAAAGAACTTAATTAAACACAAGTTATATGACATGCAACAAATCAGAGGGAAAGTCAACACACCATTTCAACAGGAATCCTCTATCCTTTAATATCAGCTGTGCATTAAATGTCCAGCTGTATAAGTACAGGAGAAGATTATATATATATATATATATGTAAACAGCTTGTTTCACAAGCTGTTGATATGCACAGTGATGTAAAGACAGCAGGGAAGACAACAGTGTCCTTTATCCCACCTGCAGGATGCAAACAGCTGCAGGTGAGTCAGGCAGCAGCTTCCGACTGTGTGAACGCTGGTTTCTGTGTGTCCTGCGAATGTTCGCTGTATTTCATCACAGGGCCAAAGGGCGTCAGCACCAGCTCCTGTTTGTCTTCCACTCCGCTCGAGACGCGCTCAGATGTACTGAGAGAATTTGCTGTTTATGTCCCGCTCACCTCCACCTTCAGCTCTGGTTTGATTGACAGCTGGAAAAAAGGGGGGGGGAGTGTAAAGGTAGAGGAGGACTCCCTGGGGTGCTTCACACTCCAGCAACTTTTTTTTTTTTCCTCTCACCAACTTTTGTAACGTTGTCTAACAAATTACATCCATTCATTGTAGAAGAAGAGAGGGGAAAAACCATGTGTGTTTGTGTGGAGTAAAAATGAGAATCTGAATCCACGTGGCGTGCTCCAGTTCGCCCTCAGTCATGCCTGTCACGCAGCAGCTGAAGCATCGCTCTCCATCTTGTTTGTCCCGGTGACGTCCGGCTCTGGATGGATGAAGCTCGGCGCTCAGGAGGCCTGCAGACTCAGGTGAAAACTTTCCTTCATTAGTCACAGTTGGTTTTATTTCCTCCACAGGATGAGGAAGAGGAATCGAGAAAAAGCACGAGCGGCCTGCCACCTGGGGTTCTGGACGCACTTCATGAACGAGGCGTTCAGGGGCCCCGACAAGACGAATGGAGCTGATCATTTGTCTCTGCGCCCGACCCTCGTGTTGTTCTCCTTTTACAATCAGGGATGAGGGAAGAAAGAGAAATAGATGGAAAACTATTTGTGTGCCGGAGGCAAACTAGGAAAAAGGCACGAGCCAGCAAAGCTAATGAAGTGAGCAGAATAATGGAAAAGCCACTTCTGCAGGGACGTGAACGTCCAGTAGTTGTGGTCTAAAGCAGGTGTAGCAGATGTGGTGGTCCACCCACCCACCTCCAACCCACAAATCACAGACAGCATTGCTTTTAATTCATCAGCACCTTTGATTCAGAATGCAACTTTTAGGAGACAGAGTTGTCTAAAATTTGTGTCTGCTCTGAGGTGCCATGATGGTACAAAGATGAGACGTCCCGGGACGTGATTAGAGTCATCACTGTTGATCAAAAAGCTTTGGCTGATGGTCTTTGCTTTCTTCTATATAAAAGCCATAATTTGGACAGATTGGACAGATTTAAGCTGTTACTTTACTTTGCAGGATGCACTTTGGATTTGTGGTATTATGACTGTCATCTGCATTTATTATTATGTTATTTACCCCTTTATTTAAATGGGAAATTCTATTGACATCTGGCAATTTTTTAGCGTGGAATTCCAAGACCCTGTGTAAATTAGCCATTAGAGGCAACTGCACTTTGCTTTTTTGATAACCTAATAAAAAACATGTATAAGAGACACAAGTTCTGAATATCAGGAAACTGTACAGTAGTACTGTGCAGTACTCAGAAGTAGGCTGGACAGCTGAGGACTGTACTGAAGGCCACCGCAGGTTAATCTATATGCGCAAACAGCATAAAATCTGTTTCTATAAGCATAAGTGAACCTTAAAGAGTGAATGACTGTCAAAAAGTATAGTAACGATGATAAGCCGACAGATGTTGCTATTTATTTTCTATGTGTGTCCCACCCGAAAAAACACACCATTTAGAAGAATTCCTGCGAGAGCCCCGGGGCCCTCTTTCTCAAGATCCCTTGACATCTGACATCCTTTAGATTTTTTACTCTACGTAATCTGCTATTTCCTTATTAAATCTGTATTATGAATTATGAAATATTCAATTCAAGAGTCTTTCGGCAATACGTCAATGTATTTTCATTCTATTGTTGTTCATATTGAGTCACATGAGCCTGAAAATGCCTTTGTGTTAAAATTTTAGTCTTAACTGAAAATCATTTTTTCAGAACTGCAAATATTTGTGCAGAATGTTCTATGCATTCCTTCTTTCATTGGGGGCTCATTGTGTATGCATATAAAGAGCAGCATGCATGTATTTTTAATGCTCTCCTGCAAAGCACACACTATTTCCCAAACATTAAAATGTGCCTCAAGCCCTTTTTGGACTGGATTTTATGTCTCAAGAGGAAGTGCGGTGAAGTTTACTATTACCTGCTCGGGTCAGTTATTTTAATCCAACAGTAACAGCTGCAGTTTTCTCCGGCTTTAATTGAACTGGCTGCTCCTCGTGTATTTTAAACACCGTCTGAAGTGAAATTATAACATTTTCAAGTGGATCGCTGAGCAGCTCGGTGTAAAAACTGACTTGTGTGTGAAAAATGTTTGTGTTGATCTGATGGACGGAACCAACGTGACCCCCAGAAACAGTTAAACCGCCAGAATTCGATTTTAAAGGTGCTGCTGCGGCGTCGGCTACAGTTTTAATTATTCTCAGCAATTATTCCCTCTCAGAACCTTTTTCAAGCCCTTGCGACATTTGTTTTAACTGACTAAACGCTACGTTTGGTTCTTGTTTGCAGTGCACCCGTGCATGGACAATCATCTATCTGTGGATTACAGTGATACTGTGGAAAACCCAAAAATATGAATATTGTCAGGGACGTTCTGCAGCCTTGAGGATTGTTTGGACATCAGAAATGATGATATCCTCAGGAAGTGGTCGTCACACTGAATGATTGTTATGTCTTCAGATTCACCTGAATTAGGACTTTGATGGATGATTTAGGGCTCGGATTCTTTGCTTCTCCTCCGGTTTTCCTGTGCCTCCTTGGAAGACTTTTGGCTCGTCCTGATGGTTTAAATGCCTACGATGAGTTAAATTACAGAGGAGCACGCTGAATATTTCATATCCGCACATTCCCCGTAATGTTAATTCTGTCTGATCCAGGCTTCAAAAATGTTTTCTCCGCTATTTTCTAGAGTTAAATCAAATGTAAGCTGAGAATTTCTTGGTCATAGGTTTCAAACCTGATGCCCACAGACTTTTCACCACCTGCTTGTGGCTCGGTGAGTCTCTCTCCTCAGAGGCAGAAGAATCATGGAAAAGGTCACGAGTTGTGCGATTGGCAGCTGGTATTTGCGGCGTGCTCTGCCTCCACGTTACTGCGAGCCACCACCACCACTACAAGGCCACGTTCTCCTGCCTGACAGACGCCACTGAGGGTGTGAGGACCGCGTCATTTTACTTGAATCACGCCCTCATCTCAGCAGAGGGCTGGATCTCAGATGCGATCACGCTGCAGAGAGACGGTGTGGAATCACTCACTGAAGAGCCAATGATCACAGGCTGTCCAAGTGGATACGGACCCCCGTCCCTTTCTTTCTGGTCTTTTTTTTTTTTTTTTGTGCCAGTCTTGGGGCGAGCGGGAGGTAGAGCGGTTGTCTGCCAGTCCCAGGGTTGGTGGTTTGATCCCGAGCAAAACACTGAACCCCAAGTTTGCTTCCTCTCTTTTAAATTGGTTTTGTAGAAGCACTTGTCAACAGTATGATAACTCAGAGAAAATCATTCAGATTTTCAGTGTTTTCTCTTCGTACTCGTCATACACACCTTTTGCTAAGCTAAATGCTCAAACTGAAATCCATCTGCTCATCTGACTCTTTATAAGGATGTAAAAATGGGTTTTCACAAAATGTCAGACTAAGGAAAATTCCCAGGATCTTTTGCCAGCACATTCCTCGCTCTCCCTGAGGACAGGCCTCGTCCTCCCCGTCCGCCTCGTCTCCGTGCGGCCCTGCAGTCCCAGTGCTCGGCTTGACATTTCCCTTCTCGTCCCTCCTTCCTTCCCTCCTCCGGGCTTCCTGTTGCCCCCTGACCCTCGTCCTGCTCTCTGCCCTCAGAAATGTCAACCTGCCAACGCCGGCCGAGCATGTGACAGTGTCAAGTCTTATTCGGTGCAGCGAGGGAGACGTCGTATCAGCAGTCGACGCACTTGTACGCCGACGCTCTGTATCGCTCTCACGTTGAAAGGGGAAGCGGAGCTACATGCTTTCAGCATTGCCTCGAAAACTCTATTCAGCCACCCACCGACTCTGAAGAGGCAGAGAGCGGGAGGTGGGGTGAATAAAGAGCGAGTCAAACGATAAGCAGCATGGCAGCTGGCGTCTGGCCTTTTAACATCAAAACATCCTCCGTGTAAATAAAAAGAGACAATTGTTTGGTCACATTGTGATGGTGCTCACACACACACACACACACACACACACACACAATGGCAGAGTGAGAGTGTTAAATGGTTATTTGCTCTGGCTGCCGGGGCCAATAGGATTCAACCAGCCATGGAGGTGTGGACACAGCGAGGCTTCGTCCACGATTAGACCGAGAGCTCAGAGCTGAGCCCAGGGATTACCTGTGTGTGTGTGTGTGTGTGTGTGTGTGTGTGTGTGTGGCCTGGCTTTAGAAATGGTATTACTACTGGATATTTGTAACATTTTTCTCTGTGTCAGTGTGAAAGACTATTTCTGACACGCAAAAGAGCTTCACACTCTGAGTCCACAGTGATATTAGGTTTGTTAACTCCTATTCAGTGTGCGGCACGTCACTGTGTCACTCCTCAACAATTCAGAGAGAAATAGTGCATTCATAGGGCGGCTCGAATTAGTTTGCAAATGCAGATTCTCACCGCTACCGTCAGCCACAACGTTAAAAACCACCTGTCCCATATTGTAGGCTCAGACCCCTCGAGCCACTGACTCCACAAGACATCACATCTAAAACGTCAGAGCCTTTAAGTCCCGGACAGGAGGTATTTTTGCATCTGCGGTGTCTTTTTTGCACTGGTTTATAATGAGGAGGATGTGTTTTGACGTGCTTCTGCCTTGTAGGATTCCACCCTACCCCGAACACATCCAGCCGGAGAAAAGATTCAGCTCAGGGCAGTGTCCAATGACGAGTTTAGAAACCGGATGATTGACAGCAGACTACCAAACTGTCTCCGCTGATTCTAAAATAAGCCGTGAAGTGACTATCAGTCCAATCTGAACGAGCTGTCCTCCTCCCTGCAGTCTGTCCCCTGCATCTGTCTGACGTACCGCATGGATCTGTTTCTTTGCCCGGTGCAGCGTCTTACTCTCACTTGGAACCAGAGCAGGTCCCCTCCACTGTGTGGAGTGGTTTTAATGTTGTGGCTGAGCAGGTAGGTAACTAAGCTGCTCCAATATCAGGTTCACCATCACATGTGATATTAGGACATAAAGACTATAAGCATAATTAATAGCTCTGTTTTTTTAAAATTGTTGTGACATTGAGTCACTCTGCATAAAGGAAATGTTTCCTGTGGGTTTCCTGTAAGTATGTTTTGATGATAATATAATTTTTTCTTTGACTTACTTCACTTCTGATGTTTCTGCAGTGCAGTAAATCTAGTTTTCCCTGCAGTAAGTAGAACATCTCAGTACGTCATCTACCACTTAGGCTACTGTTGTTTTCCAGAATGTCTTTAAAAATACATGTCTCGTATTTTGTGTCTTTTCTTTTCTGTTCATTTTTGCTTTGGCACAAATGCTCAAGTTCTTCTTCAATATGAGATTTAATAAATCTGAAAACAAGCTGCAGCACGAAATGGTTGTTCTGAGCCTGTCAAATACTGTAGTTTCTTGTACGTTCAGACGCCGGGGAACGTCGAGCAGATGGAGGTTGAGTGTGTGTGTGTGTGTGTGTGTGTGTGTGTGTGAGAACAACCTTTAAAAGATTAAAGCTGAATTTGACACTGTCCTCACAGTCCTACCGTCTAGGAGTTTCTGATTGCTCAAACTCTCCCTTTAGTGAATCCTCCTCTGCATCTCTGTGCAAAGTTTGTCTGTTAATGTGATAAACGTACCAAAGAAAATGAAAGGGAAACATATTGACATTAGCCTCTGAAAAAATAAAAAAAAAGAACTGCCATAAAAATAAAAACTTTTGAGATTCAAAAAAATCATGTCATTACTGAGACTGTACTGAATGTCTCTTCCCATTTTTAAAATACTTATCTAGTTTAAATATTGAACCCCGGGTGGTTTGTTTTGAATTTCGTTAGAGTTAATAGTTAAATCCTCAAAAATGGTGCTTTTCATGACGACCTGTCAGAAATAAGCCTGTGAACAGTTTTACTGGAGAAATTTAAAGGAACAAAATGTGTTTTTTTGGCAAATGTAAATGCAACCAAATAATCTTTTCGAATAAAATCATTACAATCTGTTAAAAATGCATGTTGTTAAGTCACAAACATGTGGAACTTGTGCTCACACTCACATTTGTCAGCCATCCAGCACAATCACAGGCTGACCTGTCACCACTGCTCTGATTCCGTTTTCTTATTCACAAAACCAAAGAAGTCGTTAGTGTGTCATGAACACATGTAACACACGGAACTCTGCCTACAGATGAGCACAGGTGTGAAGTAGGGAGAATTTAATGGCGCCAGGAGTCTATGACAAAAATATCTGAGGCACTTATCTGAGGAAATACAGTGTGTGTGTCGCGTCCACGGCTTTAAAATCGTGCTTTTCTTTCCTGGTGCCCGAGGTGAAAACAGCCTCGGCGCTAGTTTGGAGTGGAGTTTGAAGAGGCTCCCGTTTCCTTTCAGACGGCGAGATAATGAGAGAGCATCATTTCATTAAAGGTGACTCTCGTTTCCTTTCCCCCCCCCGCGCTGATCCTCAGCGCCACAAACACTCGCCTCGGGCTCCAACAAATATTTGCTCGGTTTGGAAAACTTCTCCCCGCCTGCCGCCTCTGACATTTGGATTGAGATTACTTCTCTTATTGTGGCAAACTGGATGCATTCTGGGTAAATATTGCAGGTTGAGGTCAGAGAGGGAGCAGCTCGTTTTACAAAGTGAAGCCGGGGGCTGCTGCCGCCGCTCACGGAACGCACAATACCTTCGAAAAAAGGAGCTTTTCAAACTTTTAAAAGCAGCAGCTCGTACGCTGATAAATTAGTAATAATATGTGGTGATGTCGGCTGCGTGTGTGTTTGCTAACACTGTGTACCACTTGTAAGTATAAAAAGCCTCTCAAACCTTTAAAAGCCCTGGTAATAAATTAGCAATGTGATATAATAATTTCCACTGTGGTCTGTGGTCTGTGAGAGTGTGTGGGAAGGACACGAGGTGGACTTCAGAGTGCACCGTCAAAACAGGCTGTTTTATCCGCTGTAAATAAAGTCTAACACAATGAATCCGGCTAATTACACGCGCAGTGTGTGTGTAGGTCCACTGCTAAATGCAAATTTCCCCGGGTTTGACGTCACAAAGAGGGAGTTGCACTCATTTTTTTATTGTATTTTTTTCACAGTGCATTACATTATTGCTTTTATTGCCTTGTGTTCTTGTCAGTACATTTCCCCGATGTGGGATCGATAAAGATTTACCTTACCTTGCCTTATTGAGCTTCGGATAAACCTGGTCCATGTTCCATAAAGCTCCATGTGTGGAGCTATGCGAACAGGTAAGACGGACAGCACAGGATCAGATCTAATGAGGGTCCTTGGCTGATGGGCCTGCGTGAAACCCAGCTGCATGTGGCACCTTCATTATTTCCTCAGATGAACAGAAAGTACGCAGAACTGCACAGCAGAAAACATCCGTTGATTGACGGAAAAATTAACGGCAGCGACTGATTAACAATGCGTCTGCACAGGAGGTGCAGCGTGTTCACCGAGCAGCAGCGACAGCTGTGGTGCTGCGCGGGTTTTACACACAACCCGTTCCGGTCAGTGTGTGTCCACCTGAGGATGACGATGAAGATGACACGCAGCGTGTAAGAAAAAAAATACCACTATTTACAATTTCCTGGTTTTCTGCATCAATTGGTAATGAAATTATAATCTTCACCACAGACAATCGTGATCTTTCATGTCTTTTCATGTCACACAGCCATTAAATTGAATGCAACATGGAGCCAGGTGTCCCAATCAACGAAACGAGAACGAAGATGTGGTTTAAGCCTCTGAGTTCCCAGGTTTATCAGGGATAAACTCAGGGTGTCTGTCCGCGAGCTGAAGCTCAGAACAAGCTGCGTGATACAGCAGGACAGTGACTCCAGACAAAACTCCAGCTGTTGGAGTTGCCGAGTCAGAACCCAGTGGGGATGCGGAGGAGTGACCTCCGGGGCGACGTTCACCCCAGACGTCCTGAACATACGGCCGAGCTGAAGCAGTTCTGTGAGGAACAATGGTTCAATATTCCTCCTGAATGTGATCCAGCTTTAATCCACAGCTGCTGGCTCCACCTGTGTTCAAAAAAGACATGAAAGATTTATGAACTTTGAAATATTAGGTTTGTTGATATTTGTGTGCAGCCGCTCTCAGACTCTCAGAGCTGAATATGCATTCTTGATTTTGCTTGTAATGGAAAATTTATATTACTGTTCTTGTATCTTGTTTAATGATTGTTAATCATATTAAGAACATGTGTTTTGTATGCATATGTATGTACATACGTATATGCATATATATGTGTGCATGCATGTATATGTGTATGTATATATATATATGCTTAAGGGTGCAGCAAAAAGCTATAGACCAAAGTAACTGTTGTCTACCTGAACTTCCTGGTTTTCTGCAAGCAGGATGGTGAACCATGCTGACCCAGTGTTAAACTCCTCCTTTTGTTCCTACCATATTAGGAAGTGTTTTGTATAATCTTTATGTGATTGGATAAATACAAACCCCTTGCATGTATAAATGATTGTGTAGGCTGCACCTAGGGCAGAGCCTCAGGGGATATCTTTGGGTTTCCACTGACTGCTCTCCCCGGGTGAACTATGATAAAATGATGAAGCCGCACTAGAGCTTCTCTCACTGATTTGTTAACACAGAGTAACTTTTATTTTCCACGACATGCTCTAGACCAAAGGTTTCTCTTTGGGAAATAAATATTATTTTTTTGATTATGTTTGCGGGACAAACTTGCGGGACTCCAAGAAAATTCTTACATCGTCTTCCCAATCTGTGCCGGGAAACAGAATCAGCTAGACAGTATTTAGGGATCGTCAGCCGTGTGGGCAGACTTCCTCCTGTCCTGCGGTTTCGGTTCCATGCTGCAGCTTCGCATTTTTAAAACCGCACCCAGACAGGCATAAGCCCTGGTAATCTATGCACACGATGAAAAATGTCTTCTGATTTCAGACGTAAACTGACAGGCTAATTGTTAGTTTATGTCTGTGTTATTTCCCATAACCCCCTGCTGCTGCGGCTGCTCCTCTACTCCTCTATCTAATTCCTCGCTCTCAGACTGTTTTCTCGTTCCACCTGCATTAATGGATGGAAATTAGTCACACTTGAAGATAAATGATGTGGGATCATATTCACTGTGCAGCACCACATAAATCACATTTATGTAGGCTTCAATAAAACACTATCTTCATGGAAATCACATTATCATTAAGGTTTGAGTCACTGTTCTCTTCACGCTAACTGTTTCACATTATTCCCAGGTGACACAGAGTCAGGCGGAGCTGACGGAGGAGATGAGGGTTTGGCAAGAGTCAGACGAACGCGACCACAGTGTGTGTACTGTCACTGCAACTGTGGAGCATTCAGCCGCTGGTAGAGACCCAAACAGAGGGAAGCGTTCGAGGCTGACATGTCACAACTGCCCAAAAATCAAGCCGCGTAGCTTTAATTTTGTTCTGGACATACGAGCTGTTGGCGTGATGCAACCAGCAGCACGCAGCAAGCTGACGCAATGCAAGTGGAAGGATTTTCTATGATCAACGTGTTTGCAGGTGTACTGAATATTTTAGGCCCCTTAGCAGGTGTTCAGACAAACACTGGTGATAGTTTGACTGTGTTGCTAAAATTCAGGCATTTATGACACATGAGATACACTTCAGCAAGTCCCGTGTCGCTGTTTTTTTTTTTTTTTTTTACATATATAACAATTCATTACATTAAAGCTAATTCTAACGCTGAGGTTGGACTCCTGATGCATGTTAATGTGGGGGATTTTTTTTTCCATGCAAAGAGAAATTCAATCCGGGCAAAGTTTTATAAAAATAACACCTGTCCACACATTTCTTTGATTGATATGAAAAACAATGACTGCTCCTGCTTCTATGGCAGATGGATATGTCAGTCCCTGCTGAACGATTAAGGCAGCACAAAAAACATTTAACATGAACTTAATGGTCAGGTAATTTCTCTCCATCAATCATTGTGACTTTGAGTCTGATTATCAGGCTAGTGCTTTTACTGAGTTTATCTATTATGTTTAATGGGTTTTATAAAGCTAAGTGGTTTATATAATCTACCAGTTAGTCCAAGAAGTGTGTCCACATCCAAGTACAATACGCTGTCAAAGAAAGGTTAGCAAATTTATTGTTTTGAAATATGAGATGCCAAATAATCTCAGTTAATTGTTTGGTCATGTAGCACAAATATTTTCTAAAACATTTCACGTTTCAACCCCCATCCCTGAAGATTTATGAGCCTTATCACACTGGTCACATTTGTGGGATCTCTCGACATCCTTTAAGCATCTGTAGGTTTTCCCAGATTGCATGCAGCGATGTGGTCTCTAGGTTTTTAGTTGCAGCTGGACATCCTGCACCGTCAAATGTTGATAATACATCCATCATCTTCACTATTGAGACTATATAACGTAAATACTACAGCAACTACGGCCTCGGCAGTCTTTGCTGCTCTTTAAGTGTTTTGTCTTTCCTCCTACAGCGAGCGCTTGGAGGTCAGAGGACAGGCGCTTTGTGCTGGTGGGAATCCTTGTGTTGCTCAAGGACACTTCAGTGGGTGTTGGGAGTGCGTGTGTGTCAGTACATCATCTCTTCCCATCTGAGTAATAACAGCAAAGAGTCTTCTTCTGCTGTTTCCTAACTAACTGCCGCGACACAAAGCCTCACTCTGCGATGAACCAGTGGGAACAAAGAGGCAAAATGTGATCTTCTTTCATCTCCCTCTGTCTTCTTCTGTCTCTGTCTCTCTCCACAAGTGTTTTCCCAAGAAGAAATAATTGGCACAGCTCCCCGTCCCGTGGGAAGAAGCTCATTTATATTCTCCCACATAAACATGCACACACAGTGGGCCTCTCCTCTCAGACCCCCAAAAAAGGGGGATTCTTCTTTCTTTTGCTTTTTTTGTCTTCCATCCCAGAGAAACTTCCCTTCACTCTTGCCGTCAGCAGATGGCCATCAACACGCAGAACAAAAAAAAAAAGATGAAAAAAACCCTGAACATTTTTCCAAAACTCTGTCTCCCCGAAGTGCATTCTGGGATCAGTCCCAGCAGGCGCAGGCTCCTAGAGGTTCCTGATTGCTCATGATGATCTCTTTTGTTCTTCATGCATGCTGCTGCAGAAAACAGCCTCCCAGATGGGTTCACTTTAAGAGGCGTTTCAGCAGCAAAGGGCTAAACGTCCGCTATTTTTAGACCCTTATTATTTTTACACTGTAAAAGAAATCCAAAAATGTTAATTTGATGTTCTATTCTAAGAACCGTTTTTGTTTAATAGTTGCAAATGGCAGAGTAACGGTCAACTAACAGTACATTCCACTTCGTGATTAAAGATAACAGAATGGCTAAGAATGAAAAAATGAATGTCTGGACCTGATTTCAGACAATCCTTTTTTTAGATGTGTTATTTAAAACCACACGTGAAAAACGTGCTGACAGTAGGTCGGTAGGATTAGTCCTTTGGGAATATATAGACTAAATTTTAGGACAAGTTATCTGATAGTTGTTGAATTATTATTATAACTATAGTGTGGCCCACAGTGGATTTAAGACAGACAAACGAGGCTCAAAAGAAACATTTGTCTCCAGGAAGTAGCTCGGCATCTACAGTAGGAAGATAACTTGACTGTATTAGCTGAATTTAATTTTGGGCGGTTTCATGTTCAACTGTCATGGATAATGTAAGTTAAATATACGTGTTTAGGCTCTTTAGGTGGATAAATTTGCAATAATTAATGTGACCATTACGAAACGAAAAGTTTTGCAAAAAAAGTTGTTATAGAGAGACTGGACATACTTGAAAACAAACTATATATCTGAGCTCTTAGTCTAATATGAGCCTATATAAATAAACACAATTTATATGTTTTGGGAAAAAGCAAACAGCTTTTTAAAAAACACAGAAGGGAGAGAACTTCCTAGGTGTTTCTTCAAATTGAAATAACAATTTGAAGAATATATTAATGAAATTAAGCTTATATTTTAAAGCGTCAGGAAACACTACTGTCTGTGTTTTTACAGTGTAGAGCGATAACTGATTATTACTTTTTCTGTCTGTTGCATGAGTGGAAATGTTCAGATGCACATTAACAACAGTAGATGTAGGCTCCAACCATTATCTCCACCCTTATTCTCCATGGCCATGCTGCACACACACACACACACACACACACACACACACACACACAGCATTATAATGATGTAGGTTTGCAATGAAACATGATTGTTTCTTTCCCTGGTTCTGGTTTTGTGTCATTAATCTTAATTTGTGACTGTGATGACAGGGAAATAAACACATTAATACATAAATGGGTCAGTGCAGCGCCAGTGTAATTCAGATGTTGTTGTTTTTTCAACATTTGTGCATTACATTTGTAATGCTGCATGTCAGGATGAAGATGCATTAATTTATTCATTTATTATCGTCGCACTGTGAACTCTGACTTTTCACGGTTTATCTGCACAATGTGTCTGCAGCCGGTGAAGTTGCAGTTTACAAGTAAAGAAAATATCATATTCACACTAATTACAACAAAACTCCTACAGTCCGAAACGAGACCAAGACCAAGGCAAGATGTCAAGATGGACACGAAGCATATACTTTGACAATAATAAAGATTTCAGAATGTGTAAGTAAGTTCAGAGATATTTTATTTCCTTTAAAGGGTTGCTCCACTCAATTTTCCAATAAATTATTTAAATATAATTGGTCGTTAAATTTACATACTGAGATTAAGTTAAGTTTAAGTGCAAAAAAGGTTTAGTTTCATGTTTATCTTGACAGGAAACAGTTGGTTTGGTGCTGAGAACCACAGTGTTGACAGGCAGAAATGCTTCTTGTTTTTCCGGCCAAGTAGACAAATACTGGTGACCACGTTTCAGTCTGTTAATACGAAAAAAGGTTTGTTTTGGAATATTCTGTTGAAGAGTAAACTGTTGAAGAAGCTGCTTTTCAGATCTAACTTTCAAGTCTGCAGATTGAAAAAGATATCTGTATGTGTATCCAACAATTTACATCTAAAAACCCCAACCTGAACTTTACTAAGTCGTTTCCCACTGGACTAATATCAGTCATTTTAAACATCAGTAGCAGCAGCAGCAGCAGGTCCTTAATGGAAGTTTAAAGCTTCGCTAACCTTCAAGTGAACTTTGAAAATGAGTAATTGAAGTGATTTCAGTCAGTTTGTGTTTGCAGTGAAAAGAGGAGCACAAGAGGAGACACTTCATCTGCGGCTGCTCATTATTCACACGCGCTCCTTAATATGTGGGTGCATTGATAAGACTGGCAGAGAATCTGCTGCCTGCTCACAGCGCTTTCACACGGCTTTTCTAAAGGACGGCTACGACATGACCAGAGCTAAATCCACTCGCATCACGCACACCGACCTTGGTGGTGGGTTAAAAAAAATAAAATAAAATCAGTGCAGGAAATGATGCTGTAATAAAAGGAAACTGAAGAAAAGAGCGGATGGTTGTGAGGGAGACGGATGTGCTTGACCTTCTGAGCTCAGACCTGAAAACGAGAATAAAGGGAGACGTTTGATTGTCCAGTCTTTGTTTTGTGCCCATGCAGCACCTGACTGAACCAGAGCCGACGGAGACCACGAGGCTAATTCCACTGCCTCAGCTGACAGAGGATCAGGGGTTCACATCTGAAGTTAAAGGGCTTGTACCTGCCATCGCCATGTGATTATTCCGACAAAAAAGAAGGTTTCTCCTCAGACATGTTCATAGTGTTTTGGAAAACACACCACTGTCCGAGAGGAAAAATGTGGAGGCCGTCCCAACTTGGTTAATATTCCTATAATTATGGCAGCTTATATTGGAATGTTATACTGGGATTCAGTCACAGTTCCACAAACTGCTGCATTTTTTCCTTTTTATTTCCTTTGTGCTTTACTCGTTCAGCTCTTTATCAAACAGTTTGTTTGAGATTCAGTTTCTTCAACCCGACTCAGCTTCAGCTCACATTTTGGAACTTTTCAGTTGTTTAATATTGTGACATACTTTACAACAGCTAACATGTAAACATACCAAAAAGCATAATGTGGTCTCCTTAAGGAAATGTAGTTTTCAGGAATTACACACGACTCATAAAAACACTGAAGCCGCTGAGCTAAAGCACGACAGGTGAAATGCGATGTAGTGTGTCTGCCGCCACCAGCTGGACAGACAAGTGTCTGTCCAAACCTGACAACAAAGTGCGAAACACAAGTGGATATTCATAAATCAAAGGAAGATCTGCAGCGTCTCTGTCTCGACTGTAACTATAAGTGCTTCAGTCCCTGTGGAGTAAGTGGCAGTGAATGTGGATGGTGTTTCACTTTCGTCTAGTCTTGTCTTTGAGCTCACAGAAAGGACCTGACGTCGTTTTACAAATGCACGTATCGTTTTGCTCACAGCGGACATGGTGGAGGTAATAAACTTTATTTGGGGAGTTTTCTTCTGTGCTTGCAGACATCACCACCAACCTCAGCACAGCGCTCAGGGCATCTCCCAGTGTGTTGAAGAGCCCCAGATTGGAGGGACTGCATCCCTAATGCGGAAGGAGCCCGAGTGCAGCTCTGTGTGTTCAGGCATTAGCTGTCGTGCTGTTGTACGGTCGAACTCACGTCTTTGAACCTTGCGCCTGTCAGACAGTGTCCCACTAACTGTTACAGCCTTGGAAGCTGGACTCTCTGCTACCTGCAGAGTGTGTGTGTGTGTGTGTGTGTGTGTTGAAAGGCCAAGGCTTTTTGCACTCACCCAACTCTGTCCTGACTGACACTGCCCTCCACCAATCAAGCTGCTACTGTCGACCCACACCTCCTATAAAAGTGAAGCACCCCCCAGACAGTGATATGACCAGCTTACCTGTGTGTGTGTGTGTGTGTGTGTGTGAATGTTTTAAGCCTGTGTTTGAGTATTCCAGTGCTGTCACTCATGAAACCTTTTTGTTAATTTAGTGCGTAAACTGTGGCCCAGGCCTTAGTCCTACCATGTTACTGTCGTAGCCTCCTTTTGTTTTTTCTATCTTTGTCCTCAGACACACAACCGGCAGCCGGGGCTCATGCGATACAGTCAATTCTGTTCATAATCCGCGACTTCGACATGTTTGTCACCAATGGTCTGAGCGTGACGGTTTCAGCACCGGCAACAATCGGCGACAGCTGAGTTCACAAACCACAAACAACTGGCTAAGCTTTGCACGGTGGTCTGGAGGGTGTGTGTCTATGTGTGTGTGTGTGTGTGTGTGTTTCCTCTTAATGTGCAAAGCTCTTCCACTGTTGGCAGTGAAGCAATGATGAAACAGCTGATTTACTCTGTTACAAGTTGCATGCAGAGACAGCCGGACACCAGTGACGGATAAATACTGTCATTAGAGAGACACAGACCGGACGGAACCGAGGTTTCACCGCTGCTGCTGGGTTTTAATGACCAGAGACAGTGGATCAGTGGAGGAAGAGCTTCAGCTCCTTTTCTCTGTTCATATTCTCTCTCCATAACTCCTCCAGCTCCCCAGGAGGTAAAACCCACGGCATTAACATTTACATTAAGACTGGGTATTAAACCTCGGGACCATATTAGTGCAAAATGACTGGCAAGGAGGAAGGACTAGTACAGCGAGACGTCAGGCACTTTGGATGCCTGACGACTAAATGTTTTACTTGTTGTTTTACTCACACTTGGTTTCGCTTTCAGGAGTCTGTTTCAGGAATCTCCTGTTTTTGCTGCAGAGCTTTTGGGCTGTCCAGGGTGAAAATGAGAGCAACGCTCACACACACACACACCTTTCAACAATCGGCAATTTTAATTTAATAATTTAGTGGTTTGTGTCTGTGTTAGGGTTAATTACTTTAACTGGTCACTGGTTGAACAACGTCTTATAACTGGTGTATGAGGTGAAGTGATGCTGATGCTGTTTCCATGATAGAAGTGAAATGTGTCCTGTAAGTGAAAAAGAAAATGACATTATACATCGATGTGGTGGGTCAGGACTGAGCAAACACTTTCATCCAGCTGAGGTTAACGTAGCCTGGGAAGATGAGCTGCCACACAAATGTCCTTCAAGCTTCATGTCTGCACTGTGCAGCATCATCAAATCAGGCAGAAATTATTGTAAATATATTTTTTAATATTCCTGAAGAACTTACAATGACACATTTAGGAGCTGTGGCTCTTCCCTGGTATCAGAGGACAGCAGCATGATTACGACGTTGTTCACGCTAATGCCCAGCAGTCGATGCCACGCACGAGAGCTTCCACAGCTGAAAAGTTCTGTTGTGTTTAATTTACCAGCTGGTCATAATAAATGTACACACACTGTTAACCTCTATGAGCAGAAATGAACACTGCGCATGAATATCCTACATTGTATTAGTCTGTTCTACACGTTGAAGTGTGGCGGCGGTTTTTCCATCAGTGCGGTCGTCAACACACTTCACACGGCTGGACTGGCCTCAAGATGGCCGTCGTCACCCCGGCTTCACCCTGCCCTACCTGGGAAACCAAGCTGAACCTCTCAAACTGTCGGCAGTCAGAGAGGCCGAGCCGCCACGCTGCAGGCCACACTCTGACTTTGTGGAGATTTAGTTTTTATATTTTAGCATTTTGCACCAACTTTATTTCCTTATTGTCACCTCTGCTCAGGTGTTTTTTATTTTTACATCCTCCTCCCTCCCTCTTCCCCTCCAGTTTCACTCTCATAGAGCAATTTCTCTTTTTTTCTTTTTAGTTTTTTGTTTGTTTCCATCAGACATATTTCCCCCCCTGACCTTTGACCCCTGCGCCTGCAGCCATCATTGTCTGCAGCAGCATTACACTCACCGCTCAGCCCTCAGATGTGACCCGACAGGCCCCTGAAATAAATGAAGAAAAACAACAGCAACAGTGCTGACTTATGAGTGTTTGACAGCCATTTTTCATAGAGGACGGACCCGGTGTCGGTCGCTATGTCCAAGAGTGAACTTTGATTTTGACGTTTCTAGGAAGGGGGGGGACACAATGGCAGAAGAGGGAGAAAGAAGGCAAGGATGGTTGGAACGGGTGGTTCAATATATAGGAAGTGGCATATTTTCCCCATGGGGTGTTTCCATCTCTGCTCCGGCTGCTGGGTTAGATATTATATGCTGTAATTCAGCGGGGGAATAATTGACCTGTCAGCGGGTTCAGGGCACCGGTCCCATCACTCGGAGGCAGCGGGAGCAGCAAGGCCCAGACTAAGCTCTGTTTCTGCAGATTGATACATCCTGTTTCCCCCCTCAGAGGTCTAATAACATTACTGCCATTTTAAACACACACAAACACACACACACACACACACACACACAGAGCCTGAATTTGACCAGTATTCACGGCTAGAGAAACAAGAATGTTGCACAGTTTTGCTACATGTCCAATAGTATTTTTCTCTGGTTGCTTGAGACCAGGTTCTACATTCGGCTTATAGCCTGAAATCAGAAGAGTGAAGGCTGTTGCAAACTGTTGTCGGAAAAAGAAGCGTTGCTTTGGCCACTTCCTTTGCATTACATGCCATTAACGGGTAGTCTTTGTATGAGTGATGGACGATTGGAGCTTTCATTATATTCAGTATTCAAGTACTATGAAAACCCTGATACCTGAAGCAATGACATAGAATATTAATTTGAAAGACACAGGAGACCAGGTCCAAATGTTTTGCGCTTTAATATTGATTCTACTCAGCCCAACCGTTCAAGGCAGTTGGCCGGCCGTTCTAAGCCTGGTTCTGGTTTAAGGGAGTTCTTTCTCGAGGGGGATTTTCTCTGCATATGTTTAGAGTCTTCACTTTATTACGTAAAGTGCCTTGAGATGACTTTGTTGTGAATTGGGGCTGTAGAAATAAAGTTGAATTGAATTGAAACACAACATTGTGCACATGGTTACTTTAGAAAGGAAGTAGGTGTGTGTTAACTTTACCCTGGAGTTGCTCTAACCCACAACTCACAATTTTTGTGTCTATATAAAGTGGTTGTAATGCCAAAGTGCACATGGGGCATCAAGACGAGACGCCATGGGATGTAAAAGTGGCACAAGCCATATCCAACGCTGTGCCTTTGGTAATGTCATCCAATTCTGCCTCCTAATAATCATGTTGTTACGCGACTAAACTGCAAACACAACCGTGTTTTGATGTGGAACATAAGCAGTGGATGGATGATTGTCCAGTAAAGCGAGCTGTGTGAACTGCAGGTGAGCAGGTCACATGTGGACGTACAAATTGTATTACAGGAAATGCTTTTGGTCAAGGAAAGGAGCAACATTGACACATTAAAGCTGAAAGTGACTGTTTCATTTGTCTGTACCCCAGTCTCCAACATTGCTGTGAGAGTTTAGACTCGTCCCTGACACATGTCATAATGTTGTATTCGTCTGCTAGGATTCCATGTCATGTTAAAGAGAAACACGCTTTTAACAAAAAGCTAGTGTAATTACAGGGAGCGCCTGAACGCACCATCACTTCTGACGATCACACGATGCTTCTCTGGTCCTTTGATCCACAGACATTTGCACATCACTCATTTGCTCATTGATTCACCCATTCAAACATCCTCGACTCTGAAAAACATTTGGTCCCCTGCTTGATTTTTCCAGATGTTTGTTTTCAGATGGTCATGACACACATGGCCCACAGGTAAAATCTGTTTTTTTTTGTGAATAAAAGCAGATTACAGCTCTAATTGTAACCTATTAAACTTTCCATCTGGTTTGTATCTCTGATTTTGCTCTTCAAAGTTCAATAGCAGGCGTGTGAACCTTTTAAGAGAAAAGCCTGAGCACAACTGTGCTTTTAAAAAGAATCATTAGCACAACAATTAGGCTTTCCCAAT
The DNA here is from genome assembly GCA_033026295.1 of Channa striata. Taxonomy (NCBI): domain Eukaryota; kingdom Metazoa; phylum Chordata; class Actinopteri; order Anabantiformes; family Channidae; genus Channa; species Channa striata. The sequence continues at coordinate 4,927,953 of CM065173.1, read as the reverse complement.
CATGTCACGTCTATTTTAGCTTCACTAGTTTTTCATTTATTTAATGTGCATATGAAATGAGGCACTTTGTGCTCCCACCAACATGGCAAACAGTGTCCACACTTTCAGATAATTAGGTACAGAACGAAAAGTAAAAAAAAAAATTTCCCTTGTTTGAATGAGCTCTATCATATCCAATGTGTTTTTGATGGCCGGTTATTGTGTATCCAACTCCGCGGGAACAAATATTTGACAAACAGTGACAGTGACCCCGTAATCCCACCGGCTGGCAGGCAAACGAACACACCGTATGTTTCACAGGAGATCGTCCACGCATGGCTGCAGCTCGCCGTGACGCCATCGCTGTGGATCTGTTCCGGTAACGCACGGAAGGATTACAACAGGACGACTCTTCGTCCTTGTTCAGGGTTCATCTGATGAACCTTTCAGCTGATGGAGCAACACAACAGTCTGTTAGGATGGGTAGGGGTTCCGAACACACAAAAAACCTCAATTACAAACGCACCACTGAAGCTCTCATTTTACAGCCAGTGGCATGGTCAGACTGAGTTTGTGTAGGCGCAGATAAGTGCTGATGTAGCGTCCACTTTATTATGTACACACACTGTCTTTTTAAGGATTTTATCTCAGCAGAGTCCCTGTAATGACACCATGGGTGTTTTCTGACATAAGGCTTTGTCCTAAAACAATGTACAATCTCTTCACGATACTGGAATCGGGTGGAACACTGATGGACAGAAATAAGGATCTGAATACATTTGCAATAATGGACGAAAATGTGCAAAAAGTGAAGCGGCTTTATGATCACAGAATGTATGACTATTTCCGTAACAGCCAAGCATGGATGTGGTGTTGAGTCGACACCAGGACGACTTCTGCCAGTTAATGAGGAGAAGGTCCAATCATCAGTCAGCGAGTCCATGCAGCAAGACAACGATCCCAATCGTGAGAGGAAGTCGAGCTCAGAAGAAATGAATTTAATTTTAGAGTGGTCCATTTAATGTCTGAGGTGGTGGAAAACCTTCCCAACTTGCCTTATGTGTTTTCTGAGGTTGTTGTTTTATGTCAGATCATGTTTGAGGATCAGGAGGGGGTCCAGGACTTGTTCACTCCACTGTTTGTGTTCGGTTTCACATATCACGTCCTGAGTGTAGTTCTGTTTAGTTGACCCTGTTGCTGGGCCCAGAACTTTTCTTTTTAGGATGAATTCTTATCTTTGAAAGTGGACTGGCGACTCCTGCTGGCTTTACATTTTGCACAAAACCATCTGAAATTTAAAGTCTTGGGCTCTTTTTGTAATTTTACTTTTTTTTTTTTATTTCTGCCCCTTTTAGTGAGAGAGTGAGAGCCCTGTCCAGCTCCCTGTGACTTCCTGTGAACTGAAACTGTGCAGCGAGGAGCTTTGTGTTTCCTCAGAGCTGATTAAGTAACCCCGCGCTGCTCGTTGAGTAACAGTCAGAATAATGGTGGGCCGAGCTAATCGATGCTCAGACTGGGTGATTTATAGCGTTTGCTGAAATCAGCAGAACAAGCTGCTTCAGGGCGGCGAGGGGATTCTCTCTCCGGCTTCCCCCTCTCACACTAAAACACTTACAGCTGTAATTGGATCTCTGTATGAGGCTTCCAAGAAGTTTTCATCGGGGCTTTACCCACAATGCACAGCTCGATCCTCATAACCTACATTACTAATGGAGACAAATGTTGCATTGCATCCTGGGAGAGTTCTCTAATTGGAGGAGTGGGTGGGGAAAAAGAACGAAAGAGAGTAAGAAAAGCGAGATTTGGATTTTTAAAAAGGACCATTTACACCAGATCATTTAAAAACCGAAGTACGGCATTTAGAAAAATGCCAGAGCAGCAAACTTTAGTTCCTGTCAGATATATGGAGGATAATTATTCTATTGCAACACAGACGAATAAAATTCTCCTCCGTCTGGATGAAATGTTTGACTTCAATAGGTCTAACTCAGGTCACTTTGGCTGAAAAAAACCTCTTATGAAGTTGTTTTGCTGGAACTGAAATATGACCAGAAACTGAAAATCTCGAATTAAAAACTCAAGTTAGGACCTTAAAGAATTATCTGGGTCTTAGAGTCAGTAAAGAGACCGAGGAATTTCCATTGCATATAAATCCAGAAAATCTACAGGTGAGGAAAAGTTAGTTTAGCATTTTTATTATTGAAGCAGCTGCAATCCTGCTTCCTTAACATTATCAAGTCCAAACGTCTTGCTTGTTCCAGGTCAAAGGACATTTTGACATTTCATCTAAAGATTTACTGCTTTGCCTTCTCTTTCACCCGCTCACTCACGCACTGACACAGTGATGGTGGTGGCTGTCATGCAATGTGCTCACCTGACCCACTCGGAGGAACTTCGGCGTGTAGCCATGATGGACCGGGATCAAACCACTGACCCTGCTTTACCAACTGAGCTACAGTCTCATCTTCGTATTCCTTTATTGTGACACGCCCTGATTCACTTTGACTCAGACTTGTGGCTGAAAATCTACTTACTGGGAGGTAGAAGTGTGTCAGCTGCCCCGTCATTATGGCCTGATTCCAACTAATATATTGAATACAGTCATACCAGCTGTTCAATGGTTCAAAACGCGGTGTGTCATGACTGCGTAGAAATGTGCGTAGGCTCCTTAAAAAAATAACGTGGCCAAAGCAGCAATGAATCTCACGACAAATGGGGAAAATAGGGCCCCCTTATGTTTCCTGTAGGTCCCTACAAGCACTGATGCCACCGCTGTGAGGCACATTCACTTACAGTAGCTGACTGCTCCGTCTGTGAAGGGTTTAAAATGATTAAATTCCGACGATCGCCCTCCAAACACACTCTAAAACTGTTCCACTCAGCACAATAACACTTTACTGAGGTGCATGAATCTGCATTCGGTTAGAAAGAAGCCCTGCAGCAAAGTGTCAGGCAGCAGCGTCATCCCACCAAAACAGAGCAGATTCTTATAAATGGACCACATCCACGCTCACACTGCTCCGACACTGTACGACATTAAGCAGAGACAATGAGCTCTGACTGCAAGAAGCTGACACAATCCATTTAAATAACCCAAGCATTAAATAACAACACATATTAAACCCAGATGGAAAGGACCTGCTGCACTCTTCAGCAATTATTACTAGACATTTTAATGGCTGCGATCAGAGAAAGTACATTGGTGCTGCTCAGTTTTTGTCTAGAAGTCACCAGTCGAGACACACGAGCAGACAGATGAATGGTGAAGGCAACGCCGTTTTCCTGCGTTACCTTCACATCTTCGATGCGAAACAATCAGCTGACGGTGTGTATACCAACATCGACACTGGTGGAGGTGGTGGAGTAAACGTGCAGGATGGACAGTGAACATCCAGAGGACATCAGAGTGGTGATGAGGACATAGTGGACAGTAGTAGGACTCATTAGTGGATGTGGTGGAGAAGCTTAGGGCTGAGGACTCATCAGAAGTCCGTCTGCACAGACTCACCAGCCTCCCTAAACCACCGGTGTGGCCATGTGCTAGTTTCATACAGATTGTTGCTGTTTGGTGAATGATAAACTGACGTTTAGCTTCGATGACCGTGGACTGCAGGTCCATATGAATTGAACGAAAACCAGCAAAATCCATCCATCTAATATGAGTAACCGTCCTGTGTAGGGTAATGTGTGTGTGTGTGTGTGGGGGTGCAGGAGTTTATACAAGCTGGCACGGGTCCAGTCTGTCTCAGGACCAGCACAGAGAGAGAGACAAACATTCACACTCACATTCTGAAAGGTGAATTCAAAGCAGAAAGTATAAGTTTATAAAAAAAAACATATTTTCATTAGATAATGTTGCTTTTGCATCACCAGAAAGTCGAATCATAGTTTTCAATGGGGATTTAAAGGAAGTTTAAAAGAGTCTAAACCACTTATTTAGTTTATTTTACAAATGCAAAGTGCTGGTTGTTGTAATGAATGCGAGGGGCTCATTTGGAAAAGGTCAAATATTAGATTTTTGTATTTTTAAAAAAAAGTTTTTGCATGTTGAGCTTGTTTTCCTCATGACTGTCAGTCTGAATTGTATGAGTGACCTGATTTAACATGGTGTATGATTTATCGTGGAAAACAATGAACAAAAAGACGCCAACTGTGACAAACCTAATGTGATATTTACTTTTATTTTGGTCCACTCCGAAACATAAGAAGCTTAGTTTGGACTTTTCTATGTGACCAGTCTGTGCAGGACAGTCCTAAAGATGCACCGAAGCTTCGCAGGGAGACAGAGAGACAGTCGGAGGTTTTTGAGTCTCACAAATAGTCTCAGTTTGAGCAGATTAATCTGCTAAACTGATGGCAATTAAGCGATGAGAAATTTTTGAAACGTCTTCCTTCACTTGCACTTCCCCTCCCTCCGTCTCTCCTCATCTCGCTCTTTCTCAGTAACGAGGCCTCGCTCATCCCTTCTTCTTACCTCCCTCTCTGATAGCCCCCTATCTGTGTTCGGAGTCACACTGGGATAATTGTGCACCTATAATGGAGAAATTAGTCGGCCCTGAAATGAGCTTCTCTCTCGCTCTGTCTCTGCTCTCAGAGAGGCTGAACGCTGCCGCTCGACTCGCTCTGCCACATCAAACCCCGACGAGCTGCAGAGGAGGAGGAGGAGGAGGAGGTGGTGGAGGGATCACCGCTGCGAGGCATCCTTCAGAAACCAGCCTTCACTCTGCTCCCTCTTCCCTCCACTGCCTCTGCTTCTTATTAGAATATCACTTTAATGTCGCACTACAGGTGTTTTATTACTTTGAAAATAAATAAAAAATAAAAAGAGGTAAAAAGATGTGGCTGCTGCCGAAAGCAAAAGCCCAGTTTTGATTTGATAATTTGTCCCTGGAAAGGTCCATGTCAAATATGTTCAGATGCGTTTGTGCTGCTGTGTTTGAGGAACACATGAGATTTTAAACTTTAGAACCATAATTTACTTTTTCCCACTTTACACAAACAGACACAAACCAAAGTGAACTAAGAGCGGGCATTATTTGTTTGTCAAGTTATAAAAATGTGTTTTAGATGTTCAGGAAACGATTTTTTCCTCACCACAATATTGAGTCGTGCACTGCCAGATCTATTTTTATTGACATTTTGCATGGACAAGCAGGTCAGAGGGCACCTGAGCTTCAGTAAGAATCCTAAATGCACTTTTTTGCAAATGAACAAAATTATGAAGCCAAACAGAGATGCACGACAAACAAAAACGAACAAAACATGGCCACAGAAATAAAAAAGAACACAAAATGACTGCACAAAAAAAGAGACTAAAACCAGGCACATGAATGCAATAATCAGATCACTTGGAAAACTATTCAAAAGAGAGAAATACTAAACTGAAATAAAAAAAAAAAGACATTTGTGTTAATTTTGAGGCTTTTCATTGAGTCTGGGCTTCTGTTTAGCAGGAGTGTGGGCCTCCGTCCGTGCCGAGCAGAACTTTGTTTCATGTTCTGACTACTAATTCTTTTCAAACATTTGCATGTTTTTGTTTAGACTCACACAAATTGTTTAACGTCAGAAAATAAAATTAACAATAACTTTGACCAAACTCCAAACAAACCTTATAGAAAACACAAAATCATTCCAGAACCTTAACCAAAGTGACTCTTGAATCGAACTCTGGACTCTGACAGCTGTTTGTACACTCACCATCCTCACTAACCTGCTGCTGTGCATCACTTTCCAATAAAAACTGTGAGGCCATATTCATGCATTAGACCATTATCCACCTAGTGGTTCTATTTCCTGCATAAATGTAATCGCATTTGCAGTTTTATTGCATCAACATCATTTTTGGAGACAGAGCTGGATTACTGTGCTTTCACATAGGGAACTTGAGGTAGGAGCCAATAAAACCACCATTTTATAGTATCCATTCTGTGGCTGAGCTCATATTTTAGCATAATTATGAATAACCATGACAACATTCAGTAGATGTAGAAACAGCACTAAGACTGAGAGTCATCCACCATCTTCTCTTAGCTTCAGACAATGGACTCCTCTCTAGTCTCATCCTTTTAGATCTCAGTGCTGCATTTGACAGCTCAGACCACAAGGTTTTTATTGTGACTGGAAGATGTGATTGGAATTAAAGGAACTGTATGAATTTCCATTGTTATGCATAAAACTCAATAAAAAAATCTTCACACTTTTAAAAGGTCGGCAAACAGAAGTTACTGTATCTTCTCATACTTTATATGGCATAGCTTTGGCCTCCAGCAATATTGTGAGGAACCTTTTTTTTTTTACCACGATTTATTCGCACATGAAACAAATGTCTTAAACAACCTTCATCCATCTTCATGATATTCACAATTGTACGTTGAAAATTTGTAAAGTGCTTTAGATAGATTTAGAACAATTAGAATTTAACTGTCATAAATACATTTACGTTGACAATTTCCAATATCTGATATATCCAATATCACCTGGTTGGGATGCTGAACGCTGCAGGATCAAATCCCACTCTAACCATGTGTGGCCAGGTTGGCAGGAAGGGGATCCGACATAAAGAACCCATGCCACGTTCTGCTGTGGTGACCCCTGAAAAGACAAGCTGAGAGCGGTTACTCATACACGACTCCTGTGTGTGCAGGTCGTCCATTAATTGCATGATTGGTTCCCATCTCATCAGGGCCATGTGTCAGATATACTGAACAAAGACTGAAGCCCGGGTCGATCTTGGTGCGTGTCCCTGGCTTGTAAGTTCCATGGGATAAAATAGTGTAAAAAAAAAAAAAAAGTTGTTTTTGTAAAATTCTAAATAGCGTTGATCCAGCAGAGTACTACGACTTTAACTCAGTCTTTCCACAGTCACATGTCAGCTGCTGCAGTGTATTGTAGACTGGCTGAGGACCTGCAGATCTCTGGTTATTGAACCATCAGTAGGAAAACACAGATAGAGCATTCAGGATGAGGCGGCCGTTGGGATATTTGCTGATTGAGAGCTTTAAACCTACAAAGAAAGTGTAATTGAAAATGCGAGTTTAGCCCGACAGCCTTTTGTGATATCTATTTAATTAAGTTTCCTTTTCTAATGTGCGATCGGTGGGCGCGATAGCAGTGGTGGCGGCGACACGCGCGAGGTTTTGTTCATTAAAATGTGGATCTTCAAGAATGTAGCACTAATTAAAATTCAGCCAGATGAGAGAAAAAGCTGCTGCGGATACACAGTGAGTCACAATGAAAACCAGAGTCCACGTCACAGGCAGCTGGGAGCAAACAATCACACATACGTGAGATTAATATGAGCAGCACATGCTGGTGCCGTACAGTAAAGAAGCTGCTCAAATGAAAACCATAAGACAATTATAGACCTCATTTTAATCTGTTTGTTTAACGAAGCTCCAGTTTCCACTGAAAGGAACAGTTTGACATCCTGGGACTTTCTGAGAGCAAGATGTCCGAGGACGCCAGGACGTGGTTATCTTGTAAAAGAGCAGATTTTCCACGGAGGCACTGGAAAACTGCTTTGTATTTCTATTGTGATTTAATTTCTCCATTTAGTGTCTTGTTTCCTCTTCTTCATCTCTTCCCACCTAAAATTTGTATGTGTTAAAAAACACTGCAAATACAAAATATGCATAAAACTAACAGAAAACTAACTTTTTTAACAGACTGACATTATGGCTCACGTGATGGCGCCTGCGTCCTGCTTTATTGATGACCGTTACACATGACACACGGTTACTATGGAACTATGTGTGTACCGTTGTCACTCTTTGTAGTTTTTCGTTGTTAACGTGTAAATTAATCTTCCTCTGAAGTTGTTTTGCGTAACCGTAACGTAGTTTTGTGAATCGTGGCATCGTAGCATCCAACATTGATGTGAAACCATACCTGTGGCGTCAGTGTGATACGCCGAAGACTGTAAAAGAGCGGCACGATTTGATCTCGTATCTGATGCCGCAGGGTGCAGGTCTTTGTTAAAATGAATGACTGAGTCAGTGACTGAGTCCTTAAATGTTCCCACATAAGCTAATTTAATTTCAGTTTCTTAATTACACAGTCTAACAATTTGGCTGACACGGGTCGGCCAAGTTTGAAACGTGAACATGTTTGTGTTTGCCAGATTGTTGGACACACATGAACCACTCAGCATCTCTGGAGCTCTGCTGCCATTGTGGTTTATAGAAGCAGCCAATCGTGCGCAGGTGTAGCCTCTGAGTCTTTCCGTGCGGCCGTTTAGTTTGATAAACTTGCAGTTAAAAATACCCAACTTTAAGTGTCTTTGATAGCTGTGCACAGAGAATAGTGTCTGTCTGAAAGCAAAGACGTCTTTGTCTTCAATCAGACAGTGAGAGGCGAGATGGAGAAGACGACGCTCCCACTGAAAAGAAACGGTGAAGAGGGTGTTCGGCGGAAGCAGAAAGACCTCTCCAGTTTCCCTTTTTCAACATCAGTGAAGTGAGACAGTGAAAGCCCAATCAGAGCCGCAGGGTTACAGAATAAATCGATTGAAACAGAGTCATCACAAACATGACAATTTCTCCTGACAGCGCCGACGGAGAGGCGGGGAGACTCGAACGAGCAGCTGTTTGAGCTGCAATCACGCTCACTTCCTGTTTGTCTTTGCAGTTTAAAGTGCTTTTTTTTCTCCAGTTAAGGCCTATTCAGCCTCCGTGGAAACGGGCGGTTTGCCTTTTGTGCCTTGTTGATGACTTTGTAGGCGAGTTAATGAAGGGCGATGCTCAAGGCGGAAAGCAGCAGATGAGAAGAAATAAAGACCAAAGTGTTTTCTTTTTAAGACCAAATGCAGCCAAATGCTCCAGCGAAAGTACTTACAAAAGTTGCCCGTGTTTTGTTAAAGCTTTTGTGTTCCTCAGGGACATCCAGTCGTTCCTGTCGCTACACGTTTGCATTTAGGCTCCTATTTAAACTCGTCTTTGACTTGAACCACGCTGTATATTTATGTTGTCACCAACAGCTTTTTTGCGAGTCGGTCGGAGGTGCCAAACAGATGCGGCAAGTTGGAACATTTGGGAACAAAACACAGCTGTGTAATTCTACCACAACTGATCCACATTCAGACATTAAACTGATCTGAGGGCTTGAATATTTGATCCAGTTTCATTAACGTTGAACGTTAGCAGCACACAGAATTTACCACACGCTGAGGTCTGTTGATTATGTCATTTTTTATGTTGATGAATTAGACATTTCCTGCATTTATTTCAAGGAAAATTCAGTCCTTTTCATGTTGCGGTGCTGCTCCCCTTCACAGGGCCAGTGTAAAACTGTTCAGACACACCAGTGAGTTGCTCTGACGTTTGGTGAACTGCACGGGAGGAGAGTGTGGGTTGGACTGGGAGAAACTGCATTTCAAACCCTCTGATGTTTGATTGAAACCAATCAACGCCATCTTTTCTTCCAAGATGGCGCCGCACGACCAGCTGCCTGTTACAGTAGCTCCTTCTTTACCTGAGCATAGCTACACACACTATGCTTTGACCCCTCCCCATAGACAAGCAGTGACGTTAGGTTAGGGAACAGCTCAGGAAATCAGCTTTTGGCAGACAGGTAGTTTTTGACACGACCAAAGTCATGTCATAGAGTCATAAAGTAAATATTAAGCTGAGTTAGTTTCCAGAAACTGAATCAGAACAGCAAGCCAACTACAATAACCACGATCAGAAACTAAACCTTCACTAACGACCACATGGCGAACGCAGCAGCTCCAACACAGAAGAAGCCAGTCAGTTATTTGCTCTGGACGTTTTCTCCATCACTCGTCGTGGCTTCATCGTTCCCTTGCTACATCTGCCATGTCAAACCAGGCCAAGAACACCCAAGGATGGAGTGTGAGAACGAAGGGGAAGGTAACATGCTGTCGCTATGCAGAGCTGTACATCGTTCTCTGAGACGACTCCAGCACAGGACTCCAGAGTTCCACGCTCCAGCATTTGGGCATGTGGACACACTGTGACAAAGGCACAAGATCAAGATGATTATGGCCTGGATATTTTTAGGGAAACATGTTACATCATGGAGCTTTAACCTAAACGGAAACTCAAACCTTTATCTGACGCTCCAGAAAATCCAGCAGAGTGGTACATCTTCACTCCTGAGGATCACTGTGTGTCATCTTCACTGTCACCTTCTCCCATTTATTTATTCATTCATAACATATTAATACTTTCAGCTGATAAACTGCATTTTGGAGGCTGTATGTACATGTAAGTATGGAACAGTTGCTCACTACAGTATTCATATTTTTATTTTCAGCTTTTTCTCCTGAAGCTGCCTGTAGCGCAATAGATCAATCGAGGACAAAAAAAAACAAAAAACGACAGAGATCCTCCATAGTACACATAGATTTGTCCTGAATGAATTGGACAAATGGACAAACTGCCTCATCCAGGACATGTCAACATGTGGACAAGAGGAGCTGAGTTCAAACCACCAACCCTACAGACCCCAAATTAATAAATGTTTGACACTGTATAAAGATCTAAAACCTTTTTTTCAAATACCAGTACAAATAAAGTCACTTTAATAATATAAATGAGTTTAAAATATGTTCTGATGTGTTTTAGATTTTCTGTCAACACTTTTTATACAGTTTAAAGCAGTTCAAAGTGCTTTACAGATACATGGGACCGAACAGCGACCACAGAGACATGCCCTGTAGCACCTCTCTGTTTGGTTCAGTCTGAAAGTAGATGACTGTGGTGTTGTTGAAAAACAATGAGACTTTTTCATGTTTGGATCTTGGAGCTGAAAGTTTCATTTCTGACTTTGGAAACAAGTAAAATAAGTAAAATAAACTGGGTTATGGAGATTCATTTGTTGGTGGTCGGTATGGGAGGAGATGGCCCGTTGTAAAACCTACAAAACTCAAATAAAAATAAAAAGTTGATGATGGTGATGCAGAACAATAATAAATTCAGACTTCACACCGACAGTCCTGTATTATTTATATCATATTTGCTGCTCATGGTTGCACCATGAGCACTGACCAAGCTTCCCACTTTGGTCCTGACAACTATTTCAGGCTTGTAGCTTTTGTGGTTGTATCTAATTCTCTAAAGCAAAGACGTGAGTTTCCGGTCAGACCCTGGTCTGTGAACGTGTTTCCTTATGTTACTGTCGGCCTTCACCTGAACACAGGTGGACGGCAGCTTAGCGTCTGGGGATCGTATAAATGATCGTCCTCTCACAACATATGGGGACCCGGTGGGAGCCTGGGGTCCTGGTGGAAGAGCAGGGCACAGCTCCAGGTCTCTGTCTGGAGCTGGTGCAGTCTTTTCCCAGCATGCTCCAGGGTTATCTGGAGGCTGCTGATTATATAATCCTTCAGCAAGTCAGGTGGAGCCGAGCAGGTGGAGCAGCACTTTGATAAACTGAACTCTTATAAAATGTCTTATAGATGGATTTGTTACCGGGATGTTCGGTCAGTACTGCTTAACGTACAACTACATACAGTTTTTAACTGTTTATACCAAAGAATGATGCCTATTGTTTGAAAAAAATACAGCAATGCCTATTGATATTCATGCAGAGGCAGAACAAATAATCAAGAGTAAGAAGAGAGAGAGCAAGAACAAGCAGAACAAGGATGAACAGGAAGAACAAAAACAAGGACGGCAACAACCAGAACGAGAACTAGTAGAACGCGACAAGAACAATAAGAAAAAATGTGAACAAGATGAAAAACAAGAACAAGAATTAAAGGAAGAACACGAAGATAATAGGAACAGATAACCCTGGGTTCCTATGGGACTATACAGCCTAAAGAACATACCTGCAGACAGAACTGAGGGTTGAAATATCACTACAATTAATTTAAACATGGGGGAAAATGGTTTCATCTACTTTTTTGTTGTTTCTGCAGAACAGCAACAAGTCGTGATGCGTCGTGTGTGCATGTGTGTCAGGTGCCAAATAACGGGACACAACCTGTGGAAACCACTTATTTCTAGAGTCGTTGGATTAAATATTCACAATCTGTGATGAAATCATTCACCTCCTCACAAAAACAGATTAGGTTTGAATCTCTGGACGCGTCCTCACACACTGTGGAATAAAGAGTCGCATTCAGTTAACGCGTGATGCTCAAACGCACGTCGATCATACAAATCTGCACGACAACACATGTGTGTGTTTAGCTCGGCATTGGGTTGAATTTATTATTGCAGCTGAGACACACACACTAAACAGCCTCCAACAATGGCTGCTCAGTGAATCCCATTCAGTCCTGATTTAATCAAACTCTCCTCGGCCTTTTGTCTTTTGTTCTATGATTATATTTTTCCTCCGCCGTGTGAATGGCTGCAGGGGACGGACAAAGACAGGGAAAAAGCTGCGGTCAGATAAACAAAAACGGGATGAAATAATCTTTTGTCATGGATTAAATAGCGCCTCTGCTGCCCAGCGGGTTTTCATTGTGAGGTTTTTAGTTTCGATTCATTCAGGTTTAATTGCTGACGACAACAGCGAGGTAAGAAGGGTGAATGGAAAATTACAGGCGTCCTTCATAAAGAGGAAGGAAAGGTCATTTAAACAGAGAGGACGCAGGGGGACAGTTGAGTTAATGGGAGTTTTGTCCCATGTTAACCCGGAGCTGCGAGTGAATCCCAAACCTTAATGTGACCTTCACTTCAGATCTGGCCACACACAAACATCCTTTCTCCAGTTCTCCTCTCACAACATATGGGAGAAAACAACATGAGAAAAAAAAACATGAAACGTTTGTTTTTGTTTTTGTGTTTCATTTAAACTTTTTTTTTATTCTTTCTTTTTGAATTACCATTTGTGTGTGTGTAAATTTGGCATGTCCAGCATAATCCAACAGTACTTGAATACTTGTATCATTACTCAGTGTCGGCAAGTACTCATGTGTGTGTACTTGTATTCAGTCTGGGGAAAAATGTTATTGAGACATCCCTCTAAATTATTTCCGCTTCAATATGTATTCATTTCACGTTCACCAACTTCATTTCCTGTCCCTGACTTTTATTTTATAGTCCCTCCGGTTCACTTCCTGTTTCCATAAGCTTCAGTAGCTTTATCATCATGTTTTCACCTGTGCCCCAACTTATTGAAGCTCATCACCCTTCTCTGCTTTTCCCCTGGTAATTCCTCTCTGCCTCTCTCTGTCTTCAGTGTCCAGTCTCCCTTCCAGAAACCACATTCTCCAACGCACACACCGCTCTTCATCAACATTCTGCTTTGCCACTAAACATTCTTCAGCATCCTTTCATATTCCGTCTTTCTATAAATTATCACGTGTCCAGAACATGTTTCAGTAAAAGCTGCAGATCAGATTCATCGAGGTGCAGCTAATTTTACATACGTGGTATTTAAGATGCAAAATAATTGACGTAGAAATTCACATGAAGCGGAAATAGGGGAACGGAAGTAAAACACATGCATCACTAAGTGAATCTTGTTCCGAGGCCTGGACACGAGTGGAAACACGGAACTCAGAGTGAAATCTAAAGAGCCGCAGAATCACAGCAGAGCATGGAATATGATAAAGCTCAGCCTGGAGACCTCCCGCAGAGTGTTCACAGAGAGAATCGCATACGTTCACCCTCCTGCCGTCAGCTGATATTGGACTTATAGCAGAATAATCCAGGAGTTCATTTATGAAGCGCCCAGCGAATAAAACTGTATGAATCCCTCGACTCTGCGAGAACACATTAGGCAGTACAGTAATTCTCTGTTCAACTTGAGTGCAGCCAGTTCTTCCATTAAAGGCCCGTGTGCTGTTTGCTCTGTAATTACTACAGCAGCTCAGAGCGGCCGCTGCTAATATTCACTGTGTTAAAGGCGTTTTAAAAAGCCTACATAGGGCACAGTGCGCCTGTGTTTCTGAAATGACCCGTGCATCAATAATGCAGCGTTTCTTTTCACAACTCCAATAATAAGCCCTCAGTTTACCTCTTGTTTGTACATTTTATTAAACTTTTGTATGCTTTCAAAAAAGCAGTGCAGGAAAGAAGGACGTTAAAGGAGCACTACACCTTTTTGAATTACTGTACAGATTTTGTTGGACTGATATCTGGTAAAAATTCTGGATTTCCTAAAAGTTGTCAGTTCACCTCCAGTGAAGTCGAACCCACTGACCATTTTCTCAATAATTTCATTTGGACAATGACGGGGACAGGAAGTTCTAGGGCTAACTCCAAGTACATTTTGTAGCTTTAAGTTTAAACACTTTAAACAAGCAAAAACAATACGCTTCAATAATTATCCAATAATGTATTCACTCATGTGAAATCAGCCATTGTTAGAGTCTTGTAGGACCCACATGGTGCAATAAAGGGATGTAGCTTGGACACAGAGCTACTTCCTTCTGTCAGAGGTAATTCATCATTGAAACACTCCTGAAACTCACGTGTGAAAATTCCCTTTATCTGGACTGGTACCAGCCACGTCCGGAGAAGGAAACACAGGACGGCAATAACATGTGGAATGCAACTCACTGGAGGTGAAAGTCTTTAATTTGGACTCAAACTCCAAAACAAGGTACAAAGAAATAAACAACCTTCATAAGATTCACACCACTGTGTTCAGCAGACAATTTGGTAAAAGTTGATCCAAAGTTGTGTATTGAAGTCAATGTTTAATGTTGTTGTCCGAAAGTTGATCCAACATTGTCATATTCATCTGATAATTCTATAGATCATATGTACATGTTACAAAATCATTCCATACATACTCATATGTACTCAACATACTCATGTTGGATTATTTCAGTGCCGCGTATCAGCACAGTCTACTTTTACATTCCATACTTCAGGTAGTTTTTGAGATAATTTGAACCGTACTAGCGGAGTGACATTTTAAAAGGCAACATTTACTTGTAGTAGTACTTAGACCTGATATTGCAAGGTAAGCGAGTGAGTAGTGGTGTCAAATCATGTCAACAAGGTTTTCTTGCAGACCCACAATGTGTGTGTTGTGATTTTAAACCTGAATGAAGATAAGCACTTGATCTCTGGACTGCAAGGACAAAAACATCCAACACAACCTTTTCTTTAGTACATTTTTACATTTCCCATGTTAAACTTCCACCGGGAGTCACTCAGCTCGTGTGAAGCTCAGATCTGCACTGTGTATGTCTGAGAACGTGGATGTTTTTATCCTCACATCACCCTTTGCTAGAATTGTCACAAGCACCTTGTGTTTGAGCTGAAATTATTAAAAACAGACGGTGACTTTTGTACCTCGTTGTTTGCGGTGCAGTTGTGTTAGGCAGAGGGAGCATCACATGCAGAAATGACTTATTAGAGCAGCAGATAACTCACTCAGCTTCGACATGAGAGGGCTTTATTTAAAATCATAATTTGAATAATCCTGTGTCCTCGTGAGCGATACAAAGCTTGTGTTTCTACTTGGTCTCAAGATTGTGACCCTTGATTTTAGAAGAATAAAAAACAAGTTTAAACCAAAAAGAATCTTTGGAGGTACAAACACACAGCAGTACCGTTTGGATTTCTGCATTGGTGTTATTAAAAATATGTCCCAAGTCTTAATAACTGTAATGGTCCCCAGCTACACAGCGAGGACTCGGGCTGCAATAATGAAGCAGTTATTCCTCAGAGAGAAGATTTTCCCAGTAAAAATGGCACAAATTCCAATTCTCAGTCTGTGCGGCAAAAACACAGGGGGACAAATCAGGGCCAAGCTGACATTAGCCCCACGCTAGCAGGACGCCCACTTCCATGAAGGCCAATTACTGCACCTCCACACAGGTGGACGTGGGTTTCCATGACTTCCAGTCTGTGTTTTCATGTGAGGTTAAAAGAGGTGAGAGGAAGTGCCTGGGTTTTTACCTTTAACAAAGGAAAAAGAGCAGACATGTCTGCCACACCTGACATGTGTTTTTTTTTTTTTCCGCCGTTTCTTTTCCCTTTTTCCTTTTCACCCGGCTGCTGTATAATGAGCCTATCTGGCCTTAAGAGAGAGCATTAGCAGTCCGCCGGCTCTCTGTGCTATCTGTGACACTTCACTGCAGAAGAGCAGGAAAAGCCATTTTCTCTTTGAAGAAGATATCAGAACCATTTCATATTTCCTGCGCGTTGTCTCGCGGAGCAGAGCTGCAGGGCCGCAGAGCTCTGCTCCGTCATGGCTCGACGGTCTGTGCCCGCGTTCGGAGCGGCACGCCACAGGTCGCTGTGCTGGAATGTAAAAGTGACTGAGCGAGTGGTTACCTGCTGTGTACAAACGCGAGGCGTCGCGAGCTGCCGTCGTGATGGAGCACGTGTAGCGCTTGTGCCGCAGCATCTCGTGCGTTACGGCCACGTGTCCGTAGGTGGCGCTCATCCTGCGCACGGGCGGGGAGGAAGGGAGAGGAGGAAGAGGAGGAAGAGGAGGCTGAAGCAAACCATCACCAGTTTAACACATACACCAGCACCACATGAACACACTGATCTGAGACACAAAGACGCGTTGCTTATTGTTCTGAGGGAAAAAAAAACAGCAAATGATGTTTTGGGGTGTGTAAGTATGAACATGGTCCATTTCTTATGTTTATTGTGTTTGCATTGGCCTTCATCCACACATTTTATTTCTTACAGTTTCTTCTTTTTCATTCATATAAATAATAACTAAATGAAATAAGTTTTATTTAAATGCTCTAAACCTACCATATGCTACAATCCACTCCATAAAAATTATCAACATCCAACACACGGGCACCGATTGTTTTTTTCAATCTGCAATCACCATCAATCAGCACGAGTGACTCTACTGCTTCGTCTGTGGTGCAGTCGGACTCCACATTGCATCTGTTAGTCTCGTGTACGTGGATCTGAATTAAAGTCACTGTTTATTTAACAGTTACTACAGAACAACAGTGATGAATTATTGAGCAGCAGCGACAGCAAAATAACAAAAATGTAAATGTGCTTTGTGACTCATTGTATTTACCTGCCGTGTGCTTGTGTACATGTCCCAAAGAGGTAAAACGGTCGTTCTGAGAAGCGCCTTAATGCAGCATTTCTCACTGCTGCTCAGTACTTTGTGCAGAGCTTTCAGACGTGTATCAGTGCACATCCCGCAGACTACAGGTCATCATGTTAGTGTGTTGCCTCACAGGCAACATGAGTCAAATCTGCACCAACCCTGCAGAGAAGTGCTGCCTGAAGGACAAACACGGGGAGCTAATAACTCGCACCAAAAGAAATAACACGGATGTGTGTCAGGAGCGGAAGGACAAAGTATTTAGATCCTGAAAGCTGCAGTACTGCAATATCTAAATGCTTCCAAGATATGAATTCAAATATTTTTCAAGTTCGCCCTGTGACTGATGGCATTTTATCATCTGGTGTGATGTCAGTGCACAGATGAAATAACAAATTAATTAGCTACAGTTGCTAATACATTATAAACAAAACCAATATAAAATAAACAGTTACAAAAAAAGAGTTGTTAAAAGTTTATTAATTTGAGATGCTTTACATGGTTGTCACTGTAGTATTCTCTGAAGTATTTTTAAATAGCAGTATTTAATTTTTGCAGCACTCACATTCAACCCGACATCCAATTTAACGCAACATGCGTGTCTTTGGACTCTGGGAGGAAACGGGAGGAAACCCACACGAGCACGAGGAGACCACGCAAACCCCAGAGAAAGTCCGGCCCAGGCACTCACAAGAAAACACCTGCACTGACTAAATTAGACAGTGTGACTACAAACCCGCTATGACAGGACGGACATTCGGAAAATCCAACTGTACTTTCAAAAGCCAATGGTTTTCCAAGGATTCCGTTCACAGAGTCACATGTTTAATTGTTTTAGATATATTTTGGTATGTTGATTTTGTTTTGCATGCAGACTCTGCTTGAACCAGTTCACCTCAACCTGCCTGTGTGAGTCGGTGTGTGTGTGGAGCCCGTGGGCCTCGGCCGTGTCCTCATCACACTGCGTGTCACATTCAGACAGCCTTGCAGCAGCCGGAAGGCTATTTTTTGTCTTTTGAAAGGTCTGATTAAAAAAAAAAGTGAGTAAGGGGGGCGATGATGGTGTGTGTGTGTGTGTGTGGGTGATGGGGGCAGCTCCTTTAATCCATAATGGAACAGACGTTATCATTATTGTTAAATAATGCACAGCAGCCACCAGCATCAAGTATTAATAACCTGAATTGAACAGAGCAGTTTCCAGTGACCTGCCTGTGGGCCCAAACCCCAGCCTCTGTGTGTGTGTGTGTGTGTGTGTGTGTGTGTGTGTGTGTGTGTGTGTGTGTGTGTGTGTGCGCTCTTTATTGACAAAGGGCCACTGTAATATTGGGGATTGAAAAAGCCCAGGAGGGGCAGCAGCAGCAGCAGAGAGGGATTTAAAGCCTTGAAGTTGCTTTTGTGTTGCTGTTGCACATTTGTTTAGGAAAATCAGAAAACCCACAAATCTTTTTTGTGGCTTGTTTCTTAGAGTTTAATGTTTTTGGAGGGATCTTCTTACTAGTGACCTTGTTTCAGAGGTCATGAATATTTCACCGATTGTTTTCTACTCACCCTTTTTCACTTTCCTACAGAATTTACTTGTACACCTCTGAACAATAAAGTTGAATCTAGTAGTGGACACTTTGACACTTTCCTACAGAATTTACTTGTACACCTCTGAACCGCACGCAGAAACCCGTGTCAGGTGACAACAAGGTCAGGATGGGCCCGGGGTTGATCACTGCTGGGGAGGGCAGCAGTGGTGCTGAATGTTGTCCATGTGTGCACGATCGCCAACTCTTCCTCTAAGGTCATCCGTTTGTTGGAGCCATGACACAAACTTGTATTTTGATTGATCAGACAGTGAAGATCCACAGTTGTCCTCGATGAACAGGCCACAGTCGCAGCTGACTGTCACTTCCCTTTAAACGAACTGATAATCCTAGAGGTTCACTTACTTTTTCCACACACTCATATGTTATAGTAGGACATTTTACTTCCCTAAATAAAATAGTAAGTGTTGTGATTTTGTCTCATTGGTTTAGTTTAGCCTTTTTATGTAGTTTTGGGATTTTTAGGGTCATATTCATATCGAAATGGAAAAAACTCACAATATGCGCCTGTGTCGGCGTTGTAAAATCACAGTATCAGTTCTGTGACCTTTGACCCTTTTCAGTTCCAGAGTTGTGTCTCTGCAGATGTTAAGCCTCCTCACACAAAAACACACACCACAACACACGTTTGCATGTGCTGGTTGCAGCTCAGTGCCCCCCAGCGTCCCTCCCCTCCCCTTCCCTTCCCAGATTTCCTCAGCATCTCTACAGAAACACACATGTTCTCCTTCTGCCCGAGCCAATCCATTTCTGCTCATACTGCAAAAAAAAAAAAGCCTAAATGAAAAATGAAACAGGAGTTAACAAACATTTTGGCCGCCTTTCACTCTGTGAGCACTAAACATCCCGTATAAACATCTATTTGTTGGACGGTTTGTAAATTGAAAGCTTTAGAGACGGTTGCCTAGCAACTGGGGCCTTGGTTGCCATGCCCGGCATTACTGGCAATTACGGTGGGCAGCAGAAATTGGTGCTCCCCCCCCCCCAACTCACCAATCCCTTCCCCCCAACCTCCATCTTGTGACTACTGAATCTCTTTTTTCCCCCAGAAGCAAATTAGCCTTCACATGATGATCTAACAACACTGTCGATACACCGACATGAATGGAAAGTGATCAAAACACAGCAGGAAAAAGTTGATGAAAAAAGTTTTTAAAATCACACTTTTTCAAATAGAGTTTTTATTTGTGTTTGTTCCTCTCTCCATCATCATGTCTGCAGTCAAACCATGAATCAAACAGTCATTTAAAACACTTGATTTATGCTATTACAGACACGACTCTGTCACATCATCATCCGTCATGCCAGGACTCGCTCGCACGCTTTCTCATTTTCGACTTTTGTGTCGGGAAAGAGAAGGAATAAAAAGTGCAAACAATCCAGAGTTAATGCATTTTTTCACAATTAGATTTGGGCCGACATGTTTTGCAGCCCCACCTAGCTGCTGGGGGGACACTGATGAAAACTAATGCTGTAATTCTGCTCAGATATTGCCACCTGACTATTAGATTTTACCCTTTCTCTTGTATGGAGGCCAATGTGCTTGTTGGTTAACCGAATTAGCTTTTGCGTGTTATTGCTTTACGTTCTGACCCAGAGGACAGTTTCAATAATCAGCCGAGGAGGAGGAGGGTGGGGGGGGTGAAGACGTGGGGGAGAAGGGGATGGGAGGAGGAGGTCACCGGCAAACCAGCCCACAGGGTCAAGAATCAGCTCGGCAGCACATTCTGAGCTGCAGCGGAGCAACAAAACATTGTCAGGAGAAACACTCTCAGTACAATCAGGTTTCTGCCTCCCTGCTTTGTAAATGTCTCTGCAGCAACACAATAAAATTGGTTCCAAAGTACTTTATCGAACAAAACGAGCTAAAACTCTCCCTAAAGCTGTGTCTCAATTACAAACTACATTTTGATTCTAAGCAGGTTTGTGTCTGCAGCACAGTCACCCTGAGCCGTGGACTTGAAGATGTTAATGTGGAAACTACACTGGCTTTTTGTGCTGGTTATGGTTTTCCTATAAAGTGCAACTTCAAAGATTATTCAAATGAAAAGTCCTCGGTGAATTTTTCCAAAACTTTCTTGCTTTGTTTGCAAGTGTAATTGTTGTTAATTTTCATTTGACTTATTAATGTATTTTGGGATGATATGCACATGAACCAGTCTATAAATGAGGCTTTTCTATGTCAGTCTGCTGCTCAACTAAAACTAAAGATTATTTATGTGATTGCCAGTGTACGAGAAAAAACTGCAATTATTTGTAGTCAGCACATGTGAGTGTTCATCATCAGCCATAGTCCCAAAGCTCACATCAGCGAGAGTTGTTCAAAAAGTAAAAAACAAATTGCAAACAAACTTTGACTTATGACAACGTCTGTTGAAATTAAGTTGCTACTTTGCATTAAAGGAATGACTATTTCTGCTAGAAACAAATGCTAAGTATTTTATTTATACTTGTTTCAGATATCATCCAATTACTGGCATTACGTTGACTACTCATAAATATTAAAATAGTCCAAATTCTTCCACAGAAGAAAAAGTTGTATCACACTTTCCCTCCATGTGACACAAATACAAAGCTTCTCTAGGAAAGTAAATTTCACAAAAGTCATCCACCGACCCAAAGTCAGTTTCCAAGCAAAATACAACCGGCACCTCGTGCAGTACGACAAAATCACGTTTGTTTGCTGGTGTTGTTATTTATCCAACGGGCTATATAAAACATTCCCCATTTAGAAATTCTTTGTGAGGCAAATTATTCTAGCTTTGAAAATGTCTTTATGTCTCTGTGCCATGAAGAGCAGCTCCTGTAACACACAGTCACAACACACAGCCTCCATGTGCTTTAGGAGCTCGGAAGAGGGAATCTGCACTCAGTTGGACATTTTATTGATAAATGCAGAAATTTGAGTTTGCGACACTCAAAATTTTCTTGCTCTAATTAACAATATTATCATTTTAACACAACTCTTGAAAGTACGTTTT
Organism: Channa striata; assembly: GCA_033026295.1. NCBI lineage: Eukaryota > Metazoa > Chordata > Actinopteri > Anabantiformes > Channidae > Channa > Channa striata. The sequence continues at coordinate 4,906,445 of CM065173.1, read as the reverse complement.
CTTTAAATACTGTATATATTAGAATTTTAGAGTGTGTCCAACAACAACCTGCCGAGTGTGACAGCATGTGGAGCAGGTGGTGATGACAACAATGGCACGAGAAGGAGGCGCCTCTTCTAACACGCAACCAACCTCTGACATTGCTGCAAAGTTCACATTTAACCAAACTTCATAAACTGGCGAGCAAAATATGTTGTGGAGCAGCTACTGCAGCAAGCCCGATGTCTTGTTTCAGCTTCAGCCATGCTCGGCGTCTGCATTTTAGAGCACCGCCTCCCACCAACAGCTCACTTTAAACTCCTGAATACCTAATTCAGTCGCTTCTGCAGCGTCGCAGCACCACAAACCGAGACTTACAGTCGTTCAGTCCACAAACACACACACACACACATCAGCCGATTTAAGAAAAGCAACTCACTGATGTTCAGGTGTGTATGTCTTGTCATGATAAAACACAGGAGAGAAGAATCCCGTTTCGTTCTGTGCTCTGAGGCTCTGCAGCTGCTGCCATCTGTGGAGGATGACGGCGGGGCTTTCTGGTTTTCAGTTTGAGAGAAACCCTCCAGCTCAGAGCTGTCCCGCTCCGCCGTGCACGAGGCAACGCTTCGACAGGCTCCTCGCCAAACCGGAGGAGGATAAACAGCGAGCTGAAACCCTCGCAGACAGCCTCTCACCTTAAAAACACACCTGAGGTGGCAGCCGGGGCTCCTGCGAGTCAAGCAGCTTTTTAATCTCGCTCTGAGGCACGTCACGCTCGCTGCAGTCGACCGCCACACCACGAGGCGTTTTAATCATGCCAGGTGTGTATGAAGTGGCGGGGCCCGGGGAACGGAGGCCACCGGGGTTCAGATTGTGCTCAGATTCCCTTCAAAAGGTTGAGCAGACAGAACGGAGGGATAATGCCGGGATAATGAGACTTCTCATTACAGAGCCAGGTGGGGAAACTCTGCGTTTTGTCATCGCTGTCACAGATGTGGAGCCGGGTCACGGTTCATGTCGGCCGCAAGACGAGCACTCGCGTGCGTCATTGTGTGTGGGCTGGAGACCTGGAGCCGCCAGCCTCTTGGTTTCCAATTGTTCAGCCTTTTAACAGAGGACACAGAGCCGTGGCAATTACCCAGAATTCAAAGAGGCCGTGTAACAGGAAGGACAGCTGTCTACCGGACGTCCACTTTGAAGCGCTCGGCATCTAAACTAAGCTGGTGATGCCACGTGACGTCGAACCCGTGACGCTGCAGCTCGTTAGTTTGCAGAGATGACGTTCAGATGACGCTGCTGCTGGAGACCTGCAGGGGGTGCTGCAGTCAGCAAGGCCCAAGGGTGGGCCTTGAAATGCGAAGGGAGGAACGTCCTGAGAGGGTGACACCACGGAGAGGCAGAAATAATAATCATTTCAAAAATACTGGGGTTTCTGTTTTGTGTCCATTCTTTATTTCAGAGTGAAATATTGTACTTTTCATTGAATTACTTGTGTTCATTAATATCAGTTTGTAACAAGAGATCTGCTAATTGTTTTCCTGTATTGTTTAAAAATGTACATGCACAAGTCTTTGATTCATCCGTTTTGTTCATTTTTGAGTCCACCTGAATAAATTTCCTAAACAACATGGAGACAGGAACATGGCGGTAGAGCCTGCATGTACCTTCAGCATTCAGCCGCTTTGCAGACTAAAGATTCTATATACTGCACATTATATCTATTGAACAATGACCCAGTAGCGGATGACGTGGTCAGACTCAGCACTACTGAACCCAACCTGTGTTTAGTAGTGCTGAGAAGTTTAATCTCAACATCAAAAACAAGAGAACAGGGCGGCCAGAGGAACTGCTCTGTTAGGTACCTGGACATTTTGTGAAGGTGAACCCGTGCACATGTAGGCAACAACGACATCCTCGTCCACAAGCAGGCAGAATAGAGTCTAATCATCCCTGACTGACGGGGGAATTTCTTCCTGGTAAACATTTCCACAACATAAACAGAAACCACGGCGACACCGGAAGAGGTTCATGTTGAATTTGTGGGTGTGGACAAGCTCAGAAAGTCTCTCTCTAACAGCTGCTTCTATTGGGGTGATGCAAAGCTGATGCTGGATGCATCTCACATATGCATAGCATTAATTTCTTACAATGTGCACAACCCACACTGCAGACCAACACAGGCTGCGCAAGGTCGTCATTTGTATGTGTGTAGCCAGTAAATGTGTGGCGTTACCGGGAAATAAACAGCATTTAAGCGTTTAAGCCTCACTGTGGAGCTGCCCAGCCTGTGTCAGTGGAAATATCATGCATCGTGGTTACCATGGAAACGGGCGTGCCTGTGGATTGCTTTGGCTATGATGGAAAGAGACTTTGTCTATTAAGATGAGGAGTTGCTTGTCTGATGTCCAAGAAGGTGTTTGAACTGAGGCAGAGTGTGTGTGTGTGTGTGTGTGTGTGTGTGAGATTTTTGGATACGGCTTGCATCACCGTGGTTCAAAGGGCTGACAAGTTCTCATGAAACAAAGGTGGATTTTTCTCCTTTTGAAGCCGTTACCTTCCTCCACATGCACTGAGCTGAAACGGACTATTTCCTGGACCGCATGATGCCGCTTGTTGTAATCGGCGTTTGTCGTCCGTAGAAGCTGGTTTGTTTTCTCTCAACAGCTTTGCTTTTGTTGGGTTCGGTTTGTGTTTTTGAGTTTGTAGCAGCCAACACCCACATTTCACCAGTGACCGCTCATTTGACACGGTGCTTTGCTTAGTTCGCTTGTTTTGGCTGGGTTCTAACTGATAAATAATTGCTTATTTAATATTTTTTCTGCGTGGACCTCATCCTGAATGAGCCAAGCAACTCTGCGCCTGTAAAATAAACTTTGCAAACTTTTTGTTTTGAGGTCATTTTCTCTTTTGCACTGAGCGAACTGTGTTTTTGCAGGTTTAATCAAGTCAAAGGCAAGTTTATAAAATGTTCTCCGCACAGTGCAGAGAATGCTCCGTCTGCATTTAAAGTCATGTGGCTCTGCCAGGTCTTCCAGATCAATAAACTGTAGTCTGCTCCTGATCCTGATGAGATAAACACCATCTGTGAACCGCGAGCTGCCGAGGAGATAAAGAGGATCTGACCTTTGCTCAGGAAACAATCTCTCAGTGTTGGTGAGACACGGATGTTAGGGCCTCTGCTCTCTCCGCTCTGCTCAGAAAGAGGAAAATAATTACCGCGGTCATGGCTCAGGTCACATGGCAGCTAAACGCTGCAGTTTTGTTGACCGTTATAAAGCTAATGTTTGCCGAGGCGGAAGGTCGCGGCTCTGGTCTCATTACTGAAAACAAAAAAAACAGTCCGACAGCAAATTGAAAGTCGCTATGGGATAAACAAAAGCAGCGTGGGAAAATTAAAATCAGCCAATAAAGTGAGGGCTGTTTTCTCGCAGTCGAGACTCCTCTTGACATGCACAGCTTATTATATTGATTAGTTGTTTATAGATGGCTCAAATGAAGCTTTAGCATAAATTATTCACCATATTAAAATCCATAATTTGGACTCCAGCATTGTGATTAATTAATGAGCTTCTGAATCGGAGGTGAATATTTATTGTCTCAGACCTTGCTGCCGGTAGCAGCGGTGTTAATAATTCAGACTTGAAGCTGGCAGAGTGAAAATGCTCAAATAAGAATCATAAAACTCTTTATGTCTTTTTTCTGGAGTTTCTTCGTGCAGCTGCAGGTGAGGCGGCCGGGTGGCGGCACATCATATGGCTGCAGATGAAAAATTAAAAAGCAGACTGAGATGAACACACTGGTTTGTATCAATACCAGCAGACTTGACGGCGCCGGAGGACAAACTGCAAGAGATGTGAAGCTCAGACAGAGTCTTCATATCAGAGTGAGGAGGAAACCTGCTCCTGATTCATCACGGAGGCGGAGTGGCGCTCAGGAAGGAGGCAGAGAACGGGCCAAGATGCATAAAAAGTGAGAATGAAAGGAGCATTTTGTGAAGAAGACGATCTTTCTGTGGAGCATTTTACTCTCAACTGATCACAAACCTGGAGATTCTTTGCGGGAGGAAGAGTTTCGGTTCGGGGACTCGGTGACGCCACATGGATGACGTTAAGCCACATGTAAAGTGAACAAAGCTCCGCCTGTTTACACCTTAACGCACGCGGTGAGTCTGCGGCGCCTGTTACCACCCAGGGCCGGTGTCAGTTTACCACTGGTTGCAGGGAACATATGTTGGCGTCTCTCTCGTTCCTCGGCGTGTGGGTTGTGGTCTGACGGATGGGCCACAGGTGGTGCCCGTGGATTGGTCCGTTTGAATTAATTGCTGCCTGTGGATTGGACAAAGTGTGACTGCAGCCGACAGCTGTGATCACCTACATGCTTTGGATAGAGGTAGTTTAGACGTGTGTCTGGGGACGAGGGCGCATCATGTCACGTCCAGGTGCCCCCACATCAGCCCTACACCAGTTAGAAATATAAAGAGCAGAATGAGGCACTTTCAGAACCTCTGGCCCGAGTCTTTGGGTTGTTCCAAAGTGCAGGATTCAAACTTTCAGTCAGGCAGCTTTTACTGTTTATGCTCTGAGCTGTTGGAACCGTGTGAGGAGCTCAGAACAACAGAAAGTCTGGATGTTCTTAGAAGCAAACTTGAAATGTTTTCATGCTGACTTCTAGTGAAAATATTTCATGTGTGCTGTTCTTTCATTGCCTTTATTTACTAATCATTTATTTTATTTGTTACTTTCTTTTCTCTCGTTGATTTTCTCATCTATATTTAAATCTAGATTACATTTATTCAGTTCACTGTGTTCCTATCATTTTTCATTGGCTATCATTTCTAATTATTTTTTCTTTTATTTGTGTCTTTGTCCTACAGTCTCATACTTTTATGTCACACTTGTTATGTTTAGACATTATTCTTACTGTTGGTTTGCATTTTTATTGTCTTTGCTTGGTTCACTTTTCTTCAACTTTCAATTACCAATAAAGCGCTTTGAATTTTAATCTGTAAAAATTGTGCCATATAAATAACGTTTTAATTAACTGGTTTTTGTGGACGCTAATATGATGAGGATGTTTCTGCACCTTCACACTGAACTCGTCGTGTCAGTTTGGACACGCAAGTGCTTCCTCTCTACTTTTATCTACTGCCTAAATGCAGAGTAACCTTCAAATGCACATCCCATCATTTTCACTTTGTTTGTTTGTTCAAGACGACTTCCTGTTGTCTTGATTGGAAATTTTCTGGGATAATTAAACACTTTGAATCGGCCTGTTCTCTAAACACAATAAAGGAGAAGGACCAATAGACAGCGTTGCTGAATGGGCCTCCTGCAAGCACAGATCCAGGAGCCAAAGGGATCCAAGGTCCCCCTTTATCTGAATGTCTAATGACCGTAGAGAGACGCAAAGTGGGTAAACCAAAGCAGAAGATGAGTGAGCAGTGAGGTCAGAGAGGTGCAGAACCATTAAAAAGAAACAGAAAACAAGGAAGAAAAAGCATGAAACCATTCCAGAAATGCTTGAAACGACCACGGAGAGGCAAAGGAGCCAAACAGTGACACGGAACCTCTGCACATCTGTTCCCGTGGGCCAGTTTCATCTCTCTGATTTTAGCCACTGTTGGTTAGAATACAAACTTATTTAAACTAACGTCTTTATTTTCATGCTTTTTTAGGAATGTTCTGCAGAACTTGGTATGAAAGCAGTTGTTTTTGCAGGGCAGGTGGTCTCCGATCTGAGGGCACCGAATCTAGAAGGCAGCTCGGGGGCCAGTTCTAACCTTTTGCCCTCAGGCCTTTAATAAGTGTCCGGGATCCGCCCCTGAGTGGGCGTCCTGAGAGACAAACATCTGCACTGACGGTTCCTTCAAACAGTAGAAGTCGAGCAATTCCCTTCAACTTTTCCCGCATGAAACACTTTTGATTGTGATTAAAAACCATGTGTCAGTGTGTGGCTGATGGTTTATGTGACTTAAAGTCCCTCCCACCAGTGCTGGACCCTTTAAAAACTGGATCCACGCACACATGCAGACAGTGAAGGAGGGTCAGTCAACGACTGAAATGGCAGCAGGGTTGGTCACTCACTCTAATTGGCCTCAAAACAAGCAGGAGCCTTGTTGTTCCGACGGAGAAAGACGAAAACACACAACAGACTGTAAATGAGCATTAAAGAGACATGACCACATCTTTTTATTATTTTTCAGAGGACAGACACATCATTTAGAGTCTGGAGGAGAGAAGAAAAACGGAGGAGAGATGGCAAATAGATAATGAGACGGCTAAAAGCTTGATCTTGAGAATAATTTGCTTCTTTTGCAGCATGGCCTCGAGTGGGGAAACCGTTAATCAAAGGTTAGAATGAAATAAACTTTGTTCAAAGATCCTTTTCCCCAAACATTTAAGACTTGGAGGGCGAGAACAGCAGAGGGAAAAAATCCAATTATTTTCCTTTTTTATCACTTCACTCGTTACAAATAAGACACGCTTTCTGAGAGGCAACACAGTTTAGTTTTATAATTGCTGTTTTACCACCTGCCAGTTCAGCTAACAGTCACTCTGTCTCTGTCCTCCCCTCACTCGGCACTCCAGCCTGAGATAAATAGCCCCGCTCCAATTAGAGATTAAAGCTGTCGATCGTTTATTAACCCAAAACCAAATGAAGAGCACTGAAAATGATATTAAATATCTTTTTTTTTTTAATGTCTGTCCTGCCCTTGAGGCTTAATAGCAGGCTAAAGTTGTCCAGTTACCTTCACAGAGGGATGGTTTGGTCAGAGGGATGTGACCCGGTTGTCGGCCATGTTGGACGCTGAAACTAACAATGTTTCAGCTCAAAAAGAGCTGATTCACTCCACGCCACTCGCACACGCCTCCTTCCCAGCTGGCGTCAGTTTGCCACCTGACACAGATTCAGCCCTTTGCTCAAAATGTCAATTAGTTGTAGACACATTTTTTAAAGACATGGTGCATCATCGCTTTTGCTCTTAAATCATCAATACATTTTCAGACCGCAGCTGTCGCCATCTTTGTTTTGCCCCGTTACCATGGCTATGGGTGTTGTCGCGTCCTTGTGGTCAGGTGGTTCAGAAGGGAACATAGACACAGACACAAAGACAATAAAAACTTTATTTGCATGCATTTTTTTATTTGCGAAACCTTCATAGTTCTAACATTTTACCATATTCGTTGACTGTCAGCATCCTTTGTTGATCAAATGTCACCTCCTACACAATGTGTGTCTTTACAACCCAACTGCAACTGCAGAAACCAATGCATGTACATTTGTGACGTTTCCTGGGCTTTTATACCCTGTTTGTTGTTGTTCACTTTCCTGTTTCCAGTGGGCAAGTCTAACAAACCAGCTGTACCTTCTGGGATTGATGCACACACACACACACACACACACACACACATTGATTTATGGACATTCCATTGGCACATTAGGGCAAAGAATTCCACCAACCAGGATACGGGCCCTTCTGACACACCAGTACAAAAGGGGAACAACTCCAGTGTTGTGGTGCTGTCGTTGTAATTTGTGTTTGTGTAGCATTGTTGCCTGTACGTCGGTGGTAAATTGTTGCCTGTGTCTGTTTCATTGCTCAGGCCTCGGTTGTCAGATGACTCTCTCTCCGGCCTGGCTGTTTATTTTCAGGGATCCTTGTCCATCCACATGAAACTAACGTCTGTTAGGTTCTTTGTTACCTTTTGTCCTTCTTTATCATAAAATTGTTAAACTTTATTTGTCGGCTTGAAGAATGTTTGTTTGTCATTTTTTCTTATTTTGCATATTGTATGTAATTGAGCATAAGCTTCATCCTTTTCTTCCTGGTTTTCCCTGTCGACATTAAAGATCATCCATTGCTTTAAAACAACCGTTGCTTCCTTTTCATCCCTAGTTACATCCATAAGTGGATGTAACAACATAACTGCAAACTGATTCCATTTTCTACAAACATAAGGGGAGATCTGGTTATTAAACATTTCAGTCCAGATCATTTTATTAAAATGTTTTTTTTATTATCCTGCAGAGCATCATCCAGTGTAGATGACAACAACGGTTAATGCAGAAAAACTGTAACTTTTAAACCGTGATCTTCTTTCACTTTTACCTCAATGTTTTTTGTTTAGAGTGAAATTCAGGGTTCTAATGATTCTGTCCACTACAAAAATGTAATGGCTGTTGCAGATTAGTTGCAGAGAACCATAATTTTGTTCTACTTTGCTAGTAATCCAGCCATTGTACATATTGTTACTAAACGTGTCCATGACATTAGATTAAGCCACTGCTAAGCTCCCCCCTACTTTTGGAAAATTACAGACTTCCTCTTTTCTTCCATATGTTGCCAAAAACCCTTAAACGAGCTGCTTGATTTCAGTTGGATGTTGTTAATCTGAGAAGATGGATCTTAAGATGAGGATGATCAAGATAATAACATCTGCAAACAATCCACATCTCACACGGGTTAAAGTTCAGCTGCCAAATAACAGCAATAACAAATGCTCTGCGCCCGTTGGTACTTTACGCTGCTTCTTATTTACCCACTGACACACACCGATGGGGCTGCCAACGCTCACCGGGAGCAACTAAGTGGCGGTTCAGTGCTCTTGCTCAAGGAAACTTTGCATGTGACCAGAGGAACCAACAACTGTAGGATTGGGAAACAACTACTCTATCCACTGCGCCACGGCCGCCGAACCAGCGGAAGCTTGGTGTGGGTGAATCTACTGTGCAGCCTGCATGTGCTGACTCACTCGTCTACAGATGTTCGTAGATGAAAAGTAGCAATCTGTAGCACATTCCGTACAATAATGAGAGTCTTCATGAAGGCACGAGCCCGCTGGCATCATTTGGATGAACCCGCTTTACCAGCAGCTGAAGATTCTGGATTTGGTCTTGCACATCTGTGCAAACCGGAGCTAAACGTGCAGCGACAGACTGGACGTTCCCGACAAACAGATGATCGGAAATCAACAGAAACCAATAATGTCTTTATTCCTCTTCCTCTTCACACACACACAAACACACACACCTCCTTATCCTCCGAAATGTTAAATTTTCTCTCGACACCCTGCAGCAATGAACACAAGAGAATATGAAAAGAGAAAAGAACAACATCAACAAAATGGAGGGATGAAATTTCACAGCGAGGGCGAAAATGAGAAACGACATAATAAAGCGATTCTATTAAAAAGCCATCTGACCGTTAATAAAAGTAATGATTTGATGAGAGCGTCCCGTCGCAGAGCCAGAGGCGGCACAGGAGGAGGAGGCTCGAACCGCTTTTATTTTTATGCTCTGACATTGCGGAGAAAGGAAAAATGAGATGAAGTGTGTGTGTGTGTGTGTGTGTGTGTGTGTGTGTGTGTGTGTGTGTGTGTGTGTGTGTGGGGGGGTGGGGGCAACATAAAAAACAATTGCTGCCTCTCCCATCTCTGACTTAATGAGATTTGGTGGCTGCTGCTGCTGATGTGGCCGAGGCTCAGGTATTATTTGTTGTTGGAGGTGATGGCAGGATTGGATAAGACACACATCTCGCAGCGAGGCGTCGACTTTCTCATCTGCTGCAGAATATCAGACTCACCTTCTGTCAGTCTGCAGCTCCATATGCTGCATACTGGGAGACACGCAGCCGGCGAGAGATTTACATTTTAGGTACAAACACGGGGACAAATACAAACGGTGACATCGTGAACAACATAAGGCCAAAGTTTGTGTTAAGAACAGCTGAAGTTTCCACATTGGCTCAATGTCTTTATGTAACACTGACTGCAGTCACTTTGCTGCCACATTAACCAGGAGGTTACTGGTTAACCGTTCATTCAACATTTGCTTTCATCCAAAGCCACTTCCAGAATTAGCAGCACAGGCCGGGAACAATTTGGGGTTCAGTGTCTTGCCAACTGAGAAAAAAAAAAAGTATTTTCTCTTCATACATTGAGTAATACAATACAGTAACGCAATGTAGTACTTTCATAATCCACTGCAGCTCCATCAGGTGAATTTAAAGGGCAAGTTCAGCAATTTTCAACTTACTTTCCATGGCTGTAGTTTAGGGTGTAAACGCTTTTAAACTTCCCTCGGACTTCATTGTATTTAAATTTTTTCCTGCTTCTTGCTGAAAAGCTCATTAGGAGTTCGGATGACATCAGCCGGAGGAGCTCTGGAAAAGCAGGTTGACTGTGATCCCAAACCCCAGTTTGTGTGAGGAACAAGACGACATAATCTGAACTGAAGGTTCCTCCAGGGGATGTCATCTGGAGGCATTTTTCAGCCAGAAGTAAAGAGATATTATAATGTCGGGAAATCAGACGACTTCTATAGATTCTATATGACTAAGCTGCAACGCGATTACGTTTTCGTGGAAAATGTCATTGCAACCACGTTAGGTTTCCTGTGAACGTAATGACAATACGCTGTCATGAGTGGTGAGTTGCAGATATGTTGATCCAGACAATGCATTTTTTGTCCTTCAAAATATCTCATCCTTCAGCAGAACCACAGTTTGTCCACCAGGAAGTGACCCTGCAAAGGCTAAATCTGATGGTACTAATGGATTAAAAAGTATTAAAAACAGTATTAAAATTTCACCTGTTCAGACTAACAGGTGTTCATGTTTCACACGTACATTTCAACAGCAGCACAAAGTCCAAACCGACTGAGCAGCTGAATCAACTCCTTTCTGAAAGAGCCGAACAAAAACTTAACATCATCACCTTCATACATCTTAGCTAGTTGTACCAGATCAACCGTGCGCAGCATATTCATTCCATAAATAGACAACAGACACTTCAGTTTTAGTCTAATCGCTGGTTCGTCTCTTTTCCACCATCTGCTTGTCATTGTCCTTAGTCCCGAGACGGTTCTGGGAGATGCAGCGATATCTTTGTACTAATGAGCAACAAACTTGAAACGTGAAATATTTACGTGTGAAAAGTCGTTTGGTGAATTTATCCCGAATCCTTCAATAGAGGAAGCACTTCACCTTCTGCTGTTGGCAACAAAATACAAATCCAGAAGCTTCAGAGGTGCTGCGTTCATGAGTTTACCCTGAAGTCTAGAAAACAGCTGAAAATCCCATAAAAAGTGGATTGAAATGGTTGTAGGTTTGATTTGGGCACAGGTTTGTCACAGTATGCAAAAGTTCAGCTTTTCTGTTGACATAATGACAGTTAATAGCATTTTAAATTCAGGAGTGTTCAGAAACAACCACCACCAAACCAGCACGAGCCATTGTGTTTCCTGTTGATCATGTGGGAAGGTAGGAACAAATAACCAACGTGGCTGTTGAGGTTTGTGGACTCGTTGGTTTATTTATTTTTATTATATATTTATCTTTATATTCTTTCTCAGACCTTTGGTTGAAATTTGATTCTCAGGAAAATGTCATGACGTTTTCAGTTTCCCTGTGTAGGATCATAATTTTTAGAAGACGGTTGATTTTCAGCATCGTCACAAAGAAATCTTGTTTTCTTGAGCTTCAGTAAACTGCAAAGTAAGAAACATGTTGATGTCCTCTCAACAAACCGGTGGTTAACATCAGTATCATCAGTAACAATCAGAATCATCAGTACAAAAGGTTTAAGACTATGCAGATGATTCAGCCCATTCACTTTCACAGACATAAAAAGAGAGAATTCCCATTTATTTTCACAGAAACCACCAAGCTCATCACTCTTGTGCCATTTTTAATTTCACATTCGAAGCGTGCCTTTAAATCATCTTTTTTAGCTTTTTTAGCAAAGCGTTTTAGAAATCATCTGATGCCCACACGCTGAGACATTCCCTTTCTCAGATGATGGTTCGATTCCCGGTCCCTCCTTGCCAGATGAGAACCCTGCATGGTAGACATACCCATCGTGTGTGTGTGTGTGTGTGTGTGTGGTAAGGCAAGTCGTCCATTGACCACAGGGTCAGTGGTTCGATCCCCCAGTCCCTGCTCGATACATGTCAAATTGTCCTTGGGCAAGACACTGAACCCCCAGTGGTGATGAGCACCCTGCGTGGCAGCCATCACCACTGTGCATGTATGTACCAAATTACTCTGTAAGTCCCTTTGGATAAAAGCATCTGCCAAATGAGTAAATGTAAAATGTAAAAAGTTTTAAAACCACAAAAAATAAACGTTCATGAGTTTGTTCTCTCAGGGACACACAGACCACGTTCACTTCATCTTTAATCTTTTATCTGTGCGCATTAGTCTTACTGTCCTCTAGTCTCATGCTTTCATTTCTTTGCCCTTGCCCTATTACTATTAATAAGACTATTAAAATTTTCATTGGTATTTTAGTTTATTATAAAATAGTCTTGTTTATTGTTTTATTGGTTTGTTTTTAAAGTTTTTATTATTCTGTTTTGACAGTTTTTGTCTTTTATAGGGTTTGATTAATTGACCTTTTTATCAACTTTCAATCATCAGTAAAGCACTTTAAATTACATTAATCTGTACAAAAGATGTTATGTTAATAAAGTTTTGATTGATTGATTCAAGGAAAAGTAGAGCATGGGGGAGGTTTCTGAAATCAATAAATATGGTAATTTTCACTTAAATATACCTAAATAAAGTAAAACATTTGGAACCAAGCCATCATAACTTAAAATGTGAACTACAGTTCTGATGTGAGCATCTACATGCTCTGAATTTGAAAAGAAACTGCTTATGGCGCAAAGCAACAGTTAAATACCACAAAGGTTCCGTCAGAACTGCCCCGTATTAATAAACAACAGGCCATAATAACTCATCAGGAGTTTTGCAAGGACCATTTCCAAAGTATGCAAATGTGTCAACAAATCTTAGTTCTCTTGAAGGTTTCTTGGTGTGAAACTGACATGTGTGATGGAGGTCAACACACAGCATCACAGTTTGTGCCCCCGGGCCCCACGGGGTGTTAATTCTGCCGAGCGGCTCCACAAAACAGTGATGTCTCTGCAGTTTTCCTGAAGACAAAGCCTCTTTAAGTTTTAATGCACTTTGAAAAACAAGAGGAATGTGACAGATTGTCATCCTGCATGTCAGCTTGAGTTTTTTTTTTTTTTTTTTTGCTTCCTTATAAAGAAAAAGTAATAAACACAAACTGGAAAACAAATTGATTTCTGTGGGACGCACAAGCTGGGACATGTTTCACTTTGCGAGGACGGACAGAGAGCGGGAAAGTCCTGAGGAAGATGATTGATGCTCAGTAGAACCAAGCGTCTGTTCGACGTCAAAGCTGAACGGCAGCGTTGTTACTGTCAAGATTAGAAGACAAAGAGAACTGGAGGGTTCAGGAGTTTCTCCGAACAAACTGCTCCTGCTCCCACTCTGAACACTGCAAACTTAAGAAAGTGGCAACATGTCAAATGAGCAGATTCATGATGACAGGTTGACACAAAGACGTATTTATGAGAAGAACAAGGGGACATTTGTCATCCTGTAATTATTAAAACCTGCAAGTTTAACTTTAAATCTACAAAGATGGTTCTTAAAAACAAAAAATCTTCAGCTCTGGCTGATTTGTCCAGTTTGTTGCAAAGCTTCAGACACATCACAACATCTGCAGGACGTAAAATATCACAGCATGGGCCACGAGTTCGAGAGCCCTGGTCTGTAGCCTCCATCCTGCAGGCAGCTCCCCCCCCATTTTTTGAAGCTTCCACTTGTTCCCACTCTCCTACTTAATGTCATTTCATTTAATCAGAGAATAAAAATGTGTATAGCTTTTAAACGAAAGAACAAATCTAGACACTCTGGAGCTAAAACAATTTATTTTTTAGGCCGAAAATGATTGTTGATAATGATCAGCTGTTTTTATTTCAGGTACTTTCAATCGAGAATCTCTGATGTTCTCTGGTGATCTGCTGCTTTTCTCAGTTTTCATCTCTAAAAAGAACTTCTTTGCATTTCAGTGGATTTCAAAGACCCCACCTTTGATTTGACAGAGAAATATGCTGCAGACTGTTTGTTTCCCTTAGCAAGATGGGCCTGGGGTGTATGACCATCAGCTTGCACATTTTCACCACTTTTCGTACCTTCGCACTGTTGTCGCTTGGCTGCTTAAGGGCCTACAGGTAACATGAACCTTTAGCAGCTGATTTGATTCAGTGTGATTAAGTTTCTGGGCAAATCATTATTTGACATTCCAGGCTCAACCCAACATTTGGTTTCCATCGCAGGAACATGGAGAACCAGAACTAAACTTTACACCCTGCTGACTCTGTTCCCACTGCCGTCAGCCGGCTCTGGAGACCAGCTTCAGGTCCCATTAGTCAATCAAGTTCAGGAACTGCAGGTGGTGAGGTGCGAGATCACACAAGTCTTCCATCAGGCATTCGCACGACAAACACACGTGGCGGTGAACCGCAACTAAACACAAGAGATAAAGCCTGAGCTGAACAACTCTGCAGGTTAGGTGAAGTTCCAGGTGATGGTTCAACTATGATCCAGCAGACTAATAAAAAAAGTGACAGTTTTCTGTCCAGAAAACAACAGATTGCAACAGCAACTTTGCGTTTTTTAACAAATGTACTATAATTTAAAAATCCACAGCTGAATCCTCATTACCAGGTAAAACGTGTTAAAACCAAGACCGTGTAATGTGACAGACCTGCAAATCCTAGTGAAAATTAAACTTTGACCACTTTAATAAAGGCTGGGCCACTTTTTCTTATTAAAATCTGGCAACACTGGCAGCAAACACTGACCTGATACAAGCTTTGCTGTGTTTTATTAACAGTGATTCACACACACACACACACACACACACACACACACACACACACCCCCCCACACACACACACGCGCGCGCAGCTTTTTATGACTTCATAATATAAGTTGCCATTTGTGTTTTTGTGCTGTAGGAAGCTGCAAGGTCCAAACAGCCACTGGCCCCTCTGAGCAAGTTATTAATGAACAGTGAGAAAAACATGGAGGAGCGCTTGTCCAGTCTGGGGGATGGGGGGATGGGGGCGCAGAGGGTAAGAGAAAGAGAACGAGTGAAACGACTCAGGATGAGGACAGAAGGAGGCGACAGCTTAAAGAGATGGAGAATCTGGAGAGAGGGAGGCAGAGTAAGAAGAAAAGGATGAGGAGGTGGAAGAAGACGAAACGTTGTCAGAGAAAGACGGAGAAACAGGAGGATGACGACGGCAGAGATGAAGGCGCAAAGCAGAAGGATTTTAAACAAACTGATCAAACATGGAAACTGGAAATCACCACAAACAGCAAAGTGTTCCAGCAAATAAGAGAACGGCGTCTGAAGTAAACCACGTTGCTTGGGTCTCGTTGATGTGAGAGAGTGGGTGTCTGTCTGCCCCGAACGTCCTCGAGTTTCAAAAGTCTGATTTCCTGTTTCCTGCATCCTCGGCTTCCAAACACTTTGGGAGCAGTTTGTGTATTTCAGATTTAGATTCTCAGTAGAATTCCTGCCTGCAGCGTATTGACAATATCAGTGTAAAGTGCTAAAGCTTCGGGGGCGGCCATTTTCTGTTTCTCCCTTTAAATGTCTTTTGTTTGTTGCACACAGGGTTTAGTCAGCACTTTCTCTTCTTTGCTGTTTTGGACTCACTTCACTCTTTGTTATATTGGTTCACTTTTGCATCACCTTTCACCTCGGTATGAATAAATTATTCACCCGATTGCATTTTTTTGGACAGCAGACTTTGGTTGAGGGACCAGGGACAGGACACACGTGCACATGGTGCTGTAGTCGCAGCATCAAAGTCCATCTGAAATAGTTCTTAACTCTGTGCAATAGAAATGAGCAGTTTTGCTCTGGCAACAGACATGATCCAGCTTGAAAGCAGCACATGTGTCATGTGACATGTTTGCAACATGTCCAGCTGCTGAATGATGCACAGAAACACCACAAGACTTTAGGAACATGTTCTTCCTTTGACTGTCTTCAATACAAAGAGCTGTTTTAATTAGGATTCATATTCAGATTTATTAATTTCTACCTGTTTTTGCCCTCAAACCCTTCCTGACAGTATGCCCACAGACTCTGTCCTGAAGCTGTTTAGCACTTCAGACTCCTCCAAACTATTTCAGCAGAGCCAGAGACAGATTCACTTACAATGAAAGTGAAATTGTGCAAAATGTCACAAAGACGTGTTTGTTAGATGGCTCAAAGTCCACGTTTCACGGGGAGTTTAAGAGTTGTGCAGCAGTTTCGTGGCTCCATGTCCTGGCTCCACTGGGAGAAAAGTGTCTCGGGCTGAAGGACGTGCTGCAGAAAACAACAACACAAATCTTAAAGCTCATGCGTCATTGTAGCTTGAGGCTCCTCACATTAACAGATGAACATGAAGTCGGTTTGTTCTTTGGTTTCACCCTCTCTCTGTTCTGGCTTCAGTCACTTGGTCCCATCTGGACATTTTCCTTTTTTTCCCTGATTAAATTATTTAGCGTGTAGCTAATAGCAGCACATGTTGGAGTCGGGAGGGTTTGGAAGCTGTTTGGCACCACGTTGGTCTCCCCCCGACGAGCCTGGAGACTGATGCAGTGGACGGGGGGGGTGATGTCCTCCTCTGCAGCAAAGGCAGTTGTGTCCACATTGATGGAGCAGCATCACACGGAATCATTTTGTTTTTATGGTCCTTTTTGTTTTTTTTTTTATTTTCTCATCTTTGTCTTTTCAGCTTATTTTACGAAACAGATCATTTGAATTTTGTCTCTTTTTTGTATACATGTATAGATGTTTGTCTATTTCTGTTGTCATTTGTGCATCTTTTTATCAATGTTTTTGTCTCGTATTGGTCCTTTTTGATTATCTTTTCTTTAAATGGTGGATAACAACCATTTTTGGAACAGGTTGATATAACGAGATACAACCAATACCTACTTTTTACACCCAGTGTATTTCATTGTGGACTGTCTGTTCACACTTGAGTTAATGGTGCGTTACTTTTTAGTCAGTGCAACTGTACAAAAAAACATCAACTTGTTAATGAGCAGATAAAGAATTCAATTATGAATATGTTATTTTTCGTGTGTTTAAATGTACTTTTTTAAGTTTTTCTATTTGTATTTTTCCACTTTTTCCCAGTTAAAAGATAAATCATCCAGAGAAAAACAGTCATATTGCAGGATGTTTGTTGTAAAAATAATTAATATTATTTGTGTGACTTTCAGGCTGGACTGCGGTGGTCTCTGTCCCGTCCTCTCTGCTCCCGTCTTCGTCTTCCTACAGATATAAATTACAACCATTGAATTATAAAAAAATCCATGTTTCTTAGCAGACACTTTTTCTTTTTTTGTCTTTCCTCCAATACGATTAACATGACGACTTTGAAATAGTAACCACAGTCTGACGTTCTTCCTTTTTTCTTTCTCGTGTCCATGTCTAATGTCAACGGTCCATTTTCGTCGGGTTTTGCCGCTGCTTCTGTCCATTTGCAGCAGAGGAATTAGCTGCAGGAGTCTGAAATATGAGTCTTGTAATCACTGCGAGGGAGGAACGAGGCCACAGAGTTCACAGCTTCTTAATTAGTTTGCAGTATATGTGTAATTATTCCTGCATTTTTAAATTCACTTAAGGCACCATTCCCCTTTTCTTCTATCTTCATTTTTAAGGATCTGGTTCAAGGATGTCCTGCAGTAACGAATCAATCCCACATTAGGGCCAGAAAGCTCGATGTAATTACGCTCTCTGTATTTTTCTCCTTCTTCTTCCACTAAAGAATGAACAGACATATAGATTTAAAGCTGGACCCCATTTTTAGACTTCCACGCTTTTTTGAGCCCATCGTTTAAAACAGAGCTGAGAGTCGGTGGACGAGCTGCAGAGCCGAGCTTTAAATCATCTGCAGTGATTGTATGTGATGTAGAGAGACTGTAGAGTCGTATATATATTTTAAAAAAGCGCAGTGAACCTGGTAAACTGGGCTCTATCTTTATTTCCACAGGCAGAAGCTGCTAATGTAGAGCTAAATTAATCTGTTGATTTGTCGATTTATACAAAAATAATTGGTTGTTATAAATAAAAAGGCTGAAAAGTCAATTGCAGCAGCTTTCCAAAGTGAGTTTCCCATGAAAGTAAAATTAACTTCTGAGTAAACTCAGACACAGCAGGGTGTCTGGAGGGAATAAAGGTGGACGTTTCTCAGCGGTCAACATTTATTAAAGAATGAGAACAAGAACTGTGGGCTTTAGTGCTAAAAAAGCTTCAGACCGAAAAAAAAAGGTAGAAAACTAATGAGCAACAAATATGTATGATTATCAGACTGTGTTTAATCAGCCAAGTAATCAAACAATGTGTCTTGGTGTAAAAATAAAATAAAATAACATAAGTCTAAATATTATTTGCCTCGACGATTGTGAAGTGACATAGAATCTTGAAACTAATGTGCAGACTGAACTATGAAGGAGACAGTGAGGAATATGGAACAGAACAATTCACACATCACATTAGCAGGCAGTAATTATGTTGTAAAAAGTGAAGGGGTAGGATGAAAACATGGCGTGAAGTAATATTTCAAAGTGACAGAGCAGGGACTGAACGAGGGGGAAGTAACAGGCACAGTAAGTAAATGATGTAACACTGGAGGTGGAATCAGTGTAAAGTCTGGTTACGGCGCAGTTCAGCTGTTCATCCACCCACCGCCGGCTTCGCTCGGAAAAAAACAAGATGGAGGATGGAGGAAGCAGAGCAGTCCGTTTCTGATTTTCTAATTATTGAGGAGGCCTCTGAAGAGTCGCCCTCTTCATCGGACCATCGCCCAGACCGTGATCCGGTAACCTGGCGCAGATTGTTCCTGTTTCAGTACAAACGATCCCAGTGAAGAAACACCTGAGATTTTTTTTAAATAACACTGAATTTAATTCGTTTTTTAATTAATTAAATTAAAAAAATAAATGTTTATTAATTTTGTCAAATAAAAAGGGATTTATTTTGACCGTTTTCCTTTTTGTGCAGCCTGAAAAATCAGACTCTGGAATCACTTGCCAACCTTAGCCAGGCTGCCAGGTTCAGGGACTTATTTTATTTAAGTGCAGATTCAAATTGTCTTCTGCTGATTTTACTTTGAGTTGTTCTTTGTTCCTTTGGCTCCTTCTGCTTCATTCGTCAGAAAAACTTTGGATAGTTGCACATTCCTCTAATAAGTTCTTTGAAATACTCCGATTAAAAGAACTTGGCAACACTGGTTGTAAAGTCTTTTCATACTACACATGTCGGCACAAGGACAAATGCCTTTTTTATAGTCAGTAGAAATGCAGAGAGAGACGTAATCATCCAGTCGGGGCTGGAGACATCAGTGGACGATCCCCAAGGAACGTTCATGAAGCACCATGAAGTGACAAAACAAAAGTGTATTTATGAAAACATCTAAAAGAAGAAAAAGACACAACAACAAAACAATTGTTCACAAAAAAGGTGAACCAACATTTAAGAAAAATAAAAAGATTGATAAAACCAGGCGTATATTTTTTTATTGAAAACATTCTAAATTCTAAATTCTAAATTCTAAGAGCTAATTCTAAATCAAACTTCTTTGTTTTCTTGAAAAATTATAGAAACTTACAGTTGCTGTTTTTCATAATATGTAAAAGAAAAATCGTTTCCTGAATTCCCCAACAACAGGGTGACGTCCTGTAGATATATTATAAACGGAACCTAAGAAGCTGTGGCTGAGTGAACCTTTTGTCAGCCGCTGTTTGCTGTTTGACTCTTTTAAGGAAACTGTAAGAATGCAGAGCTCCTTAATGGACCGGTTAAGATGGATGTGTTGAAATCCTCAGTAATACCTGTCCTCACAGAGACACAACGTCTTTCTGAGCAGAGCCATGCTAGAAAGGACGGAGAGAGAGGAGCTTTAAGTCGGCCTGGTTTCGTCCTCGTCTTCTTCTCTTTGTGCCGCCAAATCTGCCGAGTGGATTAACCGAATCTTCCAGCCGCTCTTCAAAGTCAATCCCCCCACCCCAACCCCCCGCTCTCTCGTCCATCTTCTTTTTTCTTCTTTAACTTCTTAAAGCTGCAGATACTCAGAGCGGCTTTATCAGCTGCTGTATAATTTAACACAATCCTCCACAAAGACCTCGGAGGCGACTTACAGGCGCAGAACATGCAAAGAGAAACACACGACCGGCGCTCGCCACCAACACCACGACTCCGCTGATGAAAGGAGAATTAAGAGCGGCTGTGTTGCTGCATTCTGCTCGTCCTTTTACCTCTTTGAAAGGCCGGAGTCGCTCTTATCGGTCCGTTCAGGCGCCCGTGTTAACAGCAGGGGGATGATACTATCGCTGAGGAGAAAAATTCATTTGGAGCTCTTCTCATCGGTGCTCTTCACTTAATTCTCCCTGTCAGGAGTGTCGGCGATTGAAGGTTCTTTTTAAAGGTGACACTCGGCCGACAAAGAGACGTTACATGAAGTGCGTCCGTCATGTAAATCAGAGCTGGTTATGGTCTGCAGTTGGGGTTCCTCTGGGCACTGCAAATGTTTTAATTCCCCCCAGTTTTTAGGTTGTTGGAAATGAATAAAATAAAGTCTGTTCTTCAAGTACAACGCCTGACAGTTTTGTTAAAAGATTTCTGTTCTGTTGTTATCACTTGTTATCAGTCCATAGCTAAGGTTCAGTAGACTTCGTTCTACCTGCCAGTAGCGGGTATCATCCATAAGTCTGATTTATACTCACACATCATAGAAGCAAGATGTTGCAGAACTTGCCCAAGAATTATTCTGTTTTCAAGTTTTCTTTAGTATTAAAGAAATGTAATGATTTGTGTGGTTCATAAAGAAACAGGACCTGCTGACATGAAAGTGGTTTTAACTGTTGCCTTTCAGCCACTTGATGGTTTCTCAGTCGAAACTGAGCCTCAGCCTCTTCTCAGTGCGGCGTTTCCCGAGCATCCGTTTTCACAGCGAGCAAACAGATTGTTATAGTCTGTTTTGTTGTGAGCAAAAGATACTTAGATAAAAGTTCATCATCACGATAGGGACGTGATAGTAGACGTTGTGAACTGGTGCAAATTCACTCACCTCCAAAACTAAGGGAATGATGTTTAATTTCAGGAGGAGACTTACACCGGGGGTTGTCTCTAGCCAAAGGTACCTGGAGGTGCAGCTGGATGAGAAGCTGGACTGCTCCAACCCCTTGGAGGTGGTGTATAGGAAGGGTCAAAGCCGACTGTAAACCCTCCACTGTGTCCGGTGGGCTGTGTCCGGTGGGCTGTTCTTTGGGGCTGTGTGCTGGGCGAGAGGGGCTCTCTCTATGGACAGAAACAGACTGAGCGATCGGATAAAGAGGCCGAGCTCCTCCATCGGGGCTTAGTTGGACCGTGTTCAGCAGGGAGCTGAGATGAGGATGCTCATTTGCACTAATTTCTTTATTTTCGATGCTCTTTTGTTGAATCTTTTGTTTTATTTCCTGCAAAGTGAGAAATAAAGTTTTATTCTAATACATGATGGAGATACTGTACAGTAAGTGGAAGCAGCCAAGCGTCACAGAAAATGCACCAAAATAAAGGTAAAGTGGGAACTTCCTGTTGGGAGAATTCCTGGTATGAAGCGTGAAGCACCTCCGAACGCAGCAGTTGTGTTTGATTGCAGCATGGACACGTTCACCTGTAGCATTTGTCACCGTCTCTCTGTGCATTAGTGCCGCTGACAGGTCGGCTCCTGATGTGGCCGCAGGTGAAAACGGGCTGACAGAGCCCCGCCGCTAATCCGGCGTTAGCAAGGTAGCGCTCAGGCTGTCGTCTCTCCCAGCTGGAGAAAATACCTGTTCACACCTCGGAGATAAGCAGCTGAGAGCCGCAGCTTTAGCGTCTTTCCTCCACGACTTTCACCTAAATTAAGTCCATCTCACAGATGAGACTGCGAGGAGCCGAACACTCACGTCCCTTTTTAAAGAAAATTAATGCTCATACATGGTTTTACTTTGAGTAACTTTGCTTAAATTACTCAAATCACATCCACATAAATAAAATTATGTCAGTCAGTTCAGTCTGTTTCAAGCTGTTGTGACGCTTATGCACAACATCAGTGTCAACATCACACATCTGGAGGATGTTGGTGCCATTCCATCACTGACCAACATCTGGTCAGCTGCAAGCAGCAAAATCTGTCCCACTGTGAACTTGGTATGATAATTATTTTCCTGATTATTCTATGGATTTTTCTTCACAAAGGGTCAGGAAAAGCAGCTGATACCATGGTAATGATTAATACCAGGCTGCCCATTAAACTGAATTTCAAACATATTTAACACATGAACCTACAGAGAAATCACTTTTAGCTGGGTTTTGGAAAGGCATCATTTTACATCAGCTAAGCCGAGCTCGTCATTGGTCCATTTTGTGCCTGTGGTTTATTATTTGACTGAACCTCGTTGAGATAATCACTAAATACCTGAAAAAATTAACTGCTCATTTCTCTAATTATTTATGAGTGTGACTAATTAATGCCTTCCTAATTAATTTGTAATGTTAATGTTAATGATTTTATATGGAAGACAAAGAAATTATGTGCTTGAAATTATTTTTTAAAAAGTAAAACGTAAAATTCTTTGTCTTTATTCCTTAAATAACAATTAAAGGATGATGTAATAATCATAATCACCATCACTGTTTGTTTTTGAGTGTTGCAGGGAAATGATGAAGCTTTTGCATATAAACAGGGTCGAGAGGTGAATCTGAGGTTCAGGTAATTCATATGAAAACTCTCTACTTTTTTATTTTATTTTAACCCTGAAAAAAAAACTCCAGATTCAGCAGAAAAGCTGCAGGTGGGTCCTGAGCGAAACCTCTCCTGCCCTCAGTCCCTCCTTCAGCCCGAAGAAGACAAACAGGAACACGCTTGATTTCCAGCAGCAGCAGCTGCACGTCCCCGAGGCCTCGTCCTGTCTCCACACTCTGTCCTGCAGACCATCAGCCTGTCATAGACCCTCTGAACATCACAGACGCTCTGAATCCATGTTCATCCATCATTTCATCACATCACATATGGACGTTTCCTCTTCACACATTTTCTTCTCTTCTCCTCTCCAGGTTAATATTTATCACGCCTATCCAAGTCCAGACCCGGAAACTGGACACTGACTCTGAGGAGATGAACATGAGCACGAGCTGATGTGAATTTTAGGATCACTCACTGTGAATTAAACTCCAATGTCTTCACAAAGACAACAAAATGAGTTTATGATGGAGGTTTTTCAACTTCTGCTTCTTCAGTTTTCACAGGAGGTTTTCCCCAGAGTCTAATTTTAGTTTTTTTCCACAGTACAGAATTAAATTTAGAAAGGTGTGTGTGTGTGTGTGTGTGTGTGTGTGTGTGTGTGTGTGTGTGTGTGTGTGTGTGTGTGTGTGTGTGTGTGTGTGTGTGTGTGTGTGTGTGTGTGTGTGTGTGTGTGATGGGCAGACGAGGGATTTGATTCCTGAAGAGGAAACATAACAACAAAAGAATCTTCAGTTTGTTTGATGAGCAGAAATAAAGCTCATGTTGAACGTGACCCCCCAGAGACAAACCCAACCCCACCAAATCAACCGTCTCTCCCAGAGGCAGCAGACATCAAAGTCGTTGCTTAGAGGAGCTGCGGACCGTTGTTCACCTGATGCTTTGCTGAACGGAGAGCCAGGAGGCACGAGGAAGTTTAGAGGGGGCCTGAGAGACCAGTTAGGGCAGCTAACCCATCCAGTTCCCTTTTTCCTACCCATTAAAACTTTGCCTCTCCCACATGTCCCCGCTGTCTCGTTTTTCCTCTCCAGCTGCTGATGCTCGGCCACAACAACAACAACAAGCACAAGCAGCGCCGCTGGCCGGCTGCCTGATGGGCCGCCACGACCAGAGACGGAGGGGGATAGAAACAAAACAAAGCAGGAGCACTTGAGACGTCCCTCTGGGGCCCCTCAGGGCCAAGCACAGGGCCTGAGAAAGAGGAGGGTTTGCAAACGTGAAAAGATGATACACGAGCCCAGAACAGCAGGACGAGAGCCGGGAACTGTCTCTGCACTGTAAAAACACCCACGTTAAAACAAAATATTCAAACTCTGCATCCAAACGGTCGGCTGAAAAAAAGTAACGTCAGAAATAATGACATACAATGAAAAAATTGCGCACGTTTTCTCACTCTATGAGCAGATTATTTTTAACTGCACTGATTAAATAAGGACATTTCTGTTTCTGCTTGAAGACTATTTCAAACAATGCAACCATGTGCCGCATCACCATTAAGTTATGTCTTAGTATGCCATGCAGACTTGATAACCTAAACCTGCGTCTGAATATTTTTAAACTCTTACTGACATATCTTTGTTAGTTCCAGTACCTGACAGAGGCAGAACTTCCTGTGCTGAGGCCCAACGACTTTGCCCCTTTTACCTTGTGGTTCACTGGTTGAGTTGCACAGGTTACTGTACGTATTCCATGCTAACATTAGTTTGCAATGTGATCGAGTTGAAATATAATATCGGGATATAAATCCTTCTGAATATGTTGAGGCGTGTCTTCAGTTTGTGTCTGTTCACTGAGACTTTTAATCAAATAAAACCTGGAATAATAATTATGACCCGCTTTGAGTAAATGTAATGTTGCTGATTTCACACAGCAGTTAATCCAGATATTTTGAGAAAGGCAGCAGCTATAAATGCAGATGTTTGCTCCTGGAATGACGCCTGCTCTGATAGACATAAACTGCTGGTTGTGTTCAGGTTATGTTCATATCCCACCATGAATGTAGCTAAACAGGAGAATCCATTAACATGTAAACAGTCATTGACTGATCTGAAATAACTGTCATTAAATATTCTAATGAGAAATATTTTACACATTACAGACTAATGGGACACAGACTCTGACATTATATTCCATGTTTCTTGTTTGAAAGAGCTCAGCTAGAACCACAAAATGAGCTGAACGAGATACACAACAGTCAACAAATGATGCAAAACACATGACGACACATGAAGCACAACAACTGGAAACCATCCAGAAGAGCTGCAAACTGATCAAACCCAGACAAAGAATGATTCAGCTGATGATCCACAAACCCACTGAACCACCAAAAGTAAAATTTTGAGCCCATTCTCTCAAAATCCATCAACGCCTAGGACATCACTCTGTCCAGAGAAGGCCCGGGCCCGGACATCAGCATCCTGCGCCCGGATTCATCCAGACACATGCAGGAGGAGGAGAACCTTCACAGCTTCATTTGTCGGCGAGGACAAATCGGCCGAGATCTCCCCGGCGAGATTAATGGCACGGCAAATCATGGCTCATGTTGCTGCGGCGACAGGCCTTCCCCGGGCGCCGTTCCCCGTGGCTGCGGTTCATTTAAAAGCCGTATAATCTCGGTGGTGACGGTGACGGAGCGGGGGGAAATTGCATCGCTGGACCAAGACGCCTGACAGCTGCATTAAGGCCTGCCAGGGCCGCTTCACGCCCACAAGACCGCACCATCAGCCTCCATCACCCTCAGCCCCAGAAAGAGGCTGCAGAGACAAAAGGGAAGAGGCTGCTTCTCCACGTGCCACAATTCTTCAGTTAAACCTGAAAAACCTCCTGCAGTTTTCCAAACTAAACCTAAGCTACAAAGACTTCAGAAATACAAGTTATTTAATTTGGGATGTTAAGATTAATATTTATATGAATGTTAGCACCTTTCCCCTTCTTTCATTATTCATTCATAGTTTATTCATCCACTTGGAGTTTTTTAGGACCGAACCTGTAACTGAACCTTCTAGCCTTTAATGGTCAAACTCCATCATATCTCACAGACCTCACAAGACTGTTTAATCCTATTAGACCCCTTCCATTTTAGAATAAAGGTCTACATTTGTTCTGGTTCCGGGAGGCAGAGCCTTAAGCTATCAAGTTCCTGCTCCTGCTCTTAGTTATCCAACCAAAGAACGTCAAAAACAGATGAAATCTCATGCCCTTTAATCTGGAAAAACGGCAGAAGTTCCTGCAGGAAACTAAATGCCATCCCTGAAACATTTAAAATAAGTTAAAGTCCCAAGAGTCACACCTGGTTCCTCTTGATCTCTCATCTTTAAAGTATTCCCACTCCAAATAAGTTAGTGAAGCTGTTTTTAAATCTCCACACAGGTTTTAACTGTTACCTTCCTCCAAGAGGAGACACTTTAATTTTAACAACACACGTAAAAAGATTTGTTATTGTTTGGTGTTTCATCAAAATCCTCCACATCCTTTGGAATAAGTTACCAGCTGACACCAGGAAGGACAGCACACGTTTTGACAGAAGCATTTGAGCTTCCAGCACAGGCGTCCGTCCAGCAGCCGGTGTCTCGGTGCTGCGAATGGCTGACGGCTCCTCTGTTCCGTACCTGCTGATGATTTAACTAAAGAGTGAGTCACAGGTCCAGGTGAAGTGAAAGAGGACAGGTGAGAGGGTGAAACCAGAGCTGGGGTGAGACATTCCAACACTCACATTTCTAAGACTTTTTTTGTTGTTGTTGTTTTTGGCTCCTCTGCTTGTCAGAGAAGAAAGTTAAATACACATTTACACAATCAATTCATTAGAGAAGCACAGTGCACAGAGTGGAGGGATGTTGTTGGCAGAGTGTGTGGAAAACACCTGCAAAAGTGTGTGTGCACGTGATCGATAATGTGGGAGCTCACAATCATGGAGTGGGTCCGGGCCATGAAGACTTTCCACTGCAGGAACAGCATGTCAGACTGATCACAAAGTGGACTGTATTTCTACTTCTCATGAGAACCAAAAATTTGCACCGCTTGGTTTCACCCTTGGTCCAGCAAAGCTGCTCTGTCTGTTTTCCTCCTTCACAAATCATCACAAAGCATTAAAAGGAGGGATGCTCACTAACGCAGTGTTTCACAAATAGCCCCCCAGGGGGGGCGTGTGAGACCGTGTAATTGTAAAGTGGAAAGTGTAATTGCACCTCCAGTCCAGTAGTTGGCAGTGGCGCTGTCATTGTCAGAGTGTGCGCAGGGAGGAACGAACGCGAGTAAACCACCACAATCCCCCAACTCCCAACGACCATTTAATGAGCTGGGCAGGCAGCGAGGTCCCACATACCTGCACAGGTGAGCCTCATCAACACATTTGAAGGTTGAAACCGGAGGAACCAAATGCTTTTTCCTGTTTTCACTAACGCCTCCTTCACATTAAACTATGTGCACTTTATTTGTGCAGCATCTTTCCTGTATTTGGACACACGCAGGAAGGAACTCTGAATCTCACAGAGTTCCTCTCAGCATTTCTGCAGAAATCAAAGCGCAGAGGTCAGCGGTTTGATATGTGATTGTGGATTTGTTCTCTCCGAGCTGAGCAGCAGTGAAACACCCACCAGCTTGACTCCAAGCTCACACTTTTTCTCTCTCATTTCCTTTTCTGCGATTCGATCAGCCGTTCAGGTTTCATGGAAAGGGCAATCTGCCACAATGAGGCAGCGTTTTATGACACTAATCAGAGCAAATGTGGTTACAGAGATCCAGTTAGGGAGAAATGATTGCTTTTCAGCAAGACGTCAAACTAAACACTGGTGCTAATGCAGAGCAATCTTAAGAACAGCACTGGAATAAGGACATTTAATTTGCAGCTAAATCAAATAAGTCTTAAATTAGAGAGTGCTGGTTTTATTCCGCTGGCAGAAACCCCCCGGAGGAGGAGAAGCAGGGTTCAACAAAACAAACAACAAGCTGCCTGCACGTCTGACAGCATCACGGCTCACAGCTGCTCTGTTACCTAGAAACCCTCACTCCTCCCGAAATCCCTCCTCACCTTTCCAGGTGAATCTAAACGGCCAGTTCGCTCGCCGGCTCTCTGCAAGGTCGGCAAGAAAAGCCGAGGGCCCAATCAGGAGGTCCCTACACTGAGCCGCAGGAAATGCTTGACCCGCCAAATCTACTTCGCCTTCTCTGTTCGCCGAGGACAAGAGGGACGGAGGCAACTCTGCTGGCTAATTAAAGAAGTCCAATTAGAGTGGCGTCAGACGGGTCAGGAGGCCACCGGAGGAAACTGCTCCTTCTAACATCAAAACCGCATCAGACAGCACTGGGAGGCAAAGCGCTGCTACCTTTGTTCATCTAATCACGGCGAAAACCTTTTTTTTTTTCCTTTCCACCTCTTCAGCCCTTTATCGTAACTCCTCAGTCACAGTTTCTGAACACAAGCGAGAGTCAGCCAGCTGTGCAGTGCTGATGTCTTTTAAAAAAAACTATGAGTGGCTTTGGCTTTTTTCCTCTGTCCACCAAGGGTAGTTTAAACCTAAAAACAATAAAATGCACGTAAATGTTTGGACTGTCACAAATGGTAACAACGAACAAGCATTTTTCATTTATTAGTTTGCCAACTTAAAATGACTGAAGAATAAAAACAAAATGACTGCAAAGAGAACCACAGGGAAGGGGATCAGGGAGGATTCAGTTCAAGTACAGAGGAATGAATGATTACCACATTCCATTACTCACGCAGATGCACAATGACCACAAAGTCTTTCAAAGAGGTGCAACATGTCCGCACATCCTCTGCGGCCAATTCTTTGATAACTGGTCTTTGTCAGCACAGGATCAAAGACCAGACCAAGTGAAATAAACCAAGATGGTGGCCTGGACCACAGGAGCCATTGGTTGCTCAGTGTCCGACCCTGGGACCCTGACCCTTGGCTTAGTGGATCACTCGCGTCCAGAGGCGAAGGTTGTGCTTCTGCTTTTGAACTTGTAAAAAAGTCTGTCTGGTTGTGCTCTTGTGGTAAACACCACGCTCAGCTCATTAATGCTCACCCATCTGACGGCTTCATTAATGAGCTCCGGCACAGTGCAGATGCTGAACAGACTGATGATGAATGTCGTTAAATAGAAAAATCAGTAGATGCGTAGAAAACCTCGGAATGTGTCTGAGCTTGTGCTGCAGCTGGAGAAGATTGATTTCGTGCTTCGTGAATCTTTGTGGATGTGTGAGCGGTTCAAACTGCGGGGATCAAACTTCTCCAGTAGTGATGATGCTGTTATTAGACTATTTGAAAATCCAGGGATGTTCTTCATTTTGAAATGTTCTCCGCTCCTGGCACTCCTCACACAGAAGTGAGAGAATTGTCACAGGGATTAAATCAAAGGAATAGTTTAACATTTGGGGGAAAATGCTGAATCGCTTCTCTGTGAGAGTGAGATGTTCAGATGGATATCAGTCTCATGTCTGTGTGGAAACTACTGAGCTGACTTAGCTTAGCATAAAGACTGGGAACAGGCAGCCAGGCTTTATGCTAAAAGAGGGGGGGGGAAGAACAGGAAGTACAGCACAGTCAACCCCCCTGTGGTACAGAATGTGCTTCTTTTCTGAAACTGAAGTAAATGTACTGTGCGAATGTACTGTCTCTCAGTTGACTCTATTCGGTGTCGTCTCAGAGAAAACTCTGTCTTCCTCCCTCTCGTTTCACAGAGGTCAGTTAAAAAACACAAAATGGTCTCAGTGGGACAAAGATTACCAAAAGAAAGATCGCAGAGAGACAAATGTACCTGTAAGAGACATGCAAGAACAAGAAAGAGACAAAAATGAGCAATGACACATGTGATGAAAATGATCAAAAAGACAAAAAATGTTTGAGAATAAATACAGACAAATACAGTTTCCCCCATCATACCAAACACACACATGTTGGTGAATTGGTGTGTCTAGATTGCCTGTAGGTTGTCTGTGTGTGTCTCTCACAGGCTGGAGACCTGTCTCTGACCCAATGACAGCCGGGACAGACTCCAGCCTCTGTGATCCTGGACAAGAGAGGAGGTTAAACACAGTTATGGACAAAATGACCAGATGTGATTTAAAACCAGGGGGGAAAAAAACATGTTTTTGCCGTTTTAGCTAAAGTCAGCTTTTCTCTGCTTGTGTCCTTTTATTTGAATCCCCCAGTTTAATGTGTCTTTATTTATGAGACAAAGAAAAGCAAACAAATATATTTCCAAATTGTATGAAATGGATTCAAATGCACCAGTCTTCCTGTGCACTGTCTACTATATATGATATTAAAAAGGAAAACACTTGGCAGCAACTAAAATCTAATTTCGGAGCATTTTCTGATGCTGTCGGGGGTCTGATAACATGGGTAATGTGAGGTACATCGTGACTGCAGAACCTTTTTTAAGCTGTGTTTTTGTCGCAGTGTGGATCCTGGAAGGGAAACCCGGCGCTCGCCTTCGCCTGCTGCTGCAGCCTCCCTGCTGTAAGATGGCGACAGACTTGTGATTAAACAGCCACTTTGTCATGCGAGAGGGACGTAATGCATCAACACAGGTGAGTGTGGACGCCCGTGGTGGAGTTTATCATCATGACTGCTTCAAAAATTGAAATGGGTTATTTATTGTGTGTCAGTCACACACACGCACACACGCACCGATTTGTGTTCCCCCATCTGACTGAGGCATTGTTATTAGTATTAATATTATTATTTCTTTTTTTTTTTGACAGATCACCCGAGCCTCAAATCTTTAGCTGCAGCCCATTAGTAATCCTCCGCCGCCACCGCCGCTCTGACGTTATTTATTTCCCAGCAGCATGACGGATAATTTATGAGGGGAAACCTGCAGGTTTCAAACTGGGTGCGGGTCAGAGCCTATATTAAAGTCATCAAAAGCAAATTCACCAAAGTGATTCAGGCAGCGGCTGCGAACTAAACACACTGTGCCGTGTCACAGATTCACGACGGCAGAGCAGAGGGACGTAGGAAAGGAAGGAGGGACAGTGGGGGTGAATGAAGCGAGACACAACATGGGAATACGGATGGAAAGGAGAAAATCCTTGTTCATAAATGTGCTGCCTTCCATTCATCTGCAACATCTACATGGTCTTATACAAACACTACACAGCACACACACACACACACTTACGAAGCCGCGACGTAGGATGTTACGTGCAGTGGACCGACCGTCACCACGGTTGTGAAGCTGATCACAAACTTTATTCTGAAGCTCTAATAACTGAACAAGTTTGTCCTTCATATTGATTCATAAGATTTTTGTCAACCCATTTCAAATATGTCTTTACCATAACGCAAATCTGCCTCTGGCTGTGTTTCCATATTTGAGCAGTGAGTGTGTAAATGCAGAGATCGTCTCACTGCAAACGGTGTAAAACTAAACAGCTCTGTAGCGATTTTGCAACATGCAAGTTGATGTTAATGCAGAAACCTTAATATCCCTCAAAATGGGGCAACAGGTTATTTAAGCCGAACCGAGCAATAGTGTTAGAGATCTTCTATGGGCCAATAATCAGTTACTCTGGTTACAACACAAGAGACCAAGTTGAGGAAACAATAGGATTTGATTTTGATAAACTCAAATCAGTCTTTTTGTCAGTTCTTTTCCAGTTTCAGGGACCTTTGTCCGTTTCTCTGAAGAAAAATGAACATAGAACCAGCTCTTTTTAATTATTTATTACTCTACAACTACAGCATATATGAATATAGTTGAATAAGCCTACGGCTATATGGAACACAATAAAACATGAAATAACCAATTCTAAGTAAACAGATGAATGAATATAGTGTTTGGGCGAGAATCAGATACTATTTAACTCGAAATAACCTGAAAAATAGTTGTAACTTTAGAAAGGCTCAATCACGCCAGCAGCTTATAGAAGGACAACAGACTTGGCAGAAATAAGAGAAACTTGGCCTTGCCCTTAAGCTGCTGGAGGTTGAGTTCGCCAAACTGTCGTTGTCGGCACCGATTCCGTGGTGAGCAGAAGTGCCGCCTCTGTCTGAGTATTGGGTAAAATACCAGAGAGGGGCATTAACATTATTAAGTTCTAAATGGATGAATACCTGGGGTTCACCTACAACTTCCACCAAAGGATGGAGATGTTGTGAACTTACCACGTCTGGGTTGGTTTAAAGTCTTTAATACAGATGTGGGTTTGTGGTTCTTATGTAGGTAAAAGAAAGGTCTCTGTTGTCTTGTCCTGGGGGGTGGGGGGTTTGGGGGGGTGGTAATCCATTGGTAACGTGGGTGCTACAGCTGTGGACCAATAAAAAATGATCTTCAGGAGTTTTACTTAAAAGTTTGGAAAACAATGAGATAATACTGCTGCAAACATTAACACTAATAATTACATAATTAAAAACTTGGGAACAGACAGCCATTGTTTGTCTATATTTGTTCACATTTAGCCATAAGATCCTACAAAGAGTGACTGAG
This sequence comes from Channa striata, assembly GCA_033026295.1. Taxonomy (NCBI): domain Eukaryota; kingdom Metazoa; phylum Chordata; class Actinopteri; order Anabantiformes; family Channidae; genus Channa; species Channa striata. Next base: position 4,874,381 of record CM065173.1, on the reverse strand, counting down.
CTCCCTGGATTACTGTTATAATCACCAAAACGTAATAACCGTCAGACAAGTTCTGCAGCCTATGAAAACATGTAAAGATCCAAACACGACTGTAACAACTGCCATCACATTTTGTCTTATTTTTCAGTAAAATATAAGAAAAACCTTCGGAAAAAGCAATGTTCTTGTTGTGCTCATGTGGTTTTGTTTCATCACTATGGCTCTGACTTGTTCTGACATTTCGGTGGTAAACACAAATTGTTCAAAACACATGAACAGGAGCCATGGGACATCTATTCAGACTCATGCACAAAAACTGAATGCTTACTGCTAAATTCTCCAGATTGTAAGCAGAATAAGAGAATTAGACTTTGAAAGTGGCTGCAGTGAGTTTGTGTCTGAGCTGGTGGAGGGTGATCCAAACGGGGTTGAGTGATGCGACGGCGAAGGGTTAGAGATAGTGAATGGAGGGGAAGTTGGACGGATGCAAATGAGCTCTCAGTTTAAATGGGGCTGTTTTTTTATTCATGAAGGATTGATCGAGTCGTGGTGTGGGGGAGATGAATGAAATATGCATGGAGCGGTCCTACTGTACCAGCCCGTCGGACCCATGATTAATTTTAGCTCAGTTCTGTGTGGGCTCCTCGCTGACTCAAATGGGACTGGTGCTCTTTGACCACACTGTGTCGGTCCTCAGATTCCGACGGACTCCGCGCCGACAAACCTACACGCTCTGAAGGAATCAGAGATTTTATGTCTTCAACATGATCATACTGTGATTTAACACGTCAACGATTTTCTTTTCCTCTGCTTTTTACCTGCTTAATGTCAAATTTGACTTCATGTGAGAAGGGAAAAAGTCCAAAAGGGAACCATGCTATGTTCAATGTCAAGAAGGACCTTTCAGACTCACTATCCGTTTCCTGTACGTCCGATCTTCTTGATGTGCATGAGGTTGAGTTTCTGTGTTGGGAGACAAAGCAGCTCCCTGTTAGCAGCCGCTGTCAGAAACGGTGTCCTGATGTTAACCCAGACGTCTGCTGTGACCCGTCGACCTGCCCATAGTCTCCTCTCTACTGTCACACACGGGGCTCATGGGAAATGCTGACATAAACAACCATATTAATTTTAAAAAACTACTCTTTATTATCTTAGAATACTAAACATTAATGTAAAAAAAAGGCAGAAAGCTTCAGTTTATGGTTATTAGTGATGTTAGAAATCTGAGTTTTCTTACATTCGGAGAGCAGTTTGACTTTGTGAGCTACTGCTCTGCTTCAAACCATTATGGATGCATTATGACAACATGATACCAAAACACGGTGCATATGCAGCAAAAAGAGCTGGGTTTTTTCTAGATTCTAATCATTTAAAATGAACATTTTCCATTGTTTTGACATTTTTGGACATGCCCATTTCTGCAGCTGCAGCTATCAGACTAACACAAACAGAATATTACTGGACTAAATAAATTTTGAATAATAAAGACGCAATTCACGGCTTTCAGAACAGGGATTTTTGGACCGTGTGTGTCACGTGATCAGTGTGAACAAATGAACAACCACAAACTAAATTATTCTGACAGAAGGTCATAAATTAGCTGATAACGATGGTCACTGGTGCAAATTCCCTATGAAAAATGTATAGACCCCTGGGACTTTAGGAGTCTGGGATTTCAGGGGCTACTGGAGGTCTTGGGCCTTGAGGCAGTGGATCCCTTTAGCTAAATTCATAAACAAATCATTGTCTTTTATTGCCCATTCAATTTCCTGTTGGAACATTTCAATTTTAAAGAGCACGTGCCTTCTTCTTCACGACAAACTGCTCAACAAAAGGAAGAAACGTCTTCCTTTTCAACATCTCCACATTTTTTTTACCTCTGCTTGTGTTTTCTTTTTGTCTTTTTTCCGAAGGAGCACTCAAAGATCTCTCAGCTGCAGCTCCTTTATCTTTTCGTTGTCGAGCATGTTGTTGCCTGAGGCGAGCCACAGGAAACGGGTTGAGACGAGGCTTTTCAGATGGGCCCAGAGCAAGATGGGACTGTAACTCACCTGCAGGGACGTCTCATGTTTGTTTTATGACCGCCGTCCTGTATTGAGCGGCTGAGCGTCCACCTGCAGGGTGAACATCAGCAGAGCTTCAGCTGCGTGTTGATCGACCGATCAGAACGCAGCCTGACATCAGCAGAACACAGTCCGGGCTCGTGGAGGCCTGAGGTCAGAGAGGAGAGGACGAGGAGTCCGTCCCCCGTTTTATTCTGTCACACACTGGCAGTAAAGACACGGACGATCTGTACATAAAGCGCCCATCTGTCCACGATAAAACATTTAGGTTTCAGCGAGTTATTTAACTCTTGACGTTGCAGTAAAATCTAATTACATAATGCTGGCCATAATCGGAGCATAATATAATCGTTTTAACAAGTAATTTGTTTTATTACCAGTTTTAAAATATGCAACATTCCCAATATTTTAATGTGAATTATACTCACTGCAAACAGTGCATCATTTAGAGCTTCAAAGTGTCCTATTATATTATTTTCCTAGATTGATCATTTTAACGTGTTAATATAATATTCCCAATGTTTTACAGCATTAATATTTTCTACACCATAAACTTAGATTGTTACCAAGTGTGCATTTAATGATTCATATGAATAAACAAATCTAATTCTAAAGAGAGAAAATCTAACATGACCCAGTCACATGATGCCTCGCATGTTTTGACATATCACATCAGGAAAAGGTATAAGGGAATGTGATAAAAAGCCCATAGTCTATGTAACATATTTATGTGACAAGTTTTCAACAAACACTCATCAGTGCTTTTTTTCCTTTTAATACATCTATAATTTTTCCTTCCTCACATTATCGCAAGGATCTTATCAGTAGCTGTGTTAATTTTCCACGTTGTTGTCATCTGCTGCTGAATACTGTGCGACGTGTCTAAAGCTCCTCAACAAGTGAGAAGACCGCTCTGTCAAACCGAGGTCATTTAGTCCACCGCTGGGTCCTAACGTTCAAATTACAAATTCAACTCAGGAAATGCATCAGATATTTACTCTGTAACAATATGTATTTGTAAGGAAATTTTTTTTAAAGGAACTTTTGCGAGCAGTAGATTCCGTAGAGGACCAAAACTCAGCTTTAGTAATGATTAGTGCAGCATTTAGTGGTGCTGTGTGCTCTGATTTAAAGCTAGTTATAAAATAATAAATAGGATCCTGATAAGTGTGAGACTGGGTTGCCAGGTTGGCATCGTTTCTCCTAATGGGTTTGCAGATGTAAGTAATGCATTAATGAATGTTCCTTAATGAATGTGATATTGTACTGTAGGCAAATGGTGGCCTGTGGGCCAAATCTGGGCCAACAGAAAAACAAAAATAAAAGTTTTCCATTACATGGTTTGCAGCAAACACACACACACACACATATATATATATATATATATATATATTTCATGTTTCAACTCCAGGTTAACAGGCTAAATTAGTGGCTTGTGTGATTCCAAATAAACACGACCTTGTATGATAACAACAAATACACAGCAATAAGTAATTTGTAGCTGGAAAACATTTGCGTATCTGAGCTATAAGCTGCTGTAAATCTGCTACCATATATAATCATGTAAATCATATAAATTTAAACGTGCCGCTTTTATTTAAGGGGAAATTTGAAAAAAAAAAAAAAAAAAAAAAAACAGAGGAGCTACGTGATAATTTGTTTCTCCAGCAACCTGCACTCGTGGAGGTACTTCTGCTTGAGTAAAGTTTGATGACTGGAGTCAAATATTTCAGCAGCGTGTCCTGTTATCCACCCACTCATCGAGCTCTTACCGTGACATTTTCAACCTCTTGAAAATGTCAGATGGATCTTTGCAGGCTGGGACTCTAAATGCGTTTCTTTCTCTGTGGTTCCTCACATAGCGATCATCATGCTGTCCACCGGCTGCACTTTGCTCGTCCATCACCGCCTCTCGCCGCCTTTATTTAAGACCTTTCTGTCCACCGTGACGCACCTGAACTCGTCCACGCCGCTATTTGGCGAAGAGTCGCTGCATCAGTGCAACAGAAAGAGAAATATATTACAGATAAAAGCAGCGACACGGTAACTGGAGTCCGGTGTACCGGGTTAGTCATCAAATGAAGAGATGGGTCGTTTTTCAAATTAAAGGCACATTTATCAGCATTTCCTTTAAAAAAATATGTGATGACAGTTTGCCAGCAACATTCTTTTAATGTTGTCTTTCCCACTTTTAAACTCAATTTCTTTATAAAACAAAAACAGATCTGAGACTGAAACCTCGATTGAAACCTGATTCATTACCAGGACAAGGTCTCAACACCCGACTTTCCTCTTGATGTCTGGGCCCTGAACCACATTCTCCTCGAGTTTGTGGGTGGGCAGTGACCAGCAAGCCTCCAGGTCCACCCTCACGTGTGTCAGGATGGGTCTGGATTCTATCTCTCCTCCTCCAGGATGTCCTTATCATGAAGGCATCTGGATATTGAGAGACATGTGAAAAACTGTTCAGGAGTTCAGGACTGAAGATATGATCTAAATCCAATACAAATGCAGATCCTGACAAAAAATTATAAAATACATCTCAGTTTTTTAAGCTGTTTTTGCTTTACTCCAACCTCCTGCTTCTGTTTCAGTCAAAGACCAAAACCCTGAACCCTTGTTCAGATCTGACCTGACACAGGAAGGAAAGCCTGTGTTTCCTGCACACGGAATACACACCTGTCAGCGATAGGATCTGGTGTCATTGCTCACGTCAATCTGCAGCTAAGATAAACCACAGATCAGTGGAGCGTGATAAGCAGCAGCTACTTGGAGTGTTACATTCATTCCAGCGCCGCCTGTGTTCGATCCTATCGCCACAGGCCCGTATGCTAAACCGCAGCATTTCCATGCAGGCTGCGCTGCGTTTTGGCAATATATTCCAGGCGGCGAGCGGCCTCTCTTAGCCCGATCACATCAGGTTAGTGATCCCACAGGAGGCCGAGGGGAAAGCCAATGAGCCGCCCGTCCAACCCCAAAAATAACAACAGCAGCAGAACCGCAGTGCGACACACTCTGCCTCCAGATCATCTATCAGTGCTTAACACCAACCAGACAGATGGAGATTATAGTGTTTACCGAACACATGTAGAAAGTGGAGATGTAGCTACCAGTGGAATTTAAAACAGCGCTGGAAATAAAGGCGTGAGGCTGCACCGGCTGGGAGAATTCCCTCCTCGTTGGCTGAATCGATGGCTGATTTAGGTCCTCTCCTCTTAAGACTAATTGTTGACTTTCTGTTTCATTCGTAGAACTTTGGATTTTTATGTCCCAGACGAGAGCAGAGATATAAATGCTTTTATTCTTGCAGTGTTTATGACATACACCAAACGCAGGAAGGAGCGATGAAAGTGTTGGTTGGATCCCATAAATGGATCTCGTGTGTCAGTGTGACTGACAGAGACGTCCAGGCTACCGCAGCATCTCACTGAGACAGTCTGTGGTACAGCACAGTCATGGACAGAGACACAAAGTAGAGACATCCCAGTCTGTCTTCATACGGAAGACCCAAAGAGACAATAAATGAGCCTGTGTTTTAAGTCGGTGTGGAGGGCAATGGTCTGTAGATGGACGTTAAGACAAAGATGGTTGGGTTAGGCAACAACGGTGAGTGATTAGGGTTCAGAAAGAAATTGTCTAAATGATCATTAGGATGTCATTTTTCAACCGTATTTTATTTTGTCCTTGTTTGTTTGTTTTTGGTGTGTGTGTGTGTGTGTGTGTGTGTGTGTGTTTTCTTTTCTTTGCTGCGACTTTCTAACTGAAAGTATTTTCCTATCACTGTCAAGACTCGGGCGCTTCAGCCCTCTGGCATGTGGGACTGTGCCGAGGCCCGTTTTGGCATTTCTCTCTCCAGACGCATGAGATTTGGCAACCTCATGGGGTTGCCAGGTTAGGACTGTTGATTCTTGGATGATTGGGTGAGAGGCTTGTCAGCAGAAAAGATACAAATTCAGACAGTTTTGAAGATGAAGACTTTTAAAGGAGCTAGTTTAGCACTTTCCCCGTGCTTTCAGTCTTTATGCTAAGCTAGGCTAATCCAACCTCAGAGTCCGTTTAAGCATCTTTTAAACAGCCTCCGGGCTGCCTGGGCAGTTTTGGTGCACGATGCAGCTTGTTCTTACAAAACCCAATTTATGCTTCATAAAAACTGTGTTTCCCCATGAAGAGCCGAGATAGAAAATCATATTTGCAGCAGTATTATGGTATTTACTGTCATTTTCTTCGCAGTGATGTGCAGGTGGTCGTCTAATCACATTTTAAGTGTGACTGTGTTTATGTGATGTCTGGATTAATGCGTTTATTTTCATGGGGCCAGCAGACAGAGGAAGCTGTTATCGTCGCTGCTTCACTGCAGGGATTTCACTATTACTGTTTGCAGCTTTGTGTTTGGTTCTTTTTATTCCAGAAACAAGCGTTACAGAAAAATGCGGGGACCAGTCCAAACATCAGACATGTTTCTGAAACAAGATCTGATGACGCTTAACTGAAAATCACTGCACTGAACCTGACACTTAATTCTCAGTGAGTCTTGACTAGGGAAATTTGGTCCTTTGCTATTGAAAATTTTGTCTGGATGATTTATTCTGTGAGATTTAGTTTGTACTTTTGGTTGTAAAGAGACATCCACCAGGAAAAAGCTTTTTAAGAAATCACGTTTTTATAGCTGATGAATTCAAAATAAAAGAACGACATGATAATCAGCTGCTGAGTGGCACTAAACTCAAACTCCTCCTTTGTCTCCTCTTAAAAGGCAACTTCACTGATTTTTAACTTACTCTCTTTGGATTTAGTTTAAAGGTTGTAAATGTACATTACTTTAATTAAGTGTCCATGCGCAAAACACTGAATGTCCAGAGGTGGGTGAATTACTCAGAAACTGTACGTAAAAGTGAAAAAAACATACAATAAAAGTATGAGTACAGACGGAAAAAGTAAATAAGTACATGATTTATACATAAGTATTTAGGGTAGAAGACTGTCCTTTCTCTGTCCTTTTCTGTAGACCAGTGCTGCTTCACGTTTGCAGGGACATTGACTAATTAATGGTAAAACATAAATGAGTGATTAAAGATCTGATTACCGCACACCGGTAGTACTGCGTCTACGTCAAATTGTTTGAAAAAAGAGCAATAAGCACTGAAGTACAAAATGGATAAAGTGTTTTTTTATGAAACAAACATGATGAAGGTAACGCAACTTTGAGTAAGGAAGTATCCAGTCTGTTTCACACCGAAACCTATTCAAAGCTGCAGTTTACAGCTTAAGCTGCTGAGTCGGCTGTGATTCTTCTCTGATTGGCCAGAAGGGCGAGCCTCAGCCGTTCGGTGAGTCTGTGTCACACGAAGACTCCACTGCTCCACTCCACAATTGAGATGAATGTTGGAGAATTTTTCTGTGGAGAAAAATGTGTCAAGAAATATTTCTGTCATGTGCGTGTTTTGTGCTGTGCCTGTGTGGGGCCTCACAGTCCAAACACACGTCGGCAGACTAAATTGACCATTGGTGTGAATGTAACCGGCCTCCCGTCTCTGTGTCAGGCTGCCTTTCTAACACAGGATCCCTTTTTTGGGTGTATTTAAAATTCTTGTGTTGTGTTCTGATGACTTTTGCAGCGTGAAAGATGAGCACAGATTGAGCAGAGGCTGCTGTCTCCACACAGTGTTTACATGCAGGGACATGAATACGGAAGCAGAACAGGCCTTTTCCTCCGCAGATCTCATGATGTAACTGTGTGAAAGTGTTCAACTGAGCAGGGATGTGTGCAACTGTGTGATCTGCATGTGAGATAATGGGCGAGCTGCGCTTCCTCTCACGCTCTTACGTCGAGATCAAAGGACACATCGCTGTCTGCTCCGTATCAGCTGATCGGAGTCGACCTGGAGGCTGCTCCGAGTGCGACCCTTTCATGTTCACGAGTTCATCAAAGCGGCAGGGAAAATCACAGCCGAGCTAATTAGCAACACACAGCCGTGCCATTAACCTTATTGAATCTTTCCCATGGTTTAGTGTTTGACAAAAGTAACAGAGGCTGTCGAGCTTCCTGGATCACATTCACACATGTTGCTCGTCTTTGTTTCTGTTGCCTCAGGCTCCAAACGCAGATACGACGGAAAAAAAATCTTGCAACATCCAGTCTCTTCTGCAAATTTCACCTTTAGATTTTTGTTACTCAGCCATTATTCCAGATTTTTTCTTGTTTACTGACTTTTTTTGGCTAGTTTTCTGCAAACCAGAGCACATCACCGCAATAAAATTAATCATCTCTGAAGAGGTCAGCTCCTTATTTTTTCTCCCTTGCTTAAAACAAACCAGTACTGGAGCGTGTGATCTGGCCGTGAGGCGGCAACATGAAATCTGAAAAGAAATGATGAGACCACTGCGCTAATTAGGCTTTCTTACATCGTCTACATAATCTCAGGCTCTTGATTGGATGTTGGTGAGGTGACTGAGTTTTTATTCAGATTATTCTGAGGAATGTAATGTGAATAGAGAGAGAACGTGGAGCGGCAGCCGTCCTCGCTCCTGTCGGCCTCAGCAGCTGGTCTGATGTGAATCACTTCCAGCTCCGCAAAAAAAGGCAGATTTAAAGCTTTCCACTTGGTGACAAAGGCGACAGACCTTGACCGTGTTGTGATCAGTCTGTTTCTTCTGCTCTTTGCTCACAGATGAATGGAGTAAAACAACTGCTCTGCCGCCTGGCAGACAGTCGAAACCCTCAACGGCAGAACAGCTCACTTCATTTCAAATCAAGCCCGCAGTTACGCTTCCTGCTGGTCCGGAAACAAGTGTCAAATAGAATCAGTTTGTGTCTCTGTGTGTGCAGAGATCTTCGGCGACACACTAAGCCAACCGTCCGTCCGTCAGCCTGCAGCACTGGTCAGATCCTCGTCTTTGTCTTTTCAGCTGATTCAGCGTGAGGAAAGGTGCAGTAAGCTCAGGGTGCTTTGTTTTCATGTTATCCCAGAACCTAATGCTACACGCTTCGTTCCCATCGCTGATGTGTGGGCCTGCTTTTTAATTTTTAAGTATTTAGTTATTAATTGTTATCATTATTATTATTTGGATTCTTGTGGTGATCGCGTTGGAAAGTCTGGGTCTCACAAGATGGTAGAAAGGAGCAGGCTTCGAGTGTTCTTGTCCGGACTTCACAGTGAGGCTTGTCTGTAGGATACCAAAGCTCCAGGATATCCGATTTTCCATAACTACGCAAACAATGTAAAACACTTGTTTCAGACTGATGAATTCTCCTATTCATCGTGTGATTGGTCATGACGGCAGCATAAGAAACGCCCTTAACTATTAAAGGCTTCTGTTCCACGGCATTTGGGGTACATAGATGTGGAGACTCCAAGCCATTCAGGTTCTTGAGGTTCAAGAAGAGGCTTCACCAAGCTCTGACTGGTTTGAAGTCCCACCTCCCATGTGACGGGGGGTTGGTGTAGATGGGCCTTTATTCAAACCATTGGTCTCTTCTGGTCAAAGGATGCATAAAGAAAACTAGTTTTTAAACAAGTTTCTGAACTCAACTCCTGACATGAGGAAGCTGCTGGGACCAAATTAGAATAAATATGTGACAAACACCAAATGTGACATGTTGTAAGAACATGTGATAGAAACTTCCCCTGTGATAAATGTTTTTAACCTCTTTGTTGATTATATTTTGTATGATGAGGCTATATCAGCTGCAGTAGCTGCATATGTAGATGCTCAGGTGAAGAAGTGATTGTACATAAGCTCAACACTTGAGGAAGCGGTGCCAGTTGTCCTGATGCTGGTGCACTGGACAGAAGACACAAAGTGTTAGAAAAAGGAACCGTCTCTGAAAGATGTCCTCTGCTCCACAAAAGCTTGACTTGACATCTTGTCTCTTGTTCTTCACACCTGAATTCACTGTCTTGTACTTAGCATCTAGTGTAGAACATGGACAGGAAGTTGTTTCTTCTGGCCCATGAAGACATCACAGGCCAAACTGACAGCGATGGCGTTTAATTCTTTGCTCCGTCTCTTTCTCCGCCTGTCCTCCCTGCTGCTGCTGCTCAGGGCGCACTGAGAGAAAACAGCGAGCCGAGACCCGAATTTAATTAGTTCCTCTTCGTCTTCCTCCTCTGCAAAGCTACCATCGCCACCGTCACTTTTCCCCGGGCAGGAAGGTTGTTGTTGTCAGGCGGGCTGTTCAGCCACTGAGGCCACTGATTCACCGCACCGTGATCACACACTCTCCCCATTAATTTAAGTTTCATATGAAGTGTCTACAGGGAATTCCTGTCTCACAGCCAAACTCCCGTCCAGATGGTTGCTGATATGAAGCCTCGGAGGACGGATCCTTTGTTTCTCGCCGCCGCTGAGACGCATTTTAAATTTCTGCGGAAGTTAAATGAACTTCCTTCTAATTGCTGGATATTAAGCAGAACAACTTCTGATCACGGCTGAAACTTTGGAGAGCTTGTGTCGGCGTGACGTCGGCAGGCTGAGTGAAGATGAAGGGAATCCCAGCAGTCTTCCGTTTGTGGAGACAGAGATGACTTTACAGTTCACCTCTGCTGACTCCTAGCTACTGTATTTGTCCCTGTATGTGTGCGGTCTCCTGCAGAGGACGAGGTTTACAACCAGGCTAATGTCATTTCTGTAGCACAGTTTAGTGCCATCCAGACAACATAAAACCAATGCAAATTTAAATGCAATGTGAAATAATTAAAGATATTGTGAGTGTGATTTTAAAAAAACATTATGTTAGAGGATAAATATACGGAAAAACCTGCTACATGAAAACAGAAAACCTGAGGAAATTGAACAAAACCAACAGAGAAATTGAAAATGAAAAATACAATGGAAGTACTCAAAAGGCTGCAATGCTGAACCAGACATGCATGATGTCCACATACAGTATTTCTGCCCGCTTGAGCTTGAATCCAGCTGTTTCATTCTCTGTCTCACTCAAACATTATTATATTACATTATTATATATATTTATTATATTTTTCCCATGTGTCACATGTTTTGTGCCAGGCATTGTTACTAAACTGGTACGGTACAGATGAGCTTGTAAATCACTCATAACTCATCTATGGAATAAAGAAATGCCGTCATGGACCATCCGGTGGGGTTGTGCACAGATAAGGGCAGAGCTGGCAGCTTTGTGGCGACAGACAAACCCAAGCTCAGCTGGTAACTACCAATGTTTATGAGTGACACAGAAAATTAGGCCCGGGGTCATTTATAGCAGATGCTCAGCAGGCCTTACAACCTTATAAGTTCAGTTATTGAAAACAAAATGACACATGCATTCATTGAACTACACACAAAGAGCACATTAATGATGCTGATGGTAAAAAAAAAAAAAAAACACGTAAAGCTGAAGATGAGCTCCATAGTCTAAATCTATATTACAAACAGTCCAGATTTCAGACCTGCTGTAATATTTCCACAAAAAACTAATTCCAGCAGGAAACAGCTCCTCATCCATTAGACAGGGATTCTGGATGCTGAGGTTTTTTATCGTCCACCGACCTCAGTGAGAGTTTGACCACAGTTTTTAGCTGACAGTGCTGCTAACCTCTGGCAGTAAATGCTGATGTGGGGCTGTTAGCAGAGGGAATATCACAGTGAACCTCATCTCGTGCTTACTGCTTCCATTTATCACAGGCAGATTGTTAACCTTTTATTGCCGACGTCCAGGAGAAAAGACTTTACAAACCAGTGGACCTCTTTCAGTCCATGTCGTAAAGAACCCCAGCCCACACTGCTGCATTTTGGCTGTGTGTGTGTGTGGTGAGAAAAAGGATTACAGATAATGGAGCGTAAAGATCAGGGCAGCTAATTTTCGAACATCCATAACTCACTATACAGTACTTTTTATTGCTCCGCTATCAAAAAGTAAATTAAAGGCTATTTGTTCAGGAGCAGTATCATGTTGGAACGTCATGTAACCACAGACCAGCATCTGAAATTCATGACATGACAATTCAGCAAACTCATCACCACCAATCAGATACAACGCAGAAAACGACAACATTTTTGGAAAGCATTTTATGAATGTTAGGCCCCTGTCTAGGGGATAGCAGTGTAACATAGAAGTAGAAGTCAGGCTGTTCCCTCACCGGTCCCCAAACCAAGGTCCACAATCCAAATCTAAAGTCTGCAATTTTATCTCTTCAACTAAGAGAATATGATACAAAAGTGAAGCACTGTAACTCAGAGTGAACCAAGGTCAAAACAACAAACAAATAATTTATTTCCCAAAAAATGTACTAACTTGCCCATACCAAGAAACAAACAAAGGAAAAGACACTGACCATAACCAGAGAAAACGGCAGAGAAAATGGCGGTTGATCAGCTGTATCATGCTGAGACAGCTTCAATAGGTCAAAGATGGCACAAAGTCCAACAATCCCACTATTCAAAAATCAACACTCAACAAGGTTTACAAGCTGCTGGTGCCAGAGAAACCAGTCCAGCTGGTGGGAGCCAGACTTTTCAAACTCCAGGAAGTGCACAATGGACCAGACGGCTTCCAACACTACCGCCCAGTCCAACCAATCAGAAAGGACACCTCCACTTCAGAAGCACAGATCTTAAAAGGAACAACAACTTACATGACATATTTCCAGGGCTGTAACAATGACATAAATAAAATTGACTTTGTTTTGGATTCAACAGAAATGTTTAAATAACTCACACATACAAAAGAGCTGGATTTGCAATTAGTTTCAACTCCCTTTTTGTGAAGTATACATTGTTAGTATTTTTAGTCCACAATTCCCCCTACTCATAGTTACTGGTATTATCTGTCAGTCTCCAACCTGCATTTGCTTGTCTGCTCTACCTTGTTGTCCAGAAACTATTAAAACCACATCAGCCAGACTCACCACCATGTTTCTTCTATGCAGAACCCTTGGTTGAGAGGTTAACTTTTTGAAAATGTCGTCCTAGACCTTTGCAAATCGTCAACTTTTTCCAGTGGTTTTTAGTGTTGGATGATTAAAGGACAATTTGAGTTTCTTACATTTACACTTCGTCATTTAGCAGACGCTTTTATCAAAAGCGACTTACAGAGTAATTTGGTACATACATACACAGTGGTGATGGCAGCCACGCAGGGTGCTTATCACCACTGGGAGCAACTAGGGGTTCAGTGTCCCAAGGACACTTTGACATGTAGCAAGCAGGTATTGAACCACTGACCCTGTGGTTGATGGATGACTTGCCTTGCCAAATGAGCTACAGGCGAGTTTCTTAACTGTCGTAAAGCAAAGGTCAGGCACCTGTGACCACAGACAGAGGTCCAACACATTCTGATTGTTACTCCTTTTTCATACTGGCCACTTCATAAAAGTGGAATTAATAAGGTCTAAAATCCCTGAGATCTGTTCAGATGTTTCTAAACATAAATAAACCATCAGCATAGCCCAAGTCATAGAAGCATCTTCCATATTAGTATAAATGTCCTTGGTGCTTGAGCTGCAGTGAAATAGTCATTTGTGTTGAGACTGTGGATTTTGGCCCCCGTCACAAACAGCAGAAGCAGCTCTTGGACAGATCGCTTAAAGGTCTGATTAAGTGAAAACCTACTTTAGATTTCATGAAAACCTGTGATCATCTCCCCCCTTAATGATAGATAAACACAAGACGAGTGACAGCTGCCATCCTGAGCTGGCCGGTAATGTCAGTGGTTACAACGTCCCCATCATTAACTTCCATTCCTGTCTGAAATGCAAATGTTTGCAGCTGACACTAGAGCAGAACACACAGTTGAAGCCTTGCCTTTCGTGCTCGTTTGATCAGAAAGACACATTCCTACAAATGTGATTGTGTCCTAGAGTCACAAGTCAAAGGAGATTGATGGGGTCAACGGACAGTGAGACGCTGATTGATTTTTTTCGCTGTGGTTGGTGGAACCATTTTTCCTGAAGCTTCACCAGGAGGTCATTGATCAGCACATCATCACTAAACGGTATCAGTCCTTCAATATGTAGGCAACTTACCTCCCAGTAGCTTCAGTGGGTTGTTACCATGCAATACGTAGAGCCTTGACCTTTGCTGTTGTGGTTCCGATAAAACCTGCATGTTTAGGAACTAAAACATCTGGGTAATTGTCAGTCTTATCAATGATAATGTACAAACTGGGAGGTAGAAGGGGCTTTATTATGTAAAGTACCTTGAGATTTTGAATTTGTTGTATATGAATAAAGTTTAATTGGATTTAACTGGCACTGTCCATTTGAGGGTAGCAGTTAAATTGCTGTAAAGCTGATGAAGAAGCCGCCCTGACATTGATGAATTAGCTATTTTAACACAAACCACGATGTTTGCTTACATTTTTGCAATGGTTCTTTTACGCATTTTGAGAGACTCTGAAAATTATGTCTGTCTGATAACTAAACATTGGGACAGAAAATAGCTGCATGTTTATCTGGGCCTTAATTAGGTGGACATGTTGTAAAAGTGCTTCTAAATAATTTGGGTCTGTACAAGCTTCTCCTGAAGTCATAGATAATTCAACAAAACATCCCAGTGTTCTTTTTGTTGTTAATTTTACTCCACATCAAAGAGCATCTGTGTATAGATTCAGGTAAAAGCATTCATCTTCCTGTCAGAGCAGTTAATTTGTGTGAAGACACCTGTTCGCGTTGTTTAACAACTACCAACTCCGTCCCGAAAATGAAAATCTCCTCCTGCCATGATTCATGCTGCAGCTGAGCCAAACACCTTTTATTTTCTGTTTTTTATGAACCATATTCGAGCAGAATTTTTCCATATGAGGATGTGAGAGCTCATCAGACGGTGTCGAGGATATGAAGACGTAGAAACAGTCGCCATCTGACTCCCGGCGGCCGTGCGGAAACAAATATCTATCAGCATCCAGCGGCAGCTCGCTGCAAATCAGCATGTGGCGGAAACATATTTCCTCCTCGCTCAGCCTATGGCTGCCTGCGAGGGGGCAGGGGAGCACAAAGCTGTAATGTATGAGTGTTTGTGTGGCAGCGATTTGAAAATGACTCCAAACTGTCAAGTGACCCGCATCAGTAAAAAAAATGAAAACAAACGACCAGGTAAATAAGCTGAAAATATGAAATCCTGGCCCCATAGATCTTCAGCAGAGGGAGACACGCTGCTCAGGTGTGACATCCTGCAGGTGACGTGTGTGAGAAATGACCCAACACTCACTGTGAGTGAGGAGGGAAAAGGTAAAGAAGAAAAAGGTGAAGCAGAAAAAAATGTAAGAAAAAAGGAAGGAGGCAGGAAAAAAGTGGCCAGACGAGGACGAGGGACAGTCAAACTTTACTGACCAATTTATCCCTAAATAATGAGGTTGATTTTATTCGAGACAAAGGATTGTCAACACACACGTCCTGCTTAAATTACATCGCACACATATTATTTGCGATGGAAGACATTCAATCCTTTACAGATTGGGCAACTGCAAACTTCGACTTTTAACATAATCATTTCTGGTTAAAAGAACTAAACACAAAGGAAAGCAACAAAATCATGGATGTAAAGGTGACAACAACATGGATTATCGCGTCTACAGAAGGAAACGAAATAACTATAAAACAACAATACATTCAGGTAAATCTGTAGTTAGTTTCATAAATGTTAAAGATGCATAAAAAGTCTTTGTGAGACTAAAGACTAGCATCTTTACACAGTCGACTGACCACGACCAACCGCTTGTTATGACCACATCACATTTATACCGCGGATGAGTGTGTGCCGAATTTAACTGATGTCCTTTCAGCTGCTTTTTGTTGCAGCTTTTTGAAGGAATGTTTTTAAAGTTTGTTAAACTAACACAGAGCACATTTTTAATACAACTACAAAAACAGATACATGCTGAAAGGATAATTTGCTTCTTTAATCAACTGTATTTTCAACCATACCCTGCAGACAGAATTGTGAATCTTCTTTACACACATTCAGTGTCTGTCGCCCTGTAAATTAGAGTATTTGGTCTGTGCTGTGGACCTCTGTCAAAAAACTGGTTTCTTCGTCCTCGAGCACTTGAGACAGTTAAAAAACGTATTTGTTCTTACAGACAGAGGTGACGTAAATCGTGAGTTCCTCATCCTGGATGAGAGCAAACGACCGATTCAAATATGTGGTGTGAGTTCATCAAGCACAATCGGTAACAGTTGCACAGTATGTGCCTGACTTAGGTCCTCGAAGAAAGCTGGCCATAAAATTTCCTGTGCTTGGCCTTAATCAGCATTAATAATGTTTTATGATCTTTCCTCGGAGGCCGGAGCAAACAGGGCTCACTGACTTGCGAAGTAAAAAAACGAGGCTGCGGTGAGTGTTAAACGGTGTCATCGGCGCTGCTGCTTCATCTGCCATTAACTTTAATAATTACACACAAACTGTGAGTGTGTTTTTGTGCGGGATGCGAAGCGTTTCTCTGCTGGCTGTTAAAAGGCAGTTAGTGAGAGTGTCCACGCTTTACCACCCTGAACATTCAGCAAACACTTTACAACACAAATATACTTTGAAAAGGTTTAAAAAAAAAAAAGCCAGTGAAAAGCACTGAATGATGAATCCAGAGGAAGCATCGCTCACGCAGTGATGATGAAGATATAACAGCTGAATCAGTGAGGGGGGGGGGGTTAAAACACAGTGCGAAAAGGACAATCTGGTCATTTTTCCTCCCTTTGCTTCTCTCTGCTTTAATAAACCTTCCGAACTGACAGGTTGATTTGGTAGCGGCAGATAAAATCGTGCTCATTCTATGTGGTGACAGTGGCTTCAGCAGCTGCTCAATTCCAGCTCGTCACAGTTTAAGGAGCTGCTAGTATGTAATTCACTTTGGGGGAAACGTGATGTTTTCATCACCAAAAAGTGCTCTGATTTCTCGAGGTTCTTCTTTGTTGCTGTTGCTGAAGCAGTTTGTGTAAAGTTTGCATTATTCACAAAGCCCAGCTTAATCAACTGATTGCAATCGTGACCTTCAAAATCGTGAGACTTTTTGCAACAGATTTAACCTGCACTTTTTGCTGTCCCTGAACTCATCACGAGAGCCGCATATGAAAGCTGTAGCATATGTGTCTGAAAGCTAATAGTTCTGTCGCACAAGAGCAATAAAGAAAACATCAGGTTAGCAGCATATTATTTGGAATGCCAGGATTTTCAGGAAAAAGTCTGCAAAAGTTACTGCTCACGACCAATCAAAGCACTGCAGGACAAACTGTGTGTCTTTCTGTCTTTCTTCTCTGGCGTCTTCAGCCCCTGATTTACTCGCTCTCACACCCTGTCCTGCGTCTCGTCCTCACACCCGTTTCCTTCTCGCACTCACTTTATCTCTCACTTTGTTTCTATAGTTTTACTTCCCGTTTCCCAACTTTTATTTTGTAGTTCCCCTGTTTCCACATCCTGTGCTGTAAATCTTTCTTTGTTTTTGGTTTGTTGTTTCGTTTATTTTTCATTGTGACATTTAATCTTTTCTGTATTTGCACATTTTTGGTTTCTGCTTTATATCTGTCCACACTTTGGTTTATTGTTTGTGTTTGCTCTTGGTTGTTTCTAAAGTGGGTATTTTGTTTCCTGCTATTAATTTATTTTTTTGCTCCTGTTTTTACATCCTGCATTACTAGTTTTCATAATTTTATTATGTATTGCCACATGCACTAAAATTAAAAAAAGTACTACACTATCTTAAACAGTTGTGCTTGACATTAGGCGATGGCGCAGTTCGTCGTGTTGGTCACATGTCAAAGTGTCTTTGAGAAAGACACTGAACCCGGCTTAGCATTGACCAGCTCCCCCATCCGTGTATGAATGTGTGTGAATGGATAAATAAGACATAGTGTAAAGCGCTGCGAGAACCAACGGGTAGAAAAGTGTTTCATTAGTGCAGACATTTAGTTTTCCTTGTCTATGTAACTCCCTAGTTTATAACTTTACATTCATGTTTAGATTCTTCAGTTCTCATTTCCCCTGGTTCCTCGTTTCGTACTGTCTTAGTTTTCCCGTTTGGGTGTGTGTTAGTTTTTCTGGTACCTCTTTTTATCCCCTTTTAGCAGTGGTTTTCTGTTGGTTCATTTGAGTCGTGTCCTTAATAAAGCACATTATTATCAGCAGCGCCTTCTCGCCGTCTCTACACAAACCTGAAGTGCATATGTATGAGTGAGTGAGTTTAAATAAATTATGCAGTTTTTGCTTGCCACTTTATCACAAGCAACGCACAAGAATTACACAAATCCATTGTCTGGACGGACTCGTGTGTACAGTACATTGTCCAAAGTTTTATAATATCCATAAAAATGTTTAAACATGCCAAATACAAACAGGAAAAAATCCTGGATTGCTTTGATCAAAAATATCAAAACATCCAAAATTCTTAAGCAAGTTCAAAAGTGATAAGCCATGCCTCTTCTTCCTATAACTTCAAACGGAATTCACCCACATTTATTTGCTATGGGATATCATCATTTGATTTTCCATTTGAGTGTCGACATCCTCACACTTAAGGTCTCAAGACATTAGAAACAACGTAAGTAAATGAAACGTGGTGAAGACTGTGTTGGGGATGGTGGATCCTAAACTGACAGGAAGTGGAAAAAAGATATTCACAGGAGACGTGGCTTCACCAGCAGAAGCTGCGGAGCAATTTCAGGGAACTGATGGACACGCAACACTACCTTGTCATAAAATATTGCACTTTAATGAGTAAATCAGTGCTTTTCGCTCACGTGTGAACCCGTGTGCGCCAGTGCATCCTAACTTCACTTAAATCACTGCATGTTAACACGTTTCTGATCTTGTCCGGTGCAAACACAAACTCACTTCTTTGCAGGTTCACTTCCAAACAACACAACGCGCTGGGTGTTTTTCTGTGACGTTTCAGGGAGCTGCATCATGATTGGACAGAGGCGTTCACGTCGTCAATGAAAAACTGGAGAATAGAAACTGAGGAACTAATCGTTGATGTGAAATTAATCCTTGATGTGAAAAGGTTCATTGACAGATTAGTAGTTTAAAAAAATATTTCCGACGTGTCCAATGCAAAAAGACCTTGAATGAAAAAATACTTGAATCGTGTGTGTGTGTGTGTGTGACTCTAACAGGGTTCTGACTTTGACGCCAACCGCTGGAACAAGGCACTGCGAGTTTTAAAGCACCTTAACAAGCTGTGTGTCTTAGCAACTGCTGCAGCTCTGCTGTGGACGGTGCTGGTGAGCTGCACAATTGGCAGCGAAACACAATCACTGTGATTGTTTGGGAACAGCTGCATGTACCTGCTCCTGTGTCCTCCTCCGCCTCCGTGCCTCCTTCCTTCCACGCCGCTTTGGAAAACTGTCCTGCAGATGAATTCAGAGCCATTAAGACTTAAACGTATCGCTAACAGGAGAAGCCAACTTCAAACAGTGGCTCAGCATTAAGAGACGATAAGTTGCGCTCTGAGCTGCCTGATTTCTAATTAAAATCCCATAACTGTGTCGTTTAGTTTAGAACAAACACAATAAAGTCTTGACAGTCGCTGACTGGGATTACACTGCTGTTTGTCTAATTGCACATTAAACTATTCGGCTTGTGTATATTTATGAACGTGTTTAAGTCGGTGCACATACAGCGTGTGATGGGGGTGGCGTGTGACTGTTCTGTACAAAGATCAAATGAAACGTATTTCAACAAAGAAGAAAACCTCATTTATTATCACACTGACATTTGTAAATTAGGTTAAATAACTGAGCATCGAGCCCTGGATCTCGCACTGCTCTGTCTAGACCAGTTTAAAGGTCAGAAACTCGCAAATGGTGACCGCACTCTGAGAACGAGCGGGAAAGGCTGAATTATGTATGTTTAAGCAGCAGGGACTAAACGGGTGGAAGGGCGAGGACTTGGCGAGTATCAGGAATGTCGGAGAAATGCACATCACGCGATTGATGGTCCAAAATAAAATGGGTCTTTTCAAAGTTTGGACGGTGACATCAAGAGCAGCTTCACGCTGAAGAGAAGAGCAATCATTTGAAAGAGGAGTCAAGGAAGCCATGAACCACCGTCTGTCCACAGATGAGGTGGAACACGACACAGCACAGTCCCGACGTCGTTTCTTCCCCAAGGACGTAGATCCAAGAACCACCACGTGGCCAAAGCCCCTGGAAAACTAAACACTGTCCCAACTCGACACAAAGTCACTCAACGTTTGTAGCTGAGGAGAGGAGCAGCACTGAAGTGATCGCTGGGTAAATGTGAGGCTGACTGACTGAGACTAAGCCAATTTGACCCTGTTTGGTGATTGATCTTTACTGTGACACCTTTTCTGTTAAACATTATTTACTGTTTTCACATTTACAAAAAAGGTCGAGGTTCACCCTGTTCTCTTAGCAGCACAGCTGGACGGGTGGGATGAGTGGACTGGTGGCTGAACTGGTTGAGCATCAGGGTGGGATGCGGAAATCTGCAGGATCAAACCCCTGTGTCCCCACCAGCACACCGCTTCCCCATGTTGGTGCTTTGGGTTCAACACAGAGAATTAGCTAAATGACAACCACTTTAATCTCACAATTTTAAATTGTTAGTTGAGTGCTATGTTCTCTTTACTTTACATTGTTAAATATGTATATTTACTGCATTTTGTATTTGTTGTCATGTGCCTTATCGTATTGTGTTAAAATGTTGTTGGAATTGTGCCTCTGATTCTATAAAGGATCTCATTCTCATCCACCTCGCTGGCGTTTTTTTTTTTTGTTGCAGTTGTTGGTTTCCGTGGTAATGCACAGCTGGGACACTCACAGGCTGCGGTAGCGCCGCAGCGCGTCAGGCTGCAGGGAGAGACGGAGCAGATTGATTGTGAGTCTGATGCCGGCAGAGTCAGGCAGCGCATGTTAAAGGAGGAGCTGCTGTGGTGGGTAACGTGCACATTCAGTCCATTTTGAGGCGAATGCAGGTTTTGTTAAACACTCAGACTTTACTGAATCAGATCCCAGTTTACTGCCATTAATCTCAAAGCCACAAGGCTCATTTCACACTTTTATCTTCACACCTGTTCACTGCACAACACGTGTCAGCAGCTGCTAACAGTCGTCAGCTCTATCTGCGGCTTCCTCTGACGGTTTGTTGTCTGTCTGCTGTAGTTAACCCTCACTCCCCGTTAACTCCACTGCGAGTGAACCTCAGTAAAAAGTTCGTTTGGATCAGCATCGTCTCTGCCCTTGTTCTCATTAAGCGTGTGGGACATGACGAAGATGATGATGATGATGATGATGATGATGATGATGATGGTTCCTTTTCTTCACTGCTGGAGGTGAATCAAACCCGGGTGCTGCTTTTCTTCTGGGTGCTCTTACGGATCTCGGCTGCTCCTGCAGCGGGGCGGCACGTTATTAATCAGATTCATTAATAATAAAATATGGCAGCGAGGCCTGTGGGCGCCAGGGCCACTGCATCTTCATGATGGAGGATAAGTCAGAGGGAACAATATTAACACAAAGCCAGCTGGATTTACCCAAAGTCTGCTTTCTGTCCACCGGAGGACGAGGCCGCTCTACGCCTTCATCAAAACCCGAGCTGGTTAATATTCAGCCCGCAGCTCAGCACTGCAGGGGAAATTAGCATGAGGCTAATCTCTCTAATTCTCTGTGCGCTCGGGCTAACATCCCGCTAACCTGTTACCTGACAGAGAGCAGGACGGTTAATGCTGGTGTCACTGATGACCTCTGCAGAGTTACTCTGAAGTTTGTGTCACTCTGCGCTTTAACGTTCTTATTAAATGTTTGTTCAGGAATCATTTTAAAAAATGGAGTTTTAACTGAAATAAGCTTAAGGACTTCGGGAAACCGGGGACATAAATCTCGCTGTGTGTGAGTCTGTCCATTATGCTTCAGTCCATGCTTACGGACTGAAGCTTACGTTGTGTTGTGTCTCAGTGAAGTCGGGGCTTAAAGGATGGAGGAGAAGAACGTATTAGCTCAGGGCAGAGAGTTTTCACCGTGGAGTCACAGCCACGTCTCAGCTCGGGGGTTCTGGGTTTTGTTCTGTTCGAAACACCTGATGGAGACACTCAGCAGGACGGGGGGATTTGTTTCCTCATCAAGAGCAATGGGGCCTTTTTAGTTAAACTCCATTAATTAAAGTGACCATCAAATTGAAAAGAGTAGTTTACAGGAACAATAGTGGTCCTAGTTCCGTTCTGGGAAGTACTAAATAGAAAAATCACAGTGTTACTGGTCTTATCTTCCTTTGACCAATCAAATCGTTTGTTTTCTTTTGGTCCGTCCTCTTGTCCACTGGGCTTTGGATCAGTACTCACAGTGCACTGGCTTGTGCAGTTTGAGGCTTCAGAGACCACCACTGAACCCGTGGTTGACCACCGTCAACCACTTTCTAAAATGTTACCAAGTACAAAAGAATGAGCTATCTTTAAAAATCATTAAGTCATCATCTACTTACAAGAAATAAGGAAACATAACTCTCTCATTATTTATTGAGCGAAGGGGCTGAAGTAAACATGTGACTTCACAGAACAACATATACTGTAGAACATATTTTAATTATTTTTAAAAGTTGCATGTGCAGTATTTCGAGAAATCACCACATGGAATAATTATCTGCCACAAGCAAATGACACACACCACACAACGCTGTCAGGTACTCGAACACACCTGCAGCAGTTCCGGGTGTCTGGGATGCGGCTGGGAGGCCAGTCCTCAGGGAGGAGGCTCTCTCCAGGCGCCCTCGCCCTGAGGGGGGGGCGGTGATGGCCGTCCAGCGCGTGGCAGGTTCCGTCCAAGGCAGTTTTTCCTCCATCACTTTAGTGCCGTTCGTCGGGTTTCCTCCATGAGTGACTTCTGATTAACGTGAAGGTGTTTGTGTTGTGCTCGGCTCTGTGTGTCCCACATTGTGTCAAATGCTCCATTCAGCTGTGATTGTAATGTGTGTGTGTTAGATTGTAAGTGTGTGTGTGTTTCAAGCTGCCTCCTCCCTCCAAGCTTCAAAATGCAGTCTTCCCTTTCCTTTCTGTCGCTCTTCCTTTCCTACCTTTTGTCCATCCTTCCTTGCTCCACCTCCTTGTCTTTGTCCTCTACATTATTCTGCCCCCCACTGCCCGCTTCATTATTTAGCTCTTCTCTTTCTTCCATCCACATATCTACTCCTTTTATTTCATTAATTCTGTCCCCTTCCTTTGTTTCCTTTCCTTTCCCTTCTGTGTCCTACCTTCAATCTTTAATGCATCCTTTTCCACCCACTTCTTCCCTGCTTATTTCCTTTCCTAACACCTTGTTTCCTTCTCACTTCCATCCCTTACCCCTGTTTTATCTCAAGTCACTTCCTTTCCTACCTCCTCACCTCCTCTCCTCATTCCTCCATGCCTGGAGTTGCTCCTCGCTCTCTCTCTCTCTCTCTCTCTCACGCTTCGTTTCACTCAGCCGATGCCGATAAAACCAACGGCCGACGCCTCCTGACACGACGTCTGACCTCGGCTCATCAGAAGGCGGCTCAGCTGCGGCGTGCAGCAGATTATTCACGCGTGTTTGCATTTCTGTACATGATGGTGTTACACAGACGTAACATCACAAATGGCGAGGGGCAGCGCGCGGCGAGCGGGCCAGAGGAGGAGGATCAGAGAGGAATTAATGAGTGGAGGTAATTGTTGAAGGATACCTGGACAGACAGGAACCACAGCAGAGCTGAACTAACGATTGATGTCGAGATTCACTGAGGGGAGTCAACTGTGAACACACACACACACACACACACACACACACACACACACACACAGTTGCACAATGTTTTCCAAGCCTTTTAGCACAGAGGTAGATGCTGGATTGTCGGACTGTCGTGGACTTAATGAGCAGCTGGACACTACTGTCCTTTCCATCACCATCTGTTTATTTGTGTCTTGCTCTGGGAGATTCGACCCACCTGAGTTTTTACGTGAAAGGAGGAGGATCAAACCACCGACCCTGGACCTCATGCACGACTTACATTCAGGGCTTACCAAACTGGGCTACAGCCACCTCCGTCAGTCCGACTCAGAGACAACTTGAACCCCCACAACCGAAGCCGGTGCTTCAACTACTAGGAAAGTTTTACTTGAGTTTTTTTTACCAAATTTGACTTTTATTCCAAAAAACCTGCTTTGATGTAAAACATCCGAATTTTTAAAATGAAAAGTGTTAGTCATCATTAAGAATAGGATGAAATAAAAAAAAAAAAAAAAAAAAACTGGGGCTCAGGGTCCAAGTGTGTGTAGACGTGTGGGCATCAAACCAGTGACCTCATGGTCATATGGCTGCTCAGGGCCAGCGCACAGAGAAATACATTCACGACTACAGACAATTAATGCAACATGCAAATTCCCAGAGAAAGGATCCAGCCGGTGGTCGTCATGGCTGTAGGTGTTACCCACTCATCCACCGTGCCGCTTGGTTGAAAGCCACTGCTTAAAGTGGGCCCGGAGGTCACAGTGAGCTGTGCAGACTCAACTTCGGGGTTTAATCGTCAGAAAATGAATGTTAACTTTGAATAATCCTTTTCTAAAAACATGTTAATGAAGTTCTGCAGAATTTAAAGCACATGATGTATTTTCCACCGTCCTCCCAGTAATTTGGATGTTGAACCCAGAACGAGCGCCACCTCTGAGGTCACAGGGACTTATCGGTCTGTGACCTCCGACCCCTGGCGGCTGACTGCGGCGGAATAAATGAGCAGGTATTAGAGGGGCCAAACACGTCGGCCCCGCAGTAAGTGGCAGGTTATGGAAATGAGAGGTGATCTTTCCACCTGGGCGTGATAACCCCGGCGTTAATCCTCGCCCCCCCGACCCCCCGCCGGCCTCCTGCTCAACACTTTCATTAGGTTTAATGGCTACATCAGAAAAAGAAAGAAACGCAAACTGCAGCAGCTCAGACTGAAGCCGTTTCTTCTTTTCTTATTCCGGTTCAGGTGCCTCCTCCCTTTCCTCCTTTCCTTCCCTTCATCCTCATTTCTTGCATGTTCCGCTTCTTCTTTTTCCTTTGTTATCATTTTTAGTTTTAGTCTCTCATTTTATATTTTTCCATATAACCTCATTATCTTCCCTACTCTTCTTTACCTTCGTACTGGCTACATTTTTTCCATTTAGTCCTTTGCCTTCTTGTGTATCCTCCTCCTTTGCTTTGCATCTCATTTCATTTCCTCTTTTATTTTGCTGTCCTCGTGTCATTCTCTTCTTCCTTATTTCTACTTCCATCTTAATAACCTTCTTCCTTTTCCTGCCTTTTTTACTTTTTAGCACATAAATCACGTTCTAAACTTCCTCCTTTGCTTCCCTACATTATTTATTTTCCTACAGAATCCTTTCAGGCCTTGCCTTCCATCCTTCATATCTCTTATTTCTCTCCTTCCTTCGTCTCCTTCCTCGCTTCCTAAACACCTCCTAAACACCTCCTCCTCACCTTTCTCACTCATCTCCTGACATTACTCTTGCATGTGTATTTGTTTCTTCCTTTTTCCGATCCAACCTTCCCTATTTACTTTTTTAATATCCAACAATTCCCTTTCTTCTCCTCTTTTAACATCGTTGCCTCCTTTCCTTTTTCATACTTTCTCTCATTTATCCGTGCAGTTCTACGTCCACCCTCACCGTTTAGTGCCGCCGTCCACATTTCCTTTCCTACCTCCTTTTCTACTCATTCCTTTCTCTCTCTCTCGCGATGAAACTAACGGTCGAAGCCTCCCGACACGACGTCTGACCTCGGATCATCAGAGGGCGGCTCAGGTGCGGCAGCAGCAGATTCTTCACGCGTGTTTGCATTTCATGCCTGACGATGTTACACTGATGTACGGCGAGCGGGCCAGAGGAGGACGATCAGAGAGGAATTAATGAGGTAATTGCTGAAGGATGCTGCTTCCTCCTTTTTTTACTCTACACCACATTTCACCTCCGTCCTCCTCCTTTCCTCGCCTACCGTCTTCTTTCTGTCCTTCTTCTCCTAGTTACTTTTATTCCTTACATCCCTTCCTCATCTAAATGTGTCCTCCACTTTTTACTCAGCTTATCTCCGTTGTCTTTTTCAGTCTTTGCCTCCCTTCCATCTTTTTGTCGTACTTTCTACCTTTTCATCTTTTCCTCACTAGCTTTCAGTTTTCGCTTCCTTGTATCCTTCCTCGTTTTCATTCCCTTCTCTCCTTCCCTACTTCCTCACTTTCACACATTTTCTTCTTTCACTTTGTCCTGTTTAGTTTTCATTCCCCTACTTTACTGTTTCCTCCTTTTCTTGCCTTTCTTCTCTTGTTCTCCTCATGTCTATTCCTGCCTCCTTAATTGTTTCCTTACATTTCGTCTTACCCGATTTTTTAATCGCCTTTCATAATTCCTCGTTTCTCTCCTTGATAAATTCCGTTCTGTTTTCTTTTCTTTCTTTGCAACCTCATTTCCCCCTCCCATGTCTCTTGTCTTTTGTCTTCTCTTGCTTTGACAAGAGAATCATGAATTGAAAGGGATCTGTTCATGTTCAGTTTTTGCACTGCTCAATAAAGGGGCGTTTAAAACCAAAACTTTGCTTCCTCTTCTGTTCCTCCTCCTTTCCCATGCTTCTTTGTCCGTTCCTTTCCCACCTCTGCCTCCTTTTTACCTGCATTACCTCCTCTGTCACTTACCTACTGCATTTGTCCTTTTCTTCCTCCTTTCGCTCTGTCTTTAAGCCAAACACCCAACGAAGGTGTAACCTCTTTCATCACCGACGCAGCTCTGATGCTTTCTGAAGCTTCCTGAGTTTGACGTAAGTTTCCTTTTGGAGTCGTCTTTGCTCTCAGCTTCGCCTGTGCTGTTGAAAGTGAGAATGAAATCATTAAAACGGATCACAGAGTCTCTTTGTTCACCTTGCCGCGCTCTCCCAGCTCTGCTGGTCTCGCTGCTTTTCCCCCAAACTGCCATTCTCTCCCCGTCCTGTTTCCCGCCTTTGTTTAATTTCTTCTGTAAGCACATGAAGATTAATTGGGCCTTCCTTTCAATTTTTTCTGGCACCTTTCCTCACTCTCTCTCTCTCTCCCAGGAATGCCTCTCATCATCTTTTCATTAGTGCTACCTCTGCCCTTATACATTATTCAGCCCGAGTCTCTGTGCAGAGCTTGTCCTTTATTAGACTGTCGCCAGAGTGCATTCCGCAAACTCATTAAAAAACTATTAAAGGCTGATGATTTCCTCTGATAAAGCAGTGTGGGCTTCAGGCTTGCTTCTCTGACTGATCTTCTGACAGGATCAGACAACGTTAAGGCTCACGTCAAGAGGAACAGCTGCACGCCGTCACTGACTCACGCTTTGACACATCCACAGAACTCGCACTGACTTTGGCCCCGTCTACTGTTTTGAGACAGACTTGAAAAATGCATGAGCCCGTCCTCTCTCCGTCCCTGCAAGCGTCTGAAATACTGGTCGTGAGGCGCCTTATTGTTTCCCCCTGTAAATCAAACCAAAGGGGCATTTTGTCCAGAAAAATATAATTTTTGGTCTGCAAGTCGTTTAACGGACAGTGGACTGAAGCTGCTGTTTGTGGTCGAACATGCTCAGCAATTAAAAAAGTTGGAGGAAACCCTCTGAGATGATCTGTGGGTGCTCCTTGCACATCATTGCTGAACATGTCTTGAGACACTGGGATAAATGACACCTGTTCGCTGCGAATCCTCTGTGCTTTACACAAAATCCAGTGAGAGATTCAGCAGTTCTCTTCCTGTTCCACAGGGGATGTGGGGAGTATTCTGGAGGAGAACAGTTCCTCTGCCTTCCTCTGACATGTTAATTGATGCTTTTCTGGGTTTTTTTTTTTTTTTTTGTGTTTTTTTCTGGTGCCTCTGTTCTCCTTTCTCTCTCTGGGGAGTTGCTTTTCTGTCTGTGATTTGCCGTGGGAGTTTAAGAGCGGCTGTGATCAGACGAGCTCAGATAAGATGAGAGAGCGAACACACAACAGTCAGGCTCGCAGGGTGTCAGCTGATTTGTCAAGGCCACGTTTTTACAGACTAGCGGAGGTGAAGGGGCTCAGCGCAGAGATAATCTGCCGCACCGGAGAAAGGAGACGCTCTTGTTTAGAGATCACCCAGGTGGAGAGATGGTCGTCTCATCATTTTTCATCCTTTAAATGATTTTAATTCATCCAACAACCCTGATCTGTTATTGCTTTAAACACAAGAGTCAGCCTGTTGGGTTCTAGGAAATTCCTTTTCACTCCGACTCAGATTTTCTGTTTGTCTCATTATTAAGTGGACATATTTTTATCAACTTTTTCTTCTTGCGTAGAGTTTGTTATAGCAGCAAATATAACCCTTGAAAAGGGAGAGTAATCAACATGAGGTAGCTGAAGGTAAATTGCATCTTCTTACCTCTAAACCTCTAAAATGTTACTTTGTGTTTTTCTTAAGCTTCATTCTTGATTCGATGAATCAAACTAATCAACATAATCCACACACGAAATGAGCAAAAACAAACTAGATGTTTTAAAGATGAACCTAAATCATTATTGTGAAATAAAAAAATTGCCTCTGAATTAACCACTTCATGTTCAGACTTTGACTTTCTGCCCCTTTCAGATCCTCAGTGACCTCCTGCATGAATCATCATCCTGCCGTCGTTCCTGGAGCTCAGATTAATTTTACTGATGTAATAATATAGGGGCTAAATACTTTACTGGACAGGCCTGCGTTTCCTTTTTATTTCCATAAATGCCATTTTAAACTTGCTTTGTTTGCTCAGGATGCCTTTGTTTCATGTTGGCGTTTGTGGATCTGAACTCAACATCAGAAGGGACAATATTTTGTCCACCTCCTCTTGCATGTTTATCGCAGTCTCTGCAAGATGAACGTGTTTTCATCTATTAAAACTTGCAGCAAATTTTATAGATGTTTGGTGCAAATTGGGGGTGGATGAATGGAAATGTGAGTTGATTCCAAAGAATCTGTGTTTGGCTGTTTTGTGCCGCAGCTAAAAGCCTTTTTCTGCGCTTGGCTTCATATTTTCTATAAATGAAACAGAAGGAAACTGATCCTGACGTGAAATCCAGAGCAGGCGGCTGAAGAAAGTGCTGCAAGTAATGAGCGTCTGGTGGAGGTGTCAAACGGGGGGATTACCTCGTTTGTGGGCTTTCAAAAGATAAGTGGATCTGAGGGCTTGTTCGGCCATGCTGCCTGAACCCTGACCTTTCGGGGTGTGTGTGTGTGTGTGTGTGTGTTGGGGGTCTTGTGTTGGAACTCCCCGCCCCATCTTCATCATCAGAAATGAGCCGACCATCAGGAGAGCTGACATTTCCACTGTTCATTGTCAGAGAAAAACAAACTCTAGTGTCATTCAAAAGAAAATGTGACTAACCTTTCCACTCTGCGCTAATCAAGACGACTCCAGATCATCTTTTTGTAATCACCTCGGCAGGTCTGGCTCCTTCTATAGAGGCAGAAGTGCAGATCCATCTAATCTGTCAGAATTAAATGAGATCCATCACAGATCTGGATAATGGCCCCTGCAGATTGTGTGCAAAAATCTGCATTAATAATTCAGCTCCGGTCTTTATTATTCATGAGCGGGACAGTGAGAGGAGAGCAGGGCCAGCGAGCTGTGAGGCCTGTATGTAGATGTGGCTGCTGATTTAAAGGAGCAGATCACAGTTTTTTTTAAGTCAAATGTTGTTTTAAGCCAGCAGCAGCACAGATGCAAGAATTCACTCACAGTCGAAGGTTTTCAAATTTCCTTCAGCGTCCGTTGTTGGACCTTCTGACAGGTTTAGGAGCTGCAGAGATCAGCTAATTTCAACCTGTCGATCCGCTCTGTGTGGTCAGTTTGGAGCTCCCCATAATCTGAACTTGCAGGTTCTGCTTCTTGTTTTATTATACGCTGGGCTTTTCCCTCTTTAGTCGGTCTTTAAAGCCACATATTAGTTTTCAGTCACAAGTGACAGTCCTACAAGCAAAAAGACGTTCCTGGAAGGCAGCTCAAATTTAGCCTCCAGAAGTTGAAGGCAGAGCAAACAAAAGCAACACATTCAGCCAGCAGTCTGTGTTGTTTCTGGTTTTTTTTGGAGGGTGCACAAGTTTTACTTAAAGAGGCAGCGGAGGAACAGACTCATTAAGAGGGTGATGATGTTGTTTCAGAAATCACCTGAGGATGGATTCTTTGCTGCTGCTGCTGCTGCTGCTGCTGCTTTGTGGTGAAACGCCGCCGTGAGAACAATAAGCGGCGGTCTAATGAGCTGCCTGATTCCGCCACAAACACTGTGGAGGCAGAGGTGTAAACTGATGTGCAAATTGACTGTCTGCCGCTCTTTTGTGGGAACTGTACGTCGTTTCCTCTGCTGTCCAGCAGCAGAAGGTAAAAGGCGTGGACAGTCGTGCACGCACTCAGTACAGGCTCATTTGGCGATTTGTGATACCAGAGCCTGTTTGAAGGGTGCAGCCTTTGAGTAACGCTGCTTTTTATCTTATTGTCTTTGGGCAAAGTTTGATCTTGACTCCCTTCCTGTTTCCTTTGTGAAGTTTTGGCCTAATTAAAACTTTCTTTCTGCTGTAGCTCCTGACTACAGGTGCATGGATGTTTAAAGACTGCCGAGTGGAACTGACAAAGGCAGAGCTATCTGGAAATCCGGCCCTCGGATTAAAGCCATCACACCTGAGCGCAGAGGCAGAGAGTTGGTGTTAACTCGGTTTTAATGCTTTCTGTTTAATCTGGGTGGCAGCAGCCTCTCACCTTCATCTGTCTCCTGTGAAGTTTCTCTTTAAAATATTCAGAAAGTGAACCGAGGCAGGCACACGTCTGTGTTTAAACTTTAAAACCGGAGACTCTCGGCGAGATGTCAGCAAAACTCAAGTCAAAGGAGCCACTTCTTTGAGGCTCCGATTCATTTGAATTTTATGATTTAATGTTAAAAGAGAAACGTGGTGATGGAAAATGTCACTTATTGACAGAGACTGGCGTGAGTGTGTGTGTGTTCTCTGGGAAACATTTGTTTCTGTGAGGAGGCCTGTCACAGATGAACATTACCGATGCAGATTAAAGGAGCAGACCACACTTTTTCATGTTTTACCCCATTAATTGTGTATTTACCCCGAATCAGATCAGATTCAAAGCATATTTGCGGAGAGATTTCGACTGGAATTTAGTGACTTTTATTTCTTTTTCAAAGTCTCCTTGCTGGTGAATTCAAGGACACTTCTTGAATGAAGTAATATTTTTGTCAGAAAATCAAACCCTGGAAGAGTAACGCTGAGCAAACATTGACGATGGAAAACGATAGTAATTGGTTGAGGCGTCAAAGTGTCCTTGAATGCATCAGAAGGTCCTCGCTCATGCATTGTTGCTGGAATACATTCTTTTTTTCAACACATTAACCAAACTAAAATTAAAATTAGATTACCTTTCGTGGTGCATTCAAGGACACACAAATTGACAGTTAAAGTACCACAATAGTTTCTCATAAAGTCAAACAACGAGCAGACATAAACACTTTTGGTTTGTTTTACATTTACATGTAGTCATTTGGCAGACGCTTTTATCCCACACACACCATGGCGATGGCAGCCACGCAGGGCGCTCATCTGGCCCACCGGGAGCAACTAGGGGTTCAGTGTCTCGCACAGGGAAATTCTGACATGCTGCAAGGAAGGACCGGAGATCGAACCATTGACCCTGTGGTCCATGGACGACTGCCTTACCGACTACATTCGCTGTGAATTTATGACATATTTTTGCCTATTAAAGCTAAACGTTTGTGAGCCAAATGTCAAACAAGATCAACAAACTATGAGTTAATTATTTAAATCATCATTCAAAGTGATTTGACTTCATCTTCACTACTTTAAACGTTGTTCATTTAGTCTTCGCACAGCTTGAATTCATGCAGGATTTGTCGGGAGAAACTGTGGAAAAACATTTTTCCTATTTTTTACTTGTTATTGGAGTCACCCACAGAAACATCTTCTCCTGCACAACAGCCATCGTTTGGAGCCTGACGTCGAGATCCCCAGAGACATCTGTCCATCAGCCTGAGGAGGGACGAAGGCCGTGAGGAGAAAGTGTAAATACACTGTAGTGAGGTATTGGGAGGTTCTGGTTCCACATGTGAGCGACGGAGGAGGCAGCGTGGATCGACTGCAGACGCTGAAGATCCTCAGAGGGGATGCCGCCGAGCAAACCAGGTGGAAAAAAAGGGTTTCACAGCCCCGTCTGCTCACTGTCTCCTTCCCCTCATGTCTTCCTCCTCTTCCTTCTGCTTTCGTAAAACTGCTCCAGCCTCGGAACTAGAAGTCTGTTCGCAAACCCAGGTGAAACAAGATCCAAGCTCTGGATCTAACCTCTGGAGTATTTTAGAAAACAAATAACTAAGAAAGATAAGACCATGTATCAATTGTTCATTTATTAGAAAAATCAAAAAGTAAAAAATATTTGTTTCCAAAACTAAATGGTTAATTTGCCACTTTTTGATGTTGTACTCAAATCATCTCAAGATGGAGCATGAACCAATGACTCCAGTTGTTCAAATAAGCAGACTGGCCCCTTTGGCCCCCCTGTGAGATTGAATGGAAAGGGGCTAAATAGTCTTCACCAATTGATTTACTGTAGCTGATATGAGTCGAAGATTGTAAACATAAGGTAACAATGTACTGTAGTGAGACACAGAGGATCCACACGGGAGTCATCAAGCTGAAAAGTGAAGTCTGGTTATTAGCAAATGTCCCACTTGTCTACATTTAGTTTAGTTTTGTTCTTTTGAAAGTTCAAGCCAGCATTGGTTCTGATAGTTCCTCCGTGCTCCATGTGTGTCAAAGGGAGTCGTGGTCATTGTCTAGTGCCTCTGCCATAAAGCACATGGATTGGGACCAATCACTGCCACAGATCGGATCGTTTTTCGGATCATGGGGGCAAAATTTGGTAACTCACTTTTCCATTTATGACTTATCAAAAGTTCTTCCACTGCCAATAAACTAATACAGCATTCGGCATACACTACAAAGCTTGAATGAAAATATTGTAATGTTTTTGTAAAATTTCTACATTTTGGTGCGAAATGAGGCATTTTCAAAAAATGAGGCACAGTGCAATTTTTTATTCATATTTATTTGTTTCTTTAGAAAGATGAGTGAAAGGGTTTCAATATTTCACAATATTGAAATGCTTTTTCCTAGTGATGAAGACGGCAGCAGCTGGAGGCACAGATGAGGTTTGATTCTGGATGACCTGTCCAGTACACAGACACCAGGACAAGAGAGGCTTTAACCCCCTCTAACCATGGAGGTGTGGGGCGTCACATTAACTTGGATGAAGGGTGAGGCTATGGACAAAAGTAGATATGTGTGAAGGGGACTTGGGAGATTTAGGGCTCTGGACTTGGTAGAACCTTGAGAGAAGAAGTAGCAGAGAGACAGTGAGTCCGTCCTAATGCTTCCAAGTGGTTCTCCAGCTTTAAGTTGAGTCCCAGACCTTTTCTCCTACTGACAATCACCCTGTTGGCTTGTGGAACTGGTTCCCAAAGTGTACGTTGGCTTGGACGGGATTGCTTCAGGAGAGTCATTAACTCAGTATAGTAGATTTTGCCTCCAGGTCTAACCCAGAGCCACAGGAGCAAGAACTGTCCTGGACCCAGGGCAGTGTCTTGTTATTTATTTGTTCACATGCTGAAATTCTGCTCATGAAATCAAGAAGTCTTGGTTTTGATACTCCAGAGGGTCGATGGGAAGGTCGGTTCCTGAAAACCGAGCGGTGGAAGTTCTGCAGATGTTGCATCATGTTGGGTTATGTGACTTCACTTTTGCTCTGACTGACAGTTAAAGTCGTTCCCAGCGTGTTGACTAATTCTTGTTTGAGACACTGGTTGTTTTACACAAAGTCTGATCTCAGTTCAGTCTTTCATTCTGCAGCTTCCTGACTCTTTAGTATTCATCTGACTCTCAGAATCTGGATGAAAGAGACACACTCAGAATCACACATCCAGCTCCTCAAAGCTCTGAAATTCTTCTTTTTTCCTTTGTCTTTAATTCCTACAGTGGTGAAATAACACGGCCTGAATACAAATGCCACTGCTGTTTCGGCAGAGCCTGCTTCTGTGTGGTCTGAAACAGATAACTGGGAGATGCTGAACTGCCTCATTAAGACAAACCAAAAGCACCTGTTAGTGCAGTGGTCTTTGTCCACACACAGAAAACACAGTCAACGTGATCAACCCGCTGGTTCACATTCATGTCCACCTGAGGACCAGCATTCACTTCATGTTGGCTCTGGTCGACCAACACCTGAGGGACGTTCTGTATCTGGGTCTTTAGCTGCCAAAGCCCTTTCTTTGCCAGCACAGACTAGTTCCTGGCTGATCCAATGCATTTGTTTGCGCTGCATTTGATACAAACTGTAATTAACACACTTATTGACCCTGTGTGATGAAAAGTTTTCTTTTCTTTGCCTTTGACTTTACATGTAGTGGTTGGTCACTTGGATTTAGACCAGCAAAGAGTAGGACCAGGAAACCCTGTCACCTGCAGCAACATGTCCGTTGCCACCCGTCTGTTACTGGACCTCCAAGATACACTCGTAGAATCAACTTACACTTTTTCATTACATTGACTAGGATTTCCTGATATAACTCTTTCCAGACCGAGTGCAAGTACTTACGGTTGATACTTGGCAATACACAGTACAGATAAAACACTAAACTGTTTTGCTTAGACAGTAAAATCCTTATCAATCCATGGCAGTTAAGAAAATCCCACAATAGCAGAAATTCCCACACATTCTAATTCACATTCCAAAACAAATATAGCGGCAACCAGTGTTTAATAAATGGAGGACTCTCGCTGAAAAGAACAAAAGAAAAGGAAGAGAGATGGACAAACCACAGATTTAGGACGAGATCTTGGATGTAGAAGTGTGGACAACATGGACTGTAGGTATAATAACGCTGGTGGGAGCAGCCTCAGATGTTTTTTTCGGTACCCTACCAGAAAACAGATGCCTTAAAGTGAGAAACACAACGGGAAATCAAATCTGCTCATTTACAGCAAATGTTTCTACTCTGAGCTTCAGCTACGGTTCTGTGCTAATAAAATTACTTTCACCGTGTCTAAAAATGTCAGGCTTTTAAAAAAAACGTCAGTGTAAAAGCTGAAAGATGACGAGAAGCTCAGATGAACTGTCGAGATAGTGACAATTTTTTCATATTCATATCAAATCAAGAGTCATCTGATGAATTCTTACCAGAAAGACTTTGTTTCATGGAGCTTTATTGTAGCTTAATGATCTAAAACTGAGCCGTGTGTCTGTGGTAAAAGTCCTCCACAGTTCGTACAGATTATCCTCTTCCTCATGTCTGTTACTGTCGGGGTGTTGAGAACATTTACAAGACTGAACAGGCCCTAAACAACTGGTTTCACATATGGAGTAAAACTCCCCGACATCTGGAAACACTGAGGTGCAAAATCTGACGACGGAAACCCACCTGAAAACCCCACTTTGTAACATACCTTGTGTAACGCTTCTCCAGATCCTTCTCTCTCTTATTTTTACTTTATTATGTCGTAATTGCTTTTCCCTGTTTGCCATATTCAGTTGTGTTGCAGGTGTGGGTAGGTGAAAATTAGCTGTCGAGCCGAGCGCGCCGCGTCTACATCGGACCTGTTAATGGCAGCGTCAATGGTTGCGGACTGTCCCAGAGAGAAAGAAAAAACCTCAAAAAGGTTTTGTACGAAAAGAAAAGTTTATGGGACAGATTCATTAACAGCTGATTTCACACATAAATGCTCTAAATGTTCAATTTAAAGGAATTTGGACGCACTCTGTACTCTCAATTAGCATTTGAAGCAAGGGTCCATCACATTTGGCTGCAGAGGCGCCACATTTCTATTACATAGCTGTTATTAACGCAGATGATTTGAAAAGTCGTGCAAATATTAGAGACAGGGTGAGCAGCAACAAATGAAATTCCTCACTTTTAATAGGTTTTTCTTCATCCCTGTGGTAAGAATAAATCAGTATTCCACCTGAGCCTGGGTCGGAGTGTGTTTCCTCTTACACAGAACTTCCCGGCTGAAATGTCAGGCCTTTATCACACTTAAGGTGTTCATATTATTCTGGCAGAGTTAATATTTTTCTGACAGAGTCTCTTCTTCTTGCCATTTGTCCTTCCTCCCCGTCCCATGCAGCGGTGTGTTTTATTTTAATCCTCCTCTCTGAAAAGACCATTAGCAGCTGCTCTTTGTTGGAGCTGAAATGAAGCTGAATGTGTCAGACTGAGAGGAGCATGAATTAAACATCCGTGAGAGACAGAGAATTATTAGCAGTGTCTGGTCTAATAAGGCTGAGCATTAAGTGCACAGTTCCTCCACACTGACTGACACATGGAGACGTCCGACGCTCTCTGTGGACTCCACAAAACAAATGGTCATAAATAACGAAGGGACAGAGACCAATGATTTGACACTTGTTGTGTTGTCCTGGGATTTGGTCCTACACCATGTGGGAAATAGTGAGTCAACACGTTGACGTCACACATTGCATTTATTTAAGGCACAATAACAAGAAGGTTGGAGTTAGGAAATGATTGTGGGCTCGGTTAAAATCCAAATGAGACAAACTACGACTAAAAAAACTTTACCAAATCACTTTCATCCGTACTCGCTAGATGTCACCAATTTCCATCTCAGACTTTTGGACATTTTCTTGCCTCTTGCCGACCGTTTCCTGTTCACGTGTTGTTTGGGATGACTCGTTTTGTCGGCCGTTACCTGGCTTGTTGTTTCCTTACCCTGAGTCCCGCTCTTGCCTGTCTGCATAGCTTGTACCTGCCTTTGTGCTTGTCAGCTCCTTTGTGTCCTTGTTGTCTTTTAATGAAACCTCTTCTCCAGCATCTGCCTTCCTGTTTGTCCACATTTAAGTTGTCCCTGTCTGCTGCTTTCTTTGGTCAAAGATCATGGTTTAGCACAAGTCAATATTGTACATATTCTGTAGTACTTATACATGGTACATTTGTAAATAGACTTGAATTTAAATTTTTTTGCCCATTACTTGCACTTTATTACATTAGTCTGGAATCTGGGAGCTTTGTAAAGTGTTAATTAGGATCAATAAAGATTACCTTACCTTGCCTAACCCTTCTCTTTTGTCATAAGGACATTTCATTTCTGTTTTGCAGTATCAATATTCTTGTCTTGTCTTGGGTTATTTATTGTTGTCTAAAAAAAAATCTTTTTAATTTTAATGTGTTCAGAAAGAAGCGCAAAGAATGAAGAATTAAGAGACGCCGTGTGATTTCTGCATAGCCCACATTGTTAAGTTGAGTTAATGAGTAATTTAAGGAAATAAATACTTAAGGGAACAGGCATGCTGACTGCTATAATTAGTAATTCACCCGCATACCTTTATGCATGTGTTGTAATTTGTCGAAAATGTTCACTGCAGGATGCGTAGATTTGTATTCATATAACACACTTCTGCTGTTTTCATTCAGTGTGTGTATTGTGCATAAAACATGGCTGGAAACATCCTCCCGTCTCGGAGACAGCTCCAGGCAGCATTACGTACGGGATCAGGGAATATTGGAGTGGAAGCGAGGTCAGAGGAAGATGTCTTTGTTAAATGGTCTTAACTGGCCCACATTTCTTTTCTTAATGATAAAACTGAAGATGTTTAAGGGGGAAATCATTAGACAGGGTGAGGTCATTCACATTTCGCACTGTGTGTAGTTTCTGCTGTACCAGCTGTTTTCTTCTATTAGGCATCAAAATCTCACTCAAGAGAGCGAGAAGTGTGTACTACAATGAGAAAAGAACATTTCAATTATAATAACTGAGCTGATTTATGTTGCAAACAGGCTGACACACGAGCACGAGGCAACAAGAAATCTCCATGAGCTGATGAAAACGTTTCATTAAATGCTTCGGCTGATTCGACGTGTTTTATTGTTCGTGGGGGCACATGTGCGTGATGTGGGGGAGGTCAGGGTGGATGGATGGGTTTGGTACTGAGAGACTTAATAAACTCACAGTCAATGTATCTTTTTTTTTTCAAATCCACAAGCTCCTACTGTGCAGTCATAATCAAACACAAAACCCAAATTATGATTTCTTAGCAGTCGTTGTTTTGTGTGTGCTTTCAGCCTGAAGTAAATCTCACACCTACAAAGACTTGATTTTACGGAGCACGATGAATACAGTCTTTTCTTTTTGTTTTGGTCTCCATTAACTCAGTGAGAGTGACCCGAAACAGGAAAGTCGTGGGTCAGATGCTCAACGCGAGGCTGACTATAAAGCTCAGTAAAGTTGAGTAGAAATTTAGTGGAAAAGTCTCTGTAGGTTTATCGCTACGAGAGAGGCGACCTTTCACAGATATTTGAGAAATCGTTGGCGTGTCAGTTGTAGCCGCTTAAACCCTAGTGAATGCAAATCAAAAAATAATAATAATAAACAATAGTAAATAAGTGAGATTGATAGGAGTCACACTGGCACAGGCTGACAGTGGATAGACTTTGTGCAGTTAGTGAATTGTCTTTCTCCTCCTGTTGCGCTTTCACGCAGCCATCTTGTTTTAATAAACTTTATGTCTCCCTCTCTGTGCAGGTCCCCCGGTTTTGGAGATGAGTGTTTCTGGCGTTCAGGGGGCTGATCCCGCCCACCGGCCCAGGTTTCCTTTTACTCTCCTCGTCTTTCTCCACTCTCCACTTTTTCACCAGCCGTGAACCTGTGATTCTTTTCTTTCTGTTGTTGGGTTTTCTTGATGAATATGTCTCGTCTTGATTTTTATTATGTAAAGGCTTTGAGATGATTTTTGAAATGTGAGTTTACAGACCTGCAGAGGACGTTGAACTTTTTCCCCCTCATGACGACAGTTTTCTCCCATCACCACCTTAATAACAAAAACAGATTTATCAGTCAGTGTGATCCCATGCAGAGCCTATCGTTTGTCTGATACCCGGTTAAATTGGAAGAACTGAAAATATTTTCACTGACTGTTTTTGGAAAACACACGTTCCCATTTATTGACATATATTTGTATAAAACTTCAGTTTTTAGCTGCAGTGTAACTGTCATCGAGGCGACAGGTGGTACTGTTTATAGTACTGGTATTATAGTACTATTTCAAGAAGTCTTTAATGAGAGAAGCGAGTCCTCCCACAGACATTCTGGCCTTATCAGTCTTGGTAGTTTTTCTCACTGCGAATACTTTTAAGACCAGTCAACATATTTTGTTTATTTCCTTTCTTTTGATGCCAGTTCAGTGGGAAAATAAAATATATTTAGTAGCTCAGACAAAGGCGTCCTCTAACCATACACAACATAATAAATTACTTTTCCATGACAATGAAATTCATCACAGTGAGACACAGAAGGCAAACATGTAACCATCCATGGCTGATGCATAAACCAGCTGTATGTTTCAAAGCTAAGTTTAAATTATGAAGTAGAGAACATGCAGTGGTTTGGTTTGCTTTCAATCCAGAGGTTCACAGTGGAGACGGAGGTTTACCGACCGGTGGTTATAGCGTTTTTATTTGAAAAATGAATACCTGCAGTAACAGTGTAGTGACATTATGAATATGCCCCATCAAACAGCAGTAAGAATAAAAGAGCTCCAACAAATATTTTGTCTTACAGTCACCAAAGTGCAACATGTGTTATGTCTCCACAAACTCGTCTGTGCTGTCCCACTTCCACCCAGGGAATGTCACCCATGTACTAACATCTACTGTCAATCGGCACTTTTGGATCAAGGTGCTCTGCACATACAGCACCACAGCACCTGGACCTGCTGTTGAGAGTCCTGACAGGTAACAGGTGGAATAACCTCACCCTCATTTGCCGATTATTCATCTCTTGTTTTCAGAAAACCACATTTTAGGACTCAGTAATGATGACCGGCTCAGATGGAGATTTCTCTGGGGTTTTTTTTTTGTGTGTGTGTGAGTGATGGACAGGAAGCTTTCCCTCCCTGTCAGTTCTTGTGGGCTTCGGCATCTGTGTCATCATTAGTATCATAACCCCTGTAAATATGCATCTTCCTCCAGTGTTTCTCTCTGACTGATCACATACATTATGGATGCTCTCCCAGTCCCCCCCAACACCACCACCACCACCTTTTATGATAAATGCACTTTTTTCCCAGTTTCTCCCACAGTTGAAACATGGAGCTTCACTGCCATCAAGTGGCTGTGGACCAGAGCCTGAAAGAGCCTACAAGGCCCAGGGTGTCTGTTTGAAATGACCACTGAAATGACATTTCTTGTTGCACAGCCAATTAAACAACCACAAAAAGACGCACAGTGATTCAAAACAACTACAAAGAGACAAAATGTCTGCAAAGACCACAAAGAGAAATACAAAAGCCACACAGAGATGCCAAACAACCAGAAAAGACAAAAACAGACCACAAAGACAAGACAAAATGACTGGACAGACACACAACAGGACCACGGATCGACTCAACCAACCACAAAAAGAAGGAGCCAATACAAAGAACACAAATGGATGCAAAACACATTTGCAGAGCTTTAGGTTTAATTAAACCCAGATTTACCTCAGTACTCTCACATTTTACCCCCAAGCTGCTGACAGACCACAGGTTGTGTGCTCATTAACCCCTGAGCACCATCTTTACCTTTTGAATGATGATGGTGTAGCAGCTCTTTGCTGAAGCTATAATGTTTTCTTCTGAGTGAAATATTTAAAACTAAGATGTCTGCTGCAGCATTTTGAGACACGTTTCCGCAAAATCCAGCCTGATACTTCAGGATCTGCATCAGAATTCAAAATAAAGTTATGTGAGTTTGAATAAAGTTCGTACTGATGTGAGGTCAAAAGGCACAGCAGCTTTAATAGAGTGTGTTTGTGTGTTGGCTGCTTGTTGGTGCAACCTGTTGACCTCCATTATACATAGAAGTGTTTTTGTTCTCTAGACACCTAGAAAACATCCAGTATTCTACAGCACAAAAGATTAGTTGACCAGCTTTGATGAGTCCATTTTAAGCAGAAATCCATTGGTTTCAGCTTCTTAAATTATAATATTTGTAATCTCAACATTTTGAGGTTTTTGACTAGTAATAAAAAAATCTATTACATGAATGGTTCTAGGGATGTCCAGCCCAGCTGCACCGTCGGTGTGTGAGTG
The DNA here is from genome assembly GCA_033026295.1 of Channa striata. Taxonomy (NCBI): domain Eukaryota; kingdom Metazoa; phylum Chordata; class Actinopteri; order Anabantiformes; family Channidae; genus Channa; species Channa striata. The sequence goes on along the minus strand of CM065173.1, from coordinate 4,833,302 downwards.
TGTGTGTGTGATTGTGAGTGTGAATGGGTGAATAAGAAGCAGTGTAAAGTGCTTTGAGTACCAACAGGTAGAAAAGCGTTATATAAGAACAGGCCATTGTACCAGATTTAACCAATGAAAGATTCTAAGCATTGCTGAATCTTATTAACTGATCCACTAGTCAAGATAAACAAAGCTGCTCCACATGTTTTATTGATTAGATGATTTACTTTTCTGGCTACAGATAAAACACATGGGAATCCCATTAATTTGGATGGAACAGCTCCGATCCTGAGTAGATCCAGAAATTAGCCAAACGAATGACTGAGTTCTTTCAACAAAACTTGTCATTTAACACACAGTTAAAGTTCAAATCAGCCGCAGTGCAAGAACTGTCAGGCCTGTGAAAATAAGAGCTACGGTATCAGACAAAATGATACCGATGTTTTGGTATTAGGGACACACTCCAGCCCATCTAAAGAATATTAAACCTCATGTTGAACTCCTTTTCTCAATGTAATTCGACCCCCGACCACCAGTGGCATTACTGAGCAAAGTGCTTCTTGGCTCCAGATGGGGGTAGAATAAGGCGAGGATGCCACCTTTAAAACAGTGGTCCACAACCTTTTTGGACAGACAATATACAACCCTGCTTTAAAAGACACCTGGACAAACCCCCAACAGGCTGCTGTCGTGCCGTGTTGTTCGCATTTGCACATCTTGTTCTGTTTCTAATTTAGTAACAATTTTAATGGGGAGGAAATGTTTGTTTTCCCATATTTATTCTGTAAAATGTCATTTTTCAAAAATATTATTTGCACTTTGCTGCTCATGTTTTTTTAATAAATGAAGCCAGTGTGGGGATGAAATTTGCTGATATGGTAAATGTATCGAACTGTAAACCCCATATCGTGTACAGAATCTTATCGCCCCATCCCAACATTGGCTCTGGAGATTCCTCTCATCTTTTCCACCTCTGACTCTTCACCTTCCATCTCGCTCTCCCTTCAGCCGTCCCTGCTTCCCGGCTGCTGTTGACAGAGCACCAGAATATGATTTCAGGCTACTTCATTTGTTTTTGTTTTTTCTTTATTTATTTCTTCCTTCCTGCGCTGCTGTAAACATAAATCACAGTGAGCCGAGCCTGGAGCTTATATAAATGTCAGAATAGACAGCGGAGCTCATAAACCTCTAATTTGATCTTTATTCATGTGGGACAAGGCATGAATAAAAGCTCACCTAGTAAATCATCATTTTCTGCTTTCTGTCAACACAGCTGAGAGGGGAGAGAGAGATGAATCCATCCATCTGTTTCTGTAAGCCCCGCCTCCTGCTGCTCGTTAAGCAGCTCCACTTCCGATTGGCTCTTCTGCCTCGCAACCTCGTTAAGTAAGAAACACTTGAATATTACAGATTTGGCTGCATAATAAGAATTGATGACTCACTTGTTTATAAAATTATAACGAATTTATTTTAAAGTGATGAGACAATTATTAAACAATTAAAGGGAACAATTAATTGTTCTTTTTAATTATTTTGTTTAAATGATGTTTTGTTTTTCTGTGTATTAATGGTCCCTTTCGATTTTTTATATCACAGTTCATTTATCTCAGGCTTCAAATTTTTATACTCAAATACAAAATGCAAAATCATGTTTCTGGATACTTTTTTACTCTGTGTGATCGTCACTGGTTTAAAGATAAGTTAATTCATTCAGTCCTCATCAGCTCATCTACTTCACATGACCTCCTCCCCTTCCCTGCTCCCCTCCTGATCTCAGCTCGCTGACGAATCCACTGCTGATGGAGTTTTACTGATATCTACTGGAACACCGACGGAACTACAACTGGTGCTTTTACATTCTGGATGTTATAGCCTGGGCTGATTTGATTATGTCCTTTGGATTTCCTATGAATGACATAAAATAATGAACTATTTAAATGCAGCTTAAATGTGCAATGACTAAAATCCACATTTCTTTCTTTTTTATTATTGAATCCTTCCTGATAAATAGATGTTTGTCATACATGTTAATTAATCTTTGTAATGCGTTTAATACAAGTTCAAATGTGATTATTGTTTCCTCTTAAATTAGACCAAAAACCCGAAGCCAAATCCAATAAAAAAAACTTACACTTCTATAATCTATAAATTTCTTTTGTAACACTTTATTTCCTCATTACACACTAAAAAAAAAAGAAACAAGAAATCCTGAGCACAATCACGAAACAAAATTACACATTTTATTGAACAGTGTAACATCCATAAATACAAAGACATCAGAAGACAAAGTCATTTACTTTGGTATTTCTCAGAAAATTAATTTTAGTTTTGTTTCCCCGTTTAACAGAAACAATCTGCTTGTTAGCAGATTAAACTCGTATCTTTTTTTAACATGACATTTATTTTAAGATTGCGAGGACTTTTCTTATTTAAAATATATTTCGTAAATTCTTTGATATTAGTTTTTGTTAGCTTTAGATAATTTCTCACTATAATTAACGGAACAGTGTAAATTCTCTTGTTATTGTTTATGACTCTTATAGTTTGACATGCATTTTTCTAGATCTCCACACAGCAGGTCATGTATGTAGCAGAGCAGAGATTCTCCTGTGACAGTGTAGAAAGAGGTGGGCAAAGGATGTCTACAAATACATTTGGTGACTTATATAAGTCCAAAGTAAGAATATGCCTAAAGAGAGTTGACACTTGCTGCTCATGATAGGGATAATAGGAATATTCCTAGAAGAAAAGCTACACCTAAAGTAAACATAGATTGGTTCATAGTATGTATTATAGTAAACTTTGCTCTCAGTATATGATGAAATATGTGCTTGTCCAAATGTGACATACAACATGCTCTTAAACAGACAATATCTCAGTTCCTGTTATTGCCAGAATGCGACCTGAAAACTTAAAGAAAGCTCAAGAAGACTTTGACATTCAAGTTTAAAAGAAATATGTAAAAATATAAATCACATTGTGTCTATTGTGAGTTCTTCTGTGCAGGCGGATGGCTGTGGACACACTGTGGAGATGAAACTGTAGTTACGAACAGAGGTCGGTGTTCAACAAAGTGGCACAATTTAATTTGTGCGGCAGTAACTGCACAGCTGCGATAGCCTCGGTAATGAAACCTCTCAGCTTTAAGTTTTGTCTACTTTATATTCACAAAGAGAAACGAGTGAGGCAACCATTGTGGAGACATGCAAATACACTGATCTCTTTAATACGAGCTTCACCCAATTGGACGGCGACTTTGACAAGCAGAACAAATGCCCTGCGAGCACAAACATGTGCAGGTCAGGAGAAGCGGCGCTGATGGCCGAGGCAGAATTCAACTTTCTTTATCCTCTTTTCAACGCTGGCAGTCACATTCTGCCTGTTCGCTTACTGTTAAATTAGTCATCTGAGATTAGAGACGGTTTGAGGAAGGAAACTTTTCCCTAAAAAAGTTGATAAGCTCTGCAACTTTATGTATATTGAGCATATGCAAAAATAAAGTGGGAGGAAAGAAGTTTGTCTTTATGCAGAAGTCTGAGAAGTTTCTTTGCAAGTGTCGCACGATAACATGTATTCTTTGGCTGTGGCAGAAAACAAAACTGTCAATAAAAATTTTCTTTCATTATACTACTACATACATACAACAATGGTTTTATCAAGAAATCAACAACAGCCTCTCTTTCATTCTGAGAGTCCAGATTAAGCACAAAAACACTGTACTCAAAACCTTCTGAGGTGTCCTCTGAGGTATCAGATCTCTCTCATCTAAAGTTTAGTTGTTGTCCCAGCCTGGCAGTGGAGTTATTAAACCTACTGCGTGACTAACATAAGAGCTGTGTCCTGACATGCCGCTTCCGGCAGTTGTGCCCGTTTAACTGTGAGACACTGACAGCCCCTTTATCCACCGCTAATGAAACTTGTATAGAATCACGCCGTGTTTAGAATGTTTTCTAATAGGAATAATAAATTACAGTACATCATTCCCTGCATGTCTCGCCTCGACTGTTCTGATTTACTCACTTGAATGGACCTGCGAGGCCCGCTGAGGCCTGCCGGGCAGGTGTTAACAACAGTTGCTGAGATAGTGTCACAAAACATGTCGGCTTCATACCAGCCTGAATTCAAGTCCACTATGCCTTTGTACTGTGCCATTAAAGAGGGCTGTTGGCACAGTTCACCAAGGTATGTCAGGAAACAGAAGCAGCTGGAGAGGCTCTTTGTGCAGGTGTGCTTTTGTACTGTTAGGTGCAAACAGCACCAACTGTATCTACTCTTCTATGTCGGCTTTCATGGTGAGCCAGAGGTCTTACGGGTTCTGCAGACCTCTGGTGATGTCCTCTGTGCATGACACTGATACTGCTTCTCTAGAGACTGACAAATGGCTAAAATTCCTAAATCTAGATCAGAGAAAACATTTAATTCAATGACCAAGTGTCAGCAACATCACCTGCCTTCATTTGTTTAGGAACTTAACCGGCTAAAATTGGCCACCATAAATCTAATTTGTGGTAAAACAATGAACACATCTCGACAGACAGTCACTTAAAATCTTTGTTTGTTCTATGCGTCTCCAAAGTCTGTGCATTGCTTTTCTTATTGTCTTGTTAAATTCTTGGGAAAGAGTAGTTTGTGCTGCTGAAGGTCTGGTTTTGGTACAACATTACTTTTGTTCTTCAAGTTATAAGTTACCAAAAGAGAAAAACACAATTTAGCACTTTCAAGTAAACGAAACCTAATAAAGATGAGATGGAAAACCTCCAGCAGAACCAGGCTCAGGGTGGGCGGCCATCTGCCTTGACCAGTTGGGGCGAGTGGAAAACATTGGGCAGGTTGGTGGGACCAGTAGCTTCTTCGTTTGTTGTAAGTGGAGCACTGTCGCCTCACCACTAGGAGGTTGTGGGTTTACGCCCAGGCCAACAGTGGCTTTTCAGTGAGGAGTTTCCTCCAGGTTTTCAAGTTTCCTCCTACAGTGTAAAGACACTCATGTTTGGTTAATTGATGATTGTAAAATTGCCCATTTGTCAGTCTGTGTTGGCCCTGAGACAGACAAGAGATCTGTCCAGGGTTCTATTGTCCAATTATGTTGTTACTTAGTTATTCGTTTTATTTTGGTTGTTTGTATTGGTGTAGTCAGGTTGGTTGCTTATTTCTTTTGTTTTAGACGAAAAACAAAAACTCTGTTGTTTTACATTTTCGTTTATTTTGAACTTAATTTTGTTTGAGTTGGCTGTTCTGGCATTTATTTTGGTTGGTTGGATTTATTTTGTTTGTTTGTTGGTAATTTTTTAATTAGTTTGTTGGTAAATTTTTTTTTTATTAGGTTTCACAAAACAATGAACAAAGCCAAAAGGGTGATACCTTTTGGTTTGTTTGGTTCCTTGTTCAGTGTTTGATTTTGGTTGGTTGGTTGTTTATTTGCTGTTGGGTTTTCTCTGTTTTATTTAGGTTGTTGTTTTGGATTTTTAGTTTGGTTAAATTGTAGTGGTTATTTTTTTTTGTTTTGGTTGGTCATATTTTAATGGTTTGTGGTATTTTCATTTGTTATTTGTTGGTTGGTTGGTAACTTGGTTGGTTGGTTCCTTGTTCTTAGTTTGATTTTGGGTGGTTGATTGTTTTGGTTAGTTGGTATGTTTGCATTTTTGTTATTTTGTTTGTTGTTGGTGATGGTGGATTTTTTGTTTTGTTAATAGTTATCATTTTTGTTTTGGTTGGTTAGTCATTACTGTTTTGTCTTTTGGTCTGAGGTCTGAGGTGATGGTCTGCAGCACGGGGGGTTCCTCAGGGTACGTTGAACTCACCGTTCCTCTTCACTCTGTACACCTCAGACTTCACCTACAACACTAGTATTTTTCATCTCTAGATATTCTCTGATGACTCAGCCATAGTTGGTTGTATATCAGATGGGAAGGAGCTGGAGTACAGGTCAGTGATCAAGGACTTTGTGGACTGGTGTTAAAGCAATCACCTGTGCTTAAACACCAGTAAGACGAAGGAGATGGTGATTGACTTCCGGAGAAAGACACTACCATTCACATCGGTGAACATCCAGGGGTCGGACATTGAGAGGGTGGACAGCTTCAAGTACCTGGGTGTTCACCTCAACCATAAACTGGACTGGACTGACAGCACTGATGCTTTGTACAAGAAGGGTCAAAGTCTCCTCCATCTTCTTGAGGGACCATGTTAAGGACATTCTATGACTCTGTGGTGGCCTCAGCTCTGCACTACGCTGTGGTCTGCTGGGATTCAGGCAGCACCAACCAGGACAGGAAGAGACTAAACAAGCTGCTCAGGAGAGCCAGCTCTGTCCTGGGTTGCCCACTGGACTCTGTGGAGGAGGTGGTGAGAGGAGGATGTTGGCCAAGCTTAAATCCACCATGGACAAAACCTCTCACCCGCTGCACCAGACAGTGGAGACTCTGTGCAGCTCCTTCAGTGGCCGACTGATTCACCCTCAGTGTAGGACAGAGCGCTACCGCAGGTCTTTCATTCCAACTGCGGTTAAACTCTTTAACTCCACAGTCTAACCTACTGGATGTAGCATCCATTTCTGTGTGATGAAAAGCCTGGACCTGAGTTACATTCTTCTACCTTGAGGTTAAAGTGTTTCATTAACCTCCCCAAGATAAAGGAACAGAATACTTTTGTTCCTCTACACCCCCCCACATCTGTTCCCATGGTCCGCACAGAATCCACATCTCCGACTGGCACCCCAGCCATTAACACTAATCTGCGAGAAACCATTCTTGGAGCCATCCCTGAAATTACACTTGTAAATCTCCCTTATTAGACTCAACCAGCAGACCAAAAGGGAAACAGAGGGAATGGAATGTAAGAACTTTCCTTTGAACTTCTACCCTTAGAAAATAGATATACCAAATTTCCAATGTGCATGTGATGTACACCACCATGTTCATTAGAAATTATGCAACAGTTTGGTGTAACGCTGGTTATTGTAGGTCAAAAATCATGAAGTTGCAAAGTTTTATCCAGGAATGACAAACAAAATCATTGCTATTAGAAATAAAATTCACCAGACCCTCCCCACAAATACAACAGAATTAGAATAATCAGTAAGTCCTCAGTCCCTTTTAGACTGCTTTGTGCCCATAGACCTTGCTGAGTTAACTTCAACTATTATGGCATCTAAACCAACAACATGTCTGCTAGACCCTTTTCCAGTTAGACTGCTCAAAGACGCTCTACCCTTATTAGACACGTTCGTATTAGATATCATTAATCTATCTTTACAAACAGGATATGTACCAAAGGCCTATAAGGTAGCTGTAATCAAACCTCTACTTAAAAAACCTAGTCTGGATCCAGGTGTCTTAGCCAATTGCAGACCAATATCCAATCTCCCCTTTATTTCTAAAATGCTTGAAAAAGTAGTTGTAAAGCAATTATGTGACCACCTGCACAGAAACGACTTGTTTGAAGAATTTCAGTTGGAATTTAGAGTTCAACAGCACTAAATTGCACTGATTTAAACGATCTTCTTCTGGCTTCAGATACGGATTACCAATTTGATCTTAGTGCTGCATTTGACACCATTGATCACAGAATATTATTACAGAGACTAGAACATGTTATTGGAATTAAAGGAACAGCACTAAATTGGTTTCTCAGATAGATTCCAATTTGTTCATGTTAATGATGAATCTTCGACATACAAAAGTTAGTTATGGAATTCCACAAGGCTCTGTGTTAGGACCAATACTCTTTACTCTATATATGTCTCCCCTTGGCAACATTATTAGAAAACACTCTGTAAATTTTCACTGCTACGCTGATGACACGCAGTTATATCTATCTATGAAACCTGATGAAACAAATAAATTAATCAAACTACAAGCATGTCTTAAAGACATAAGGGACTAGATGACGTATAATTTTCTTCTTCTAAACTCAGATAAAACTGAAGTTATTGTATTTGGGCCTAAAAGTCTAAGAAACATGTTTTCTAACCATATTGCTACTTTACATGACATAACTCTTGCCCCCAGTAGTACTGCAAGGAATCTTGGAGTCATTTTTGACCAGGATTTGTCATTTACCTCACACATAAAACAAATCTCTAGAACAGCCTTCTTCCACCTACTTAACATTGCAAAAATTAGGATCATCCTGTCTCAAAGTGATGCTGATAAACTGGTTCATGCATTTGCTACTTCTAGATTGGACTACTGCAATTCCCTACTTTCAGGCTGCCCCAGTTCTGAGGGACATTTTTTATATACAGCAGTCTAACATTGTGTCACACTTCTGGCAGAAGCCAGACACCATGTCTCACCTTTTGTTTGCAAGACACCCTGACTTCCCAATGACATGACTAGCATGTGTTACTCAATAGGAGGCCAACAGAACTAGAAGGGAAGTTGAATCCCGGAAACTTTGGGGAACATTGGAAGTGGCATGTTTGGGAAACATTTCTAATGGTTGTTGCTTTGAACATTCTTTGACATCTTAGGTAATTGTCCCAACAGGGAACAGATAGTAACAGAGACTTGCTAATTAGAATTTCTGGTCAATGTGTATTCACCTGTATGTATGATTTTTATTGTTGAGCAGTTAAAAGCACACACGAGCCTGACAGAATTTGTGAGATCCAATCTGGCCCACTCGAGTGTAACTGCTTTTTGCTGTGTTTTCTCTACCATTTTACTTATTTTACATTTTGCTTATTGTCATTAAATTGCTTAATGATAATTTGAGAGGTGCCTCCTGTCTCTTAACTTGCTCTCTTAGCAGCTGGAGAGGCTCTTTGTGTAGGTGTGCTTTTGTACTGTTATGTGCAAACAGCACCAACTGTATCTACTTGTCTATGTCATGGTGAGCCAGAGGTCTGCAGAACCTGCAGACCTCTGGCCTTGTGAAAGCTGTGAGGGAAATTTTCATCAATTCACACTTCTGGCAGTGGCCAGACCCCACCACTCAGTGGGAAGCCTACGGGAACTAGAAGGAACATTGAATCCTTGACACCTAAAACAGACCCTACTGTCTTCTTTGTTTTCCCTGACCTTTTCTTTAACCCTAGCTTCCCAGGTGGCTGTCCTGGCAGAGACGAGAGACAGTAACACAGACTTGTTAGTTGTGCGTGATTTGCATAGTGGAGCAGTTAAAAACCCACAGACTCCTGACAGAATTCGTCAGATCACTTGTCTGATCCACTCGAGTGTAAACTGCTTTTTGCTCTGTTCCTCTGCCTGCTCCTCTACATTTTTGCTTATTTTACCTATGTTTATTGTCATTAAATTGCTTGATGATAATGTATAGAATGTGAATGCCGTACTACGAGCAATCTCAACTATGACACTCACTGAGACCAATCAGCTGATATATACCACAGCAATTGTGATCCTTGAGGTGCTTGGCTATAAGATCAACACAAGCCATAAGGTGCAGAATCCTCCATGGAAACGGATGCTGGAGGCTAAGATCAAGGCAATATGGAGAGACGCTAGCAAACTATCAGAGACACAGAAACACATACTAAAGAAGTACCACCTACCTAAGAAGTACAACAACATGACCATACCTGAGGCCTTAGAGACTGCCAAGCAAAGGCTCACAGCTCTGGCTACCCAGTTAAAGAGCTACATCAGAGAAGTTAAATCCAGGAGAATAAACAGGATGTTCTCAACTGAGCCATCCATGTGGCAGGGTAACAACATGAGAGTAGACCCACCAAGGTTAGAGACTGAAGAATACTGAAAAGGCATATGGGGGAAGGTGGCACATAACAGCAATGCCCAGTGGCCAGTGGCAGAAACCTTCCTGAACAAGATCCAGTAACCATTACATTAAAATCCAAGAGAGGGTCTCAGGTATGAAGAACCGTATGGCAACAGGCCCTGATGTGATCCATGCCTACTGCTTAAAGAAGCTAACCTCACTCCATTAGTGTCCGGCGGCACAAATGAGCAAGCTACTACTAGATGGAACCCACCCTGAATGGCTTACAGAAGGCCAGACAGTCCTGATCCTGAAGGACCCCAGGAAGGAGCAGTCCCATCGACCTAACTCCCAGTAACCTGCCTATGCCCAACATGGAAGCTCCTGTCAGGCATCATAGTAGCTAAGAGGAGCAGTCACATCAATACATGAGCAGACCCCATAAAATTATAAATAGGAGGGGAAGAAAAAAGAATTGGATTTAAAGTAAAACACCAGAGGAAGCAAAACACCAGCTAGTTTGTTGTAGATAAGGCAGTCACTAAAGAAGTAATTATTTTGGAATTGCAGACTGCAAGCCCACCTGACACATAATAAAAAGATTTAAAAAAACAACCTGTGCATTTCCTGGATTGACTACAAGAAAGCCTATGACTCAATGCCTCACAAATTACTCATGGAATGCTTGGAACTATACAAGATCAACAGGACCCTAAGAGCCTTCATTGAGAACTCAGTGGGGAAGTGGAAAACAACCTTAGAGGCCAACCTCAAGCCAGTTGCACAAGTCAAGATCAATTGTGGCATATACCATCGAGCAGTCTTCAATCAACTATCAAACCTTCTGTCCCATAACAATCTCCCTGATGTCAATCAGTCTGGCTTCAAGATGGGTCACTCCACAGAGACCGGCACATCTGACTGTTGTGGAATCCTGCATCCAGAGGAAGAGGTTAACTAAAAGGAAGTGGGATGTAGAAAGGACTGAGGAAAGTAGACAGGAGTACAAGGAAGAGGCTGCAAAAGCTGCAGGTATTTCTTCTGTCTTAATTCTACTACACCTATCTGCAGCCTTTGACACTGGGAACCATCAGATCCTCTTGACTGCAGTCTCTAACTTGGGCATCTCTGGAACCAGCTCTAGCCTGGTTTCGGTCTTATCTGTCTGCACGAACATACAAGGTATCCTGGCAGAGGCGTGATTCTAACTCTCATTACGTCTCCAATGGTGTACTTTAGGGCTCTGTTCTCTGTCCTCTTCTTTTTTCCATCTATACTTCTTCCCTGGGGTCTATCATCCATTCAGTGGCTTTTCCTATCACTGCCACGTGGACGACACGCAGCTCTTTATGTCCTTTCCGCCAGATGACTCTACTGTCTCGACAGGCATCTCTACCTGTCTCTCTGACATCTCTGCTTGCTTGAAAGACATCTTCAGCTCAACATCTAAATCCCTTAGACCACTGTGAGTAACATCAGACGTGTGCACTGTGGTCACGCCAGCATCACATGGTTTATTAATATAAACAAATTACAGCGTTTACATTTCTGTTAGAACACTTAATTGAGTGCTTTAGCCCGCTCACAATGAAAATAACAAAAATTTTGTCCATGGCATGTGTACTGAGGGGATGTACCACTGCCCGTTCGTTTAGCCATTATTATAAAGGCTCAACATAAGCAGCACTTAGCCTCATTAGCACGTCACACACCACTATGCTAAGCTAAAACACATGAGTGGGCTGTCATAGCGTGTCAGTGATGGTTATTGGCTGCGTAAATACGTATGTGAATCGCGTCATTGGCTGGAGCAGCCAATCACCACTCACTCACTGACTGACACTGTAAAATAGCACAAAATGAATTGTGTTTATTTTAATCTCAGTTCGGGTTGTTTTTGTGTGTGTGTGTGTGTGTGTGTGTGTGTGCACAGCGCAGGTTTTATGTGCGCAGCTAGCGTATAATCCATCCAGCTAGCATTAGCTGTCAGTCTTTGGGCATTATAGTAGCTAAATGGGGCTAGCATTTAGCTGCATTACAAAGTGCTAGTAACAGTAAATAATATCTTTGGCTTTCACAAATGTAGTCTTAAAATTAAATAAAATTGTCGGTATAGTACATGGGCCTAATACAAGGCCAAAGCGAGGTAATACAACTTCAGCCACTTTAACTGTGTGTTGTCTGTTTTCTTTAACGTAACATAAGCTGTTATACTAGCATAAGCTTCTAATATTCAGACTTCAGGATTAGCATGAAGCTCCGTTACACAGTTACAATGACAGTACTAACTTGTCTAGCATTAGCTGTTTTATTAAATACGTCAAAGGACATACAGACAGTATGTATTGTATTTAATTTTCTTTCTTTGGTTTGGAAGCTAAATCATGGAAAGCACCCCTACAACAAAAATATGTGGACCCAAAGTTATTAAAATACTTAACTTTTGTGTTGAACATCTGTGGTTTTATTTATTGAAAACCCAAAAACAGTTTAACATTATGTTTTATATTATCGTCTTAAACTACTGTAGATAAATGGTTTAAGGTATTGTAGTAACCCCAACATTTTAATGGCCAGAGTTAAATTTAATGAGAGTTGGCAGTTAGTTATCAACCTAATTACTATAATCTCTAACTGTAACCGTTTTGACTCACAACCAGGGGGATGAGCGTCTCATGGCCACTCAGGATCTTTGGATTCTGTTACAACACAAGGTCCTGATGACAAGATTCGTAACTAAAGCTGAGTTGGTCCTTTGTTAAACCAGTTATTGCCATGACAGTGGAACTGATATTTAATTTTTTTGCTTTAAAGATTGATTTTACATATTTTTTTCCAAACCATTTTCCATCATATACTGTACAGTACTGTCAAATGGCATATCACAAGCCTTTCTTTCACTCCTAGGGCATAAATGCTAAGAAAGTTCCCATGCAGAATTATACTTATAAGACTATATCTTAATCTGTGATCTGATTCCATTTCAATGTAAATTTCTTGGTCAACATTTACATTTTTATCCAAGTCACGTGCACAATCACAATATACTTAGTAACACAATCTACAAAGGAAAACACAATGAAATTTTTAATCTTTTGTGTCTTTACCAACATAGTCATAATAGATGATGATTTTCTCATTATCTGATCAGAAGTTGGAGATTGGAGGCTTTCAATTTTATGTTACTATAACCACTATCTATATCCACTATATTTCAGAGGGAAATATATATTAGTATGAATATATTTTTAGCACTTCCAGATTTATTCTCCCAATAACTTATGTTTGTGATTAGCAAAAAAAACTGTTGCCCAAACTTATGTCCAGTCGTGGACATATCTGGATGATGTAGTAGAATCAAAATTTCCTCAAAGAAGCTGATATCTGAATTGAGCTGGTAAAAGTTCTTTGACGTTCTGTGTGTGTGTGACGAGTAGATGTGATGGTTGGTGCAGCATGGAGACCAGTGATGCAATGCTGACTCACGTGATGAGCTAGAAACACCAGGAGATGGTGCTCCGGTGCCATCACATTCAGTGCAGATCCCAGACTCAGCACTAAGCAAAAATACACATAGCACTAAAAATACACAGAGAAATATAGTTCAAGTCCAATAATAGCAGTGCTGCAGTAGGATGTGATCCACCTATGCCTCATAAAGTGTCTGCAGACACCTGAACTGTCAGGTCTTTAAGTTTAATTCAGGTACAAGTCAGGAAAAGAACCACTTCAAAAACTTGATTTCTCAACTTGATTACTGTGAAAAGTCCCTTTAATTTTTCAATCACAAACAGACCCTTTAATTAGTAGCAATTAAAAGGCAAAAAAACACTACAGAGTTACTACAGAGACTTAGTGTAGATCAACAACAGCATCAGCAGCAGGTAAAGGTGGAGCTCGATGGATGGATGGATGGATGGATGGATGGATGGATGGATGGATGGATGCAATATGCTCTGACAACATGCTTCATCCACAGTAACACATAGCACATATTACACAGCACTAATTAGCTGATGAGGCCCACTAACTGCCACCTGTGTACAGTAAATGTCCCCCAGCCATGAGGTTCTGAGGTTAGAGACAAATATGGGATATTGATAAGTTCTACGTTTTGGGGGGTTTTTTGGTCACAAATTGAGCTCCAGTGAGCGTGTCTGTGTCTCGCACCGAAGCTCTTTTCTCTCTTTATGACCCTGCAGTGGTGCTGAGGGGATATTTGAAATGAACGGAACCTTTAGGTTCGTGCTCAGTGTGTTTGTAATCCCTTTGCAGAGGCCTTGCAGATCCCGTGACGGCACTGGCTGCACCTCACCATTGGATGTCAGTGTGACACAGTGGTTCACGTCTCGGTGCCTTCGAGCAGGGCAGCATTAACCAAAGCTCTTTTAGTGTTTCACTGGCACATATTTATGAGCATAGCCTTTTGTCGTCCCACTTCAGACCCAAATATTAGTTCAGTAATTTCAGTATTTGCTACCCCAAGACTAGGATTAGCGGTTAAATGACACAAACATACTGGATGAAAATGTGGAGTGGTGGGTGACATTTAAACGTCACCTGTTCTACAGGCCTACAGACCGTTTTAACTCATTTATATGGGGCAGTGGTTGTCAACATAGGGGTTGGGGCTCTCCAATGGGTCACCAGATAAATATGAGGTGTCACCACAAGAGGGAGGAAAAACATTTTCTTCTGTCAATTCTTTGCTTGTTGGGTGGTAAAGTTCTTCTTTTTTACATATGTACCATGTTTCAATGCAGAACTTTTACTTGTATAAGTACTCCTGCATTTTGGTTATGATACTTGAACTTAAGCAATTGATTCCATCCCTGCATTTTAGGTTTAAAGGTCATTTAAATGTTGTTTGGATGTTTAAAATAAAAACTAAGGATATTAAAATGATTAGATATAAGACTGTAAACACTTCACAGTACATTCACATTCTCCCTGTTTACAGCAGGTATTTAATTTCGGCTTTAATGGAACTGCGTAATTTCCTCATGTTGAACTTTATTCTAATGCAGGGTAAGAAATGCAGCCCGGATCAAACGAGCAGGACAAAATATAACGGTAAAGTTCTGTGGTTCTGTTGTAGCATCATTTAGTTTTTTTGCACAGGATTTGATCCAACTAAACACGCTGGATGGTCGCGCGTAATTCCGCCGCGCACAAGCGCATTTGCTCTTCAGACGGAGAGAACAAAAAACCGCCTCAATCAATAATTAATGCATAAATCATCAGGGACCACTGAGCTCAGCAATAACACCAAGAACCCGCTTTACATTGTATGAACTTCAGGAAACGTTCGGGGGCTTCTCGCTTTTAGTTGGACGGACCTTGACGTGGCGGATGGACCGGACACCGGTTTTAATGATGGACCCCATTCAGAGCTACATTTACAGGGTCTTCAGTGGACCTCATGTCCAGCCCGCAGTGTTATAAAGATGATAAAACATCTGGATATTTGCTGTTAGGTGTGAGAGAGCTGCCGTAATTAAATCTGCTTCCGCACAGGTGCGTGACAAGTGCGTTTTATGACAGTAATCTTTACTGTACTTTATTACTCGTTACCACCGTCATTGAAGTGTCCACCCAGAAAGAAACAGAATTCCGCTCATGTCTCCGTTTTATTTGAAATATCGTTTCACTGTAATTTCAGCGGACTGGTGTCTTTCTCCTCTACCTGTGTCTGTCCCCTCCCCCCCCCCTCCCTCTCTCGGCCCCCCCCCCTCTCTCTCCTCAGCTCAGTCTCGCTGCTGCCGCTGCTCAGACGGCAACGGCACCGTCCGCCTCTGCGTCTCTCGCCGGGTCTCTGTCGGTGTCCGCCCGTCTCTCGCTCTCGGACTCGGACTCTCCTTCTACCTGCCTCCCCCCTCCCTCCATCCCTCCCTCCTCCCCCCTCTCGGTGCGGACATGCTCCCGGGGCTCCGGAGATGAGGCTCCGAAATGTCTCCTTCCTGACGGTCTTGTTGTTCGGGCTGTGCGGGCTGGTCTCCCTGTCCTGGTACACCGCCTTCAGCAGCTCCAGAGGTAAGACCCGATCCCGCTGCGTCCCACTGTGGCTGGATGCGTGCGTTCGCAAGGGGAGGCGCTCGGTTTGTTATGCTTCTACACGCCGGGGTGAGGAGGAGGAGGGGGCTCGTTTTGTTTTTGTTGCAGCCCCGCTTTGTGTTTTGGATCTTGCAGAGAAAGACACATGACGGTGTAGACTCGAGGCTGCGGAGGTCAAGGGAGCGCTCGGTTTGTGATGCATCACATGCCAGCTACAGTACGAAGAGCAGGTCCAAATGGGGGAGAGAAGGAGGGCTGGGTGTTGTTGCAGCTTCACTTTGTGTTGCAGGAAAAAAAGAACATGATGTGGTGTTTGAGACAATCCTGGGGTCGCTTGGTTCGTGACAGCTGAGGGGGCAGGGGACGGAGGTAGACGGTGGTGGGCTGATTCAGTTGTGCAGAAAACCAGGAGATGAGTGTGCATGAAGAGGGAAAGCTGTGGCTCTGAGGTAATGAAGGGGGCGCTTGATTTCTGATGTCTTACACACCCACCGAGGGACTGAGAAGAGGTTTTGACTGGGTTTTTATTACAAACAACAGAAATAATATTGCAGCATAGAGGTGGACAGGGGAGCGCTTTGTTTGTGATGCATCACATGCCAGGAAAGAGGAGAGAGAGTGTCTAGATGGTGAAGGTGCTGGTGTCAGGGAAGCTCGACTCTGAGGTAACGAAGGAGCCACTTCATCTGTGATGCGTTGCCGATATTTGTCCTGCTCAACTTGTGCGAGTTGGAAGCAAAGATGTTTTTGCATGAAGGAGTGCTCCATTTAATTAGGTAAAGCAGGTGCGCTTGGTTTAGGATCCACTTCCTGCCAGCTTAAAATTCTAGATGGGGAGGGTGGTGAAGTGCAATATTTGAGCTGTATGGTGATCAGAGGCTGCAGAGGTAAAGCAGCGCTTGGTTTGCATTTCCTTACGTGTTTGTTGAGAATGGATGGATGGATGCAGGGAGCATAGGTGCTGCGAAAGCTCTAGCTCTGAGGTAATCAATGGAGCACTTGGTTTGTGAAGCGCCACATGCCAGCTGGTGACAGCAGGAGAGATGGAGGAGCTGGCGTGATTGGATCGCAGCCTCAACCTTTACATGAACGTGTTGCAAAAATCTGGTGTTGTGAGTTTGAGAGGAAGTGACTAAGTTAGTGCAGGGTGGGGACGGTTAAACAAATGAAACAGGAGGGAAATGTTGTTTTTGCAGCTTTGCTAAAGCTACAAAGAGGAGCGCTTGGTTTATGCGACCATGTGAGGGATGCAGTCTGTCTAAGAAAGAGTGTAGACATCCCTGTATTTCCATGTGTTGCAGCAGGCTGTTGAAGCAAAGACTTTGGACTGACGCAAAGAGAGCACTTGGTTTGTAGTGTCGAAACAGAGGGGTGGTGTGGAAGGGGGGGGGGGTAGAGTTAGTTCAACTTCATGATAGGAAAGCAGGGCAGCACCTGGTTTTGGATATGGTGGAGAGGTGGAAAAGACTGAAAAGATTTGGAGTGCTTCATTTATAGTCCATTACAGACCGAGAGGGTGGAGACAGTTTTGCAGTTTTGTTTTTACTTTTGGTTTTGCAGTGAGTTGTCATTTGTGTGTTGTTTACTTACGCTACGAGAGTCTCCAGCTTTTGCTGTCAAGTGTAAGGGAGCACTTGATTTATGGTGCATCACAGGTCTGGGTGGGAGTTTTGTTGCAGCATTGAGCTGTTTACATGAAGCCGTGATAGAAGAACAATGTGGGGGTGTTTGCACACAGGACTGCTGCAGGCTCAGCTGTCAGCTGCAGCCTCAGGTCCCGGGAGCACTTGGTTTGTGATTTCTGGGGAAGAGCTGGGGTTCGGTGGGATGGATGAGCAGGAGGTTGTTGACTTTGGTGGGTTTTTTGGAGCAGTTTTATCCAGCGGTTTGTGTTGTGCAGAAACACTTGAACGAAAAAGGAGCACTTGCTTTGTGATTTATCGCACACTGGCAGAGCAGGGTGCAGCAGCTGCTCTGGGACAGATGACGTCTGGAGCTTCACACTGCTTTGCTTAGTGTGCTTGGTCCAGGCAGGTGGAGACCGGGCTGCTCCAGAGGAAAGAGAGCGCTTGCTTTGTGACGAGGGGGGGGGTGATACAGTGCGTTGCCAGTTTCTTATTTGCATATTCAGCTGAGAAATCAAATGCAGTGCTTGGTTTTGAATACAATTCATGCAGCTATGGAGGAGTCACATGTAAGAAGGGAATACTGGTTTGTCTGCCTCTATGGACTCTCAACTTCCTGTCTCATGTAGAAAACCTTTGGCGAATCGTGTTGATAACAGTCTGTCAATCAGATCAGAGAATTTCACACTCACCAAGTTTCTGCTGGAGCGGTGCATTGAAGTACAGTCTGAAATGCAGGAGAAACCGCTTCTGTCATTGAAAGATATTCAGGTGTTCAGGTCACAGATTGTGACCCTTTTGTGGACAATAGGCACTAAACTCTGCTCCTGAAAACACAGGGAGACCGACGAGTTTAACTTCATTTGTGATTTCATCTTTTCCTCCTGTCTTTCATCACTTTCCCTCTCGCACAGTTTATCCGCGTTCCCGATAAATCTTCCGACATCAGCGATCCTTCAAAGAGGAAGTCAGTGTAAAGCGCTGTGACAGTGATGGGTGTTTGTTCCTGCTTTCCGTCGAAAGAGTCGTTTATCAGCACCATCATGTAGCTGTAGGACTGTGGTCACATTTAGCACATCTCCAGAGACGTCCTAACCGGTTAAGAGAACAAGCAGCTGTGCAGCAGTAATGGTTAGGGCTGGTCGAGAGCTCACTTACACAAGTCCTGTAATAATGCACAGATTCAACGTCAGCATTACTCACATCCCGTGGAAGTCTGCAACTTTTATTTTTTAACATTATTTCATGGTAGATTTAATAATCAGTTGGTGAAGTCACACTTTACAGTGTTGGCTGAGTGTAGCGAATGTGTTTATAGGACAACAGTAAAAAAAAAAAAAACTGGACACGGGCACGAAAGTCTTCATAGAGCAGGTTGTCTTCCGACACTGAGTGACAGGTAAGGGAGGCCAATGACAGCCGTTAGAAGCCTCAGCAGCCAGGATGGGAGAAACTGGACACGGGCTCCTCGTTGCTTTGTCTTTAGTCAAAGCTTTGTGGAAGACTGACAAAGAGATAAAAGTCTAATTAAATATTGTTAGTGAGACTCTGAAGTCAAGTGGAAGAAGATTCTAAGGTCTGATGAGACGATCTTGACCATAACTCTTGATGCTACAGTATGACTGTTAAATTTCCCATATCGATTTGGATTTATGGTGGTTAAATCTGGATGGACACCCACACAAAGTCAAAAGCGACATGTCTGTGTTTGGGACCTTTAGCTGCCTTCAGCTCGGTAATCTACCTCCATCCACTGTCTGTACACCCAAAGCCTCTGTGCAGCGTGCTCTTTAATACAGTAATCTCCTGCTACAACAGAACGTGTGCAGCTGAGACTAGGAGCCTGTCTTGTTCCTGCTGAAAGTCGGTGTCAAACGGTACAACTGGTTTTTAGTCCTGCAGGTTTTCAGAGAGGATCTTTGATCTGGTTCCTTTCGTTTGTGTGTTTGTTTGCTGAGCGTTGGACGCGTTCTCGGAGAAGCGTTTAGGCGACGTTGTCTCGCTCTGTCAGAGTTGCATTTCCACTTAAATCTGCTGTGTGATCAGTCAGACAGCAGAAGGGAAGCGTGTTAACTGGGGTCTCAGTTTGTCAGACAGGTTCAGACTCGCCTGCTCAGATTCAACATCTCTGATCTGTTAACTGCTGCTTCAGATTCACAGTCTCCAGAGGGAAAAAATATATTTCTACAGTTAACCAGCTCTCAGTAGGTGGGTATTCTATCAGATGGAGACAGAAACGTTGAAGGAAACACAATTCATGTCAATTATAGAAACGTTGTGAACTTACTTAATTAGAAACTTGAGGCCTTCTTTAACATTTCTTTCCTTTTTCTGATATTTATGTTCTAAACGATTGATTTGGTAAATACCGCAATACGAGGGATATTACGGGCATAGTACTTAATATACTTGAGGTCTGTAAAGAACTGTAGAAGCGAAAAACGTGAAATCAAACAACTACAAAATCAAAAGAGTTAATCGTGTGATTAGTAGATTGAGCAAAAATGATGAATATTTAATGAATCTTGTACTTAAGAGTGGTGTTTGTGGTCATTCATCTCATTTACAACAGTTGATATATTAATCATGACATCGTGAGATTTATTGAAAATGTAAAAAACTACGTTAGCCACAACTTAAATTTGAAATAAGGCTTTGTTTACTTGGTGATGTCTAATAAGGAGCAGGAAAAAAATAATGTCGGGTATTAGAGAGTGAAAGGGCTTCAATAATTTAATGAGAGGCTTGTTTACAGCACCACAAGCAGTAGGTTCTTAAAAAGTTATTTCACATTTCCTCAAACACCAGTTGCCTTTAACATATAAATAAAAATCAGTTTTCCTCCTCAAACCCGACCTTTTCAATCCCCAGCAACTGGACGTGAGAACACAGCATGCTACCGTGCGTGTGTCGCACCTTTAGATTAGTTGGCGTGTGCGTGTTTGTGCAGTTCACTGTGAACTGGGAATTGGTTGGATCGCGATGCAGAGCTGCAGTTTGTGGCTTGGCTCAAATAGTCCGTTTAACTGAACACAGGAAAGAACAGGGAACCACATCCTGCTCTGGACAACAAGAGCCACACTGTTCTGGTGCCGTATGTTTCCGAAGCCATGACCTTAACACGGCAGAAACGGGCAGAACGTACAGATTCGAATCGTTGCATCAAATAAAGGAGAAAAGACTCTCAGCAAGTTCACTTGTACCACAGCAGTTCAAACACGGTCTTCTAATTTAACAACCTGTTTGAAAGAAAGTAACTAGAACCAAAAACTTTTTTATTGATCAGGAATGTGAGCAGGGAGAAGATAGTTTCATGTTCAAATGACTGTCGCAGCTCTTCATAAATGTGATCGAACATTTGATTAAGGTGATCAGCTAAAAACGAAAAGTGAAAGAAAAAGTGAAAAAAATAATTCCATTACATAATTTATACATAATTAGATTACATACATATTCTTCAAATACAACCAGATGATATCGTGATTAAATACTTTATGTTGTGGAAAGTAGTTGATTTAGGTTGAATAATTTATTGCCTAGAAACAGATGTTGAGCTATAACGGACTGTTATCTTATTTATTGAATTTAATAGTTTTAATTTGTTGAACCCTATTGGTAGTTTGATAAACTTAAAAATGTCTCAGCTTGAAGAGTATTGAACTTTCAAAGCGTTCTGTGAAGAATATGCCGTTTCTGTATCTTTAACCCTTATTTTGATGAGTTGTGTGACTTTGCAGGTAACTGACTTCAAGTTAAAACCCCTCATATTTACAAGTTCCTACGATAAAAAGACTGATGTTGCAAAAATTATATATATGTTAAAATAAAGCATATCAGTTGATTCCTCACAAAAGCATCGTGTGATCACTGGTGGCTTTACACACTGTGACAGGCTGATGCTTCCGATGCAGACAGGAAGTTAAAGAGCAAAGAGCACTGTTCTTCTCCTCATGGTGACAGCCTTGAAATGTCTTATTCGTTGTAATTGATAGAAGACACGTCTAAGGAGTTATCGTGATGTTGTGAACTAAAGAAATATAGAAGTACAGAACAGAGAAAATACTGTTGGTTTCAGACTCGTCTCAATAACGATATGACTTAGTTTCTGCTCTTTCTTTACTTACATCTCATGAAACGGGAACTCTTCTCCTGAAAGCACTTTGCTTTGATGTTTTCTCCTTGATTTGGATTTTTGCTGCCTTGTACCAAACCTGCAAGTCAGAATATGGACATATGGATATACCACACCTGTAGGCAAAATATGGACGGAATATGTTCAGAGACAATAAAGGTTTATGAATGAACAAATAATTTTGCGGTTGGATGCGAATGTTTGCATCTTTCTATTCCTTTTTATTGACATTTAATGCTCATTGGGCTAGTATAAACATTTTTTTAATGCCAAATAAAAGTTATTTTTTGCAATCTTTGCAGCAATATAATTTTCATTGTTTTACTATGACTTACAATTTAAAAATTAGGAGGTCGTACTGTAAACTTCTGTGACAGCAGCAGAATTTGTTTCCTGAGTAGATGGTTTCCACATCAAAAGGGAAAATGTTGCCTAATTGGTAACCCCAGAGAGGAAGATTACCAACGTCAAGAAGACGAAATGACAAAACATCATTATCTGTAGGCCCCAGTACAATGGAACATGACAAAGTGGCACGGAGCTCTACCGACCAGCTGTTCCACTGCGTTTAGACACCAACCCCCCAATTACACCAAAGGTTGAGAGGAATCAAACGTGGCTGTGACTCATCCATCTTCCCGATGTGACACACACACTCTGTCACCGTGTTACTTATGTGTTTGCCCATCATGCTCCTCTCCATCCTTTCCAGACGAAGGGGTGTTTCTGCTGCAGAGCAGCGATTGATTTACACACCAATGGTTAACCAGCGCACGTGTGTGTGTGTGTGTGTGTTGTAGCACTCAGGGTAAATTAGTTCAGTCAGTGGAGCTGCAGACAGAAGGTGCGTTGATTTATTCATTCCTCTGTGACTGCGGTGGTGATGTCATGTCAACTGCAGTGAAGTCAAAGGTCGACACCTTTTGATCCAGCCCTGTGATTGGCTCTAGGTGAATTTGTTTGTAATGCTTGTGAGGGCCACATTGGGCATCCTGGGGTCTGGGAAAACCACGATTAAAGCCCGTTCAGCCTGTAGGCGAGTGACTTTAATCCCATTTGAAGCCAAATCCTTGAATTGTAAAGTGGATCTCTGATGTTTTCTTTCTCGTGTATTTTATCAGCTCAGCGTGAAAATGGAGTAAAGAGGGTGAGAGCTCATCAAATGTGCTGCTGCACTGTCAGCCACAGGGCCGCTGCCCTGCGTTTGTCCAAACTGTCGGATTCCTCCCATTACAAGTCGCTGAGTGAGCTGTTAGCAGCTCCTGTTTGCAGCTGGATTACGTAAAAATATAGATATGCTCAGCCTGTTTTTCTCTGATTTCTAAGTAGATTCGTGAAGGTGTGTTTACAGTGGACTTCAGAGGGAAGTGGAAGTCACTCTGAATCGTCCCAGCTCGTTCCATGGCTACGTTCAGATCTGACTGATTGTTGTGACACTCAGAGAGGGCCCATTTTTCACTCTGATTCCCTTCACTCAGCGTCTTCGCTTCCCCTTCAAACCTGCAGAGACTTATACTTTCCTGTTTTGTCTGCAGAATGTCCATCACAGATCACATTCTGCGAGGTGGTGACTGAAGTTTCCCACCTCACAGTGCAACGTTTTCCGGTATGAATGGGCCTGGCAGGACTATCCTGCTGTTTCCCATCAGGTTTTACAATGCAGTTGTAAAATTTTAGTTTACTATCTTAAATCTTGGTCTGACTCTTATTTTGAAAGCTTTGTGCATGCACACACACGCACACACACACACAGATTGATTTACTACACGCCAACAGCAGACAGCTCATAGCGATTAGATGACGCATCGGCCTCTTTCAGGCTGGAAGTGAACATGCTTGGCCTTGTCCTCTTGTCACTCACTCCAACTCTTACACGCACACACACACACACACACACACACACACACACATCCTGCCTGGCATTGTTTAACTGTGATAACCTTGGTTTTACTTTCCTCTGTGCTGCGTTGCTTCTGTTGCACACAACTGATCCATGAGGTCTGTTCTTTGGATGTGTCGCATTCTGCTGTAAATAGACCTCTGTGTGTGTGTGTGTGTGTGTGTGTGTGTGTGTGCGTGTGTGTAGCTGTGCTTTTCTTTAAGTCATCATAATAAGGACATAATTGCTTGTTAACACCTTTAAAGTACTGTTTGAGTGTTAAAGCACTGGTTTCAGGTCTTTCAACCTGAGGTGCATAAATGTAGAAGACCGTAGATCTTGGTCACTTTAACTTTGTCTGTGGCCGTGTTTTGTTTCAGCCGGAATATGACTTAGCTGTCAGAAATGGTCGATGTGCTTCCCTTGTTGTAACCCAAACACCTTTAAAGCTCAGCTGAGACCCATATGAAACTCAAGCAGCTCAATCAGGTTTGTATGAGCCACAAATGTTGACCACATGGCCAAGATTTGTTTTCTTGTGCATTCATGTGCTTCACTTTTGTTTTAAAATCTGTTAAAGGTCCCAAACCAGCACTTTTGATTTTACAACCTTGGGGTGGGCCTCAGTAGTGAACTGTCCTGTCACCCGAATGACAAGCAGCAATAGGAAACACACTTCACTTTCAAAACTTGGGCACTTGGTCTTTTCAGTTTCCAAACACTCTTGTGTAAAGAGTTGATGAAACACATGAAACGAAGTGACACTTGTGCTGCTGGCATCAAATTCAAAATAAACTAATAAAAAAAAAAATTCAATGTCAACAATTCATATGTTGTCGCTGCATCATTTCAAATCCAAAATAAGTTTGAAATGAATTGCATTGCATTGTCTTTGTACATAAACGGCATCCCGGCGTTTCCGGGCGCAGGGTGGTGATGTAAATGTCGGAGGTGAGGTCAGATTAGACCAGGACTGTCGCCTCTGAAAGAGTCTTTACAGTAGTAGTAAATACATTTATCTTCCCGACGCCTGCGCCCTGCTCGCACGCTCAGCAGTGTTTGGGTGGAACGCCGTACACACTGTAGTACTGATGGATTGGAAACCAGAGATGAGAGAGGTGGAGAGGAGTATCGATCCTCCGCTCTCGTTTTTCACTCGTCTGTCTCCTCATTCTCTCCTACACCTTCACTGATATTTGCTGTGGGTCAAGAAACAACCACGTCCTTTTCTGTTGTCTCCCTGTCCTGGTTTTGTCCTCTTTGTCTTTATTTTCCTTACTACCCCGTCTTCCTTCCTCCTCTCTTGCTTCACACATTCCTCTCCTCTTGTCTTCATATTTTTGTCCTAATTCAACTCCACTCGTGTCTCGTCTTATTTCCTTCTTTGTCCTTTTTTTGTCTCGTGGGGTTTCTGCTGTCTTTCAGTCTTCCTCTTTTATTTCTCTTTTCCATCTTCATCCTTCATCCGTTTCTCATTGACATGAAACAGTAAATCAGCTACTTCAAGCTGGTAACTGAATAATTGAATGATTGCAAACAGACATGTTTCAACTTTCAATAGAACAAAGAAAGACATTTTTTTTTGTGTTAAATGATCAAAATGTTGCTTAGTTGCGTTCTGTTCTCTGCATGTCCACCGATCTCACCTGCTCCCTCCTTTCACCCTGTCTCCTCTCCTTATTACCTTGCCTTCAGTGTTTCCTCCTCCGCTCCGGATTTTGTGCAGTAACATGAGAGGATCTTTGTCAGTTTGGTCAGTGTGAGGGGAACTGAGAGCTCACTGTGTGTTCCCATGTGTGAGTGTGTAACGTGAGCTTCAGATTAACTGTGATCTGTGTTACAGAAGCTGCTGTTTGAGGTGTCAGTCACACTGGCGATGGCTGTGGCCGACTGTGTGCGTTTGGCTTTGCATTTAAGTCCTTCAGCTGTTGGCTGCGATCTAAATCAACATACAACGTTGGAATAACTGTTGGAAACGGGGGACGTCCCGATCGAGTGCCTTTGGCTCTGATCCCACTCTGAGTCCTTTTAGTGCTTAAAATTGACCCAAGTGATTCCAGTCATACAACAGCTGAGCAAACTCCTCTAAGAGTGTTACCGCACATCTGCGATAAAGCAGGAAGGATCCAGAGTCTCTTTAAGATGTTGAAAATCCATCATTTTCCAGCCCTGGAATATAAATGTTGTCTTCCTCGGCTTTGCCATCGTAGGCCTTGTCGTGTATCCTCCAACCCTTGTTGCTTTGGTAGAATAACACCAGCCACCCGCAAGAAGTCCTAATATTCTGCCTGTAAGTTCTTCAGCAAATGTTTGTGATCAGGAGCCAGGCTGAACTGGAAGCCATCAGGTCTGAACTTGGAGCTTTGAGACTTTGTCACTCTGATCAAACAAATTGTAGGTTGTTGCTGTGTTTTTTTGACCTAAATAAATGTGGTCATCACACAGCAGCAGGATCCGTGTGTGAGTCGTTTTTAAGCCCCTCTAACAGCAGCCGTAACTTCAT
Organism: Channa striata; assembly: GCA_033026295.1. Taxonomy (NCBI): domain Eukaryota; kingdom Metazoa; phylum Chordata; class Actinopteri; order Anabantiformes; family Channidae; genus Channa; species Channa striata. The sequence goes on along the minus strand of CM065173.1, from coordinate 4,807,452 downwards.
TAACTCTTTAAATCCTCTGCTCTAACGTTGTACGCAGATTCCAATTGACTTTGCTCTGTCAATTCCAGTGTGTTGGCTGGTTTATTACAGACTTTTAGGTTTTGTTGCCTAAATGTAACTGTGTCACCAATGATGGTTATGTAAATATGTCAATTTATGTAACATCCGTCACAAGGAGGAAGTAAGCTGACGGTGTGTAGTGACTCCACTGACTAGCGAAAAAACCTCACCTACCATCATCTGAAGTCTCGGAGTATTTGACACCAGACGTCAGGGTGCCCTGGGAGATCTGCTAAGAATTTTATTTATTTTGCTGTTGAACTTATGAAATGTATTTCGAACCACATTTCTGCAAGTTGAATGGAACAAGCTCTTGCTTTAGTGATACTGTGGAGAGACTTTTAGTCTGTAAAACACAGATCAAAAACAGAATTTACATTCATCAATCATTCATATTTCAACATGGATGATTGATGAATTTAAATTCCGTTTTTAGTAAATTAATTGTTATATTAATGGAAAAATAAAAAAAGATCTTATCAATTAATCAAAAAATAATCCATAGATGAACTAATATAATAATCATTAGGTGCGGCCTTGGTTAAATGCAATAATAATAACTAAGTCAAATGTGAGGTACCCTACCTGTACTCTGCGAGCTCCTCAAAAACACAGATTAACCCCTGGGAGTGATTCATATCAGTTTTCATATTTGTTACCATTTCACAGGATGAAATATTCACATTGTGGATGTTGCGTGTAGCTGCTGTTCGACAGTAGCCTCAGTCTGATGACGCTCATCTCTACGTAACATATATATAGACAGAATCGTTTAGCTCCCAGGGGTCTGTAGGATACATTTCTACATACAATATGACAGCATAGTTTATCGTGCACATTGTGTCTGTGTCACGTCAATGTGTCACATTTTTTGTCATCACGTGTAAAAATATGAAAACTGAAGTCTCAGGCAGATTATTCTTTACTAACGACAGAACTGCTTTATCACTGCATTATTATCTTGGACTGTGTAGACAGCATCCGTGTGTGTGTGTGTGTGTGTGTGTGTGTATGAGACCTTGACTGCTGCCCTTACCTTAGGTTGGATAGCTTTAAACCCCTAAACTCTCCCTATTTATACCCATAACCACGCACACTCTGCTGCAGGCTGTTGTCATAGTACGAGCTGTCACTGCTGTGGGTGGTTTTCAGCATCAAGCCAGCTCTTCCTGTGTGTGTGTGTGTGTGTGTGTGTGTGTGTACTAAATCCATCTACAAACAAGTAAAGTTAATTTTTATCCAAGCTCCCTCCTTCTCCTCCTCCAGGCGTAATTTATTCTGCTTTGCTCCAAACTCAGCAGCAGCAGTTTAAACAGAGTCAGGTCTTTTTCGTTACCCGCAGGTTAAAAAATAAGGCTGAGCTGGATTCCCAGGTAACATCACAGAGGTAAAATCTATCCTGTGAAAACAAAACAACAAGACATGAAATAACACAAAAGTGCAGAAGGGTGTGTCTAAATGCATAAATGCTTTTTTCTTACAATTTCCCTGTGCATCAACCAGCCATGAAGACCATCTGTTATCACTTACCTTCCCCTTTTTAAGGTGAGAAATGAACCGTTTAGACTCCCTGCTTAGTTTATCAAAAACACTGCTGAGGGCCAGATCCCGGTCTGTGTTTGTCCTGATCTCAGCGGCTCCTCGGTTCCTAACTCGTGGATCTAGCGTCGCAAATGTGACATGGTTTCAACAGCAGTCAACATATACTATACACCGATCAGGCGTAACATTATGACCACCTGTGAGATTTAATTTTTGCAAGGTTAGTGTAAATAGAGCGTTACAGTTTTTACTGTGAACGGGGATCACTTCAGCTCCTCAATTAATCATTGTGGAAAGCATCAGAAAATATTTTTCCCAGTGTGATGTCAGTAGATGGCTTATTAGCCAGTTGATGGATCGGTAATAAACACAGTAAATTTGAGAGGAGTGCTCTGAAGCATTTTGGCATTTTTGCTTAATTAAACAATTAGTTGATCAGATTTGTTGTTTACTCGTCGTACTTTGATGTCATTGTTGACACCATAGTAGGATTATTACTATCAAGAAAATGTGTGTGCGATTTTAATAACCATTTTGATAAAATTGAAAATAAAATACCTTTTTAAATCTATATACTTGATGGATTGTAATTAATTTGAATTACATTTCAGATCTTTCACAACCATCAGGCCAAACATGACACATATGTGCAAAACTAATGGCATTAACATCTTCAAAGCAAACTTTGTGTTTTTAGAATCAGTGCCGCACAAATAAATGGGACTGTAAACATAACAGGAACACCGTTGTTTTATCACTAGTTATGGGTTATAATGTGTTATAATATTGAGGTAGCGATGATGACATCACACTGTTGCTGTAGCAGACACACACACACAGCGATTCTGTGTGTTTCCTGGAGAGTCCAAGACGTTGTGAAAGGAGCTGATGAATATTTGATGCGAGCTCTGGGAGGTCGGGTTGCACTCAGACACACGACAGGCTGAGGGAAACCATCCGAAGGACTCGCTTCACAGTTTCTGTCCTTGTGTGTTTCCACATGGCTGTGGACGGTAAAAAGCTCTGGATGCTTTCCGCTCGCAGTTTTTAGTCTGATCCAGCTCCATTCCTCCAGACTTACAAATGTAAATGACATCAGAGCTTTGCATTCACCAAACCAATTTATTCAAGAGAATTCCAAATGACTATTCATCTCAACAGAAGGTACAGAGATTCCTTTCCTTAAAAAGTGAGCTATCATAGAGACGGAAATTGGGAGTGCAGTCTCCTGTAAAATACTGGATCCTTTTAACAAGTCATGCAATATGATCCATGTGGCATACGTTATGTGCCAAATCGGTGAAATACGGCAAAACTAGGATATGTGGTGACAACACCGAACCATGTTTATGTAGCACCTTGATGTATATCAAGCCACTGTGTTTGCATTGTTTTAATAGTTTTACTCCAGAGTTTTTCCGGGTAAAAAAAAGCCTTTAAACAACCTCCGCTTTATTGCTTGGTTCCAAAAAGATGCCTTCCTCCCAATGCAAGGGCCCATAACTAACGGTCCTGTTGGTCACATGAGGGAGTAGGGAGAAACCAGCGCTGAGGTTGGAGGATATGTTGGAACGTGATAAGAACACGCACCTTCCCATCCTTAAACATTTTTATTCTAAGCAGTAAGCTTCATGAAGCTCGGAGCTCATCCTGGGAACCAAGCGTCAACTCAGGCACTGTCCAGAAGTGTCTTATGTTAAACTGGTCATTTGAGCACCAAACTTAATCCAAGGGACACAGACACTTTGAAACTACAGCCTGGATCCACAAAAGATGCACTGAGGTTGGTGATGACTTTGTGGAAAATAAAACACCAAAATGGTTTTTGAAGTAAAAAATGGACTTTGCTTCTGCCGTGATCAGCATGCAGACGGCAGCTACACTCGCTTTACAGTCTGCACCTGCTCAGACACCAATGTAAAATCAGCTCACAGGCTGTACTGACTGTACCAGACTGTGCAAAATAGTTTTAATCGTAATTGTAATAAAAAGCATAAACATCGTTTTCCAAAATGTCTGTGCATGCATGGATATACTGAAAATTCAAATGACGTTTGCTTGTCACTGAAGGTTAACGAGTATAACCGTGCAGATCTGCCACTCTGGGACAGCGTGTTGCTGTCAGGACACGGGGTCAGAGCTGGTTTGATAACGTCTGTGCACATAAATGTCACAGAAAATGTGACGCGCCTTTGTAGTGATGAATGCACGTGTTTTCCTGCTGCGTGATAGACTGTCAGCGCTGTGCCGTGTTAATTCTAGCATTCGTTTATGCCCAGCTGCTCTGTTCACCTGACTGGGAGTGTGTGTGTGTGGGTGGGTGTGGGTGCATGAACTGCAGATTACCTCTGTCACACACACACTCTCACACACTGTTGTAACAGTCCAGATGAAAGTTTGATTTGAGGCAATGTGTTGACACCAGGATATGTTGACTAAGCTGTGTGTGTGTGTGTGTGTGTGTGTGTGTGTGTGTGTGTGTGTGTGTGTGTGTGTGTGTGTGTGCGTGTGCACCAGTGGTATCAGGAGGCCCACATGTGACCCACTGCCTTCAGCATGTGACTGTGTGCGATTTTATGTTTCTGGACATGACCTTTGACCTTTTGTTCTGGCTGCTTTTCGAGGACACACCCCGTTTTTCATTCAGCTGAAGCTTTGCTGCTACACTCAGCTGATGAATATGAGACTGTTCATCTTCATGTCATTTGTCAGTGAGGATTTCTGCAGTTATTATTTAACACTGTGCAGTAGCAGCTTCGTAAATGAGAGGATTCATTGTTTCTCTGTCACATCATTTTATGAAATTTTACATTTTGGATTTTGAATGAAGTCAGTGAGACTTGAGTTTTTTAGTTTTTTGTCTGTATTTAAGCTTCATTTAAAATTATGTTCACATTTGGGGAAGCTAGAAATCTGTCAAGATACAGAAAAGGAAATAAAACAAACAAGCTGAGATAATAAGCTACAAGTCAGTGAAGGGTAATATGAAAGTGAAACGTGAAAGCTAAAAAAATCAGCTGGCATCACACCAGTGTTTTTGTGTAGAGGTCTTTTACAAAACTTCTCAAGCTGTTTCTTATCTGTATAATTTTGTTTATATCGTCTGTTTCATAACTTTGAACTCCCCACATTTAGACATTCAGGGAATGCAACTACAACAAAACAACACGTCGGAGAAGAATATGTGAGCAGGGTTCAGAGGTTAGACTGGACCTGGAACTGACCCGTGAAAGGCTTTATCAGAAGGGATACTTAAAGTGATTCCGATCTGAGAGCAACCGGGGAACAGGAAGACACGACCTGAACAGACCCACACAAACAGAAAACTAAAAGGTCTTCTGATGGGATCAAGTTCAGTTCTCGTTCTGTTTCTGGCTACACTTGGATTTGCTTTGCCATTAGACATACACTTTAGACACACTTTTCTGGCTCCGGCACAGCAAACAGCGTTTCCATTATCATACATTACGTTATCTCATACACTATCAGGTCAACTTTCGCATTTCACAACAAAAATCATATCACATGACAAAAGGAATCAAATGAAATGCCGTAGAACCGCATTTAAAACCAAGCTTGAAGTTCAGTAACATGCTGAAATATCTAATGGCGTCATTAAAAAAATGTCATTTCCACATAAGCGTCCTCGAGCAGCTTTTATCTGGACTGCAAAGAGGCGAGAAATAAGTGAAGACAGATGGAGAGAAAATGTAGCTCAACTTTGAAAGGAGGAAACAGAAACAAGATGAGAACAGAAGAAACAACCTGGATCGTTTTCAGAGAGAGGAGGTGAGGAGGAGGAGGTGACAGGGAGTCTCTGGTACAGAATCAGATCAGCTTCCTCACACAGAGCGAACCATCTGTCGAGCAGAAAGCCTGTGTGTGTGTGTGTGTGTGTGTGTGTCAGAAAGAGATTCACTTTCATTAGATTCTTTTTTGTTTCATCCAATGTTGTACAAATTTCAAGAAGAGCAGCGACATTACCCTGAATGTTTTCCTGTGAATATGAGGAATTGGTTCATCAAATAAACGGCAAATTTAATTTTTCAGAAGAAGAGGGAGCAATAACATGTAGATATATTTTTAAAAAATTGGAAAACCTGATGAAAATCTGACGTTTCTGTTCATGTTCACGTATTAATCTAAAGTAATGGCTTGCTTTTGGTGATGCATTTATTTATTTTCATTAAGTATGTTAAGACAAATGTGATGTTAATAACCCAAACATTAGTTTTGCACTGTAAACCATGAGCCTCCCAACCCATCATATAATGGAGGAAACCTGCAGCTTGTTAACAGGAATGTGCCAGGTCACAGTCAGAGTCCAACCAGACCCCCCCCCCATCGTTCCACACGGCTACTGCAGCTGCCATAAAGAGCCATATTCATAAGCTACCAGTGTTACTACTGCTAATAACCATTCACAAGCATACTTTAAAATAAATTATAGTCTCCATAGTCAGTCTCATGACCTCCAGCAGCTGCCTGCGATAACACTGTCAATGAGCAACGTTGTACAAGTTGGCAATGAATAAAATGACCTAGTTCATGTTTGTAGTTCACATTTTCTCCATCATAAAAAATTACCTTACAAGTTACTTAGTGTAAATGGAGCAATTAACAGACATGAATGATATAAAAACAAATTAAATATTTTTAGTCAGTGTGAATCCTCCCCACTATGGTGTGAATAAGAGATTTGATCTTTTTTTCTTTTGATAAAGTCTTTCTTTCCCTGTGGGCTGTAAAGAATAGACACACGTCATTTCTGTAAATCCAAATTAAAGTGTGTAAAACGTGAACCGGTCTCAATAATTTAGAGAAGAAACGTTAGAAACGTTTAACAGGCAACTGCGAGGGTTAAAATTAGTAACTAGAAGGTTACCTGAAATTCATTGTTGTCCAACATTATTTTACCTTCATATTCCTCTGCAGACTCACTCTAAATCTGTGCTTTGTTCGTCGTCGATTTAGTTTTATATCAGTAGGCGGGATCAGTCTGGGAAAAAGTGGCATCGGGACATTCGTTGTAGCTAAAATATGAAGAGCTCTTTCATGCTTCAGACCTCCTTTGAGAAGAAGCACATCATCTTGTTTGGGTCGACTGTCATTTTCCCTGATGCAGCTGTCACGTATTCAGGTGTGCCGGCACTTGATCTGTGATGGTGTTAGAGATAAAGACAACGTGGCAAAATTAGAGGTCCGGGTTCATTCACCCACAACGTCCCTGCACGAAAGGGCAAGAAGGTTTGCACACCCACAAATATGCTTTAAGGTGAGAGCAGGGTGCGACAAGCTGCTCAGTGATGGAAGCGGCTTTACTAGAAATAAATTAAAGGACGTTTCCTGGGAATCTGGCCGTGCGGACTTCGACGTGTTTTGTGCCTGAAATATGAGGTCATGGAAAATGGACTAACAAGGCAAAGCTGTTAACAATTTCTGACTCAGATGAAAACATGATATTAAAATTATCCAGGTGGCTTCATAATAATGCACGCATGAATGTCTTCCCACAGTTGTGAGGACACTTGCTGACATAATGCATTCCAACGAAATGCCCAAATCCAATTGAAACCCCAACATCAAATCCCAAGTCTTAGCGTTCAAACAGCTCTTTGAAGTTAAGCCAGATGTCCTCACAAGGCTGGTACTGGACTAAAGTATGTCCGCACAACCACAGGAAGACGCACACAAACACACACGGAGGACACGTGTTGAACAGGCCCAGTAATGTCAGCCTTTACTCCGTGTGTGTGTGTGTGTTTTGACCAACTGTAAAGCCTGAGTAAAAGCCCGGACTCAGAGTGGACTTTCGTTCATTTGTCCTTCCATCATATTTTATTCCCTGTCCTTCTCTATAACCTCATCCCTTCGTTTTTGTCTGCAATTACCCATCCGCTCTCAGCCCTCTGTTCTCCTGGTCCCCCCCCCATTTCTACTGTTTCTATGGCAGCAGGGCCAAAGGGGTAGAACAGCAGTTATTATTACTTAAATTATGTCACATCAGTAGTAGGGGCGGCGGGTGGCATGGGGGGGTGGTAGCTGCTGGTGTTGATGGAGAACGTGATAAATATGTGTGTGGGGGACAAACATCTTCTGATGGTATGTGAGGGCCATATTATGCACACACACACACACACTGAGCTCTGTGTGTGTGTGTGTGTTGCTGCACGGTCTCTATTTATAGCGCACATAGCTGAAAGCCCAGAGGACTGTGCCGATGTTACACACACTCAGTCACAGTAAATGTCGGCTTTCCTCTGGCCTCAGGTTCAAACCAACCAAACTCTTCTTCCTGCTAAAATACAGTTTCGTCAGTGATCAGAGCTAAACCTGCAGTAATCGTAGTCACGTTCAAAAGTCAGACCGTGACCAGGTTCACACACACTCACGGTAAGAACTTTCTCAGCAATCAGGCAGCGTTGAACGGTCATAAACAGTGTTTACACGCACTTAAGAAACTTGCGTGTTGAAAACCCAAATACAGACGCAGCAGCAGAGTAACTTGATGTCTTGGTTCCCACATTTTAACTGTATAGTGACAGAAAATGCTGCTTTCACACTTTTCCTTTATTTGCAAGTTCCTGTTGCAGCAGAGTGACACCGGAGGAAGAGAGAGGGAAAAGGGGAAACACACACAGCAGAATCACAACAGGAACTGTCCGAATCTCAGAAATCCACTCATTTAGACGTCAAGGAGGCATTTTGTGTTAAGTTTTAGACAGACCGACCTGTGAACAACCTGGTTCAAACCGTTAGGTCCAGCCTTTTGTTCACAAATGCTGCTGTTTAGAAACCCATGTATACAAAGAAATCTGTGACTGGATTTCTGACTTCTTTGCCATGTACACGCGTAACCAGGTTAGGGTCACAAGCATTTTTCCTCGTGCAGCTGAGAAGAGAGAAACGTCAGAAAGCAGCATTTTCGTTATACCGTCATTATTCCGTTAAAATCTGTGTGCCAGGCTTCCAAAGTAAGTGAGCGGTGTGGGGAAACCCAGGTCATTCCTCTGCTCCATGTATGTGTGGGTTTCCCGTAACCAGGTTTCTTAAGTGCATGTAAACAGCGATTACCCAACAAAGCTGCTTTCTCTCAGTAACCCGGTTACTAATGTCCATGTAAACGCACTCTGAAGATTATATACAACTCAATAATACGACCACAGTGGACCTATCTTCTGATGGCTGCTTCCGGCATTAATTCACTGTACTCCAACGGCCTCCACAGTCACCACATCTTAGTCCAATCAGAGCATCTTTGGGATGCGGTGAAACCAGAGAAGTCCCATCATGGATGTGCAGCCGACAAATCCGCAGGAAGTGCATGATGTCATTTATGTTATTGGGGAAAGTTTCCAGCGACAAGAATTAAGGCAGCTCTGAAGGCAAAAGGCGGTCGAACCCAGTACCAGCAGGGTTCTGCGAATAAAGTGGACGCTGTGGTCAGTCGTGCATAGGATACTGTTTGATTTGGAATAGGCAAACCGAGTTGGAAAGTTGGATCTAGAAACATGAAGACTCACACATGACTGAAAGCGTTCTGAAGCGTTCTGAAAACCTGCTTTCTGACAGGTTCTAGTCCACCAGAAACACTTAACAGATGAACTGAGTGTAGTAAGTGCGACTACGCAAATTTTGTACTTTAACATTTTGACAAAACCAAACCGAGAAGATGATGCGTTTTCCAGCTCAGCAAACTGAAGCAGGTAGAACACAGCAGCAGCAGTAAAACCAAGCCACACACACAGCGAGGATAAGGTGTTGTGCTTAATTGGTTGGTATTTCACTCTCCCTCCAGATGTGGCCCCTCGCTCTCTTAATGCCCTCTTTGTGTCGGAAAGCTGCTCAAGTCTTTTTCCACAAACCCTCTCATTCAAAAGCTGCTACTTGACTCCGCTCACCTCCGCCTCCCAGACGAGCGGAGGGTGGAGGTGGGGCGACGGCGTCTGGGCCTCTGATTCAGTGTGGATACAGGATACGGAACAAAGCTCCGACCTGCCATGAGTGCAAGTCTCGAACCATTATATCCTCCATCATCTCTGCCACTGTCTTTTTTCCAGCTTCTGCCCTTTTACATCAAATTTTTGAATGATCGGGGTTTTCACAGTGATCTATTGGACCCTGAATATTTCAAATTTACACCTCGACGACCTCAGAGCTACAAAACTTTGTCTCAGCAAAGTAACAAGACAAAATAACGGCAGTAAAACACTTCCTGGAATTAGGTGTTTTCTGTTCCATCAGTCAGAATAAAGACTTACAGGAGCACAGATGCTGTAAAACACGTGGATTAAGAGCAACAGTAATTCAGACAAAACAGTAATTTTTCCTTTTAAATACAAATTAAATAACACTATTCTCCAAATTTCCAGTTATATTTATAAAACCTTGTGAATCAGAATATTATGAAATGATCGTGGTGAATTACTATTTATCATTGTCTGATTTTCATGATACTTTCTTCTTTAACTATAAAACATCTACAGTTATAAAAGGTGCCTAAATTCTCTCCAAAGATCTCCACATTTGAGAATCAACAAAACCACTTGAAAAACAAAGGTAATTAATACAGTAGTTTCTAAATCATTTTGTAGTCGTTAACTATCGATTGATTGTTTCAGCCCGAGTAAACCGATCCAGTTAATATGCAGGTCTCACGGCACTTCACCTGCTGAAGTGACCTGAACACTGACTGTGGCAGCATAATAATACCAATAATAATAATGTTGTAGTAGAATTGACGTCGATCTGCAGACGTGTGTGTGTGTTCGTTCTGTGCTTCTGCTGCTCCGTCATTGAGGAAATGAAGTCATAACACGGCTCTGTCGTTACGTTCACTTAAACCCGGTTAAATCTGTTTGGATTTGGGGGTGGGGCTCGCAGCCAACATGGCTGCTCAGCACTAATTATAATTACAGTGCTGGCGGTGAGCTAGATTCATCCTCGTCCTCATCAGCTGATTCACTGTGACAGCAAAATTGTCAGCGGCCAGATGAAACGAGTGTCCCGCTGAAGCTGATGAGATCACATCAGCGGTTCATTGATCCCTGGGGAGAAAGTGGTCCACCTGACCCCTCCTCAGTTCACTCTGGGTCGATACACTTTGTTTTTTCAGCTCCGCGGTTTCCAATATTTTAATGTCACTGCAATAAACAATAAAGTACAATAGAGTATTTTTCCTGCTGTATTCAGTTGTGCAGAGACAAAACTGCCCCCTGTCACAATCCCAGATCCTGGAATCTCCCTCAAACCCACCTGAAAATCAGTGACATCCAAACCTCCATGCAGACCCTTGCATAGATACGACTCTGACACATTCTCTGACAACGGAATGGCTGATCTTTGGAAACACTGGTGATACATCAATATGTTTTTTTCTGAAATACGTTCAGACCTACCTACATTTAGTTACCTTGGTAACTTGTGTGTCGCTCAAAACATATCTGACATACACAACTGTTGACTAGTTCCCAGTAGTTCAGACTTAGGGAGGTTCCTGTTGTGCATGATGTCCCCAACTAGTGACTAGTGATTCAGTTCCTACTGGCCTTTTTTTGTAAATAACGGGTTTTTACACATGTATTTTAAGTTTTGCATCATCACCTTGTTGAATAAAGATCATTGGTTATTTGACTGATGCATCAGGAGTTTTCAGGGTCACTGGAGAATGAAAAGGATCCCTAAGTGACTTCAAGGGTTTTGAAAATCCACTGAAAGTCCTGAAACATGTAGGTGAGCTGTCGGACCCCCTCTGTGACATCCTCACATTGAAATGTGCAACCTCTTGTAGAAGAGTTAGAATGTAAAAAACAACATCTTAAACCTTTTTTCAATGCGTCTAGAGATTTCTGGGAAAATCCCAAAACCCTTGGAGGACTTCTGAAACATAATTAAGGGTCATTGAAGCCCTCGGAGGAATGCAGGGACAGAGAAATCCCCTGAAAGACATTTGAAACTCCTAATAAGACATCTCAATCCCCCGAAGGGGAACCTTAGACCGCCTAAAAAACACTGCTTAACGTGCAGTAGGGCCACTATCCTCAAGGACCTGGGAACCTTTTAAGGACGCCTGGAAAGTTTTAGTAGGACACAAGTTCCTGATGTTTGCAAAGAAAACAAATACTGTAAAACAAAATATTGTGTGTTTAAAAGTGCTGGGAAGTGGGAAGAAAGCGATTGGCTGACAAAGATAACAATCTCCCGTTACCATGTTAACAGTCCAGTGCCCTGTCCGTCAAGTGCTTGTTCCCACGGTAGCAAAAGCTGTTTCCCCACTGTCCACCCCCTCCCCAAGCCCCTAACCCCTTAACACACACTTGGTTTAAAGACCTAGGGACTGTGTGTGTGTGTGTGTGTGTGTGTGTGTGTGTGTGTGTGTGTGCGGGGGGTGCCTGCATGCACGCTTGAGATTTTAGCTGTAAAGTGAGGACATTTTGTACTTTTTCAGTACTATACTAACAATACGGCTTATTGTGAGTATAGAAGTACCTGTGTGTGTGTGTGTGTGTGTGTGTGTGTGCCTGTGTGGAATTGTGCGGTCAGTGGAAATGTTTTTGTTCCCAGGGCGGGAAGAGTGAAAAAGACCAAACTGATCCTATTAAATTGAAAAGGACGTGCACGCACGCACACTCGTGCACACTGGTGTTTCCACCTAAATGTGGGGCTCATTTAGAAAGGATTTGCTGGAACGGTTCCTGCCAACTCAGTTTCTAAAAAAATAATTACTCAGAACATGATGCAGTTTTAATGACAAGCATGTCTCAGTTCCAGGTGATTAATATGTACAAGTTCTACACAACAACCTGACATGTGACCCTCACACACACACACACACACACACACACACAGGATGCTGACTCCCATCCTGTTTTCCCATAACGCTGCAGCTACTGTAAATGGGTCATTTGACAGGTTCAGCGGTTCCTAAGGAGGCACAGGTGAGAGAGATCACACACCGCTGAAGAAGGGGTCAGGGAGAAAATGGGATTTAGATGAGGGGCATGAAAATTGCATGTCTGCAAACATGTTCACGCTGTCAGCAGTGGCACGTAGCTACTGCACTAAGGTACAATTTGGAAGTATTTCCGCTGGAGTCTTCCCTTTCCTTCCTTTCCGTTATTGAAATAAGTTTAAAATGGTTGCAAAACATTTCAGTAGGTTCGTGAAATGGCCCATTTGTATCACAGTTATTTTACATTCTGAATTGAGAGGAATCCTGAAGCTGACAACATGTAGGACGTTGTTTGGTTTTAAGCCTGTTTAGCTTTCAGTGACACAGAGAAATCTCTTTTAAAGTCTGGCCACACACTGTGAAATCTGCCCAAAATCAAATGAGCGTTTGAATGGAAGCTTGGTATCTGTGCTGAATGAGGTCTCGATCAATCGTTCTGCCCCGCAGAGGGGTGAGACCGTCGTTAGACAGTGGGATGCGAGTGGGTCCGATCGTCTGTCCTGATCTGAAAAGACATTCGTCTGTGTGTGAACTTTCAGTCTGGTCAAAGTTAAGGCAGAAAATTCACTTGTTTTAAGGTGAAATTTGCTGAGCTGTTGCTGCTGTGTTTGCTTATAACATCTGGATGGAACAGGCTGTTTGAATAAGAGTGTATGAATGCACACACACACACACACACACACACACACACACACACACACAGTGATCTTCAGGGGAGGGAAGAGACACACTGCAGCCTTGTTAAAGAGAAGTGATACTTAAGCTGAATATGTGTGTGTGAGAGAGAGAACAGAGCCCTCAGTGTAAAGTCCACTCACTCAGCCTGAAGGCCGCCAGCATGAGCGCACACACACACACACACACACACACACACACACACAGTATAACATCTGTTTACCTTTTTTCTGGAAAAGACCATGAGCAGAAATTCCAGGAAGAGCACTTCAGAGAATTTCCACGCAAAACTTGAATCAATGAGAATAGTGTCGTCTCCAGTAAACAGAAAATGCTGAGATGAAGCAGTAAATTAAAAAGAATCAAATAATAAACGACTTTTCCATCTGAATGTTTACTGTAGATGCACAGTTGCTCCACAGAAACCCTAAAGGGTTTTCCATCTAATTTCCACCTGATTTAACACACCTGCATTTAAGTCTTGAAGAAATAATGAAAAGCATTAAGTTAGAAGCAGTGCGACTAAACATCGCTGAACCTTAAATAACTGCTCGATCACTCTTTGTATTCATCTCTATGGACATACAGGACAGTGAGAACAGATTTATTAGAAATAAACTCCCCACTACTCAGATATATTTTTGTGCAGTGAAGCTACTAAAATATACAATCATAACATTTGTTATTTAAAGTTTAATTTGTGAAAGAACTAGGGTTTTACATAATCAGACAACAGAGTAAATACTCGTCTTTGTCCTTGTTTTGTGACCAGAAAGGCTATAAATGAAGTTTAGAGGAGAGTGGTATTCTGCAGACCTCGGCGTTACTTCACCAAACACGGACGGATCCATTTCCAGTTTTTAGTACTTAAAGATCCAGGGCAGAAGATGTTCAGGGAAATTTTGTATTTATGGTTTTATCAGTGTGTAACTGCCTGCAAATAAGAACTGAAGCTTAGAATGAGCCTTTTATACCTAAACAGGAAGTGGGTCATCACCATGTTCCTACAGTAGCCCAGGAAGGCCAAACCACACACAGCTTCATGTGTTCATGTAGCTGCACCAAGCTGCGGTGTAAATGTTCCGTTTCGGGCAGAGCAACATACTAAAATCCGTTTATTAATAAAACAAAAAACGTCTGTTGCGTCTCTGGCTTCCAGCCTCTTGTCCTCGTCCTCTGGCAGCTCGTGTACCTCGACCTGCTCCCCCCTTGTTAAACAGATGCGTGTGTGCTTCCCAATAACATCATACAGCAATAAATAATGTCATAAAACAAATCCCAACAGCTACTATCAGCGTTAAAACAGCCGAGGAAAGTCAGCAAAGTGTGAGAAAAGGAGAACTGTGAGTTTAAAGTAAATGTGATGTGTGATAAATAAACAGGAACTTACAGTGACAGACTGATACTGTGGACGACAGCGTGTCCCCTGATGGACACTAGTCTCCCACTGCCACTAAATCCTTTAATATAATGTTCATTTATTAAGCAGCTGTGTCACTTTTTAATAACTTTACTGACTGTAGTTTAAATGTCAATTTCAAGATGTCTTGTGGAGAAGCTGTTGATGGTTTCTGTCGATGATTTCCCACGTGCTGCAGTCATCTACAGGTGGAGGTGACGCTTATGCAACAACGCACCAGCTACGGCAGGACACATACATCCAGCTGCGTGTGGATTTAAAAGCTTTAAACGGTTCAACAAGGAGAAAACACGTTCACGTTTGTTAAGTCTCATCGAGACGCCCAGTGGGTCTTTATGAATGTTCACAACTTTTGTTTGCTTATGAGAAAACTGCACAGGGAAACGTTTAAGTGTTCAGGCGGCCCAGACCTAAATAATTCAAGCCCCTCAGAAGACAAATCTCCTATTGTAATATTGTTTTAAATTTAGGCAAAGCCTTCAACTGTTCGAAGTGCCTGAAACAAAACTTAGTTGTGCGTATGTTTCATCCAAACCAAAGTAATGAGCAAGAATTGCGTGTCTGTTCAGTTTTATGGCTGGGGAAACCGCACGAGTCAGGACCATGTTATGTTACCCATTGGATTTATAATGTCTGCAACCCATAAATACATCAAATATCATATCATAAGCCCCATTCAGACAGGATTAACGTCACAGTGGGACGTGGGAGATAAAGTCCTCCCTGTGGGCTGTACAGCACTAATTTAACACATCCTTCAGGACTGGATTTTAAAGGGTCAGCACACCCACAAATTCCGCTAGAAGCCGGTTTGCTGGGGGGGACGTTCTAAGAAGTATTACTGAGGGGAGGGTGGAAATGATTCGCATAGGATGAAAGTCCCCGAGCACAGCAGGTCACTTTGAAATCACTTCCAAAGAGTTCAGACTCTAATTGGTTTTCATCGCAAACCTTTGTAAACTGAACCTTCGAATACGTCCGGATCTAAATGAATGTTTTCAAAAATAACAACAGTTTAAAATGAGTAAATTGTGACGTGTGGAATCATTTTACTGACAGAAAGTAGAGTTCCGTGTCAGTGTGAAAATCCAATTACTGTGCTAGCTTGGTAAAATACAACTCCAGTAATTAGACTGTACCCAGCAATTAATAGCACATGCAGTAATTACAGTATGTCCAGCTACTGGTGTGACACTGGGAATCTGTTTAATTAGAGTCGGTACAGCAATTAGATCATGTGTTTCTAATTCGGAGCGCTCATGTCTGTTAAGCATCAAAATAAACTAAATGTATGAAGTCATTACGCAGAGGGGAATATAATAATTAGAGAATATTTACAGTTTAGATGCCGTGACCTGACTCAGTTTGAGGTTGCAGCTGATAAAGTTTATTTAACTGACTTTACAAGGACGCAACAGTAATTTTAATAATTCAATAGAGTAAAAAAATCTTTAAAAAATATTTTCTAGTAAAGTGCAAATAGCTAACATAAAAAGTTCAGCACCTGATAAAATACTTTTCACCATTCACATCATGACAGGTGAGTGGGGGGAGCATCGCTGCAGCCCATCGACCGCCCGGGTGCAGGGTCAAGAACAGTTCGATTGGTTTAGAGCCTCGACAAAACCACAAGATGCGACCTTTGGCCGAGGTTCTGTCTCGGTGTTTACAGTGTAGCTCTCTCCACCACAGAAACACTGAAACGCTGACGCTCTATAACTGGACAAATACTCATGATTGGGTTTACTGAGGTACTTCTGTGTCAGTCACATTCTATCCCTGCTCTCAGCACCGACCCAAGACTGACGAAGATATTAATAAACCCTGTTTCCGGAAAATTTTAAGATGTAAATAAAGAACAGGCACTGATTATCCAACCATTAAACACAACACATCAAATACTTGGGTTTTTGGGATGTAGCTCAGTGGGTTTGGCACATTATTATTAGTGACCACAGGGTCAATATTTCCTCAAAGTGTGTGTGTGTGTGTGTGTGTGTGTGAATGAGGTAAAATGCTTTGAAAAAAAGCTCGATAAAATTTAGTGTTTTTCGGGTGAACAAATTTAGCAGTTTTTTTTTCATTTTTGCTAATATATATTGAATTTGATGCCACCAGTACATCTTGAAAAAGTTGGGGCAGTTGCACATTTATCACCTCTTCACTTTTCAGTTTATTAAGACCACAAATCAGTGCGCACACGGCCTCTCAGCTTTTCTGCAAATGGACTTTGTAGTATTTCTGCCTATACCGTATATTAATGCAATATGTCACTCTCAACCTGCGCAGACGAGATGCAGTATTTTGCCTTTGGCCTTGGAAAAGGGACACGCATTCAGTTTCAGAGCAAGACGGGAAGTGTTTGTTGTGTGATTTGGACAAAGTTGAGATTGAATTATATTTATTATATATGGCAGATGAGAACCAGAGCATGTTGAATATGACAGATGAGTGTAGATTACACTACCTGTTTACACATAAGAGCTTTGATATAGCTCAGTTTTTGGTAAAAGTTCACCATCAGTGTGCTGGAGGCACTTTAGCTTTTAAAGCTGGTAGACTCAGATGCGTCTTGATACGTATGAAGACTGGGCACCTTCAGGTGTAAATTAAAATAAATCATTCATTCATTCAACCATTATTAAACTATAAGAACTAGAGTAAAACTGGTTTAAAAGAAAAGGCTCTTTCTGCTGTAACTTGAGTAAAGCCTTAAATGGAAGAGTTCGGCTTGTAAGGGAGCAGGTTTTATGTATTGGTTAATCTGCTTAAAGTTATGATATAGATATAAGTGCCATCATGAGCACAGGAGGCTTAAAGTGCACCTGAAAATATTTGAAAGAATTCCTACACAAGCGTTGAAGGACTGGTGTGGGGGCACGTTCAGGGCCTCTGTGTGGAGCAGAACTAGTTATCATAACCAGGACCTACTCTGTTCAATGTTGCATTGAAACAAGCTTCAAAAATCCTAAACCATCTCCTCAAGTACTTGATAATTGAATCCTTATGAACAACAGAAACTAAAATACATGTTACCATGTGCTGTACATACCAACATCCTGCAGTAAGTACGTTAGACCTCTGGAGGAGCAGGAATTACATTTGTATTTACTTGGTTATTTATTCCGGTGATTGCTGCTGTGCCTCTGCTCCACAAATATTAAATCAACACGAGTGAATGCATCAATTAAAACAGACATTACCATATAAAGTAGCTGACTTTGAGTTTTTAAACGCGTCCTACAGACAGCAGCTGAGTGCATCTGCTGACATGAATTATTTATTGAGCGTGTTAACATCAGTATTCACAGCAGCACATTTTGCAGACTCTGCATTTTGCCTGCAGGTAACAAAAGAGGTCATATCAGTTTATATGTGTACATTGTGTACAGGTATTTCTTATTGCGGGCATTATAAATGTATGCACAGTAAGTTGTATTATATCTGGCTGCAGTTTGGAGACTACAACCTTTGGTAGTTTTGCTTAAATCTGCATGTGGTTATCGAGGACTGAGCGAGTGATCAACAGTGCCTGAGAGCTTATGGGATGTGTTAGAACCAAACAGCAGCAGAAAAAACCAAAAGCATTTACATAAAGGCATGATCTGACAAACTGTAGACACAAGCTCGTGTTTAATATCATCTTTATTCCCATTTTGCTTATGTGGTCAAGAATTTACCTGACATCCTCATTTCACGTCTTCATGTGTGGCAGAGAGCTTACATAACAGGTAATTGTTGATTTTATAAGTAAATATTAATTAATCAAGCAGAGCATTACTGTGTGGGATTATGGAGAAATATGGATATATGGAGCATTGATACAAGCATGGCTGTTTGTATATTACTTAAAAAAACCTGGTGAAAAAGGACAAAGCAGCTCACTGTGGACACATTTGCATTTATGTGTCCGTCACACATTCAAAGTGGTATCTGATGCTGCTGTAAATTCATATTCAAATCAGACAGTGAGACTCTGTGATCATGCAAAGCAACATTTGATCATACACCAGCTACAACATTAATACCACGTGACTAATATCGCTTAGGCTAAAGTGGATCCCCTACCTCTGACGGTCTCTTCTATCGGCAGCTGCTTGTTGTGAGGTGGGGCCTCTGTGGTCCAGGTTGGACACTCACACTCCTGTTGTTGTCTCTCATGGCAGAGGACAGGTGTCAGCATGGACACAGGTGGCCCTGTCCCTCGTTCTCCAGTTCACCACTTGTTCTTAGACCATCGTTATAGGGTCTCACACAGTTTGTCATATTGGCTCAGATCCTCACTCTGCCTGTTGTGCTCTTCTCGTCGACCTGTCGGTAGTATTAATGTTGTGGCTGATCCGTGGTTGTGTTTTGGTATTTCATTGTGGATCACAGTTAAACTCAGAGGAGTGTCTGTGCTGTGTGAAAGTCAAAGCTTAAAGCAGCCACTTTATCAGCTCTGCTAAATGTCTGCGTGTCTGAATCTTAATGGACATTAGTTTGCTGCAGGAGTAAATCCATCGCGACAGTTACTGTACAACTGTATCCACACAGTCAGCGAGGAAGTCTGGGATCAGAGCAGCATTAAAGTGAGTGAAAAAATGAAAATCAATTTAGCAGTAAGAATAAGATGAAGATTAACCTTTCAAATACGTCCCAATTCTGCCCGTTTGAGTGTAAACCAGCCACTGAGTGGGTCCAGCAGGCCAGTAGGTGCTTGTTATTGATAACGCGTATTGGGGGGTGTGGAAAACAGGGGGAGTGGGGGTCTGGATATGCATAAGACAAAGTATTCTGTGATAAAACTTTAGTTATTGTTGTTCACAGTAAAAGTGACTCCTTATAGTTGCAGTGTGAGATGAGAACGCTCGTTTAATCTGTTAGAGGTCATGTGATCAGGTTTGCTCTGCATCTCAGATACCATCAGCTCAGTAAACAGGAAGTATCCAGGCCAATCATCGGCCTCATGATGGCTCCCTGTAGGGTTTTGGGTGGTGCAGTTGACCTCCATCCTGCAGCAGAGGGGGATGTTGCAGCCTGCAGGGCAGCAGGTGTTGGTGACGGCGAGCGAGCAGTCGGGCGGTTCGTCGTACAATGACGGGGAGGAACACACAAACGCCGGCAGCACTTCTTATTTTTCCTTCCAGAGGGCACGGGGTGGCTGTGCGGGAACGGAGCATAGGAGGAAATGTTGCAGAGTGTGACCCCTGGATGAGTGAGCAGCTGCACAATGCTTATAGACGGGAAACTATTACCGCGCAGACAGGAAGCTGCTCTCACGGGAACCTTATCAGCTGTCTGTAGCTTCACGTAGAGACATGTTTCTTCCAGGCTGCCGTCATTACCGAGCACTGAGGTGTACTCTGCTGAATATTTCCTTTCTACCCCCCGCAGTGCATCTGATCATTGCATTTACTCATTATACATTCTCACATGCTCAACACACGGGGTTGAGACCAGATGCCTGCTTAGAGTTTAAACCACGTGTGCAGTTAAATCATCAGTCAATTAACTGAAGGGCAGAAAATGTGCAGAAACTATTGCAATTAATAACAAAATTGACAGTCAGGTTATAATGGAATAAAATTAGTCAGAAACTGAAGAATGGAGCTTTTTCTTTGGCTGCTGTCTTTTACTACTGTTACTACAACCGCTGCCACTGGCTTTTCAGAGCCCGCCAGCACGTCTGCCATATTAGCACGTGTGCTAAAAACCCGAGCAGAGCGGCAGCGAGGCGGCGAGGCGTTCAGCATCAGACAGCTGAGGGAAAACAGAGCGACTGGCAGCTTCTGCCATTTGAAAATCTGAAACGTGTCGCGCGCCGAGGTCCAGAGCGGCAGACTGCAGGATCGCGCCTGACAGCAAGGCTAACCGCCTGTTAGCAAGCAGTGTGTCTGTCGGCGTGTCAGCCTCCTGCTGCCACTCGGTTACCACGGCAACTGTGCGTGCGTGTGCATGGGAGAGAAGGAATCGGCTTGACAGCATCCCCAAATACTTAACAACAACACACACACGGACAGGCATGAGGGGAGATGTCCTCCAGACTGTGAAGTGTGTCCTTCTGCTGCTGCAGCGCTCGATACCACACGAACACACACACCTCAGATCATTTATAACCTCACACCTTCGGTGGCTGCTGCGTGTGTGTCCTCGTGAAGCCCTGAGAATACTAACACAGAGCTGCTGCTGGAGGACACCTTTAACTGTAGGGGTCGACCTCTGTGAAGCCATGTCTCCAAGGTCGACGTCAACACAGATTTGACGATTCGACCTAGATTTGTATTTATTTATTTTTTATCATTTATGCAAAAGTAAAGCTCATTTACAGATAGCTGGATCCAAATTTCTGACATACTGTGAGCAAAATGACATAAATTCAGCTAAAAAGTCTGTTAGAGGTTGCTGAAGTGAAGCCAGAACATGTGGTGTTCAGTTCAGAGCAGTAACACTGCAGAGATTTGTTAGTGGATGACATAACAGAACTCACTTTACTACAATGCATTTAAAAATGCTTTTCAGGATTGTGTCATTTTCAGCCTAATTTTTCAGGAGATAAATCAATCCTGGATTTGCATTCCAAGAAGCCACATAGTTGAATTAGAATTAACAGGTTCCACTTAAAAGTGAGGTTTGCTTTCTTTTCTCTCTCCACTTTCCACTCAGCCCAACCGGTCCAGGCAGATGTCCGCCCACCCTGAGCCTGGTTCTGCTGGAGGTTTCTTCAGTTAAAGGGAGTTTTTCTGGACTATATCATGTACAGTGTCTTTGTCGTGAGTTGGTGCTATATAAATAAAGTTGAACTTTCAATTCAACTGAGTGTCGACGCTCTTACTGTGAGGTGGAGTTGTGGACAATTGATCCTAATAAGGGGAACAAACATAAAGGCCTAATGCACATGAGAATTTTAAACAGTCCCCATTTTATCACACAAAAATATTTTGTAGCATAGACCTGATGCTGAATTCTGATTTGACATGTTGAAATATGGCATGCCTTTGTTTAAAACCTCAGAAAGGAAGAAATCCGGAATCGAATACCAGTAAAACGCAGTGACACCAGTGAGTTCATGTGGTCTGACAGGAGGGTAGGAACCAAAACTCGGCCAGATTTTTGTTCCTACTGTCTCATTGTCTGTGTTCATATTGAATGTGACAGCTGATATTGAGAGGAAGCGGCATGTGAAAAAACGTGAGTGCTGCCAAGCTGACCGGCTCACACTCGGTGTGTGTGTTCGAGTGTGTGTGTGACAGTGATAATGACACTGGGAGTCTCTGGGTTTGGTGCGCACGCACACACAGACTCAGACAACCAGCGGTATTGACTAAGGCTCAAATAAACACAAATCCACTCCACATATTGACTGAAACAAGAGCTCAGACACACACACACACACACACACACACTTGTATGGTGAAATCATGGTGTTCTGTGATATTGTGTAGCTTTGGACATAGGAGGAGACTGCGTGTGTGTGTTTGTGTGTGTGCTGAACATATAGCGGGTGATGAGTAATATTCAATAACAGCAGACTGTTGTTTAGATTATTAATGAGGCTGAAGAGACATTTTGTTTCACCTTGTTTATTCTCCTCTTTATTACACAGAGGTTGCAGATTTTCATGTGTCGACCTCGGATGTTAAAACGGCGTCTGCACATTAAGTTCACACACTGGGACTGTTGCACTGGGACAGAGACGCCATTTTAAAGTGGATGGAGAGAGAAAGGTTTTCACGAGTATACTTCGCTAAATGTAAATAAACTTATCTTTGCAAATGTCACATTCACATGTTACTGTGCTGAACATTCATTTTGGAAAGACAAAAATTGCAGTTTTGCTTATACAAATAATTCTTTTCAAATGAAAACCCAAATGGTATTTGGACACTGTGCTTGTGGCCCCAGATTGCAGTCAGCTGCTTTCTGTTTGCTAGATGAGTCTAGAACTGGAGTCCACCTGCACGGGTTGGACGCACCAAGAGGGCCCTCAGTAAATGTCAAAGCCGAGAGCGTAAGACCACCAGGGCTCTGTGTTGGCCATCCAGTCAAACTGAGAGGAGTCAGAGAGGAGACCTGGTACCCAAACCTGGCAGAATCATGCACTGAATACGGGAGCGGATGGGGCACGTGAACTGTTGGAATTACAGAAAGCCGAAGTGAAACCTCTGGGCGGATGTCAGGCAGTTTTTTGTCTTTTGGATTTGGACTTTGATGGTCCCCGTCTCTCTCCTTTTGTTTGAGAGCGATGCTCTTTACCTTCGGGTTTACCACAGACAGGACTTTAAACCATGTGGCGTCTGCGTGATAACCACAAAATTCCCACTGATTTTAAAAGTCACCTGTCCGCTGACTTTCCATAGCTGTGGTATAAACCTGAGCCGTGCAGAGTTTGTGACTCACGACTTTTCCTTTCATCCTTGGTCCTTCTGTTTCCTGTCTCTCCGTGATGAACAAGGAACCAGAAACGCTCCTTGTTTTTGTCCTTCGTTCGGCCTTCTGGCTAACGTGCTAATGCTCCTAACAGCTTTCTGCCTTCTTGTGTCTGCTTTGTGTCTTTCATTTGAGTTTTTTTTCCTCACTTTTCTCTCCGTTGTTTCTTGGCCATCCTGCAGCCTCGGCCTGCTCTGTGTTTCAGTCCGTCTGGCTTGAATGCTAATGTTCCTACCAGTCCTCTGCTCTCGTCTGTGTGAATTAATGGAGGAAAAGAATAGCGCTTTGTTTTGGTCTGTTCTTCTGTTCAGGCCTGAGCTCCAGCCTCGCTGCTGTTTCTTTTCTCCTCCTGTTCTGCATCATTGTCGACAGGTTTAGCTCTTATCTCACCGGCAGATATTTGCCGTTTCTGAGAACCGAAGATGAGGTGCAGGATCTTGGCATCAGCTTGTTTTCGCAGAAGGTTAACCAAGGATAGAGAGAGAGAGGGAGCATCTTCTCACTTCATAAATCGGTGCAAACAGCAGAGGAGGATTGTGGGAGTCGTATGAAAAATCACAGGCGAGGTGTGAACCTTCAAAGATAAGATATAAACTTGTCTTTGCTAAAACTTTCCTCCAGTAGAATCTGTTCATTGAGAGATGCCTGAAGACGTTTTGTTGTTGTTGTGGTCCATCTTTTTGAATCCATATGTCTCACCGGCCTGTCAAACACCAGTCTGCAGAGAACCAGCTCTCGTGGCTTCCTGGCTGTAAACTCTGCATATGTCACAGCATCGACATCGACTTGGGCTCTTCAGTGAACTTTCTTTGTGTTACTTCATCTCTAATTCTGCAAAGCCCTGCTGACAGGCTGCCAGCTGCACAAACCAACCCAGCCGCACGTGTCGTCTTTGAGCGACCAAACTCTAACCCACCTAGTGGTTGACTCAACAGCACCTACCTATCTGAACTCTTCCTAATCCGGCTGCTGGCGTCTTTGCTCAACGGCGAAAGGTCCCAGGCTGCAGCTCAGTGATCCCACGGTGGTGGAACGAACTGCAGAGCTCTGCATGGTCAGCAGCCTCGCTGCTAATATTCAGAAAGCCTCTACACAGCTTCCTCTATTCATCTCAATCTGAGATTACGTCTGTTGAAACTGAAACATTTTGTCCCCTGGAAACTTTTTATTTAAGCTTTTCTACCTGCTGGCTAAACGTGAACAATAATAGAGATTTCAGATCAAATGATGTCATTAATGACTAGGTGTCCTTTGTCCTCGTGCAGAGCTGATGAGGATTTGTGAACATTCGCTCCAGATTCCATCTGATTTTGCATGTTTGTCTTTCTGGTTTGTTGCTTTTGCCTCGACACATTCAGAGAGGCTTCGCTTGGTCATATTTGTAATTGAGGAAGTGTTTCTGTGAGGTGAGATGGCGACTTGCAACTTTGACCACAGCTGTTTTTGTTCCCACACACACACATGTAGCTCTCTGATGAATGAAACCTCAAGTGGAGTCGGTCTTCTTCTTCTTCTTCTTCTTCTTCTTATTCTCTTCAGCAGGATGATGTCATTATTTTGAGGCTCTGGTCTTGACTTGTCAAGTGTGTTCACACTCCTCATGCGCTGTACCCGCCTGCCTCTGAGTGTGTGTGTGTGTGTGTGTGTGTGTGTGTGTGTGTGTGTGTGTGTGTGTGTGGAGGGGATAATTGGCTTTTTTTGACATGACCAAATTGAAAATCACACGTTGTCACTGCTGTATTCTCACACACACACACTCCCAGTTTATGTAGAAGGCGGAAAACTTAAGACTACAGAAAAGCAGGTGGGGTGAATGCAGAACGTAAACTGTCCATTAACCGCAGACAAATTCTAAGAAATCAGCCAACGAGGCAAATGAATCGGTGGCAAAGGTTCAGAAGGTGAGTCTTTAACTTCAGTTAGGAGCAGTGGTCTCATGTTGACTCCCTGGATCACTGAAGTGGTTCCCGTGTTAAAAAGTACATTCCAACAGGATGATGCTCAGCTGCTCTCATTTTTACATAGAAGAGATCCAAAGAAGTGAAGGAGGCTCTGCAGTGTCTTACAGTGTAAAGCCTGTGTGAGACTGTGTTTGAGTCGGTGGCTCTGCCAGATTTCCACCATCTCTCCAAATGAGCCTCTGTGGCCGCTGGTTGCCGTTCCGCAGTACTAACCCGCTCTGACAGTACAGCAGCAGAAAACAGTCGACCTGCGTCCATTTTTACAAAGTAGATCTGCGAAACCGTGGACTCGGGACAAAGGACGCTTCCTGTCTGCAGACTCTGGACACTGGAAGCCGCTGCTGTAGCTGTGTTCCAGGCCAACCTGCGTTTTGCCTTGGTGTTTCTTTCTGTTAGTTTGTGACACTTTGTGGTCATTTCTGTGGTGATTTTCACATGCTGTTGAATTTCCTTTGACTTTATCGTCGTAGAATATCTGAAGAGAACAATCATCCGTCACTTTCAGTTTTTGCCCAGCCTTCACGGCCTGCTGTTGGACATTTTCGCAGTTGTCTGAGTCACAGTGTGATCTAGAGTTTGTGGCTTGTCTGTGTGTGTTTGGTTTGTGTCTGGAATGCAGATGTAAACTTCCTCCAGAGATGACTGTGAATGTTTCTGAGCCGCTGTAATCAGGTCTGTATAAACTGCTCTAATAACTGCTGAGAGCTGAGCTGCCGACGATGATTATTGCCCATTTATCGTGCCCTCTTTTTCTGATTAAATGCAGTCTGCCAGAGTGGGGGCTTCTGGGGGCTTCTGGGGGCGGGTCCCCGCCCGCTCATTAGGGCCTCTCTTACGGACTTTATGAGAAAGTGCCACATTGGTTTACCCATGAGGCTCGGCTTCTTCAGTTTTTCCTGCACGTGTCTGGTAAAAATTATTTTTTTGTTTGTGAAAATGTACTTTTTAAAGACAGTTGTTGGATTGGATTTGCTGTATTAATGCACATGGGGACATTGTCATTAGCTGAACACACAGGGGGTTTAATATCTTGACATGTTGCCTGGAGGAAACCAGAACTGAGCCTCCAATCCTGAAACTCGGGAGCGATTGCTCTGATAACGGAGGCTCGTTAGAGCGCAGATTCATGCAGATGACAGCTCTGAGCCTGGGAGACCAACGTGTCAGTGACTGAACAGTTTATGAAGTGAAATATTGGAGTGACACTGTGATGCTTGTAAATGTCTGCCTGTTGCTCTCCTAACTGCACAAACTGCAAATATTAGTTTAACATTTTGAGCTTCAGCATTTGATGAGTTTGAAACAGTTCATGAAACTTTGAACCTTGCTGGCTGTTTGTTATCATAGTTTCATTCAGATTTTTTATGAACCTCTTCTGTGACACATCATGTTACTGCACAGCTGTTTCCATTTCACTTATCACCAATAATTTTTCCCATGTACAAATATTTCAATTTGCAACTGGTAAAAAGGTGATACTTTTTTTTTCATTTCACAAATTGAGATGAAAACAGGTCAACATGTCACTGTGTCTCAGAATCTTTTCCCCTTTAGTCTGTTGTGAGCCATGGCTTTATGTAAAGCTCCTTCCACCTGTAGACTCACCTGCCTAACAGTCATTTCCATCGCTCTGCCACAACCAGCTGATGTTACTTTTTACCTCATAAATTCTCCTTGTAGCATCACTGTACAGTTTAATATTGAAACACTGAAGACACTGATGTGCATTTAGCTTCAGTTTTCTCATTAAAACACTGACACACAGATGTGCTGCAGCTCCCTCTTCAGTCACATCATCTTTAAAAAGGTTTGATTTTAATTAAAGTCATTTCATCTAAAGATGCATTAACACCATTATTTACGCCACAAATACACATACGAACGGAATTTCGATGCATTTGCCCTGTACAAATGCAGACATTTATAAATCACTCAGTTTGTTTGTATTAAACTGTAAAATTTTATTGATCGTGTTGATCTTCAGAATTCATTTATGTCCCAAAACCACCTCCTTCCTTCTGTTAGCTGCAAAACCACAAGGCCATTAACTCTGAGTCATCCTGTTAGTGTGTGTGTGTGTGTGTGTGTGTGTGTGTGTGTGTGTGTGTGTGTGTGGATACTGGGTAATCTCATTACCTGGGTGGTCTCCACCCTGTGATTGGCAGCCATTATATTATTATACGGATACACACAGAGAGCCATTACTGCAGTATGACTCAACCTGACTGGCCTCTCAGCTCTGCTCTGTGTCACAAACATGTGTTAATGTGTGTGTAGGGGTATTAAAATGATGCAGGATTACAGTGAATATGTGCTGTTTATCCATACAGATATCGATCTGGTTTGTGTGTGTCTGCACGTGTTTTTGTGTGTTTGTGGGGCCACACTTTAGTCAGAACAATGGAAGGGCGCATTCTTGGCCTTTCAGCCACTCTGTCGATGAATCAGTGCTTCATGGGGAAATTTGATCATTTTGGGACATTCCAGACATGTTGGGACATCTTGGCATTGTGAGGGCATTTTCCCAGTCATGCCAACTTCAGAGGACTGTGGGCAAATTACCACACAATAAACAAATCGACAATAGTTTTTTTTGCATTTTCAGATGAAAATTCAAAGAGTCTATGATGACGTCACACACCCAGAAGTGGATTGTACCATTTCAAAGTCCCTCATTTTGAAGAGACTGACTTCACCTGGTGTCAGAATGTCTGGAACCTGTGGAGCTTCACGCCTCATGAGCCGCTTTCTGGCGTTAAATTCAAATCAGGTGTTCTCAGCGAGTGGCTGGAGACCACGGAGCCAGGATTGGACTGACCAGGTCCTGACTCCAGCTGTGCACATCTCAGAGAGAGAATCTCGCCTGATTTGCGGGGACAGTGTTTGTTTGAGGATTTTAAACCTGCATGTGTGGACAGACACAGTTTCAGTCTGCAGAAAGTGAGTTCAGTGTTTAACAGACTGACTGCAGCAGGAAGGAGATTATTTCATTAGAGCAGATAAATAACTGGGCAGGAGCATCATTAAAAACTCATCAGTGAGCTTGGTGTGTGTCTCTGTGTGTGTGTGTGTGTGTGTGTGTACTTCACTTCTCACCAAGCAGATGTGACTATTGTGCTACATTAATGGAGTTTGGAGGAATAATTGTTAGAGTGGTTCTGTGTGACAGGAGAGCAGCTTTTCGTGTTTGTCCAGCAGGAAAAACTAGAGGCTGTTGCTGGGTAAGAAAATTCAAACTAAGGAGCAATTACACCAGCATGTCTAATCATGTTCACCAACATGAAGTATTTCATATATTCATATTCACTCAACACTATGGAAAATATTATACATATGTATGTATGTATGTATATATATAAAACGCATGCAGTTTAAAATTGTGTTTGTCCTTTGGGATGATAATGTTATATGTTATTTATACGTGAGGTCTGAGCAAGTTCTTTTT
The DNA here is from genome assembly GCA_033026295.1 of Channa striata. Classification (NCBI taxonomy): domain Eukaryota; kingdom Metazoa; phylum Chordata; class Actinopteri; order Anabantiformes; family Channidae; genus Channa; species Channa striata. The sequence continues at coordinate 4,778,989 of CM065173.1, read as the reverse complement.
TATTGTTTCCTGTCTTGAATTCATCACAACAGAAACGGGCAAAAACTCCACTTTTAATGTGTCAGGCTCATAGAACCTAGGATCATATTGTTTTTCACAGTTCGCCTGCACAACAAATTATGGAAACAGTAATGGTGTGTCCACACTATGGGTGGGACGACGCATTGACTTAACGGCCGACATCGATACATCCATGCGTTCAAACAAGCAGGAAGTAGGATGACTGTGTCTAGTAAGTCCTAGTCTTGTAGAGCGTGAGGGTATTTGGGACCAAACAACATGGTGCTTTTCCTGCTCTGCAAATTGTTTGAGTTATTTTTCTTTTGAAGTGTTTAAAACAAAAATAATTCAAACAATTCAAGTCACGCACTTCCTTCTCGGTGCAGCAGCAGGAGGATGAAGCGCTGCAGACGCCTGATTTTTTTATTTATTTTTTTGCATGTCAACAGTGAAGACTCTATGGCAGTTTTGAAAAGTAAAACCAGCGTTATAATAAATGTTTTATGTGTGTTAAATTGTGCAAATTAAGATGCATCTAGATGCTTCGTCTCGAATGTTCTCAGCTTGTTTCCTTTTTTTTGCTGGAACATGAAGCCCCCCTGTGGTGATGTCAAATTCAGTGGGACAAATGTGTTTCTACAGCATGTCAGAATGATAAAATAACTGTCACGCAGGTGAGGCTGTGCTGAAAAAAATCACACCAAATATTGGCTTGGTAAATATAAAGGTAAAAACCTTGAAAAAGTTTTCAAAAACAAGCAGATATACTCTAGACTTCTGAGGGTTAAATGTAGATTGCACCACATTCCTTTAATTTGAATGGAACCAGTGCGTAAAACACAGATCACCAGTTTAGACTGGCCTAGCTTTTGTTTGGGAAATAAAGTCCTGCATGGGAAAAATGACAAGAACCACTAGATGGTGATGAATAAAATAATTGAAATATGTATCAGTATAATATGTGGCACCATTATTGTTTGATATGAGCATGTCACAAATAAACCGTAACTGAACTCATGGGGGATAATTAGTTTAGTAGTTATGAGTTATTCACTCTACACTCAAACTGGTGAGATTTTTAATTCTTTAATACTGTGAATATTAGCACAGAGGTGTCGAGATTAGTGCTGCCAGGTCCCCAGTTCAAATGCACTAACCAACTGTGGCCTTTCTGTGTGGAGTTTGAATTTTACGTGGGTTTGTTTCCTCCCAAAGTGAAGGTGTTAACCTCATGTCCTCTGTTAGGACGTCCATATATCTCCTCCTTGGTCGTCCTCTCGCCCTCTTGCCTGGCAGCTCCATCTCCAACATCCTTCTACCAATATAATCACTATCCCTCCTCTGCACATGTCCAAACCATCTCAGTCTGGCCTCTCTGACTTTGTTGCTAACACAGGCAACGTGTGCTGTCCCTCTGATGAACACGTTCCTTATTCTGTCCAACCTTGTCACTCCTAAGGAGAACCTCAACATCTTCATCTCTGCTGCTTCCATCTCTGCCTCTTGTCTCTTTCTCACTGCTACTGTCTCTAACCCATAGAGCAGAGCTGGTCTCACCACTGTCCTGTACACCTTTCCTTTGAGTCTTGCTGACACTCTTCTGTCACACAACACTCCTGACACTTTCCTCCACCCATTCCAACCTGCCTGCACTCGCCTCTTCACCTCTTTTCCACACTCCCCATCACACTGAACTGTTGACCCCAAGTACTTAAACTCCTGCACCTTCTTCACCTCAGCCCCCTGTAACCTCACACTTCTACCTGGATCCCTCTCGTTTAGGCACATGTTTTCTGTCTTACTACGACTGACTTTCATGCCTCTTCTTTCCAGAGCAAACCTCCACCTCTCCAGCTCTTCCTCCACCTGCTCAAGTATTAACGTATTTCAAAATAAAAGCCTGTTCTCTCTAAAGTTCCATTAAATAATTTTAATAAATTAAACCTGCTCTGGCTGATGAGTCTTCTGTTTTAAAGTGTTTCAGTCAGCCCGATAAGCCGTCCTCGTGTTTTAGACTGAATGAAGAGAATGGAAATGGCTGAATCTCTGAGATTACTGCAGATTTATCTTCGCGTTGCATTAACTCTGAGAGGGATAATGGATGGCTGGACGATGTTTGCTGCAGCAGATGAAGGATTTGGCCTTTTATTTTTATGTTTTACTCAGATTATGTCATTTTTTTTCTACCTGTTGATGACGACAAGCTGGTACCGTCCCACATACTCTGTCTCTGTGTGTGTTTGCCTCTGGACTAATCCTGTCAAGCCTAAATCTGTCTGTCACAGAGGACAATTGATAAATCCAACAGTAGCACAAGCTGAACAGCAGTAACATGTGGTACAAATTTTCTATAAAATTCATTCTCAAGGTTTCGGTGAAACATGGTGAATAACATTTATTAAAAATTCTCAACCACAACATGTAAGTTATTAGTAGAAAGTGTTGATGATTTGAAATTAATGATTTGTCTAACCTAGTAATGCTGGACCTATTTTGTGTCCCATTCTACCCTCTGGTCGACTGACGGTGTTAAAGTTAAGTTAAGGTAAGGTAATCTTTTATTGATCCCACGTTGGGGAAATTGTCATGTTACACAGCTCCCAGGTATACAAGGCAATAACAGCAGTGAAGCAACAAGAGTAATGCAGTTGTAATGTAATGTAATGCACTGTGCAAAAAATTTAAAGTTAAATAAAATCAAAATCAATAGTACAGTACAGTATGTAAAAAAGAACCACAGAATATATACAATATTAGTTCAAGTAGGTCAGACTGTGGAGTTATAGAGTCTAACCGCAGTGGGAATGAACGACCTGTGGTAGCGCTCTGTCCTACACTGAGGATGGATCAGTCGGCCACTGAAGGAGCTGCACAGAGCCTCCACTGTCTGGTGCAGCGGGTGAGAGGTTTTGTCCATGATGGATTTAAGCTTGGACAACATCCTCCTCCACAGAGTCCAGCTTGTTTAGTCTCTTCCTGTCCTGGTTGGTGCTGCCTGAACCCCAGCAGACGACAGCGTAGTGCAGAGCGAGGCCACCACAGAGTCATAGAATGTTCTTAACATGGTCCCTCCGAAGAAGATGGAGGAGACTTTGACCCTTCTTGTACAAAGCATCAGTGTTGTCAGTCCAGTCCAGTTTATGGTTGAGGTGAACACCCAGGTACTTGAAGCTGTCCACCCTCTCAATGTCCGAGCCCTGGATGTTCACCGGTGTGAATGGTAGTGTCTTTCTCCGGAAATCAATCACCATCTCCTTCGTCTTACTGGTGTTTAAGGACAGGTGGTTACTTTAACGCCAGTCCACAAAGTCCTTGATCACTGATATATACTCTAGCTCATTCCCATCCGATATACAACTTAGTCATCAAACACTTTTCTGGAGATTACGACTGCTAGTGTTGTAGGTGAAGTCTGAAGTGTACTAGAGTGAGTTCACCGTGCTGCAGACCACCATCTCAGAAACACAGTTCCGCAGCCTCACATACTCTGGCCTGTTGATGAGGTAACCTGTTGTCAAAAGTACATCTTCAGACACTGCTACAATGTTGTATAATCAATGTGCAAAGGTCAGCTACCAGGAGTGGGGTTTGAACCCACGTGGGCATTTACCCATTGGATCTTAAGTCCAACGCCTTAACCACTCGGCCATCCTGGTCCACATGTTGTGTTGTCGTATTTGGGGTAATTCTGAAACCATCACCGAGCTTATGCTGTCACTCTGGTACATTATTGTGTGTTTGCAGGAAGTGACTGTATGTGTGCTCTGTCTAAAAATACAAAATACTCTTGTCCTTTGCAGGAGATGTGGTGGACATCTACCAGAGGGAGTTCCTGGCATTGAGGGAGCGCCTCCACTCAGCGGAGCAGGAGAACCTGCGGCGCTCCAAAGAGCTGAACCTGGTCCTGGAGGAGATCAAGAGGGCCATCGCAGAGAAACAGGCACTCCGAGACATCAACCGCACCTGGAGCAGCCTCTCAGGTCACTTTGGTTTCCTCCTCAAACATATGTGTGAAGGCTCGGCTTATATATAACACTTAAAATTCACACACAGACGACGCAACGTGCTGTCCTGACCCAACGGGAGCAACTTGGGGTTCAGTGTTTTGCACTGAACACCTGGACATTTCAACGGATAAGCAGACTGGTGGTCGAACCCCTTGACCCTGTGGTCCATAGATGACTGATCATATGTAATGGATGCACTCACTGTCAGGCTGAAATAAGTCTAGGTTCTCTGAATGACTTGGCTAGTCGGGATGGAAGCGAAACAAGAATAGAGTTGAAACCGTGAACTTTGTTCGTGCTGGCTGAATTTTAAATGAGCTCCTGCATTTTTATTAAGCTTTCTGTTCCACACTGTTTTTTTTTTCAAGTTTCGTCTTGAAGAAGTGAAAATGAGAAAGGATCAATAGAGAGCTTATGAGGGCATCAACGAGAAAGTAGTTTTTGTGCCTAGAACTGCACAAATCAAAAGTAATGAGAGAGAAAGGATGATAATCTCAAGTAGAAGAAGAGGAGCCTGATGGCACCAGGAATCTGGATTTTATGCAGCAACATAGAGGATTTTACAGAGAAACTCAAGGATTAATAGTAATATTAATTTAATCAGTGACACTGACTAAATCCTGTATTGACACAGTTTGAGTGAGTGAAGCTCTGCCTGTTTATGGTGCCGTCATCTCCAATAGGACTTGTATAAAACATGTCCACGTTAAAGAAGCCAAAAATCTCCAAATCTGTGTGAAGAACGCGATCCCGGCTTGCTCTGGTCTGACCTGGCCTCTCTCTCTTCTTCTCATTTCAGAGGAGACAAGGCTGAAGTTGTGGAATGTGAGCACCAGTAAAAACATCCTGCAGCTTCCCTCCATCTTCCATCATCTTCCTCACCTGCTGAACCGAGAGGACAGCCTGCAGCCCTCCGTGCACCTGGGACAGGGACGCACCGGAGGTAAAAACTGGAAAGTAATGTTTGACTATTCACGAACTGCAATGTATGAATAAGAAAGGGCCCAGCGAGGCCTCATCCTTCAACACACACCTGGACCAGCACCTTCGCTGGGCTAACAGCTCCCTGCAGCTCCCCAGATACAACTGACATCCACTGGAGAATAAACAGCTACAGCCAAGGTCACCGTGTGTGAGAGAGAGAGAGGGTTGGGTCTAATTTATTTATAAAGCATTTTATTCGAGTCAGTAAAACATTTTCTGACAGGCCTCCTTTACACAGACATAAATACACATAAACCACAGAGAACAAACACATCAGAAAACATTAGATATCTGTGTGTGTGTGTGTGTGTGTGTGTGTGCAGTCAAATGTATTTATGATGCACTTTGAGTAAAACAGGTTAGTCGGGCGGATGGAAAGTGCTTTATGGTGCTGCAGAGGACAGAGAGATAACAACCCAGGAAAAACACAGTGAGAAATGTATTTATTTGTGTGTGTGTGTGTGTGTGTGTGTGTGTGTGTGTGTGTGTGTGTGTGTGTGTGTAGCTGTGTCAAATCTGATTTATATGTAAGACCTCTAAAACAAAACAGCAAAAAGACTTTTTTCTTTCTGCAGCTTCAAAGAAAGGAAAAACAAGTTAAAGCAAGACAGATGCTTGTAATGTATAGATGTAACCCCACTGTGTGTGTGTGTGTGTGTGTGTTGTGTGTGTGTGTGTGTGTGTGTGTGTGTGTGTGTGTGTGTGTGTTCATGTCGCTTTTTCGCTTTCATCTCTTACTGTTTTTTTATATTCCAAACCTGGTTCAGCCTCATTTCTTAAACAAGTAAAATTCTCAGTGCTACAGTGGAAAATAACTGTTACAAGTCCAGTATCTGAACTTTTCATTGAAGAACAAAAGTAGAATTAGTGAAGTGTAAAGTAGCCCAAATACTTTTCATGCAGATTAATGTGTTGATCGGTGTATTTCTGCAGCTGGTAAAGGTGCTTTTGAATTACTTTATAAACTGCGCAGTGGTTTCTGATTCCCTGCTGGGATCAAACTTTCTTTTTGCCTCTAATATAATATCATGTCAAACATACTGTGTGTCCCACCCTCAGCTCCAGCTGCTCTGCATCATTAGTAACTAGACCGATTAGAGCATGCTCGCAGAGTTACTGTCATTAGGCTGTAGCTGTGATTATGACCATTTAAAGGCAGCTGTCCATGGTCAGGACTAGGACGCTCCCTCCTGGCTACATGTCAGAGCGTCCTTGGGAAAGACACTGAAACCTGCGCCGCTCCTGGTGGCTCACGTGAGCGAGCACCTTGTGTGGCAGCCACGACTGTGATGGGAATGAGAACCAGTTACCATTCAGGAAACCGTGTTGTGTTCACACTGCAGATCCGCTCTTCCAACCTCAGTCCTAAACAATCACATTCTTGAAGTTGCAGTTTTCACATATTTTTAAATGGAATTAGGCTCCAACACTTTCCATTTAAAGGTGCTGCTGAACCTCCTGTGACACATTTTCACTTGTGTTTGAGTGAGACTGGCCCTACTGACCAAGCTTAAGTTCCACACTTTTGGACAAACACTCAGGCAGCTTTCACAACTTTCACCAGTGTTTTTTATGTGGGATTTGTTCTTGGACTAGAACAGAGTCTCTGCCCAGGACAGAGCAGCTACACACACCCGAGTGCTTCAGTTTACGCATAGTTTCTAGTTTTATTTCTGCCTTTTTTTTGTTGTTTTGCAAATGTTGTGGCCCGAAATTGCTTATTATGAAGCAGTTTTCCTTTAAAAATAGCATGTGGTATTTTTTTTATGATGTTTTAAATTGGAAGGGTGCAGATTTTATGGCTGAGTGGACTAATTAATTGTTGTGATCACATGCTCTGCAGGGAGTGGCTGATAATATCATTTAATAAATGCTTCCTATATTTTTACTATACTTTGTTTTACAGCATTGTTGTTGTTATTTAAAATAATTCAGTAAGATTGTCAAATTCCGATTTCAGATGACCTCCACAACACTGGCTGGACACCCTGACAACAAACTCTGCTCCGTGTTTGAACTTTTCTTCCTTTATCACTTGTGCTTCCTGCTGCCGACTTTCCCTGCCGCTATTCCCACACAGGATGTGAACAGTTTGAGCTTCTGCTGGACTTTGTCGGGAGCCATGAGTGATAAATACAGTGTCCTGGCATGTCTCCGATATGTCCGCAGTCTGTGCAAAGACCTGTTTGGTCTGGACCAACATGGCAACCAGAGAAAAAAACGTAGCAGCAGTGATTTGATTCTCTAAACACCGTTCAGACACCTGCTTCCTCTGCAGCGTCTTCGCCGGCTGGACGGGTCAGGTTCTTTTTAAGAAGCCTTCTCCCTAAAGATGTGTCCTCTGTGTGTCTGCAGTGTCTATAGTCATGGGGGTTCCCAGTGTGAAGAGGGAGGTCCACTCCTACCTCACTGACACGCTCACATCCCTGATGTCGGAGCTCAGCGCCGCAGAGAAGGACGACTGCGTCATCGTCGTCCTAATCGCTGAGGTAAGTGTGTGTGGATAATTGCCTGTCAGTGTGTGTGTGTGTGTGTGTGTGTGTGTGTGTGTGTGTGGATGCGTGCTTACTTGCCTGCTTAGTAAAAGGTCAACGGTTTAGCTAATGGGCCCAAACACACGCAGCGTTAATGTCACTGGCTCTGTGTTTAGCATGCGTGCTAATGCTGCACAGAAGTAACACACTCATGGTGTGTGTGTGTGTGTGTGTGTGTGTGTGTGTGTGTGTGTGTGTGTGTGTGTGTGTGTGTGTGTGTGTGTGTGTGTGTGTGTGCGTGGTGAACTGTGGTCACATTTTGAGCGTCATTCTTGCGTCAGTGCTGCAGCTGAAGCTTATTTCAAACTGAAGATGTAAATGCAACAAGTCACATCCTTCATGAGTCGCTCCTCATCAGTGAACTGAACCGGTCCGTTAAACCCTTAAAGTGCTTTTTCCGGGTTAACTACAGGAGTCAGGATGTCTGTACGTGGACGTCGTCCGTCCACCCAGTCCACGTTAGTCTAACTCTGCTGTACAGCTCTTTTTATTCGAACAGTCCAAACACACAATGAGCCTCACTGTTGAACTGAGTGAATGATATGGAGTTCACCATCATTCACACAGACTCATTCAACATATTGAGAAATAACTGAGCTGTGTTGGCGAGACGTGGTGGAGCTGGACTCCATCAGGACATGGTCTGTCCCTGTTTTCACAGTGTTTCATGACACATCCAATATGTCCCTGCTTGCGAAAACCAGCGTAAACACATTTTAAAAAAGTGCAGTTTATTTTATGGCTTGTTAACTTCAGAAAGTGGTGAACCAAAAAATGTTCTGCTTAAAACAAAGTTCAAAGTGTCTTGTGTGGAGGTTTTAGCTTTTACTGCTGCGTCGCATGTGTCCTGTGTTAAGGACGTTGTTTGTACTCAGCTGCTAAACTAATTTTCCTTTGGGGATGATGAGGTTAACGTTGGAGTTGAAGGTGCAGCGACTGAGGACCAGCTCACTGCACAGGCTATTTTAGGTCCAAGCCCAGGATTTTGGTTCGTTTTCTGAGCTTTTGAAGCTGCTGTCCAGCACTCAGACGTTCACAGAACAGATTGACTCTGAGGGAGTAAGACCTCCAGCAAGGATTCAGGACCAGTGAGGTTTTTGTGGACCACAGAACTGAAGATGCGTCCAGGAGTGATTCTGCCAAAGTCATTTCCCTTCCTCCCGTTTTTGGTTTCTCTCCCTCTCTGTCCCGCCGTTTGTTTTCATTTGGGTCTCTGTTTGTCATGTTGATCTCTGTTTTTCTTTTTCCTCCAGGCTCATATACAGCAATATTTCCAGTCCCCTCAGGGTTTTTCGTTTTTTTATCTCACAGACTCAGTTTTCAATTTCCTCTGTGTTGTTGTTTTCCTGGCTGCTGGATTCAGAGCCAACCCCCGCTCAGTTCCTCCGTCACTGAACGTCCGGATGTGTTTGTGGAGTGAACGGCGACATCATCACGTGGCATCTCAGCAGGATTTGTTTTTGCACATGGACATGAACCGAGCAGCAAAGGCCTGAGAAGCTTGTAAAGTGGAAAGATGTGTAGCATGAATATTACATGACTGGAGCATGTTTTGCAGAGAGACATGTGACATCGGACAGCATGAGAGCGGAGCCCCCTGCGGCTCCACAACACGCTCTTCGTTCACTTTAACAGGCCCGAGATCACGTTTGCTCCTTTGTTCCTGAGTAGGAACATGGTGTCACCATTTTCTCCAAAATCCATAAAGTTCTGAGATGCTAAATTGTACATCTCAGACCAAATGTATGAAAATGAGAAATCTTTGAGCCGTGCTGCAGCTTCTTTTTCACAGTCCGGAGCTTTGTTTCAGCTGTGCTAGAGCAGCTACGGCTATAAGGTGTATTTCATAATAATGCATGAGCTGTGTTTAATAATCTGATGAGCGAATGGTCAGCTGACCGTGCTGCTCCCTCAGCCTGACTGCTTTCAGTCACTCATATCACGGCGTGTTGCTGCTGCAGTGAGCAGCTGTTTCCAGAAAAGCCACTAAAAAACGAGTAGAACAAAAAGAGAGGGAACACCCGGGGTTCAGCCATTATAAGATGATACCGGAAGAACAGGGAGGCCAGCAACACGTGGTCTGGCCCCCACTGAGAAAGAACCTGTCAGTCTGGAATCACACGAGGGGCCAGAATAAATCCACAGAGCGCGTGTGGAAACGACAAGCGCCTGCCTTTACCGCTCTTTTTATGTAGTACAAACACGGTAAATTATTGCAGGTTTAACTGAGATCCAACCTGACTCTTTCGTCTAGCGAATCACAAGTGCTTTTATTGTGAATCAGCAAAATGAAATGTGCTGATAGTGAAATATTGTACAGCTCCTTTACGCTCGTTCCCTGCGCAGTGAATTGGCTTTAGTGTAAACGGGACTGAGAGGCAGGCGCAGGCTCTTACTTTGGCTTACAGAAAATCTACTCCATATAATCACGAGGTATGAGATGTGTATAAAAATGCTGTGCACTGGGAAACTAGATGCCGTTCCCCATTTCTCCAGCAGTGTGGGTCCAGCTGCTTCACCTCGCAGGAGGTGAATGTAGATGAGACATGTTCATTCACATCAGTGAGTCCTCTGTGTGAACAAGCCTGCGCTGTAACTCGCTGAAATGTTAACAGGTGGAAGTCATGAATAATGCACGACAAACTTCTTTCAAAGTCTGATTTACAAACGGCAGTAAAGTGAATCCAGTCTGCTCCTTTTTTAATTCACGTCCATGGGAACACACGACCTGCAGCTCAAACATGCAGGTTGGCGCTGTTTGTGGAGAATTGAGTGTTTTGGAGGTTTTCAGTTCTGCCAAATGCCACAAGATGCTGCAGCTTTTTCCTCAAAGAGCCACTTCAGTGCGAGGCAGAGACGACTTCTTTAAACGTTCTCAGTGCTGCTTCAGAGGGTTTCTCACTCCACGGAACTCACTTGGGAATAATGGAAAATGTTTTTGTTTCTGTTTGGTATAAAAACGTAAAGATGTGTGTGACATCAGCAGCTTTGATCCAGAGAGGGAAGATGTCTGAGTCACCGTTGTCCTCCTCAGCTGAGAGCCTCTGAGCTGCGTCTGCTCCTCGTTAACACCGAGCTCTGTGGTAAGCTCCACCCGGCTGGCACCTCCAGGACGCCAAAGCAAACCACAGACTGCAGCGCCGCCCAGCTGCTCGAGGCATGTGACCCCACAGCAACCCTTAGCAGCAGATGATTGGGTCCCACGGGGAGCCCATCTGCACCCTGATTGGTCAAAGGGAGGGACGCGGAACTCCCCGATTGCTCAAGTTGTTGTTGATGCTCGAGTGTGTGTGTGTGTTTGTGTGTGTGTGGAGAAAATCCTAAAAACATTCATGATCTCAGCTGATCACATGCGCAGTGTTTTATAATAACTGTGTGTGTGTGTGTGTGTCTTCAGGCTGACCAGCAGTATGCCAGCAGTGTAGCAGACAACCTGAAGCGCCTGTAAGTCCACTTGCATGATGGGATGCTGTTTCTATGGCAACAGACACTTCCTGTGTTTGTCTGTGTCAAATGTTAATGCATGATTCATTTGTCTCTCTCTACACACTTTCCCTTCCTACCTTCACACCTTATTACCTACCTCCGTTTCCTCGCTCACGCCCAATCTTCTTCTCTGAGTCCTTGTTTCCTCATCCTCCTCTTTTTCCTTTCTCATTTCCTTTTTTCATTCCCTTATTCTGCCTCTGCACTCCTCAATTTTGCATCTTCTTTCTTCCTTTTCTTTTCTTTGTCCTGCTCATCACCATCTTTCCAATTGACATCTCTTTATCCCTTCTCTACCATTTTCTCTATCTTCTCTGCGTTTCTTTTCTCAGTTGCTCTTCTTTGTCCTTCTCGCTTATTTCTTCCATGCATCCTGATCTTCTTTTCCTCCATCTTGATTTCATCCAATTCACCTCCTCCTCCTTCCTTCTCTACATCCTTTCTCTCTCTTATGTTCAATCCTTCCTGACCCCCTTTTTCTTCCCTCTTTCGCTTTGATGTTATTTGTCTTTCCCATATTTTTGTGGACTTCTTCCACTTCTTGTTTTATTTCCTTTTTCAATCCACGTTCTTGGTTCCTTACAACCTCGACGTCCCTTTCTCCTCCTTTTTTTTCAGCTCTTCTTCCTCCTCGTCTCCTTTCTCTGTACCTAATAATGATTGTGGTTCACACTGATTATGTAAGAAAATACAAATCATCTTTTTCTTTCTCCTCCAGTTTTCCTGCAGAGATTCAGTCGGGCCTCTTAGAGGTGGTCTCCCCCTCCGTACACTTCTACCCTGACTTCTCCCGGCTCCGGGAGTCCTTTGGAGATCCGAAGGAGAGAGTCAGGTCTGTTTATGCGTGTGTGTCTGTAAGTGTAAGAGTGAGTGTGTGTCTACCGAAGATTTAACACTTTTCCAACAGAGTGACTCAGTCTGTAATTCTGTTTTACTAACAACACAAAGTCGGTACAGTGTAGATTTTCTGCAGCTGGACGTTATATGAGCTTCAGTTACACACAACTAGTTTCCATCCACTTCAGTTTACACCATTATCGCTGATGTTTGTGTTAAAGTGTGTTTGCAGCTGTTTTCGAACCGTTGCTGTGTCTATATGTCTCCGCATCTGTCAGACACTTAATCAGATGTTCACTGTGAGTCCCGACATTCAACAAAGACCAAATTCAAACAGTTCTGACGTGCTCTATTTGGGCCTGATACCAAAGATGGGCACATGAGGTTACTCATACTTGAGGACCATGGACTTATACAGCACTTCATACAGACTAATGCAATCAGAGTGCCACAGACAGTGGAACGCTGATAAAAAGTGAACCAAAGTAAGACAATTACATAAAACCTCTGCACACAATTTTTTATATAAAAAAATAAAAGATAAAATAAAAGATAATAAAAATAAACAATTATAATCAATGAAAATGATTCATAAAACTAATAAAATGTAGATAATGTTATCAATAAAATATTGTTCAGATAACGATATCAATAAAACAAATAAAAAAGGCGAGCAAAATAAAGTAAGATAAAATAAATGTATGGAAAGTTTTGATTTTTGACCTCCTCAGGCTCAGAGCAGAAACACTTGTTTGTCAGAAACAAAATAATAATTGATTAGACTGACTTTTAAATGACAGAAAAAAATGATTATGGTGCTTCATAATAAAGCCTTAACTGGCTAGTTAGCAAGTGTGCTAATATGAGTATTATACATTTACAATTAGCAGATGCTTTTATGCAAACAACTTACAGAGTAATTCGTTACACACACACACACACACACACACACACACACACAATGGTGATGGGTACCATTCAAGGTGCTCCCCACTTGGGGTTCAGTGTCTTGCTCAGGGACACTTTGACGTGCAGCGATGGGACCAGGGGGGCCGTGGACTACGGCCTCCCACTGACACACTATATGTTGCTAAAGCCAAGTTTAAAAGTTGAGGACTTTAGAGAATTTGAGGCCACGTCAGACTGTTTGAAGGTTTTGCATCTACAAAAAGAGACGTGGTGACTGTCGACTGATATAAATATTATTAACACTCCCTTCAACCCACTTGAAATCGGGACACGCATAAAAATCTCATTTGGACGCATGAGTTTTCAAATACATCCCCTCCGGATAAAGTCCAGAGGACGTCAGGATTCCAGTGCATATGTGTTCCCACAATACGGCTGTGATTTTATCAATGAAAATAATCACACAATCCTCAGAGGTCAGCTGACAGCAGCCTAATTTATTATTAACAAGCTTCAGTTTTTATTACATTCAGGCTCAGAGGTACAGCCGTCCTGCTCAGTTTAAAAGAAATGTCTGGACGTGTCACATTATCCTCAGACACTAACAGCTGCTTCCTGCCAACTTCCCCAACACCTCGACCTGATAAATCCTGTCTGCTTCCCTAAAAACCAGACGCTAACCACTCAAATCGAAAGGATCTGCTTCTCGATTTAGCTTCAGTGAGCAGGATGTGATCAAGCTGTGTTAGGCAGCTCTCTTACGTCCCAAAACTGGGACTCCATTCACAGAGATCAGTTAGTCAACTGAATCCACCTGCAGTTTGCCCGGTGTGTGAGGCTCGTTCTCTTGGTTTGGGGTAACGTCTTTACTTCCCTCTGTGTCTGAACTCAGTCCTCATGGTTTGTTTGCTAAACTGAACGATTGCACACATCACGTATCACAAGGCTGCAAAAAGCAGAGTGCTCTGTAGACTGTGGAAGAAGCAGTATGTGTGCTCGGATGATGTTTCCATATTTATCTACAGGTTGACATAAACTGAACAGATGGTCCGTGGAAGCTCAGAGGGACACAGTATTAAACCCACTCGAAAGTCTTTTTATTTTATACGCTGGAGACAATTCAGAAGGAGAAAGCTGATCTGTGTGTTACTGTGTGCCAGGCTTTCTGGAGCTTTCAAGCACATGTCAGACGAAGACGACTGACGGTCGGGCTAATAGACATTCTAACCTTTTTGTTCGTTTTCATTTACATTGTATTATACTATACTGTGTTATGTAATATAATGTTATACTACTACATTATAGTATAAAATATTATAATATTATGCTGTCCTTCCATTCATCTGTAACCACTTATCCTATGTAGGGTCACGAGGGGTGGACGGCTGGAGCCTGTCCCAGCTATCATAGGGTAAAAGGCAGGGTCCAGTCTGTCTCAGGGCGGGACAGAGAGAGAACGGTCTAGCCACGTGGGGGCAGAGCTAACCACTCCACCAATGTCCCATATTATACTATACAGTAATATATAATATTATTTTATACTACACTATATATGCCTGTTATCAGGAGGAAACTGGTGTTTCTCCTCCGAACAGACATCTATCGGGGGGTTAAAGGTGGGCCTGACCACTAAATGATTAGTGCATTGAACTATTTTCAGAAATATTCCCAGCCCTGAGGGTTTTGAAGTAATGCAACAAATGAAATGTCACAAAGGCCTGTGGAGCGTTCATGGGTCCACAGGAGCGTTGGACTGACTGGGAGACATCAGCATGTTTTACAGCTCCTGAGGCACTCATTTGTGAACAGTATGAGAACGGACAGGACTCTGCAGGGAGCCAGAGGAAACATGAGAATTTATTGTAAATATAGACAATATGCTTGATATTAACACAGTTCTGACAGTGTAACTGTAAAATAACTGAACATGCAGTCGGATTGTAAACAATCATTCCCATCAGCAGCTTTTTAAGCCACTGGTTTTCTGAGGGTCCCCAGGCTTAAACCCATGACTCAGACTCAGCTGATTTCTCCATGTTTAATCTCAAATCGTGTGACATGGTGCACTTTTTTCAAAATGAACTGTAAAGTTGGACTTTGTCTTTTTTGTCTGAGAGCCTCTCCTCCTTTAACTTCGAATATCTGCAGCTCATCATAGTTACACACTGTGAGGACAGACAGTGACACAATGAAACCGGTCCCAAACTAAACCTTAAAAGATGAGTGGGGCCCAGACCAAGTATCTAACACAAACAGTGAGACAGGCGCCGGTTAAATCAAGAGGCCGTCTGCACATCTTTCTATGGGAGAAAACGTGACACACTGATAATAAATGAAACCACAGTCCTCAGGCCTCTGTCCTCAGGCCTCGCGTCTTTTACGTGCTTCTGTGATGCAACAACAGTCTCCGTAAGAGCTCCAGAGTCTCTGCAGAGCCAGAGGAGACACCAGCCACAGAGTGACGCAGCTGTACAGCAGGTTTTCAGGGAAAGGTTTTCAATGATGAAAATAACTGCACAGATAAATATGAGGAGAAAGACGAGGTGTCGCTTAACTTTTACAGTTACTCAACAATCTGCAATGAACTTCAGCGAACACAGGACGCAGTGTCAGTGTTTAACCAAAACCAAGAAATGTGAACCGTGAAGCAGGTGAACTCGATGAACTCAACTGTGATTTGGCCTTTGGCACAAATTTGACTGCGTTGCAAATGAAAATGGAAATTGGAAAAAGAAGAGATAATTGATAATGAATTCTTCATAATTAGGAGATTATTGTGTCGAACGGCCTCTGTCTCCACCTGTGTGGAATCTCATTTCTAACTCAACTTTACCTGCCAAATAAATGTGACCAAACATTGATTGCGAGCGGTTTTCTCACTGCGGCAGGTTAAGGTTGGTATCCTGTTGACTTTGATGAAGATAAACTGAAAGCAGGGGCTGCCTCCGTGGAAGGAAATCAATCTGAAATCACTTTACAAAAATGTCAACCGCGTGTGATTTGTGGTAAAAGATGCTTAAATATGCAAAAGATGTCTGCTCCTTAAATCCTTCGCTGCCATCAGACGTTCAGAGAACAGAGTGCGGGCAGATGTTACCGGTGATTTGTCCTTTTTAACACTGTTTGCATGCAAACGGGAGCATCCATCTGCTCCACCCACCCTTCGGCTCTCTGAGGAGAACTCCATTTGAATGTTTCTCTCTGGACTCCATTTTCCTGTGGAAGCTCTGATGTTCTCCCGGTGGGAGGTGGAGGACGGGAAAACGAGCCTCGAGGTCGTGGCCTCGCATAGTAACTGAATCGTTTAGCAGAAGTGGCTAAGAAGGCAGGGCAGTGCTCCATCAGTCGAGGAGTCAGCGCTTTGATTCGCAGCTCCTCCTGTCACGTCTGCTTGTTTCTTTGCACTTCTTGTCAACCTAGACGTAGTAGTTGGTTCTGGTCCGAGCTGATGTAGTTTGTCTCTATAACTGAGCTCTGCCAGAAGAGGTGACATGACGACCAAATGGGCTTGACAAGGTGACAGTGAGTGAGGCTCAGAGGAAAGGGCCTGTGTGTCTGGGAACGCACTTTGTGTTTGTGGTCATCTAATGTCTATTCAGGGACACTTTGTGCATATCTTTGCTCATTTTGGACAGTTTCAGGTCATTGTTTATAATTTTTAAGTTGTTATTTCAAAAGAAAAAAATATATTTTTAAAGTTACTTTATTTTATCGATTAATTTTTTCTTTTTGTTTGCAGTTCACACTGTTGCTGTGAACACATCCTTTACAGACTGAAGCCTGATTTACGTCTTGTCGTGACCCGACAGTCACACACAGTCCTGCTTCTGCTTCTGCTGAGAAGGTTCTTTGCTTTTGAAAAACACTGGTGGCTGTGGGTCAGATGAGGGTGGAGAAGCAGCTGATTTCTCCACCTCAAACCAATAAACCGTCCTGCTGATTCTCTTGTGAGGAGACAAAGCTGCTTCTGTGTGAAAAAAAGCTGCTTGTGTTTAGACCTCAGCGGCTTTATGATGATGATATTAACTTACTGTAGTAAAGCGCAAAGCTTTAACCTGTTTCAGGAGATGGGTTTTATTAATGGGACAACAAAGTGAAAGAGACCATGGAGGGGAGGGGGAGGACCGGGGGAGACTTGTCTGCAGGGCTGAGAGAGTCAGACCTCATGTGTTCATCACATGCTGCATAAATGTCTTAAAAAAGGCCTTTCTGCTTCTTCTGGGGTCAAAGGTCGTGCTGGAGGCTCAGTTACCATGTCACGCCACAGGCTGAGCTGTGATTCTGTGTTTTTCTACTTTTTAGATGAACAATGCAGGATTTTTTAAGCTGATCCTGACAAACATCTGAGCGCCTGACGTGCACATTTAGACAAAACGAGGGCTGTAAACAGTGGCCTTCATTTCCTACTGTGTCGTTGTGTTCGGACACTGTGAGAAACAGCCCGGTCCATGTGAAAATGTCGCACTTAGGTGTTTATTAAGACCAGGTTCAAAGATCTTGTCCTTTTTTTCAGAGAAGAAATGTGATTTTTTCGAGCAGCAGTCACATTTGTGACTTTAATCCAGTAGAAATACTGTGAAAGGACCTGAAGCAGGAGGCCAAACAACATCCCAAATCTAGAAAAAATACTGGAAATGTTTTTGTTGGGGTCGCAGCTACTGAAAGCTACTCTTATACCTTAATATTTACCACTGAATAATTTTTCACATTAAATGACACAAAGTGTATTTAATTGTGTTCACTTTAGTTTTAGGTTCTTTTGGACGATATTCACGCAGAAAGTTCACAATCTATCAGGCATCACTGCATCAAATTTACACAACATTTGGAGTCTGAAAATAATGGGAAACTAACACGGTGTTTGTTCGGGTCTGTTTATGTTGGAGGAGAGACATCTAACATTTAACAAGAGCGGGAATAAAGTGGTTCATTCACATTCATTTGTAGATAAAGGCCACGAGCTCCAAAAAAGCCAGTCAATTGATTTCAGGTTAAGATTATTTGTGAAAATAATAAAGATGTAAAAGTTCCATAAATGCTCTCACATCTCTAAACTTTTTAGTTTTAACATGGCGGGCTACTGTTGAGAAACAACTTTTAGCCTCTGAGACACAAAACAAACCTGACGCAGTTGAGTTTTTTAGAAATTAGAGATAAACAATATGGAAGAAAAAAAAAAACCTGATGATGCAACAGTTGCTGTGTCTGACAAAATGTTATTTTTTTCTCATTTAGCAGTGAAAATCAAATAAGAACTGTTGATTTACAGATGCATGAATCATTTACTAAACTGCATCAAAGATCCGAGGTTCCTGGTGTTTCTCAGTTCTGCAGCTTCTGTCTGCTGCCGCTCTAAATATCGAACCGCGCGCGTGTGTTTGTGGTGTTGTGGAGCCGCTCTGCGTTTGTGCACACACTGATTCAATTCACAGATGATTGCTTTGTGCTGGTTCAGGGACCACCAGAAATGTATGAACCCCCGGCGTTTTCCCATAATTCAGGCTGAAGGTATCGATGGAAACGTGTTGAAACTTCGATCCTAAAAACTTAAATGAGACCAACCAATGAGATGGTTTTTAGTGCAGCAACAACATCAAGTATCTTGGTTGCAAAAGTTTGCATGGAGGAATGTGCAAATATAAAATCTTTCTTTGACTCTTCTTGCCATTTCAAACCAAGGAGATACAAACTTTTGCAACCGGCTGTGTAAAGTTGCGTTTACATCTTGTCCTCTGCTGTGGAGACACTGACATTGTGCAAATTCATTATCGTGTGTTCATAGAGTGGGCGTCACTCACTGCTTTGTATTTAAGATGTTTTTAAACCCAGAGTTGCAGCATCTTTTTGATCAGATCCAGGCAACAACTTAACGGTTCACCACAAACTGTCCAGTGGTTAAAACAGTGACATTAGCCACAAGGCTGCACAAGGCGACACTTCTCACACAAGAATCGAAACCCAGCAGACGTTACACTTGCGGCTTTCCTTATTTCTGACATTGTTCCTTTAAAGGATGTAAAAAAATCATGGTTGTCCTCAGAAACTTGGAGCAACTTTTTTAGTGCAGAAGCAACGTGACACACAGTGGAGCAGCTGATCTGTTTCTAACTGAACAACAGCAGTTCAGCCAACAAGTCGTTTTTTGTTTTTTCTGTTGTATCTTGCCTTTGCTTTCATTCTGAGTCAGAATAAGCGTGGAAAATGATTCAAGTGAATCATGTTTATTCTGAGCAGTTTGGAGGTTTGCCACTTGTCCACTATCTGCTTTTTATGGCAATTTCTCATTTCGCCAAATCTCTACAATAGAAACAGTGGGAGCAAAATTAGGGGAAAAACAGCAGGTTAAAGATGAGTGTTGGATCTAATACAAGGGTTGGCAGAACATACCGGACGAACAGTGTGGGAGTTACTATTTTTATTCATAGGCTCGTTTGCAGCGTTAGAGTTGGACGGTGAGTGAATGAGAGGAAAACTTGCAACTGGATACAGTGGGATCACTAAAATACAGAACATGATGTTAAAGAAGCTGGAAAAGAAAATTCCACAGCTGCTGTCTGAAGGCTCAGACGCTGTGGAGGCTGCCGGGCTAAATGGCGGTGACTGTGATTGGCTGGACAGCTGCAGATGTTCCTACTGTGATCAGAGTTTGGGCTGCCATCACAGCCTCCTCCCATTACCGCTTACGCTGGGCGGATCAACACACAACACAGGGGCTCCACAGCACTTTGTGTGGCTGTCTACATGTACACTACCAGTGTGTGTGTGTGTGTGTGTGTGTTTTCTCATGGCTCATTGAATCTTTTGTCCCTGACGGCATTTTTCTGATTATCCACTGAACAGCCTGTTATTATAGCTCACTGAGTGTGTGTGTGTGTGTGTGTGTGTGTGTGTGTGTGTGTGTGTGCGTGTGTGTGTGTGTGTGTGTGTGTGTGTGCACAGTGACACTGTAGAGAGTTAACTTCCTTTTTAGCACAAAAAAGCGAGTGTTGTGGGGAAACATGTTGGAAACAAGTGAATTGAATAACCCATAGTTTCTCTGTCCTCTTCCTCAGGTGGAGGACAAAGCAAAACCTGGACTACTGTTTCCTGATGATGTACGCTCAGTCCAAAGGAACGTACTACGTCCAGGTAGGAAAGACCCGATTTGTTCTTCTAGCCTTTCCATTTAAGTGTCTTACACCTGTAGTACACCTGTAAGGGCATGTTCTACTTTATGGAGACATCCGATCAGGCTTTTTCATGGTAGCGATGGGAGGAGATGATGTGCTTTCTAAAAACAGACTCTGATGGTATCAGGAGAAAGAAAACCGCTCAAGAAAAACTGCAACTACAAAGAGACAACAAGCAGAGATCCAAAACCATCCCCCGGACGCACAAAATGACCACAAAGAGGCACCAACAGACACACACTTAGCCAAAGCTACAACAAATAGACAACAAGCAACTTCAAAGGGACAGAAAGTGACCGAACGAGACGCATCGTGACCGCAGACGCGTTATGACCACGGGCTAAAGGAAACGGTATAAAGGGAGAGGCCGAGATCTAAAATGACCACAAAACAGCCAAACTGATCACAAGGAGACGTAAAGTGAGAGCGACGACAAACTGATACAAACAAAGGTACGAAGCTGCCGCGTTGTTTGTAGTTGTTCTGTGTGCGAGGACATTGCCTCACAGCTTCCGTGGCTTTGACTCGGAGCGCGTGACAGTCCAACAAGGAGGTGATGGTACAAATTACACACAAAAGCCTCAGGACACGGTCACATGTGGGACACAGATGATGTCACCGCACCGAGTTTAATAAAGCGGGGCGGCCATTAAAGAAAAGTGTCTCTGATGTTTTTCTGCTGGTGTGTGGAGCTGATGAAACCGTTGCACTGTGGGTGAACTGACGGAGCCTCTGTGGCTTCGTCACACAGTCTTCATCTCTGTTAGCGAAGAAGCGACGAGGAAGAAAGTGGAAGAAAAGGCAAAGTCTCGTGTTTTACGTTGCGGAAAAGAGCCATGGCACAAGCATAGGAACGCCTGACTTTCATATGTGACGTGACCTGTCTAAAACCTAGACATGTAAAGTTCAAGGATTCTGAATGAAATGTAGAAGCGATTCAGCCTGTGGACCGTTCATGAGTCCCACTGAAAGCCGGGGTTCTACTTTTTATGTTGGCTGCATGAACAGCGCACACACACTGTTTCTCTGAATGTGAAGGTTCATGACATGGTAACCAGGTTACACTTGTCTTTGTCTGGTTTAAGAAATCGGGGATTAGAGTCACCTGGTTTCTCTGGGTAGATTTCTGCCATGTATATGTCCAATCAGGTTTCTCCAACTGAGCATGTGCGTAACAAAAGGCTGTAGACAGGAACATGCAGCGGAGTGACAGAACAAATGAAAGCCGAGTCTGCATAAAGGCCGAAAATGTAACACAAACCGCCTCCTAGACGACTGAACATGCCACTTTCCAATCTCCTCCCGCTTTCAGAAAGCAGCGTTTCCTGTCACTATACGGTTAAAATCGGTGAGCCACGCTTCAAAGTAAGTCCCAGTTGGGGCAGACATGAGGTTCATACACAAGCTCTCTCATGCAGACGTTAATTTCCAGTAAACTCATGTAAACTCTGGTCCCTGAGTGACCTTCCTCTTTTTTTCAGTTTTCGAAATTTTTATAGTTTTTCAATAATTGGTGACATTAGGACTTTTCTGGTCCTGACCTTTTGGCACAATCCCAGAGACCAGCTCCGTCTGCTTCGGTTTTACAGTGTTCCCACATCTGTCAGTGTCTGATACTGAAATGATACTGAAATACTGAACTTTTTAACAGATGAACCTGCTCAGGCCTTCGACAAGGTCAAGCTGAGTCCCGCCTAACACATAAAGAGACACGTTACCTTGTTGTCTGTGTTCACTTCCACAAATCTACAAGTACAACAATGTTGGTGCTGAATACAAAAAGAGTGACACCTGGATTTCCCAGAAAAGGTGTCTTCTCTGCGTGACCGAGCAGCATGTTCTCAGCTTCCTGACAGAAATGGCGTCCAGTGATTTTCGCAGCTGGGACTTGGAGCGATTTTTGTTGACGAACGGCTTTTTCCTCACAGCGGGATCTGCTGTGATCTGTGGTGTTGTCCTTGAACTCGGCCAGAGCCGGGTTTATTTTCTGGCTGTTTTCCAGTGATGGAGCAATCTGAGTGTCATCATCTCTGCTGGCGGTGGCGGAGCCTCGGCTGCTCCCACACCGGGCGTTTTGACAGGAACACAGAGCCAGACGAACTGTTTTGACACCTAAACTCGTTATGAACTTTGCAGAGTTTTCTCCTCTCTGTGCAGTCACGGGAGGGGAGGAGGTGGAGGAGGTAATTACTCCATGTGGACTCCCCTGGGACAAAAGAGGAGGGTGGGAATGTCTGTCATGTGTCTGCGTTCTATGGCTCGATAACCACAGCATCTTCTGCAGGTCTGTGGGCTCCAGCGAGCTCAGGAGCAAAATTATTGGGGCTCAGGAATTTTTCTGATGCTCTCCCCGTTCCTCCACCTTCGAAAAAACACTCTCTATCCAAAAACTCTTCCAGAACATAAAACAATCTTTGAACCTGAAAACAAACTAGCTCAATAATTAATGACTTGCTACTACTATAGGAGCTGCAGCTTTGACAAAATGCAACAGTGCATAAAAAGTGGCAGCAGCCAGACGTTTACCCATCTGGACTGCACCAGTGGAGCTAGCGATGGACCTTATGCCGATACTACTTGTAGAAGTGAAAAGGGAGAAGGTCAGAGCTCAAACTACCACACTGTGGTAGAGCTATTCTCTGCGACTCTGGACTTTCTGACCAACAGTCAGTCTCAGTCGTTTAAGCTTAGACTCCATAAGCACTGGTGTTCCACACGGCTGTTTCCTGGGGCCACGTCTGTACTCTGAGTCGTGAATTTTTAGGCTTCAAACTCCACAGTCAAGTTTGTAGAACACAGAGGTCGTAGGTTACATCATACCCGACAATGCAGCAGCCGACAGGAACGAGGATTAGCAGCTGGCACCATGAGGTGCGAATAATAACCTAACCTCCGACACCCAGAGCACCATGGAGCTACATGGGCTACATTTACGCTACCATGTTAAAGCAGTTGTTTGTTTTAAATAGTCGGATTGTGTCACAAATAACTAAATAAAACAAAAAAGTTCAAAACAACAATCAACTTATTGCATTACCTTTACAGTCATCTCTGTGTGTGCACGACACACCACAGTGTCATTACTGTGGAAGTAGAAACTCGTCCTTTGTGACTCCAAAGCTGTTCAGTGTTCACATTGCTGTTGGGACTTCTGATTTTAAACCATATTCCATAACTGTGAACCTTATACTGAAAAAGACAACTCCACAGTTCCCACTTCCTGCCCCTCTGGTCGTCACACCTTCGCTTTCATTATGTATTAGTATTTTATACTTATGTATCAGCTGACATGAGGGAACAAGGCCATTTATACACTGGAACATTGTTTTATGAATGAAAACTTTCAAACACTATCGAAACCTTTGCAGTTTGTATAACTACATTGGAAGCTTGATAATTGATGCCCAGACGCCGGGGCTCAGATAATTATGCACAGACATCTTTGATCATAGTATACATGCACATTTAAGTTGCTTATACACACATAAGAAGACATATCATTTGTATGAATTAATTTACTATATAAATAGAATCAATAATATTAATAAACCACACTTGTCTTCCTGCATGAGACGTAATTACTTCATTTTTTGAGTATTTTCGTTTCACTTTCCCTCCTGTCGTCAGGAGGTCTCACGCTGCTCAGAAACCTCAACACTGCTATTTGTGTCGACAGAGGTATTAGAGAGAGAAGACAACTGAGAACACTCATCATTTGCTCTGTCTGTCTCACAGCTGGAGGACGACATAGTTGCTCGTCCCAACTACTTCACCACCATGAAGAACTTTGCGTTGCAGCAGCCGTCGGAGGAGTGGATGATCCTGGAGTTTTCTCAGCTCGGCTTCATCGGTGAGTCACCGCCGCCAGCGTTTACCGCCACAATAACAACAGCGGCAGTAATAATGATGCTCATTATCTTCATGAGCCGAGAGGCTGAGCGTCTCCAGACAGCTGCGTCCCATCACGGAGGATCACTGTTACACTGCCACTTAGGAAGCAGTGAACAAGCTTGTTGATTCATTCAGTGATCGTCGCTGTGTACAGACACATGCTGCTAAGGTCTAAATCGTGAGGCACAGATTTACTGCTAGTTACGCTCCACCTTCATCTCGGGGGCCACATGGTCGTAATTTTAAAAAAGCGCTGAACTGAAGGTAGTAACTGAGCTGTCATGACGTTCAGTTTAGCATTTACTCACGGTGTTAGATACAGTAAAACTTTATTCAAATGACATTTTTGAGTACAGAATATATTGTTGTACTGTCAATTACTGTGGTGCTCACTCTTCTTCTCACTTTTAAACCACTTGCAATTAAATCCAGTTGAAAAGTGAATAACAACATGAGAGCAGAGACTGTGGTTCAGCAGTCACTGAGCAGTGAGGTGAGGTTCTCCCAGCTGTGCAGAGCTCCGTGTAATGCTAAATTAAATCCAGGGCATTAATTAAAGCATCAACCTGTGTGTGTGTGTGTGTGAGCTGGTTTCTGATCATTCTGTCAGGACCAATCAGTGACTTTGTCTGCCTGGAACCAACACGTGGAACGAAGACTGTGCTCGTCTAGAACCGCAGGCGGATCTGAAGTCAGAATTTCAGCCCTTTAGAGACAGACAGAAATTAGGCACGTCACAGGTTGACTTTCAAAGTAAAGCATTAAAGTTTTTATATTCTTCTTCATCCAAGGAGGATTTGTGTTTAACTCACTCCCCCAACACACATGCACTTAAAAGTACACTGCATCATTCTCACCCCACGAGGCTTCGCAGCTCCTCTTTCCTCTAATAGGTCCCCGAGTGCTCAGCCCATCACTACTGGAGTCTGGGACAAACGAATCAAACGCACCACGTTGTCTCTCCAGGGGCTTAAAAAAGCTCAACAACAACCGACGCTGCTTCTAAGGTTATCAGTAAAAACTCCGTCCACTGTCCCTGAATCTTAGAGCCGCAGGTTTCCAATCCTCTGCCTGAGGTCACTACAGATTCTAAAAATTACAAAATGATAAAATGAATGTTTTGTTCATTTTTGACCCTGGTGCAAACCTCCCGTAAAGCCTCAAATCAGTGTTTCAGGCGTGTTTGGTTGCTGAATGTACAGAATGCTAATTTAATACTGGCACGAGTCCGTGATCAGTGGGCCGGATCAAATTAGAGACCAGATTTACCTACGTTTTTAACGAGGTAAATTGAATTAAATTGAATTAAGTTCACATTGAAGTTGTCAGGTTTCATCGTAGAAAACAGGCTCCTACAACAATCCGCCTGTTTATGCTGAAACAGCTGCACCTGAGTGTTTTCCCGTGCAAAGTGATCACGCCTCTGTTTAGTCTCAGCTCACACGGACTCGCTCTCTGCTCGCTACGTTGCTTCCTCCATCAAAAGAAATTAAACATTTTAAGTGTGAATTATTGATTTCACTAACTGCAGCGGAGAAAACAATCAATTATGTCATTATGCGCGTTCTAATCTGCCTGCTGCTGAAGCCCTCGGGGATGGTCGCTGCTCACAAAAGAAACCAAAGTCATTTATTATTATTATTATTAGAGGCTTAACTAAGGCTTCACATTTTTGTAATCCCCTAGTTTTGAAAGATGTGTGATTATTTTATGTGGAGCAGAACATGTTCAACGTGGGCATCACAAACAGAAGAGAAGGAGGAAAGATGCGTGAAGCTGATGAAACTTGCATTTTGGGTTGTCTGACAGCGGAGGCGTGTGTGTGTCTCTCTCTGCCTTCATAACACACTCTTTGTTCTCTTTTAACAAAAGGAACGGCGTCAGACGGCAGAAGGTGATGAAGCGCTCTGCCTCGGCAGCACACGTGACCCTAATGTGCTAGTAATAAAAATAAAAATGGGGATGAATGTAGAAACAGGGCTTCGCTTTTACTGCGTGATTAGAAAACAAACTAAATCAGACTCAGATTTCAGAACTTGCCTAAGAAACCTGGTATTTTTAGCACATTATCCGTATCACAGTAATTTCCCCTCTGTGGGACAAATAAAGGTTTATCTTATCTAATTAGGTGACAGATGTGAGTACAAAACCAAAAGTAACTGTTACTGGCTAATTCTGTATTTACACCCGTAGACATTTGTGACATAAAACAGACACACAGGGACACGTACACAGCGACATGAACAAGTACGAGTTAACAAGGTCAGACTCACAAGACTAAAAACTAAATTGATGGTGTACTGCAGCATCTCTGAAGGCGCAGAGGAGCAATAGCAGTAGCTTTAAGTCTTCGACCTAGTGGAAGGTGCGAAAATTCACAGGTTAGAGGATGGAGTCATCGCTACACACTGAGCTGGATATCCGACTCGCACATGGCTCCACACTTAGCCGATTAGGCCGTGTGATAATCTGATTCAGTACCTTTCTTTCTTTCGAGGGCAGGTTTCCAAACCAAGACAAAAGAGAGAAGGTAAAAAAAGATCAATAAAAGCACAATAAAGGAAGGTCATCATGGTCGTGTTATTATGGAAACTGCCATAACGGACAACCTACGCAGACAGAGCAAACACTGGTGTCCTGCGGTGTCCCGAGGTATTTATAAGACTGCACATCTTCAGTTCTTACATTAGTACAAAATGTGAAAAAATATGCAGAAAAAAACGTGTTGGCCTACCTGCTCGACCTGTTGCACAATCATGAATCGCAAGCGTCTTAGACAGAGCAACATTCTGCTCCTTACCATCCGACATTATAAGTTCAAGGAGCAAAGTCATCGCCAATACACAATCAGACAAGAATCTGACAGAATCAGACAAGAAGACACAAAAAACAGCTGAGACAAACACCTTTTCACATCAAGGAACATTACTTTCAGTTGGAGATCTGTGCTGTTGAATTCAAACATTTAACGCTGGCAGTCGACTCCAGTTCTTTGTTCTATTGACGAGAAGTTGTGGTGAGGCTGAAGTCATGTGACCAAGGTCTATCGCCTGACAATAGATTTTTACTTCTGATGTGATGTTCATCTGTGAAGATGATCTCACTGAACGAAACACGTCGGGATCATGACCTTGCTATTCTGCAATAATCCAGTGAAAAAATCATTTTGTTATCTAAACTGATGCTAACAAACTGAAAAAAAAATTGAAATAAAAGTCTCCACTACATGGGATTTTACAGTCAAAAAACAAACACTACAAAACATTGATAATAAAAGATTGTTAACGCACAAAAGTTAGCAAATCACACCCAGTGGTGACTGCATTGAAACAGGCAAACATCATCGGAGTGAATTCCATTAAGCAGCGAGTCCGCCACGTCTCATAACTAGCGACGTCCTTTTGTTGAAACCAGTATCAGGCATCAGGCCTGATCTCGCCTTTGTGTCCTCATCCTCGTATCCTGCGCCGCAGACCACGTTAACCTCCGCAGAGACCAAATGTGCTAAACTCTCCATATACTCAGACTCATGATTCTCAAGTATATTTTAAAAATGTTTCATATTTGCGACCGACATCATCTGCAGTTAAAGTTACATACAGTAACTCGGACGTTACCTGAAGTTCTTTTTTTATTTTCCAAAGATATTTTACCTTCATATTCCTGTGTAGACTCTGAAAATAAATCTCTGTTTGGCTTACTCGAAGCAAACAGGTCGTTTGTATCGGGATTCAGTGTCAGCGAGTACTCAAATGTAAAAGTGCTGCCAGGATGACCCCACCCTGTTACTCCAAACCAGTGTTTCTCAAATAGTGGGGCACGTTTGACTTTTTATTTAAAAAAAGCGCTGCCAGGGGGGGCGCAGAGCGCTGCCAGGGGGGGCGCGTGAGACCGTGGGGAACATGCTCTTTTTGCCGTACTAGAATAAAGTGTAATTGCAGATCCAGTCCAGTAGTTGGCAGTGGCGCTCTCATTGTCAGAGTGTGCGCAGGGAGGATTAGCTCTATGGTGTCGGGTTTATTTTGCACCGAGTAAACGACTCCCCCCCCCCGGGTCGCCGCGATCAGAGTCACGGGGGCCGCAAATTTTTTATTTCCGCTAGGGGGGCGTCACAGAAAATAATTGAGAAGCACTGTTCCAAACCAAGTCACAGGAAGGAGTTATGACTTCATGAGAAACCCGACACAAAGACTGGACTTAACCTTTCTCTCCAAGTGTCCAAAAATTTCTTTGGTGTCTGGATAAGAGCACAGGCTCTCACGTCATGTCGTCTTCATCTCGTTTTCTCTCATGACTGAGGAGAGGTGCCAGACAGCTTGTCTGTCTCATTTATAACATGGTTAAAACCTCTTTCCTCTCCCGTTTCACTTTCCTTCTCACATTCTGCGTGTTGCAAACAGACGTTTAGACAGTTGCACACACGTGAATCTAAATCTTATAAAGATAGTAGATCGATGCTCAGCTCAGACGAACAGACAGAGCCGCTGCAGCTCAGTGATCCTTCTATTCTCTTGTCTGTTTTCTGAATGAATCTGAATTTAAAAATATCCGCTCTGTTAGAATATTCAGATGTTCTGCGTGCAGTGTTTTGGCAGCATGAAGCCTGTCGCACTGCCTGTCAGGCTTATTTGAAATGGAGAGATGATGGGGAGGGAGATGGAGGTGAATCCAGACGGTTTCCATTCTGAGCCAGATGATTTCACACATGCACGTTGTGTTTGTGTCTTTATTCTGGTCGGTTTTCTCCATCCCGATGGCCGAGCAGCGAAATTGCCTCCTCTCCTCCTCATCCTCCCTCTGGTCCTCGTTGCTGACCTCATGAATCCGACCCAGAGTCGCCTGCGAGCAGCGGCTGCTTTAATAACTTCATCAGGGTGAAGCTGACTCACTGGATTAAATCAGACGGAGGAGCGAGCTCCGGCGCTGCAGGGCTGCTCCCTCAGTTCAGCTGTTTGAATTTGGATTTTGCATTTGCTAAGTTTAGCTTTGGTCCACCCTCGTTACGTCTGCGTGGGGAGAGCGGCTATTCTCTTTCTTCTGGCGAACATCCGGCCCTCCAGAGGCTGAAATGTCCAGACGAATCAGGGTGGACCAGAGGAGGGCAGGAGCAGAGCTCAGCTCTCAGTTGGCCTTTTTATTTGCCTTCTTCATTGTTTCAGTCCGGAGAGAAAACGTTCTGTTCAGTGTTTGACCTTTAATTCCCTGAGACGTTTCCCTCATGTGCTGATACAGAGACAAGACAACAAAGACATGAAGCCCGAGTTATTTCAGGCATCTGAAAGTACAAATCTGCTTCATTGTCTCACAGACTGTTATGTCACTGACAGTCCTGGACGGACTAAATCTCTCCAGGTTAAGTCATCAGAGAAAAACTTACGTTGGGAAAAAAATATATGTAAATATATATTTTTTTAAATAAAAAGTCAAAGGTGCAAGAAACCAGTAGAAGGAGAGAAAGCAGCAGTAACTCCCACTGTGCATTTCAGCTAGAACTAATTCCAGAGCTCTGTATAAATTTTACTTATTTTCTGTTCATCTGTGGCCTCAAAAGATCTTTCATGTTAATGTGCTGACGGGCAGCAAACAGATAATGCAGGTCAAACACAGTCTGTCATTTAATGTCAATTCAAAATGGGAATCTTAGAGACTTTCTGTCTGTCGGCTGTGTAAACTGTGGCTGTCAGAAAACCCCAGCAGGTCAGGTAACAGTGAAACCCCAGAGTCTGTGCAGACACAACACAACTAGAAATAATTTACTAAAACCATGGCGTGTTTCTGCCTGCACAGCCCGCACGTCCCACCGTATTTCTATTGTTTATCTGTTTACATATGCGTTTTTGAACATGGTGATTTTGTCCCACTGCTGCCGTCTTTCTCTGAGCACATGCGGTCATGATATATTCAGCATGGCGTGTCCAGAATTGATCGAAACACACCTGCAGGTAGAAGATCGGTTCTGATGCCGAGCTTTGTGCAGCAGGTTCTACAAACTGAAGGCATGCTGCAGTCTGGACAGAAAGGAGGCTAGTGTGTGAGAACGTCCCACGTGTCTTTACAACACAAAACTTTAATTCTGGATGTGGCCTATGTACCAATCACGTCTCTTAAGGACTTGTACGTTGCTGCATCATAGTTTTTTCTTTGGGTTGAACAAAATGTGTGATGCATTATCTCCTGAGAGGGAAAAATGCAATTTGAATTAATCACAGACATTTATGGCCCAATGCACTTGGCCCATAAATTATTATTATTATTTATATCATTATCATTATCATTATTACCATGAAGAGAGTGTTGTCATGTTGCACCTACCTCTTCCACCAAGCCAGTGTCAGGACTGGTTTGGACTCAGTGCCCCATTTTAAACCTTTTTTACATTCTGGAAGCCACAGAACCGTCTTTTGGACAGGGAAACTTGTTCCTGGTCTAGAGACAAAAACTGGGGCCTGAAATATCACAACCAACAAAAGCTTAGTTGTAAATATAAAAGTCTGTGTTTGTTTATTAAGATTTTTCATGACTTAGTTTATGCTAAATAGGATGCAAAAGAGTAACAAAGCCCAGCATTGACATCTTGTGTCCAGTGTCCAACAGTCGGTTTTCTGTGACCACTTATCCTCTGCAGAATCATGGAGGCTGGAGCCTATTCCTGTTGTGATAGGGTGAGAGGTGGGGTCCACCCTGGACAGGTCACAGACAGACAAACATTCACACTCAAACTCACAACTACAGAGTTACCAACTAAACTTACATTCATGTCTTTGGACTGAAGCCCGAGCACCTGGAGGAAACCCACAAATCATAGAGACAACGTGCAGAGTCAACACAGATTCAGCCAGAGGTCTTCTAGCTGTGGGGAGGCAGCACTAACCGCTCCACCATCGCTCCCCCATGTGTTTAGTGTTAACAATCACAATGTCTTAGGTAACTGCATTTCTTATCGCACCTAATTGTCGTCCTCAGCCGTCACAAGGAGCAGCACACATGCACAGGACCAGGTCACAAGAAACGCTCAAAAAGAGATTTTACTGCCTGTTGCTGCTGTGTAGCAGATGTACACAGACCGAGGATGTGATGTGACACCTTTGCCGTTATCCATTTTTTTCTTCCTCTGAGGTCCGTCAATAGATAATATATTTACATGATCTAATCCACTCTTTATTTCTTTCCCAGTTCAGCTCTGTTCTGACAACACGTCAATAAAAACTGCATTGATATTTTTCAGTTACATATTTCAGGACCACTGCTAACTACCACTATAGGCGCTATTTTAGTGTCACCCTTCAAACAGGCATTGGATGAGCAAATAGTCGTACCAATCAAAAGGTTCCAAATCTCAAAAAATTCCCCACGGGGTTGTTGAAATCAGTTACTGCATAGTACATCATGTTTATGATTCATATTCTTCACCTATCATTTTCTCAGCTACTCTGGGATTTAAACCTGCAGCCTTTCACTAATCACTGCTTTTTTTTTTCAAGTTGCTGACAGTTGAGTTGCTTTCCTGAGTAATCTGAAAATCAAAATCCAAAAGGCTTCATTCTACCCAAACAGTAAAAAGTAAGTGAAAAGGCAGTTTTCTGTCTGACTAACACAAAACAAACTCCTCTTCCTTGACAGGTAAGATGTTTAAGTCCTTGGACCTGTCGCTCATCGTGGAGTTCATGCTGATGTTCTACAAAGACAAGCCCATCGACTGGCTACTGGACCACATCATGTGGGTCAAGGTGTGCAATCCTGAGAAGGATGCGGTGAGTGGCTCCTTGCTCAGGCCCTGAGAATCTACACACACAGATTCCAAACAAATCAGTAGCCCTGTCGTAGTCTGACATGTGCACTCATAGTTGTGTAGCACCAAACAAGGAGTGTGCTTGAAGTTTCTCGTCACAGTATTTTAAAAGACAGCTGTCAGCCAAACAGGAAGGAGTTTTTCTGTGGCCTTGGTGTAATAGTGTTTTTACTCATATTCAGACTCAATTCTAGACGTGCCCCTTAAAAGTCAATAAGTCATTGCATCAGTTTAGATTAGATTAGATTAGATTAGATTCAACGTCATTGTCCAAATATATATAATATGCAATGAGTGCCAATGACTTTGGACAGTGCAGTGAAGAAGTAAGATATTGCATACATGTCTGCAATGAGGGAGGCTTAAATAGAATTAGACATAAAATAGGAAACAAATAAGCATTTCAAGGAAAAACCGAGATTAAAATCATGCATCGCACAAAAACCAAGTGGCAACTACAACAACCACTGCAGAAATGTGTTAGAGGGGATTTACAGCACTCACCCCTTGGGACATGTCTTTGTAAACAGAAGACCTGAGGAAGACAATGAGTTTCTCTTCAAAACTTTTCGCCAAACTTTCTCATATTGGTCCCTGTTCTCTTGCCATAAGATACAAAGGTGCTGCACATATTTTATGATATTCTCCCCACCAGTGATTTGCATCTTCTGTCCTCGTAACATTCATTTCTCATGATCAACCAGCGTGCCTAATTAAAGGGCAACTTTCTCTCTGCGGCTTTAGTTTAGTGTGTAAATGTACTTGATAATGCTTTTAATCGTCCCTCTGACTTCTGACTTCTCCATGTTAAACTATTTCGCTGCTTCGAGCTGAGAAACTCCCCCAGATGACATCACTAGGAGGAGTTCAGATAATGTCATCAGGGGGGGCTCAAAATCAGTGAAGGCGTCCTGTAATGCAGGCCACACAAGGTTACCATGATCCGCACACAAACTTGACTTTAAATGCTAGTATGTCCCCAGATTTAGAGTGTCCTGCCAGAGAGAACTGCCTTATGAAAACCAGCCTATAATTCGTGGTATCTCATAGCTTTGTCGCACCCATTGTTATATACTATCTATAAAGACATCACAGAATCTCTTCTTTCTGTTTGCTCACAATTCGCTATTGTACCTGTTTGATTTATCATTCAGTCTTTATGCCACCTAGTGGTTGGAAATCACTTAATGCAACTTTTAACATCAGGAATATCTATTTATATTTGGATTTTGGACTTTCACTGAGTTCAGGGAAATATGTTTCTGTTTTGTTGCTTTCATGCTGTAAACACTTGAACGTGTTCTCTGCGATCATAATAATATTGCTCCTCCACATGGAGCGACTACTTTGTCTTGTTTCTGAGGGATTTAAAGAGATTATACATTAGTAATTTTACCTGTTTGTTTCTCTGTCCTTCTCTCCCCCTTAGAAACACTGCGACAGGCAGAAAGCCAACCTGAGGATTCGGTTTAAACCATCTCTCTTCCAACATGTTGGCACCCACTCCTCTCTGGCTGGAAAAATACAGAAACTCAAGGTAATGGGTGAGTGTGTGTGTGTGTGTGTGTGTGTGTGTGTGTGTGTGTGTGTGTGTGTGTGTGTGTGTGTGTGTGTGTGTGAGCAGCTGTACTGACAACAAGGATTATATAGCTTTACATTGATTCCTTCTCTTGTGGACATCTGTTGTCTACCTGTGCATGGCTGGCAGGTCTTTTGTTTTTCAAAAATAATTTATATGGTACATTTTTGTTTCTAGCAGAGTTTAAAGCTCCCAGGGCCTGGGGCAGCTCTCAGTGTGAAAGTTTAGTTTAAAGAGTTTGAAACGGGATGAGGTTCGGTCAAAGTTCAGTCCGGCATCTCTCGAGGGCTGAAGATTGAAAGCCTCTGCAGTTGTGGGCTCGGAGCTTCGTTTCGACACAAACCGCAGTATCTCACAGCAGGTGCAGCTTTGGTTCCTGCCAGCAGCTCAGCGCTGAACGCCTCAGCTTAATGCCTCTGATTACTGTGTTAAGAGCGATGGATATTAGCCCCTCTGACTGGCGCTGCAATCTGGTCCTATCGATTGGATATTGATCCAGCCGTCCCAGACCAGCGGCTCCTTGATGTAGAGATTGAACCACACAGGGCCAGTCTACATGGGGCCAAGTATAGATGGAGGCTAAACACAGCTATTACCCTCCAACCTGAAATTCTCACCATGGTTTAGTAAGAAAATTAGTGCAGAGTTTCAAAAAAATGTAACTGAAATTGAAAGAAGCAAAGTTGAAGTGGGATTTCTTCATCTGTACAGAAACTTGTAAAAAGAGGAGGTTAAGTTGACAGCTTTTCTCAAATGTGAGAGAAACTACCCCGGAAAAGTTCAAATAATGACCAGCGTCAGTCCTGCTGGGGTCGGCAGTGATTCATCGAGTGATCCTGTTCTCTGTGCATATCAAAACAAATAAATGGGCGTCCAAAAAAACTGCGACCTCATGCTTCTGTTGCTTGTCTTTGGAGAATGTCTGCACTGAACCCAAACGATTAGTCATCAAGGACAGCAAGCAAGGCTGGCAGTGAAACCGGTCTGTGTAAAAGGCAGTCGGCAGTCGGGAATGACTAACAATTTGCATTATCTTCTGGTCAGTGCACAGTGTTGTCATCTGAGCGCAACACAAACATAAGTAAAATCCACTGAAAAATAAATAATTTAACCCCGTTACATATTTTTCATCCAGGACAAGGACTTTGGGAAACAAACCCTCCATAAGGGTCACGCCAACCCACTGGCAGAGGTGACGACCAGCCTAAAGACCTATCAGCATTTCACCCTGGAGAAAGCCTACCTGGGGGAGGACTTCTTCTGGGCCTTCACCCCTGTAGCTGGGGACTTCATACGGATACGATTCTTCACACCTGTCCGCATTGAGAGGTTGGTCCTGGGGAGTTTCTGAGTGTGGGGTTTAAGTTAAACAAGAGTTACAGTTCATCGGGTGCACCAGTATGTACCAGAGTAGTAGCAGTTCTTGGGGGTAACAGAGATTAGTAGATTTCAGAAGGTGTGATGGTGCAGGGACGTTCCATAGCCTTGAAGATACCAGTGTTATTAGATGTGAGTGGAATTCTGCACACCAAGGTGTGACAGGGTGCTGAGGTGGCTTACACTTCTCAGTGGCATTGAACGTCCTGAGTGATCAGATAGCTGTCAGAGGTATTAAGAGTACACAGGAAGCGTGGAGCAGTGGAAGTTAAAAGGTCTCTAGAGTTTTGGCTACTACTAAAGATGTCAAGATGTTAGAAGGTACTTAATCATTAGGTATTCCAGGGAATTTCAGAGTAAATCAATTCAGTTTCAAAGAGACAGGAATATGCTATGTACCGCTTGGGTCAAATGATATTACAGTAGGTTAAATGCCCTGAGGGGGAACCACAGGGACGCATCAGAGCAAAAGTGCAGTGGATGAAATGTTCTGGGAAGGGTTGTAATGGGCACCAGAGGATACCCGGACTTGGCCTTGTACCAGGAGTCACTACAGGGTTGCGGGATCTCAGGGTTAACTGCAGGGTAAACAGAGGGCACTGAAGGCTTTTGGGTTACGGGGTTCCAGAAAAAGTATGTCATAAAATATCAGAGGCTAGTGGGGAGTTGGATGGTTTGGGGTTTTCGAAAGGTTCTAGGAATTCCAAGATATTATAGGGCACTAAAGACTACAAGAGGGTACAGGAGAATTACCAAACAATTCTGAAGGTTCTGAGGAGTACAAGAATATTATGCAGTATTGGGAATACAGGGTACAAAAGCATAAACAGGAAGGACTAGATGTTTTAGAGGCTGCATTGGCCATCGTTCAGTACGTATTCATTTTTACATGTACGTGTTACAATCCCATCCCTCTGGAGGCAGCAGTGGGCAGCCACAGATGGTGCCCGAAGAGCTGGCACTGAGTATCTCAGTCAAGCACACACCTGGGGCAAGGCCAGAAGTACTCGAGCATCATAATTTCTCTGCACCACCAGACTGTAGAAGAAGTTACAGAGTCTCACTTTGGTTCAAGATATAAAGTGTATCAATAAGTAGAGTAAGAGTTCTACAGTGAACTACGTGGTTGGATGGGGGGACATCAGGAGGCCACAAAACCAGACTCCCAGCTGAGTGTTGTGCTGGATCTGTAAGCAGCAAATTGATATACCCTATATGTTTAGGTTTTTTTGTAATAGTCGTACTGAAACCATAAACATAATGCGCCGTCTGTCTTTCAGGTATTTCTTTCGAAGTGGAAATATTGAACATCCAGGAGACAAACTTTTCAACACATCCGTGGAGGTTCTGCCATTTGATGTGAGTGTTTAAATCCAGCAATTATCGAGCCGGTCACAAGAAGGGACTTGTTTTTATTGTTTTTTCCACGTTATAAGTGATGGAAACATTGTTAGTTGAGTATTATTACCACTAGAAATGATGGACATCTCTTTAATAACAAGTTGGACGTGTGAAGCCTCTGTATCCAGGGACCGTACGTCACAACTTTTTGTAACATTCACACCTTACACCACTGGGAACAGGCTCACTTTGTGGTCCTTGGGAATCGAGGGAGAGTGATGGATCACTGCCTCGTCCTCTTCTGTGGCCAACTGTACGACTACGGCTGATTAAGACTGAGTGTCACAGCAGGACAGAGAAAGATACTGAGAAGAAGAGGAGCTCCTGTTGAGATCAACCCCAGTGAGAGGGGGAGATAAAAAGAGATGAAAATCCACCGACACAAAGGAAGCTGCACACACAGAGGGATGGGGGGGGGGGGTCGAGAGGATGGAGGCGGTTTCCAGGGTAACACTGGCCAGGAGGAGAGGGAGGATGGAGATAATCATATGGGCTTTTGGGAAAGGTGGATGTGGAAGATAAACATGAGAAACAACAGAACAAAGAGACAAAAGGCAACTAGATTTAGTCAGAAACAGGCAATAAATTAAATGGTAACAATATGACAATTATAATAACAATAAAAGCTGAGTTTTTAGAAAACTGTAAAAACAATCTGCTGTAAGCAAGATATAGTGTCCTACACGTGGGGTTACAGATTTAAAGATTTAATTTGATATAGAGACGCGATTATTGCAGGTTTGGGTATGAGCCATACACCATTGTCAAAAGTCACAAAGAGGTTCACACCCTCTTCCATCCAACATTACCAAAGCCTGTGTTTTTTCCGTTAAAATATGTCACCTTGGATCTATTTTGTCTTATGTGTGATAATAAGTGTAAAGTCCAGCATTAAAACAAAGGCCAAAAACACTCAACAATGGACTGATACAACAACAAGCCTAAGAAAGCCTAAACAAGTCAAATATGTTGAAGTTGGGGTTATTAGTAAAGCCCATAGCCATGTCAAGGATCAGTCGCTTAATTTGAAAGTGCATTTGAATTGATAAAAATATATCAAATAACTGTGCAGAAGATCAGCGCATGAGGTGTAGCTGTGAGAAACTGTGTAATTCATTGTATCCAGCTGGTGTTTCTTAATATTTCATGAGATGGAGTTGCTCACAGGCTGTTGTGTTGGCGAACACAGCGGCTTCAGGTCCTCGTCCGGTTGCTTTCTGGTTTAGCTTCAGTCTTGTTAGTAATTATGCTTTTCCTTTATGTAAAAGCAACTCGTATTTCAGGTATTTTATATAAATTTATTTAAAATGTATCATGTGCAAACAAGTGGAAAAATCAGTTAATGAAACTGATTCCACTCAAGATCCCCAATCCTAAACTAACGTCACTTTTCCACCTCTCAAACAAATCAACGATCTATTAGAGGAAATGATCCAAAGAGTCGTTAAACGATCAGTAACATGCAGCAATAATTCCAGCTGTGCCGGCAGTTCCCCATCCACCGTCGTGTGTTCACTACAACAAGTCTGTTAGTTAATTGCTAACGGTTACAGACACGTTAGTTTACATCCAAATAAAGCTGGAAGTTAGAAAAAGCTGCACTAACTGTTCAACTCCACTTTTAATGCGTAGGATCATTTTATTTTTCAGAATTCTTCTGCTCAGCAAATTGTTGTGTCACACTATGTGTTAGATCTAAAACTAATATTCCAGCATCTTTGGTGTTTTCCAGAATATTCAAGCAGAGAAAGAGGCCTTGACAGAGGGGCGGGAGAAAACACCAAAGTACCACCGGACAGAAGACGGATTCATCAGAATAGGTGAGACACTGTCATCGACTGCAGCAAAACAGGCTTATGTACGTCTGATGAATGATGCTCGGTGTTCTTTAGTTTGGTGCTCAGGATACAACGTCTCCAGATTTAGTTTTCCTGCTCCGCCGTATGTGTGTTTTACTACACACAGACATAGGAGGGTGTGACTGGTCCTTTTGACCAGTTTGACTCGTTGACAGTGAATCATCCTTCACATAAAGGCTGTTTTACATCTACGGCTCAAACTCAGGCGCAGAACTGAAAGAGCACTAGTGTTAGCAGCTTCCGCCTGCAGCTCTGCCACGTCCTCCAGCGTCGAACCCTGTTGGTGGTCGACTTGTGGACACTGATGTCCGCCACCGCAGGAGACGCCTTTAGTAGTCGGACTGTACGGGTTTCAGAGGAGAGTTTACGTTATCTGAACAGAGTTCTGCTGGATTGGTTGTAACCTTCAAAAAACAGATACATCCCAGTGAACTTGAGTGCAGAAGAAGACGAGCGAGGAGAACGGCTCTGATCCGACATCATAAATTACCAGCAGCTCTTTATCCCCTTCATCAATTTTTCAGAAGAGTCGGCTGATCGATCCGCGCGGCTCTCCTTCACTCTATTAATTTCAGCCTCCACGTGTCTTGCATCTGCAGAGCACGTTTCACGGCCCAAGAAAAGATCAGCCATAGGAAGGATGGAGGTGTAGTTCACTGACCACATGACAAGTGCGTCCTGTCTCCTGTCATTAGTGAAGGAGGAAGCAGCATGACGCGTCACCACTCAGAGCTGAAAGTAGGTCAGAGAAAAAAGCACGGGAAAAGAAGGTGAAGAAAGGTGAGCAGAGGCCAGATGAACGGCTGCTCCACAAAATCTCCTCGTTTACTGCTCCTGTTTTCCTCTTCCTGCTCCACCCGCAGTTGTTTGGAATGATTTACACATGACTTTGGCACATTTTCACCTTGTTGGATACGAACACAGCCGAACTGGATTTGCATAAAGTCTACTCCTGAGTGCCTTGTAAAAATACAATGTCTTTGTGTCCTGCACATATTTAAGGGCCACACACTGTGTGTTTTGCCAGACATTCCTCTCCATCTGTCTTGAATATTTGAAACCTGTTGTCTGTTTCTCCCTCACTTGCCCGTTAATTTGACAACAAGAAAACTATTATAAACACAAATTCTGCGTAGATTTAGTTTCATGCTGTGCCCTGTAGATACCAGAGTTTACAGGAACACCAACCAGATCTGACAGAAAAATATCTCAAGGGCCTTCACGGTCGTCTCAGCAGTTTTTTATCTAACCGCCATCTTTCACGGAAGCTGAACACTGG
This sequence comes from Channa striata, assembly GCA_033026295.1. NCBI lineage: Eukaryota > Metazoa > Chordata > Actinopteri > Anabantiformes > Channidae > Channa > Channa striata. The sequence goes on along the minus strand of CM065173.1, from coordinate 4,739,888 downwards.
TCATGAACTTGGTTTCCTGTGCACAGCCCATCCTGAAAACTGTTGGTTCGTTAAGTTCCGGCAGTGGAGAAAAGGCTCGATGAGCTGTTTGTGGATCTGACAGAATCACATACTGTGTCACGGCTTCTGGTCCGACTGACTTAACTTATTCTAGCTTCTTCTGAGGAGTAACTATGTACTGTACTGTACTGGAGCACTTTTTATGTTGACTCCTATATGTTTATTTGACTTTGTTACTGTCAAACCAAAGATAACACGATTTGAAAACGTTTGAAGCAGTTTTAAATTAAACTCCTGATAGGGATTGGAGCTAAAAAAATTCCATTAATCCCTCAGTTGATTGACACAGAATAATTAATAACTTTTATTACAGTGTCTGCAGTCCCTGAACATGTGTTACAAAGTCTTACCAGCATAGCAGCATTAAAGAGCATAATAATATGATTTACAAGAGTCAGAGTAAACAACAGTAAGTTTACAACGCTGTTAATCTTTCTGATTCTCAGCAAAGGAGCAATAAAACCACAACATACAGTTTTATTATACACTGATAAAAACACACAAAACAAGAACACAGACACCATAAATCACAAGAAAACATGCCCAGCGACAGGCGACGGAGGCCGTTACCTGGGGCCCAAAATTCCGGGCAGGCTACATTAGACGTTTCCTTCAGCTGTCATTGCTGCCACAGTTATGCATCAGAAGGTTCATATCACGGACGTCGTCTTCACCGTCTTCGCTGCAGCTGAACTCGGCCTCCTGACATCCGCATGGCAGCCCACCAGGGCTCAGCTCTGTCACAGCGCGATCCCTGCAGCTTTCAGACTCCGTCTCTAGCTCCTTTTTCTTCTTTTCTTCCAACACGCAGCAGCAGCAGCATCGGGCTGTGTGTTTCTGATGTTTGACAAAGAGCCAGTGAACGTTTAACGTACGTGACACAGCAGAATTGGTGAACTAATATGTATGTATATCCAGTAGATTAACTGAAATACTTTTAAATGCTTTTCAAAACAGGGTGTCTGCTGTGTTCGGGGGTCACAGTTCCGTCAAGGTGCTGCAACATTTTTATTTCAGCAAAAGTCAAACTATTGTTTCCTCTGCAGTAATAGAGAATAATATTGTATTAAATTAGAATAATCATGTTTTTCTGGTGTTTGAACTTGAGCATGACACTCGGTCTAACAGTGAAACACTGTACAAGGGTTAATCTGTTGTAAAGAGAATTTCATTCTATTTGGGACTGATTCAACTTTATTTAAAATTGTCGGCCACCAGTTGTCATCGTGTTATTTGGGGGTGTTATATTATTGCCGTTTTGGGCTATACTGTGCTTCATGAAGGTTCAGTTTCTGAAGGGCACCGACAACGTCAGGCCTGGCACCCTATAACCCCACAATAAAAAAATCACAGAGTTTTACTTTTTTCCGTTTCTGTCACTGTGTGATCTCTGTTTTTAAGAAGAGCTCTCAGAGAGCAGGACATGTCTCTGGATACAACGTCAGAGCCATAATACCCACAATAATCACAGATAATACCCAGTGATAAACAATAACGCACACCCCAGACGCTGCTCTTTGTTGGGATTATGCTCCCAGTCATACCTGCCAGCATCACAGACAGCATGATAATCCCAGTAAATAAATCCTCTGAGGGATGGCTGTTGTGTCGAGGTGGAGTCACACCAGACATCACACGGGACATCAACAGGACGCCGGGTGGGGTCTGATGGAGACAAATGCACCAACAAAGCAAAACACACTGCAGGAAATCATCCCAGAACAGTAAAGATCAGTTAACACACAAACGCAATTCATCTTAACATTTATTAAAGATGCAAATCAGCACAGAAAGCATTAGCTTGTCTGTATTCTACAAATAATTCAATCCTTTATAAGCAAACGCTGAATGTTTTAAACCGTGTTTCATGGATCACGTTGATTCAACTAAGAAATTAAAGCCTTGACGTGCTTTAACTTTTTATAGGATTTCTGCTGCCCAACAGTTCGGGTTATTATCTCAAACCCAAACTCTTTATTAGTAAGGAGTAAAGTAAAAGTCTCACAATTTAGAGACATTTCTTGACAATAGTAATGTGTATGAAAGCATTTGGCATTTTAAAGCATAAGAATATGATAAAAAAAATTGCAAAATATTCCATTATTCCATTATTCTGAACATAATCATACACAGTAAAGTATCTGGGCTAACTAAAAGAGGGGAAATATAGTAGATTAAATGTTTGAATTGACACATTTGTAAACATCCAACCTCAACTGCACAAATACGTTGGAAACTAGGATCCGTAGTTTTACATGTTCCGCTTTTATTTCCTTTTAAATGCCAAACTCTGTCACTTTACGGATCTGTATCTCTTGCAGGAACATTCCAGAACGGGATCGCAGAAGGGGAGGTGGACCCCACATTCGGGCCCCTGGAGGCCATGCGTCTCACGGTGATGACTGACTCTCCAGTGTGGGTGATCCTCAGTGAGGTGAGTCTAAACAAGGCAGGTCCAAATGCCGCAATACATTTTTCAAAATCTTTCAAAAATAAAAGAGCCGCTACCTGCTGGACTTTTAATCCTGTGGATTCTCTGTATGGTGGGAAAAGCAACAAAACAATTTTTTTAACTAAAACTTGGATGAATTAATAAAATTTTTAATGCATGTAAATGGGGTTGCATGACATCAACACATTGTCATCACATCTAAACATATTTGAATGATTTCCAAACAGACTCCCCCAGTTTGGACTGGTACTGGTACTGGTTGATTCAGGTTCATGGTTCGTACTGGTGGTTTCAGTGGTGATTCTGGTGTTTCCTTTGTCAGATCTTCATTAAGAAAGCAGAGTGAAGGCCCTCTCCCCCCCGGCCCCCAGCGATATCTCAGCTGCTCCAAGCTAACCTGGGAGCCGAGCTGACTCGAGGGCGCTGTCCTGTTCTAGTCCTGATCAGCAGATCCCCCATCGCGGTGCCGCGGTGCCACCGTGTGGCCGGACCTCACCGCTGCAGGGCTGAGCATCTCAGACTGAACCAAGCATGGCTCACCTGGAGAAACGTCGCTGTAACTAACCCAGAAGAATCTGTACATACGTTGAGGTAAATGTTGAAAACACTGGTCGTCCCGAGGCCAAGGAGCTGCAGCTTTGACACGTACAGACTCAGTGGCATCTTTCTGTCTGCGGACGGTCGGTCCGGACCTTTTTACTGACACAGTTTCACTTGTAGACCCCCACAGTTTTCATGTATGTGCATATATGCATAGAAATGTACACGCTGTCATATGAATGCCCTCCTTGTGTGTTGGTGTGTGTCTGTAGCTGCTGCTCAGTTTGCCTTACTTCAGACAGAAAGGGCCCCTGATCATCACAAAGGGGCTCCTTCTAGAAAATGACCATCTGTCCATCAGGTTCCCTGATCAGCCTAAACGGGCCCCTGATCCTCGGAACGTTATCCTGATCATCCAAATGGGCCCCTGAAAATGTAGCGACCCAGAATCCTTTGCTGCAACCTCTCCTCATCATTGTGTTAAACTACTGACGATGAAACTAGTGTTGTTCTTTTTTGTTTTTTACGTTTATTGTAACTGAGGCCTTGTTCTTGACACAGTACTCCTTCACAGTACTCCGTACTGTTTTAAAGTACTCTGTCCTCTGTACTGCTCTTTACTGGCACTCAGATGTGCTCTACAGAACTCTAGTGTATGTTTCTTGGATGTACTCTACAGTACCCCAATGTACTTTACAGAACTCTACAGTACTCTAATGTATGTTACAGCATTCCAAAGTACTCTGATGTATTTTAAAGTAGGATAGTGTATGTGCCGGTACTCTAAAGTACTTAAGTCTACATTACCAAACTCTAATGTACTGTCCAGTACTTTGATGTACTGTACATTGTAAATGGCCTGACTTCAGTGCCCAAAGCGCTTTACATTGTACTTTACAGTACAGTGTTGTACTGTACTCTGATGTACTCTGCAGTACCCTAATGTACTTGACAGCACGTTAATGTACATTACAGTACTCTAAAGTACTTGGATTCACTTTATTGTACTTTAATGTACTTACAGTAGTACTCAGCTGTACTTCACAGTGCAATGATATGTTTTAGTACTATGAAATACTCTAACATGTAATTTACTGAACTCTCTGGCACTCTCCAGTACTCTACATTTCTGTATATTACTCTGGTGTATAGAGAGTATAGAGTAGTGCAGTGTGCTCTCCAGTGCCCTATTGTACTTCACTGTTGTCCAGTGTGCTCCACAGTACTATAATTCTCTCTGCTGTACTCTAGTTTTGCAAATTCATCTTTCACTTTTTTTCTTTCACTGACAGATTTTATGAGTAATAGTAAATGTTTAAATCCTTATTTCTACTTAGAGCTTCTGTCGTTTTCCTTTTGTCACACAGGAGAAAGTTTTGGTAAATTTTTCCCTCAATTTACTCAGCTTATTTTGTTCCTAAATATTCAGCGATTCAACAATTTGCATTTATTCTCCACCTCCGCTCCCTCACTATGGACCAACTGGTTATAACTGAACTGGAACTTGGACTGAAATACAGGCTCTGGATCAGGTCTGGGCTGTTACTCAGAAGGCTCAGGGCACACATATTTTCCCCAGAGGGGCCCCAGGGCACAGAAATGAAAAAGCTGTCAACATCAGGTAAAACACAGAAGCCGGGGTAAGGCTTAATTTGTGCATTTTGCCAAAACATTTTTGTAACCGGTCAGATTAAATCCCCCAGGGCCCCTACAGGTGAATACACCGTTGTCCCCATAGTAATAAAAGCACAGATGCTGCATGTGAGCTGTGACCTGCTGCCATACTTACACGGGGAAGTGGCCTGTTTAATCGTAATTCATCAGAGGTTTTGTTGGCGTTCAATGCTTAAATGAAACTAATAACAAAACTAAGCAACATGTATTATTATTATTTCATTTTACAAGGACAGTGCAAGGAGGGGCAGCTATATTGTAATTGCAAAACCTGGAATAGTAGAGCTACGGTGCTGGTTACACTTTAGCTGATGATGTCTTTTGTTTCTTTGATTATATAATTTGTAGTGTAGAAACAAGGGACAAGAGCTGCAAATTGGCTTTTTACTCTTTGCCCTGTACACAGCATCCGTTACTTCGCTGTCACAATGTTTAATTGTATTATCCCTGAAACAGTACAAAGCAAAAGGAAACAAAGACAACAAACAATTTTACTCAGGACAATAACATGGTTTAGGTATATATATTTTCTGTTGTATATCTGTTATTATAAAACTGGATGACATACAGTACAAACCTGTAGATTCCACTCTACCATGCCAACTCGTCACTACTTTTAATATTTAAAGTTTTAACACGTTAAATATCAGAGCTGAAAAAAATAAAACATTTGTTGTAAAAATAAATAAAAAACATTTCTCGCTTTTGTAATAGCTCAATCTGCTGGAAAGTTAAATGTAAAGTCATTGAGTTATGACAATATTAATTTAAATACATATCATCTTATACATACATACAAAAGGACGTGCGGAACACTGTACCCACATTATTCCTTGGCAACAAAGTAAGTAATAACAACTACAAATAGTAATTTGCAGGAAAATTTGATCAAAGCTTTCTCTTCCATTAGGTCCAGCTCACCTCTGTGCAAACTGGACGTCGCTCATTAGTTCATACGGGGGTTCAAATTGAAAACATACTGAGCAGAAGTTGAATTTTTCACATCTGAAGCGAAACTAGCAGCTTCAGGAAACATCCTGAGTTTAGTTTTTCTTTGTAAGATGCACTGGAATGCATTACTATACTCTTGTGTTTGTCTTTTGTATCCTTTAGATAAAGTCTATTTAAATGATCTCTATCCAATCTGTGAATTGTAATAAAGACAGAGGTTTAAATGAAATGTTGGTGTGTGAGGTTTGTTTTTTGGGAAACGTTTGGGGTTGGAAGGATTATTTAAGGAGTGTGTGCATTTACTTGTTATTGTCACTTTGCCATCTCTCAAACTATTCAGTTTTTTTTTTAAACTTGTAATTGTATTTTTCCCAAATATACTTAGGGGAGGGGAGGATGCATCAATGTAACTTATTATGAAAATATTATTAATGAATACATTTATATATTATTTATTAAACAATGAGAAACATGCAGAAAAGCGATAATTTCAGCTGTGGCTGCAGTTCCCAACTCACTGTGTTCACCACAACAAGCTTGCTGGTTAATCACTAACTGCTACAGACATGATGGTTTACATCCACTTAAAGATGGACGTTAGAAATCGCTGCATGTGCTGCACTTAATGCAGCAGCTGTCCAACTCCACTTTTAATGTGCTGTGCTCAAACAATGTAGGATCATTTTATTTTTCAGAATTCTTCTACACAACAAATTATAGAAACAATATTGGTGTGTCTAAACTGGGCGTGGGACGACACACCAGTATAAACCGTGCGTATATGCGTATAGATCCCAATTCCTTAAATTATGAGAAATGATATATTTACGTACATTCCTCTCGTACATTAATTAGTCCCAAGAAGCAGGAAGTAAGATGACTGTAAAACACAGATCCCGAGTCGGCCTAGGTTTTGTTTTGGGAATAGAGTCCTGCAGGTCTAACTTGGTTTTCTAAAAAGAAAATGAATGAATAAAATATTGAAATATAAATGACTGATGCCTTCTAGTTACATTTTTTTGTAAACTAATGGTTACATTAATTAAAATTAAATTAAAGAGCTTAATGGAAAATAATGGATTGATTAATTGGCAAAATAAATAATTAGGGTGCAGCCCTAAAACCACTAATACATTTGTTAAGGCCTGAAAAATATAGCCAACTTACTTTGTATGTGAATTAAAATAAATGCAGTTGCATGAAATCAGGTTTTCTTAATGTAAAGTTAACAAACCAAAGGTATAAACTAAAAAAGTCTTATATTTCACCTGTGCATTATAATAATCAAAATAAATTTAAAAAATAAGACTTAATTAGGAGGTAAGTAAGATCTTGATCATGTAGTAATCTAAGTTTACAATAGGTTAATGATCCAGAAGTTTGAATTCTTCAGAACTTGCCTGGGAATCGTCAAGTTTTGACGTTTTCTTAAATATCAAATCAATTAATGAAAACTGATTTCTATACTTAACTGTTTAACAGCCTGCTTTGCCAATCTATCCATCCTCTCTCTAAAGCCTTTGTGAGCCAGAACCCTGCAGAATGAGTCATCAATGCTTCCGTCACTAAGTCTGGCCGTCTTGCTTGATGTACCTGATCTGATGCTTGACAGAGCAGAGACAGAGTCACTGCATATCAAAACCAGGTTAGGTCTTGCTTGCGGCACGTAGTCAAGGAATACCACAATAGCATAGAGCTTAACTGTGTACACACTCTGAAAGTTTGATGTTTTTCTGGCTTTATCAACACTTTGGGATGGGACTGTAACTGCAGTACCAGTTATGACTTTTTCTGGATCCTTTGATCTATGTGTATAAATGTGAATATATGTCAGATATCTATTTTCTGTGTAGCCACAACACTGTTGGACAGAGCTCCAAATCCACCACGTTTAAGTCTTTTGCTGCTGTCTCTCCTATCCATTCAAAACTATGCTTTGTTTTTTCCTCTTCTCCCAACAAGCTTCTAGAAGTTGTTTAGTGGGATGAGTGTCTTCATGACCTCTCAGGTTTAACCAGTAATTTAGTAGAAGCTGTTTCCTGCGCAGTGCTAATGGCACCTCACCTATCTCTACTTGTAGACCACATATGGGAGATGTCTCGGTGACACCTAAACAGAGCCGCATTGCCTGGGCCTGAATCGGATCCACCACTTTCAGTTTGGATTTGGATACAGAGTCATATGTTATGCATTCATAATCCAGTCTGGATCTGATAGGAGCGACATATAAGTAGCTCACAGATGACATGTCTGCTCCCCAGTCCAACCCTACTAGGCATCTCATGACATTTAACACTTTTTTGCCCTTTTATGCTCCCTCCATGCACATCAAAGTGTATTCCTATGAAAATTAATGAATCTATCTGTTCTGAGTTGCTTCCATATAATTTTTATTGATCTTTCTCTTGCTGCGTTTTTGCTGTGAACACCATTACCTTTGTCTTTTCAATAGAAAACCCAAAGCCCCACTTCATCCCCCATGCCTCCATTTTCTTTCAATTCAACTTTATTTTATAGCACCAATTTACAACAAGGTCATCTCAAGGTACTTCTAGGTTTCTATAGTCTTAACTTTATTGTGTAAAGTACCTTGAGATGACCTTGTTGTAAATTGGTGCTATGTATATGTTGTATTTGTTCCTTTAATAATGCACCTTTCTTCCTCTCTTCCATAGTGCTCCATCATTTGGAAATAAGGATCTTTCCCATATCTGTTGATACACTGTTGAATATATCATTTATCGTAATTGCGAACAGGGTGAAGATAATTGCGCTTCCTTGGAGAGTTCCATTCTCCACTAGATCAAATTTAAATCTCAACCTGCAGCCCGTTTTATTAACTTTACTACAGCCAATCAGCACTTACTTCCCCTGTTAGCTTGACCAATCAACGCTGTCCACGAGGTTCAGTTTCAGGGGGCGGGCACATTCGCGCCTACTGATATTTCCTACCGACCAATCGGCGCTTGACAGTTGAACGGAAACGTTAAGCATTTGCGCACGGTGGCCAATCAGCATCAGGATACAGCGGTTTCTGCTGTCCAGTAGCCCACGTGATCCTCCTCAGTCGTTCCCAGGCGGTCACATCGGAGAACCGGAGGTAAGAGAAGACATCGATAAATGTCACTTTTTTACGGGGGAACGCAGCCACATACGAGTGTCGTGGGGGGGAATGTGGTTGTTTATGATGGTCGCACTTCACCTATCTTGATATCGTCAGGTTTTAGCAGTTAAAACTGAATCCGTCCGCCTGCTGCATGCTGTTAGCATTGGGCTCAGTGCCTTACTCAAGCTAATTAATCATAGGCGCTCTCAGCTAGCGGGTTAGCCTGCTGTGTTGCTCTTTATTAACATTTAATAAAGCTAGTCCATAAACGTGAGGCGGTTCCAGTTCCCATGGCCTGATACAGACGAATGAAACTGTGTGTTGTAGGTGGACTTGTCCCTGATCATTTATTGGAAGTCATTTCATCATAGCTCTGTGGCTAAGCTGAGCTAGCTTTGTTAATCGAGTTTTCAACGTAGGACGGTAAATATGAATCAGTAATATATAAAAAAAACAACGTCAGACGAGCTGAGGGAAAGCACCGTTTGCAGGAGAAGCGTTAGACGAGGCTTTAAAACGGACGAAGAGGCTTGGAAAACGATGAATGAGTTTGTGCTAGTGGTCAGTTAGCATGCTAATCTCATTAGTCTGGCAGCCACAAACCACGTTTTTTTTGCAATCAAATATAACTTGTATGCAAAAGATGAAGTCAATTTCCAAGCAGAAATGTAAAATGTAGTAATACGTGCTGCTTAGCTTTGTGGGCATGCAGTTTAAAAGAGTAACAACGTATTAACAGAATTAATTCAAGTTAAATTAAGAGAATGAAGGTTAATCTTTATTAATGCAACTAACAGTTTTTCACTCTCATGGAAAAGTGGCATATTTACCTTGTGCTTTCTGTTACAATACAATATGTTCAGTTTACTGAAACAACGAAAAGTAGAAAATGTTCACATTGGACTTCCTGCAACCAGACAACTAGTTGAAAATGCTTCATGTGGATGGAGCCTCTAAAGACATCACTTCATTTCCAGTATTCATCATTTGCTACTTACTATTTTAATGTAATAAGAAATGAAAATATTGCATGCTTTTGTGATTCCAAAAGTGGAAATGAAGTTTCTATCGATAATACGAGAAAAGATTCTAGTATTTTAAATAGTCATTAATAGTTAGTGACACATTCAGAGATTTATTCCTGTATCACACCATTTAAACTGCAGGGACATTTTAATTTAAAAAAAAACAAACAGTACGGTTCTCTCTTTAGGTTACAGACTGAACATCTTGTTGCATACAGTGTTAAATTTAAGCTGTAGTTTATTCTTGAAATGAAGCATAGTTCCCAGAATCCTATGATATGCATTTTGTTTCAGTCTAATACCAGCTCATTTGGACGCCTTAGGAGAACTGAGTTGTGTAATTATTCATTTGTCTGTCATATATCAGACAGTGAAAGGTCTCTACTATGGTTTTTCCAATGCAGAGACTGAACTAGATGGTTTTTCCAAAAAGTAATCCCAAAATCAATATACAAATAATTAAGTATTAATGAGTGTGTTTCTGCTTTTCACTTAAATTAGGTCATTTAGATAAAAGTTATGAAAAACCTGTAATCAAAGTTGAAAACCCAGTTTATGTGTTAGAAAACCAGCTATCCTTAGTCCATGTAGTGTAGTGTAGTGTGTTATGGGGAATCCAGGCTGCTCAGCCCAACTGGTTCAACCTGCTAGTTTGTGTCTGGATGCAGGGCGTTGTACTGGGCAGCTGTCATTCCTGTAAAGAAACTGCAATACTACAAGTTTCTGATATGGTGTTCTGAATGGGACAAAGTGAGCAACAGAGTGTGGACATATATTTTACATCTCCTGATTTCTTTTTAGTTCAAATATTTCAAACTAAATTGTAATGTATATCAAAACAAAGATGAGTAAACACAAGGTAGAGTTTGAGATAATTTTGTTTATTTATTCACCACCTGTGCCACCGATGTGGAAGTTATTTTCACATGATTGACAACTACATCTTTTGAAAGACGAAGTTCATAGTGATGGACCTAAACTAATTGGGTGAATTAAACCCCCCCCCCCACTCACACATTGCATTTGCAGGCTACATGATTGGTCAAAAATATTGAGGCAATTTATCTGTTTTTATTTTTTCAAAGTTGACAGGGCTAAAATGTGAGTGACTCAGCTGTGTATTTATATTTTATTGTTTGAATCAGTAAAAAAGGAATCTATTTTAAACAGATTTTATTTTTGTTGATGGCAGTTTTTATTGTTGTATTCATGGACAAATTTTAGGTTGTGACAAATGAACAAGTTTGTAGTAAGATGGCAGTCAGCATTTATATTTCTCATTTCAAATAAGGAGAAAGCTCCTTGGGGTTTATTTTTGGTTAAACAGTAACCTGTTCATCCTGTCTGTTTGGTTAACGAAAGCAGACTGGTTACAGGCTGATTCGTTGGTTTAATACAGCAAAGCTTATCCTGGCCCTATTTGCCTCGTGGTCTGATCGATAACACAAGGAAATTTTCTGAATGTAGTCCCAGACAAATGCACAATTTCCTCCTGTTTGTGTGATTATCTGCAATGAAGGGGCTGATAAACTCTTTAGACAAGCTGAAATTGGTAATTTTTTTAAATTTTTAAAAAGTAGTTTACAATTTTAAACATTGCAACACAAATTTTGATTATTAGAACAAAATAATATAAGATATTTTGTCTCCAATGAGTGACAATATCCACTTATAAACACAGATTAAACAATTTGACATTAATTAGATCTCTGGATTTTAATTTCTTTTTTATCATATATCAGTAACTTTAACAGCAACACAAACTGATCAGGTGGGAAACTTAAGTGTAGTGTTGGACTGTAGAGCTTCACCTAAAGACAAATGTAATTATCAGTTAATCTCCTTATTACTTACTGGATTATCTGAGTAATGGAATGTTCTGTTAGATTTTCCATTCACACTGAAACAAAATGGAACAAAATCTAGAGTATGCAAGTGACTTACTACAAAACCTAAAGCTATAGTATGTTTCTATTAATTAAATAATAGTTTTTAGCTGTATTTTATAGTTTATAGTTTAATGTATTGCTAAAATGTTTGTTTTTAAATAATTCCTGTGACTGTGTTTCTTTGATGCTAAGCTAACAGCTAACGTCTATCACTGCTGGTGGTCACACTCTTCACTACACTGTCAGGATATTAACCGGGCATTCTAATCCTGCTGCAGGTTAATCGGATTAGCCAGGCAGTTGGCTGTATAGAAACATGTAACTGGTTGAATTTCTAAACAGCTTTTTATTAAAAATTATCCATTTTGTAAATGTGGCTTTTTTTTTAGATAGTTTGAAGGATGGTTGGCCAACACCAGTCATTAATGGGATACATTCAGAAATATGGTTTTATGTTCAATTTGTTAAATTTGCTATTTACATCAGGGAGAGGAAATTATTTTTCATCCAAAGAAGCTTTCTGAATTCTCCAGTTCCCGCTTTTTAATGCTAAATAATTGGTTCAATACAGCTTTACATTTCAACAGAGAGCTCATGTGGCTGTAAGGCAATATACCAGCTAAAGATATCAATCTATATCAAACACAGGTATTGAATACCGAGATGAATTTATATTTGCGGCACTGCTGCCTTTTGATGCAGTTACTTGCCCAGGGGCACTTTGATTTGTAGCCAGGAGGACCAGGAGTCAAACCACTGCTTTACCTACTGATCTACAGCCACATTAAGAGAAAAGCCTACAAAAGTCTGTAGTGTTATCACCATTGGTGTCAACCACAGTCTATGAAACTCCTTCTCATCATTATATAAGCAAATAAAAGTATTTGTTGTCATCAGCTGTAAAATTTCCAAGTGAACACAGGATGTTTGTGTGTTTTCACTGGTCTTTAAATCCAAACACAATGTATGTTTTGGTGAAACATATAACCTGTAGTCTCCAAAGACTGCAGAGGCTGTGTGCAGAGTAAATTGCCCGTGTGTGTGTGTGTGTGTGTGTTGTGGGGTGCTGCAGTAATCCCTCGGGGTGTAATCTCATTAAGGTAAACAGAGCTATGTTAGCATGTCGTTTGGGTACTGGTTGGTCGCTGTGGTAACGGATGCGAGGGACACACAAGTTAACAGACTGCTTATGATTTCTGTGTTAATGGCGGGGGTCATATCTGTGCTTATTACTGTTAAATCAAGTGCAATTTTTATAGAAAAATACATTGGGGTAATTTGTTGACATGAGTGCATATTGCCAATACAACGTTTATGGTAGTGTTAAATAACATCAATCACATTGCATGATTAAATATGAGCAAAAAAATAATTTTCAGATGAAATTGGTTATTTTTGTAATTTATACAGTTCAAAATCTGATGTCTTGACTGCAGAATACCTGAAGCCTCTTACCTCTCCTCCTCCTCCTCCTCCTTCTTTGTCTGCAGACTATGGATCAGAGGGTCGGGTTGTTCATCCTTCTGGCAACAGGCCTCCTCTGCCTCAGTTTGTCCTCTGTCTCTTGGGCTCAGGACCAGGTTGAGGACACACAGGGTGATGATGTGGACGTAGAGGACGAGCTGGATTTAGGTTTGCCTGACGCTGATGATGAAGATGAGGAGCTGGATATGGGCACACAGGATGAGATTCCTTCTAAAACACAAACTACACCCAAGGTGAGTCCATAAGCTTCAGCTTTCTTGTGCTTAAGCATAATATTCAGCTTTGATAGATAAAGTCCAATCCACACCAGGAGAAATTTTATTCTGAAATTATAGAAATTGAATTCTAACAATTTAGAAATCAGACGTCTTCTAACTTTTCACCACCATATCCTAAGCTGGTGTTGACATCTGACACTATCCATGCAAAGTCACACACAGAGGCAAAAAGTAAGGTTGGAAATCGGTGTGTTTCTGTCACTGTACATTTCAAATGTGTGAGCCATACTTTGAAAGTCTGAGGTGGTGGAGAAATCAGATTGCTCTTATGGTCCATGTGTAGGTGAATTTCCAGTAGCCAGGTTACTTAAGTGCATGAATGCTCTTACAGTTATGAGAAAGGTGATTTCTTCAAGTATCCTAGTTACTGAGGTACATATAATCACAGTCAACACATTTACTTTTGTACAACTTAAATTTAATAATGGCTTCAAAAACAAAAACATGAAAGTAATTTACTGCATCAACTTTGCCAATAATAGATTTAGTCTGCTCCTTTTTCCAAACCTTAAATTAATAAATTTGTTTCCGTCCATCTTTTTGTGTCCAGGTGAGCTACAAAGCTCCAGAGCCAATTGGAGAACATTTCTTCGCTGAGTCTTTTGATCGTGGAACACTTGACAGGTGAGCTTGAAGCTATAATATTTCTTTACATTATGATTTTATCATTGATTATTAATTGAAGATAGTAATGTCCTGAATTGTTTTGTTTTTTTTCATATATATTTATTAAATTTGTTTTTTGATCCGATTAAGATATGGAACCTTTTACCTTATTAGGTACTGGCCCATACTGATTCAAGTGCAATACCCAATTTTCAGTACAGTAAAATTTCGGTCTCTGATATCTGATACACAATTTGACAGTGTATTATTAGAGGTGCAAAAGTTTCACAGGTTAAAAAATAATAAATTTAAGGTTAAATTATTGATATGAAGGAAAGAAAAACTTGGGTAATGTGACTCAAAACGGAAATGATGGAATGCTAGAATATCACTTTCGTGCCACAAAATGGAAGGATCTTCATTCCTACAGAGACACTATAACCAACTAGTACCTCACGACATTAATGGTCAGTAGAATCAGTGTTTCATATGTAATAGATAAGACAAATCAACTTTTTCTACCACTCAAATTACATCCCACCTTTGCCTAAGATTCCACAAGTCTCTATCAAATCAGTAGTCTCCCTGTTGTGGGCAAATGATGAACTATATCCTGGAAATCTGTTTTCTATAGTCCCCTGAACCTGATGTATATGTGTAAAAAGTATATAGTTTTTTTTTTTAAAGTACATTTTAGTTTTTTAAAATAATTAAAACCGATGCAGTTTGAATTTGCTGGACCATGATACTAGTTAATAACTCGTGTCTATTTGCATTCTTGTCTGTTGTTGGGAACAGACCAAACCACCAAAAGCATGGCTTGTGGTATATGGATGTAGCCCACTATCCCAAAATGTGTCTTACTGGATCAGTGATACCTTGGACATTACTCCTTCTACAGCATTAACTGTGTCAAATATTCTTCTTTTTTTTTCCAAAGTAATATGTTTTTTTTTTATCCAGTTTTTGTGTAGATGTTACAGTTGTTAGGTGGGCTCTCACTAGGGCTAGTAACTGAATTGTCTGTTGGTTTCAGTTGGGTTCTGTCCAACGCCAAGAAGGAGGATGCTGATGAAGACATCGCAAAGTACGATGGTAGGTACATGTCCAGATCCCTTTAACAGTTTTATTAAATCTGTAAGAAGTTGTAAGTGTAAAAACAAACGTAGTTTACACTCCTTTGTCTAACAAACAGAGAATAAAAAACACCACAAATTCAGTATAATCTTCATTCTGCTTTATTAGTAAGCAAAGCTCAGCTCCATAAACGTGATGTTTTTGCTGCTCAATGTTCTGAAAATAACCCGGTTGCTGCTCCACTTCAGGTCACAGAAAACGTGCGATGCACTAGGATAAGGACAAGTGCTTGTTCTCCGCAAACTTACCACATCATGTGTTCTTGCTTTAACATGTTAGATATTACAGAAATTACTTTTGTCTGTAGTGTCAAAGAGGTTAAATGAAGCCTGTATGAAGAACTTGATAAGAGACTACTTTGGATTCAGTGCATCATGAATCTATGAATTTATTCAACTTGGAATCAGAATCGAAGTGCAACCAAACGCTGGACTCTGTCCCTCCATGAAGTAAAGCTACTAGTCAGTGGACCTAGTCTATGTACATTAATTGCAGACCTTGCTGAGTCTGACTAAGTCCAACTTAGACTAATGATCACTGAGCCCCATAAGCTGATTTGCTCCTTTTCCAGCTGCTGTTGGTAAACGTTTTTTTTTTGTTGTTGTTGTTGATTTTAAGTTGACCGGTAAATAATGATTATCATTATTAACAGGGAAATGGGCGGTGGAGGAGATGAAGGACAGTAAGCTGCCTGGTGATAAAGGTCTGGTCCTGAAGTCTAAAGCTAAACATCATGCCATCTCAGCACAGCTGCTGCGGCCTTTCATCTTTGACACCAAACCCCTGATAGTCCAGTAAGAACAAATGCCCTCCCTTTTCTAATGCAAAATTGGATACACACTGTTATGTGTCAGCCTTTCTCATTGTTCTCATCTCTCTGTGTCCTCATGCGATCTCAGATATGAAGTGAACTTCCAATCAGGCATCGATTGTGGCGGAGCCTACGTCAAGCTCCTGACCCAGACTCCTGAACTGAACCTGGTTGGTCTGAGACTCTGATCATTACACACGACAACACACTTGCATAGATGTTGCTGTTGTTTTTCATATTAGTTTCTTCAGGGACTTGATGACTGCATTCACATGGACTTAAGTAACCAGGTTACAGTTGGCTATTTCTGGAAAGCTGATTTCTTAAAGGGCAATTCCTATGGCTTTAGTTTAAGGTGTATAAGTACATTAATGCTTTTAAACTTCCCACTGAATTCCTTATATTAAAATATTTCTCTACTTCTAGAAGAAAACTCCTCTAGAGGAGTTTTTCATCATTAGGAGTTAAGATGTCAAGATGACATGACATAATTTGGACTGAAGGTGCCTCCGAGTGATGTCATCTAGAAGCATATTTTAAGCTAGAAGTAGAGAGATCATTAAATGTAGGGGAAGTCAGAGTGAAATATAATGGCACATCTGTAACTGGCAGCTGATGTGAGATCAGATGCTTTTTCATCAGAACTACAGAAACGGTCAATACAGAAACTTACTGCAACAAATCCACAGACTTCATCTCAAGAGAGTGGATGTGCTGACAACATTTTAGACAACACAGCTTCTTTAAAGTCAAGTAAAATCGAATCTCTCAGTGTGACAATGCATCTGACTGACATTCTCCCACTGTGTGCTACTTGCATTCCATTCTGGACAATGTTTAAGGGACTGATTCTCCAGAGTTTACAGTATATGTGAGAAGTGATAAAAAAGAATTAAGGTTTTCTTTATTTTTGCATACGTTCACATTCACTGCTTCACTATGAATAATACAGTTTCTGCTAACACGATTCTTGTTTTGTTCGTTTTGTTTAGGATCAGTTTGTGGATAAAACTCCGTACACCATCATGTTTGGACCCGACAAATGTGGAGAAGATTACAAACTGCACTTCATCTTTAGACACAAAAACCCCAAAACTGGAGAGTATGAAGAGAAACATGCCAAGAAACCTGATGCCGACCTGAGGACGTACTTTACCGACAAGAAGACACACCTTTACACACTCGGTAAAACACACTTTTACCCAGTCAGTAACAAGACACACACATTAATGAAAACTAGGTGTGTAATGCCACTGTGTCATCACCTCTTTCTCAGTGGTGAACCCTGACAACAGCTTTGAGGTGATGGTGGATCAGACTGTGGTGAACAGCGGGAGCCTGCTGTCAGACATGACCCCTCCTGTGAATCCCCCTGCTGAGATTGAAGATCCTGATGACCACAAACCTGAGGACTGGGACGAAAGGCCCAAGATCCAGGACCCTGATGCTGTCAAGCCTGAAGACTGGTCAGCACACATTACTAGTTTTAATAATTGTCCAGTATCTGAGAGGTGCTACTTCACTGTTTTTTACAGTGTTTATCAAACCTAGACCTTTTGTTTCTGCAGCTAAAAAATACACACATTTTTATTGAAGGGTTTATCTGTTACAACTTGAAATAGAATAGACAAATCCAATAAGATGCTGTACTTCAGTTTACATCCTATCATATGAGAATATCCCTAGAGAGTACGTCATCTGTTGTTGTGTGCGGCTGCTACAGATATGTTTATACATTCGAATGACTTGGTGTGCAGGGACGAGGATGCTCCTGCTCAGGTTCCAGATGAAAGTGCAGTGAAACCCGACGGCTGGTTGGACGACGAGCCCGAGTACATCGGAGATCCTGATGCTGTCAAACCTGAAGACTGGTACATGCACACAAACAGTCACATGTGTAGTGTTATTTAGAAAGTACTCATCTTCAGCAGAGATCTTTACTATTTGTGCAATTATTCAGTCGTCGTAGATTCATTTCTCAAGAACTTAAATGTAAACAAAATACTAGTGGTAAAACTGCTTTTTGTTCTATTCTTCAGGGATGAGGATATGGATGGTGAGTGGGAGGCTCCTCAGGTTTCTAACCCCGCCTGTGAAGCTGCTCCTGGCTGTGGAGCGTGGAAACGTCCAATGATCGACAACCCCAACTACAAGGGAAAGTGGAAACCCCCCATGATTGACAACCCCAACTACCAGGTAAGTTTATCAACCTTTCTTAAGATATTGAGGTGCAGCTTTGTTTAAAGAGGCTTATGTGGTCTTCCTCCTTGTGGCAATGTCATCATTTTGTAATCCTGAAGATGAAGACATTTAAACTAAGTACAACAAAGGCAGCTTGCAGGAGAGAATCAGCTGCTGTTTTATGTAAATATTACTGACCTCACAGTTTTTGTATTTTCAGGGCATCTGGAGACCAAGGAAGATCCCCAACCCGGCATACTTTGAGGATCAGAACCCATTCAAAATGACTCCATTCAGTGCTGTGGGGCTTGAGCTTTGGTCCATGACCTCTGACATCTTCTTTGACAATTTCTTTATCACCAATGACCGCAACACTGCCGAACGTTGGGCCACTGATGGCTGGGGGCTGAAGAAGACAGCAGAGGGCGCAGCTGAGGTGGGTTCAGACATTGACGTTATCTTAAAGGAAAGATTTGTGCTTCAAATTGTCACTTTACTGAGCAGAGCAAGGTGCATCTAATTATCAAACAAGAAGCTGAACTCCTCGTGGTGGTTGGAAAAAAACTTGACCAGATGTCAGCCAGACGGGTATTATTTTGACATACCCCCAAAAAATGACAAAAAAGCACAAAAACAAAGTTAAATCAAAGGGAGCACTGGGTGGTTAGCGCTGACGCCAGCTTTGCAGTCCCTGGTTCAAATTCATCTGCCGGCTGCAGCGTTTCTGTGTGGAGTTTGCATGTTCTCCCTGTGGTTAAGTGGCTTTCCTCCAGGTACTCCATTTTCCTTCAGCAGTCCAAGGACATGCATGTTAGGTAAATTGGTGACTCTAAACCGCCCCTAGGTATGAATGTTTGTGTCTCTGTGTTGGTCCTGAGACAGGCTGGTGACCTGTCCAGGGTGGACCCCACTTCTCACCCTATGGCAGCTGGGATTGGCTCTACAGTTCTGAACGACATGAGCTGTTACAGATAATGGATGGATGGAAAATCGAAACAAGACTAAGACATGAAACAAGAATTTTAAACTTAAAAATGTCGTTTGTTGTACAGAAATTTTACAGACTATATTAGAATAATAAAAAGTGTTGAAAATTTGTTTTGACTAAAATACTTTACCATTTGCTAAAATATTTTTTTCATTATTTTTAATTTTTCAGTGACAAACCAATGTTCTATACAAAAATGTATAAGGAACATTTTGACAAGAATTTGAAATGTTAAATATAATCAAAAAACCTTTGATTAAATATAGTTGTGTAAAATAATATTTTCAGTATCCAAAAATGTATGCATATGCATATTATAATGTTCTTGTTTTTGTGTCACTGCAGCCTGGTCTGGCCGCTCAGATGCTGAATGCTGCCGAGGAGCGCCCGTGGCTCTGGGTGGTGTACGTCCTCACTGTGGCTTTACCAGTTGTCCTCATCATTGTCTTCTGCTGCACTGGAAAGGTACTGTGTCCACTTCCTCATCAGGCAGACAACGTGTTGCACCATGGGGGAAATGCCATGTGGGGGGTTTCTCTCTATTTACACTGTGTCTGGGTGACATCAGTTCTTCATGCAGCATGCTGTCAGTGCTGACGTCTAGTGTGTGTGTGTAACTGTCCACAGAGGTCATCGGGATCAGCTCAGGGTCAGTTGAGTCTCACCAGCTTACAGGAGGATTTTAATGAACCTGGGTGCCCAAACCTCCCTGCTGCAATCTCCTCGGGCCCGGTGAATGTTACAGTTAAAGCTGCTTGCATAGCTTCATGTGTTCATCCGTGTTTGTTTTTGTGCTGCTGGTGCCGTATGCGCATCTGTTTTGTGGTGACGTAGTGCAGATTGCTAAGTGTGGAGCTGCATTGTGGGATTCTTAGCACTGGATTGGGATGCACTGATGCTGAAAACTACATTAGGTCTAACAATTCCTCTACTACAAAAGCACTCATACCACTTCATGGCAGAATTTAGATAACGCCACCAGCTGAAACAAATGAGGGGTATTTACAGCATTTGGAGATATTTAATTGATGTGACGCAAAAAAAAAAAATCCACCTCAAAACACCTCAGAACCCAGCAGCAGTTGCCAGTGTACAAGTAGTTTATTAAACAGCAGTTAAAGAAGAACACGGACCTGCACATATGATGATGTCTTCACTCCCCTGTTGTGTACTCTCCTATATATTTAGATTAGCTGCAGCCCCCTGCACAAGGCTTTATCTAATCACATCATCAATAATCAAGATTAGAGGAAAAAAAGGTCACTGCATTTTGTCAGTGTTTATATGATGAGCATTCATACAGTGATGGACTGTTCTGATGTCAGTACTTGGTGTCAGTATTCCTCATAACTACTGTGGTTTCAGTGCATTCCTAGGATGACGTAGTGTAAATCCCTTGGTTGCTTTTATGTCCTTCTGTGGGAAATTGTGACTATTAAAGATGCCATTTTATAAATAATTTTGAGTTTATATATATATTTGGGGGGCACTACTGAAATAGTTTTGGGCTGTCTTATTTCAAAGTTATGGGCATAAGCATATAACAAGTTTTTGTTGTCCATTGTGTAATGATTGGCCGGCTGGTAGGCCGAGCACAGCGATGGATGGAATGTGAGAGGGCGTGGGTGCTACTTTGTGTGCATGCTGATCCGAAATGGAGTAACATTGGTGTAAAAGAAATTACATTTTCAGAACTGACGGTTGCACGTGGTGCTTCATCCTTCCCAGTTAGGTTTCCCTTTGTTAAATACTAGACTTGCAAGTCTTTTTCCACAGTAAGTTTAGTTTTGTCTGTTCATGCACATGAAAGACATCAAAGGCTCCCAAAGAGCTCAAGTATTTATATAAATAATTCTGCATTATGTATCAGCACACTTCACTGTTTTCCTTTTGTTTTACTTGAACCGCCTCACCCTTAATGCAGAGAGAGTGGCGAAATACTGAATTTATCAGGGTTGAATTTTGACGTTTAAGATTAGCTAAGCTCAAGACATTACTGTTTGGTTTTGTTTAAGTCAGTAGCTCTGAAAACACGTGTGTTATATACAGACTGTAATACCTTTTGTCCAGGTGGTCTTCTGTTTGTCGGTCTGTCTGATTTTGTGATGGAACTTTCCTCCTCCAGTTTTCATACTTTTGTTTGACTCTGCTTAGGTGTATCTGATGTGAGAGGCCATGAGCTGCACAGTAGAGACGAACTAAACTTACCATTTGTTTTGCAGAAAAAGAGTTCAGCAACAGCAGCACAATACAAGAAGACGGATGAACCTCAGCCTGATGTGAAGGAGGACGAGGACGAAGAGGTGGAAGAGGAAGAGGAGGAGGAGGAGAAAGCTGAAGAGGCAGAGAAGAGCAGCACAGGTAGAATTCACTAAAGTGTCGTCTGCTCTGTGTCTGTGTGGTTTCCTGTCACTGCTTCATTTAATCCTCCCCCCATTTAATCATTTTGCTTTCAGCTGCAGAAGAGAAGAGTAATGGAGAGGAAATTCCATCAGAAAAAGAGGAAGAGAAGGAGGAGACAGGTGATGAGGTGAGGAGATGACATTCATGACTGAAGTCTGAAAACATTCGATGTATTTAGCCTTTTGTTTCGTAGTTTTTGAAGAGTGCTGTTCACGAATCGTCCAGTGTACAGTGGTATTTCAAACAGTGTCATGGGTGAGGTGGAATCATCAATAGTCTTCATATAACCATCAATAATTGATTAGTTAATGAGTTATTGAACCTGACCCCACGACACAACCTCTTGATAATTACTTACCTAGCTACTTATGGAAGGTCAGGGCATATGAATAAGTTTTAAGATTAGCTTTAAAGACCCGTACAGAATCAGACTGTCTGATCTCAGCAAGGAGGTTCGCTAGAGGAAATGGGATAGTTAAAGGCCCTGTAGCCAGCTGACTTCTTTGTAACTCTGGGGACAGACAGGAACGCTGTTGGATGAACTATAACGTTTAACGGCATAGACAAGTATGAAGGAGCACCTCCTATATCATCTAAAGTCTAATGTTGTACGTATCAGGAGCCAATGAAGAGTAGTTAAAATTCTGTCTGCAGCATTCTGAACCATTTGAAGACTTTAGTACTAGCACGTTGCCTGAAAACAAAACATTTTAATAACCAGTTCTTGATGACACAGAAGTGTGGCTGGCTTTACTGCATCAAGATGGACAGAAATATTATAGGGTTTTTTTGGTGGGGGACTATGTTGCTTGGCTGAAATAAAACAATCTAGGTGATTTAATTTCCTATTCATATTAGACGGTTGGATATATTGGAGTGCTGCTTTGTCCCAGATGTAAGTGCACATGGCGTAGTGCTTTCTGCTGTTGGTACACTGGTACGACACTGGTCGATGACTTTATGCTGCAGTGAGTACAGAAGTGATGATGATAATGGCAACAGTCATGATGATGAACGCTCAGCTGCTCATGATTATTCTCTCATGTGACTGCAGCCTTAGCGTGAGTGAACATTTGAATGAAATCTTCATATCTTATCACCAGAAATATGCAGTAAGCAATGAGCCGCGTTTGGCATCATTTGTTTTCCCAAGTTCTAGAACTGCAACATGAAATATATTTATTATATGCACTAGTTGATTTTACATGATCTGTGTAATTTAATAAACCAATGCTTCACACTTCTCTGGTCTCCTCTGCAGAAGTTGGAGGACGATGTTCTGCGGCGATCTCCCAGAAATAGGAAGGTCAGAAAGGACTGATATTTCTGAATTGGGGAGCCCCGACCTCAACACCGCCTCTCCACCCTCCCCATCCAAAATGACCCCCTCCCTCCTCCTCTTCTACTCTGCTTCAAGGCTGTGAAGCCTAAATGTGGGTCCTGTGGAAGCAGCAGAGCCAACAGGAAACTAATCAAGATGTGGACCCCTGATGATGATGATGATGATGATGATGATGAAGATGATGATGATGTTTCAAGTGTGAACAGGACTGAGATAGTGTAATTAAAAGATTTTTTTGTTAACGAAAGAGATTACCTGAGATTAACTAAAACTACCTTTTTCATTCCTACAACACCTGAACAGACTCGAACCCACAGAACTACCATTGTCCACTCTTCATCCAGCACCATCTCACTCTACCAAACAGCTGCCTAATCTCCTGAATGACAAAAATTACACCCACTAGTTGGTCTGCAGGTGAATGTAGCCTAACATTACCCTGCATGGGCGACTAATCTACCATCTGCCAGATTATTAGACCATCACCTGTTAGAACTGCAACTGCATATGCTCTGGATATTGGCCCTCTATATCTCTTGCTAAATATAGCTCAGTAGCATGGAGTTTAGGTAGCGCAGCAGCAGTTGGGATAAACCCACAGACAGTCCAAGAAGTAAAGCCACAGATCATGATTGTAAGACTCTTCATGGCTTTTAAATAACTAAATGCCCAATATTAAACTAACAACAGTTGTTGTAGGGGTGTAATTTAGTCTTGTTAAGCAGCTCACCAACTAGTCTAATGGTAATCAAGATAAACTTGGCAAAAGTCTTCCTAGTTGACCAGTACAACATAACTGCAGCCTAACTGTTAGCAGTCACTGTCTAGCCAACGGGCTGAGGTAACTGGCATCTTACAGTTGGCCTAATGGACCTGCTGTCAGGGTTTCAGGGACTAACAGGTGTAGGGGTTGTAAAAATGAGTGAAAACAGGTTGTGAGTTAACCTGTAAACATCATGGTTAATGTACCAACAGCTAGCTACTAACAGTTGGCTCAGTGGCTGTTTTTCTAACAGCCTTAACTAACAGAATTATCATAGCAGGCTCTAAGCTAAAATTAAATTGTTAACAAAGAAACACTCCAGCTGACACCTACCTTTTCTTTCTTGATAATAAGAAGTAGTTACTGACCTTTCGTCTTTCCCATTGATGTCATGTTTGTTCTGCAGCAGTTGGTTCTGATGATAAAACACTTCACCTGGTTTTCTTTCTCCTCCGCTAGTTTTCTCAGCTTGTCCTGGTGGCAGCAAGGGGAGAGTCAGAGTCCAGTGTTTTCCCTGGTGTTGAGGGCATAGATGGCTTTTCTCAGACCGATCCTAACTCAGCACATTGATCATTTTGTGTCGGAAGCAGCAGCAGATGAATCAAATAGTTGACACTTTTTACACCACCAATGCTTAGAGTTCCGAGGTTCAAGATGGTTTTTAGATCGGATTTAGGACAACTTGTGCATTCAACGGGTCCCCTCATTTATCTGTGTGAGATTTCAGTCCATACAGACATGACAGCAGATCTTTTCACTAGTTACTGATGTGAGTTTTTTGAGCTATTTAAAGCTTGTAAAACACACCACTTTAAAAGAAACTGCTGCTGTAATCTTAGTTTGGATGGAAATGCATGTAAACAGGACAAACTTCCCATCCCCTCCCCCTTTTTATCAACCCCATTAGAAACAAAAAGGCCACTAAAGGTGGAAAAACTCTAGTCCTTTGTAACCTTACATCTACCACTCCATCGCCATCAAACCTCCACCCACCAGATGACCTATGGGAATCCATGTTGGACTTTGCCCCATATTTAAAACAGATGGCTCTTGAATGTGATAGTTCACTCAAGTTTGGTAAATATTGAACCTGCAGCTCCACCAACTAGTTGTTTCATTAGCTTTCTGAAATATCTGAGTTTGTCAGTGGGTTCAAGTTAGCTCTGTTGGAATCACGTGAGCTGAAGGGGAAAAAAGGATCTTCCATGTATAATAAAGTCGCATGATTTTATGACTATGCAAACTCTATCTGCTGACAAAGAACAGGAGATGAAGCAGAAAGTTCTATAAAAAGCTAGTAAGTGACCTGGACCCGAAAACAAACAAAATTCTCCTAAATGAACATTAGTCATGTTTAAAAATTAAAAATTATTTTTAGAGCACAGGAGGAACAAATGTATCTGTGCGAGAGCTGAAACAATGAATTTGATGTTGAATTAAAGACGTCAAACTGAGCTCAATCTGCAGATTAATCAATAACCAAAATAATCCTCATTTGCTGCCTGAGCTGTCAGTCAACCAGAACTAAATCTTAACAATTATAACTGTAACTTGTCATTTTTGTCATCATCTGCTGCTGCTGACAACTCTGAGTGCATGTTGAACATCAACTAGTTAGGTCTTTTCTGTCCGGCTGAGAAATGGCAAAAAATTCAGTACAGAAACCCAGACAGAATGTGGATCAGCTACTTTTCAGTGTGGCAAGTGAATTCTAATGATCAGTCTGTCAAACACTTTGCTCTAGAGCCACTTAATCAGTGTATTTGCATGAAATAAATGCAGCTGTTATCATATCTTGAGTGTTTATAATGCATTACTGTAACAGTTGTAACTAGACGTCCTTACAGATGTTTTATTGACCAAATGTCAAGAAAATAATTGGTAAGTGTTAAGAAAAAATATTTTGCAGTTTTGTCCTAAGTATAAACATAAAATGACAGTAATGTAAGAGATGACAGCTGTAGTGTTTTTAGAGCAGAAGGTAGTGGGCAATCAGCCTTTTCTGAGGTGTTGATACACATCTTATGAATGCTAAATCGGGAGGTTTAAAGCTGATTTCCTGACCTGTATTCCTCCAGCTTCACCATCAGGATGTACATTTCTCTGCATTAGTGATAAACGTTTTGTAAGGAATCTGTAAAGCAGCAGGAGAAATTACTGCACAAACTGTGAAGATGCAAACTCTTTTCAAAATGTAATGGTGTACACTGAAGAGATGAAGGCTTGCTTTGAAGTTTGAGGATACAGACGTTTTAGAATCCGAAAGTGTGGGAAAGGAAACACAACTGCATCAGTCCACATTTAAGGTGACTGTTGTATCTGTTTTAGTCATTTTTGCTTCCAGACACTAACCTACTGCTGTTAAAGATCTTGTTTGTATTTTCTGTGGATTTAAGTCAGGTCAGGAATGGCAGGTCAACTTGTATGTGTTGTGCGTTCAAAAAAAAAATCAAAAGCCAGAAATGTTAAGTTGTAAGAGTCGTCCCTCTGGATGTTGGGGAGTTCATATGTGGGGTTTCGAGGTGAACTGGAGGTCCTTGCTTCCATGCCCAGGTCACCTTTCTTTCCCTCTTCTCTAAGCTACAGTAGTTAGGTTTTGGCTGTAAACTCTGTTGCTTTTAATCTTTTATTTGTCCCCAGCTGTACATTTAGTGAAGTTTAGGATGAATTGCCTCCAGCAGCAGCAGCATCACATTACCATCAAGGAGTTAAGTTTCAGCCACATTCTTCTTCCTCTCCTCTTCTCTCTCGGTTTTCTGGTCGTATCCGGCTGAAGCTGCCTAGCTAACAAACCGTAGACTGAACACTGTATCTGCTGCTGAAACTTTACATGACTCTGTAACTCTTTACTTTTTTATTATTTTGTTGACTTTGTGTTAAACTGAACATTCGGCCCAGCCTGTTTCATAAACACGATGCAGAGACAGAGCTGCTGACACACACAGCTTTGAATAGAAAAACTGTGACGAAGGAGCCTGATTTGTGTGTGGACACGCAGTTTTTGATTAATAAAAAGGCCAAATGGAATCAGACTGCAGAGCTATTGTCGTTCTTTTTTCTCAATTCATTAAATTAAAATTTAATGTACTGTAGCATTTATTTATTTTTTACTTTCATGCAGATGCAGATTCTTAAAATATAAACTACAGATTTTAATTTATTTATTTTTTGGTAACTCTACCTAACGACAACAACAACAAAAAAACACACACTATCAACTAGTAGTAAAAGAAAATGTAGATGCTCTTTATTCCAGATTGGGTCAAGACTTTACTTAAAATGTTAATTATATTCTTTAATTGCTTTAATTCAGGATAATAAATAGATTTAGATTTTAAATAGTTTTCAAATCACTTTTTTCATTTATCTTATAAGTGTATTTAGTGCGCTCCGTAGTTTTTAATTCTCAGTAACATTATTAAATAAATTCACCCCTACAACTGTAATACAGGGCTTTAATAAAAGTCCTTATCCTTGTGTTTTTGCAAAATGCATGATATCCTTTTAGATACTTTATAGAAACTTTTTTAAAGACCTATTAAATCTGGACATTTGGGGCAGTTAACCCATTATTACATTTGTTGGCTATTGATAACCTTGCATATAATTATGCCTCCAAGCTAGTGACAGCTGTAAGGAGTATCTTCAAATTTTGTGAAAATGTCCACTTGTAACCTTGCCTGTTCTCTCTTGTAAACATGTGGGAATTTCTTCCGATTCAACACAAAATTCCAATGTACATAATGATGAACCTATTAGAATTACGGGATCAAAGGTCATGTATTTTTTTCTCCACTGTATGTTCAAGTTGGAAGTTGTTCTCACAGCTAGTTGTAATTTAAGTACAAGTTAAAAGCAGTGGACCTGACTTTCACTTTCAATCCATGTTTTTTAGTCTATAAATTCATTTCTGATTTGGAAGTAGCTACTCAACAGGTCATGTGTAATTCCTCCAATTTAGTTTCTTTATACATTTTGTGGTGTTTAAATATTTTATTAACTTAACATTATTGGCAGTTTTGGGTGTGTTGTACCTTTTAATAATAACTAGAAAGAAGTTAAATAATTTTGATAATCTTTCACAGTTTTTGGAGTGGTTTTCTCCCAAAATTAATATGAGAATTAACCCCAACAATTAACTCTCAGATTTTTTGCAAAAAATGTATTCAAGACGAGCATGTGGAACGAATCCAGACTAAACTTGAAGATTCATGTCAGCAACTGCATCAAGGTCAGCGATTAAAATATTTTTGATTACCAAAGACAACTTTCGTGGTGGAGTATGTGATCTTATAGTAGCCTATATTTACTTTACCTCATTACTTTGAGAATTTGTTGTGCTGTTTCTGATGTGATTGTAGTATATTGATATTTGTGTTTTTGCTTAACGTTTCCACTTCTGATACTATTATTATAATAAAGATATTTTACTTAAACCGTGAAATAAAAAGGTCACTTTTACTACGTGTGGGCGGGCTCTAAGCTATGATTCTAGGCTCTGATTGGTCTATGTTTATTGGTCAAAGTGTTCAATAGTTGTGTCGTTTCCTATTGTGTGTCTCTGCTGTCAATCACCAGTGGGCAGGGCCTGGAACCTTTCTCCTGACGCCGATGGAAAAAAAGAGAAAGTTTCCAAGATGGCGGCGTAGACATACCTGTCCACTGGAAAACAATAGAGGCAGTACAGAGGGACAGAGTTAGCTCGTTCTCGTTGACGATTATCGCCTTTAGAACTGCACACATCCCTTCTTGGAGTCGGCTGTGGGGGCGAATATTTGCGTTGGTACTCCAGGAGAAGTAAATATAGAGAATGATGCTTTATTTAAATCTTTCAGGCTAGCCACCTAGCTACCCAAAACATAGCGTTAGCAGGTAGCGGCTAACGGCTACAAGGAGGCGGAGGATCAGCTGTTTGCCAGACAGATGCGGTAGGAAGAGAGGACAGCTACGCTTTCACAGTAAGTGAATTTAATCGTTAACATAGACCATAATTATCTGGCAGCGTTTGGCGCTTTAATTGTTGAGTATTAAGCCGCGGATTTGGATATAACAATGTGTTTATTAGCTGCCAAGTTTGTAAAGAAGCCGAGCGCTAGCTAGCTAACGTTAGCTCATACTGGCTAACTAAGTAAGCTAAGTCCCTCATACTTGGACAAGATAAAGTTTCAGGCAAGTTGGATCCCGGTTATGATGCTTTCACAGAGCGTAATGCTGTTACTAACAAATAAATAGAAGTGAAGCTAACTGCTTAGGCAAGCTAACTTTCAAACAATCTGATTTTAACAGCGGCTCAGGTAGTTTTTAAGGAATTGTCGACGCTCCAACTTTGATTTTGAGTGGAGGAATGTGCTAACTTAACTTAGCCCTACAGGGGTTCGAGAGCTCGGGCTTTCATTGATTGCGGCGGAAATGTAGCATAAATGGTTAGGATGGGTTTGTTTAAAAGGCAGCGAGGTTTGGTTTGGAATAAGCGAAAGACGTTCTGTTTTTAATTTGGGGTTACATTTAAACGGATTGTGGCTCTAGTAAGACTCCAGTATCTTTGTTTCACACAGCAAGTTAAATCAGCTGTTGTACATAAAGAGCTTAAAAGCAAAGTCGGTAAAATCAGGAGGCTGAATGGTATTACACCCCAAAACCTTAATTTTCCTCTCCGGCAGTGAGTGCCACTGTGACTGAAGGCCATTAGCAAGACAAAGGTCGCCTCCATGGAGCCAGCACAGGAGTCTTTGTAAAGGGTGAGGGGGGTGTATAGACGCCCAGAGTGAAAAAGAGCCAAATTCAGCATTTTATGGACGAAACCTGAGCCGGGAGTTTACTACAAGTCTTTATTGATGATGGCGGATTTTGTTACACCGCGACACAGCGCGGTGATGGAGAGGCTCCGCCGGAGGATCGAGCTGTTCCGGCAGCATCATAACAGCCGTGAGACCCGCTACGAGAACGCGACGCTGGAGCGACTGGAGCTGGATAGGCAGCAGACCTTCGCCCTCCACCAGCGCTGCCTGCAGGCCAAAGCCAAGCGGTCCAGCAAGCACCGGCAGCCCCAGCCCAGCGGGGACCAGGCCGGCCAGAGGGCGCCGGGCGGCGGCGGCGGTGGTGGTGGCAACGCGGAGCACGGAGAGAGCGGAGGAACGGCTGCAGAGCAGAGTCGGAACAGCACCCTGATGGTGGTAAGTGAGCAGGGGACACAGGATGTGCTTAGGCAGGATGATAGACTAACACGTTCTGGGGCAGCAGGAATAATATGAAACAGAACCACAGAGAAGGAAGCGTTAAAGGAGTGTGTCATACAAGAAAAAAAACAGGCATCAGTAATATCAAGTCTGCACGTTCTGCTTGATACAGTGTCCTAATGCAATTTCCAGTGATTCCTGTGGACCAAGAGCTTTAGCATTGGCCACAGAGGCCAGTCTGAGGCGGTCAGTGCCTCAGGCCCTGTTTTTTCACTTGCCATTTCATGTTTAGGAGCGTGTATTAGTAATTGCCATCATTTATTCAAAATAATTTATGAGTTCATGCACATTTTGTGAAGGAATATAAGATCATTTGCATCTGCCTCGTGAGTCTTAAATAAGATCTAGATTGTGTTGTGTGTATGGAGGCCAATCTTTAGCCAGTGGTGGGTATTGCTTCATCTCATACTCGTTGACATACTTGTTACCTTCAGCATCAGAATTGTCTGTGCCGTGTTTTATTGTACCTCCCACCATTGAACTTGTAGGAAACACCTGCTGAAACAGTCAGTCATTTTTAATAAGTTGTTGTGTCGAAAATTAAACGTTTCTGGTTTGTGCTCAAAACTGAGACCGTACCATAATAATATATAGAAATAAGATAATATTTATTTCTTGATTTGTCTTTAGCTTAATATCATCAGTAAGAGGATAATTATCTTCAGATTCTTCATATCTTCAGGGAAAATTGCAAGCACATGGGACACCTTGTGCAAAACGTCCATCTATGACAAATACAGACTCTGTGACTCTGAAAATTATTATTGAAAGTCATTATTTGTTAACATAAGACCAAATTGACAGAATTTATTATTTCTGAGTCATTTCAGTGTTGAAGACTGTTTGTGTTTTAAAAGATGGGTAGACAGAAGGGAGGAGAGTTGATGTTCTGGCAATTTGGGCTACCTTCTTGAGATGAACTACGAGTATCTCATTATTTCAGACACTGTTTAGCTATTTAGGTCAAATATGTCTGAAAAGCAGTCGTACAACTTCTGTACATATACATACTACTACATATTGTGTATTTATATTTTAAAATCATTGTATTTTAAAATTGTGGTTGTGTTCTCTGTATTTTTTTTCACCTTCGAAATGCGTAGTTTATGTCGGTAGCTAGTTCTTAGGAGACGCTGTGTTGCCTGTTAGTGCTGCCTCTGCAGGGATTTCCAATTTGGTCAGACAAGTTTGCATGTTTGTTGTTGGCTGTGCATGTTTCACTGTGAAATGACCACAGATTTCATCTCAATTAAAATTGTCCACCTACAGCCCCCTTTTCTGCTGAATCAACTTTAGTGGAAAACAAAGTCGTAACCTATAACCTGAAATTTTTCTGCTTTACTTTTCCACTGTGTTATAAAAACCAAGAAGGTTTGAGTGGGGTTGCTACTTTTAACCTGTTTAACTTGCATTTGGATTTTTGTAAGACTTCATGTAGAGAAATATGTGCCAATCCTGGAGAAATAGACCCCCAAATGAACCAAGTGGATGCACACACGGGCTTTAATCATCCAGTGGGTGGTGCATTTTTGTCAGCTATGCGTGATTCTCAGGCTAGTCAGCTTGTAAAAGGAGCATAAACCGTAACACATTGTACAGACCAATGTTACTGCTGCGTTGTTGTGTTTATAGCACCATCTCCTGAGGGATGCCAAAATTAAGCTCCCAGAACTTGTGTCCAAAGCCTGGGAGTACAATGGAAACAAAAGCAGGGCCCAGGACAACAAGTACAAGTTCAATTATGGGTCATTAGGTTCCATTGTGGAGAAGACCCAAGTGTAAACAAGCCTTATTAAGTGGCAGTCTGAATATTTTCTGATGTGGCTCAGTTAGAGCTGGTAAGACTGATTGAAGCTACTGATCATTGGTGTCCTTCAGCTTGTTTAGCCTGAATGACAGTTTTTCAACACAGGTCAAACCATTGCTCTGCGTTATGTGCGTCCTCTGTGATTGACAGAGGAAGTGATGTTTTGTTGCTGCTCTTTTAGCCCATGTGACCTTTGTGTTTCCCATCAGGGTGCGTCTGTGCGGCTGCATGTGGTTGCGTTAACACACACATAGATTCTACTTCTTCACGCTCTACAAATACAAGTGCAAGGCAACAATTCCGAACCAGTTCTAGTTCCTGACCTTTGACCCCCTACCAATTTTCTATTCAGATGTTTTGCATCTTATTGACAGAAAAATGTAAGACTAACTAAACATTTTATGGTGTTTTTGATTTTTCTCTACTTCATGATTTTTATCAGTTTAAGTTTTCGATTTGCATATTTAGACGCTACGCAAGAAAATATATTAATAAAACATCTTATAAAAATCTTTTTAATATATTTGCATGTTATTCTTTTTATATTCTGATAATTTCAGCTCTGCATAACGGATATATAGCAACATATGAATAATTGTAAATGTGTAAAACTGATTTATATGTTCAAAACTCACATAATTCTTGAAATAAGAATATTGTATTAAAGTTTAAAATTGATAAAAACTAAATTTTTCAAATAAATGTTAGAATAAAAGTCTCACATTTGAAAAACACAGGTACTTCTGTTAGGAGAAATTCAGCTGTTGGAATATCAAGGAGTGGAGTGTAAAAGAGGCCAAAGTCCATCTGATATCTGAGCAGGTGAGACTCCTACTGGGATTTATCAGGACATTTAACAAGCTGCAGGTGCAGATCAGTACTATCATCAACTGATTGAAAACTGACATACAAAGATTACCAAAAGCATTCCTGTTCAGTATTTTCATAGGGGCTTCTGTGGTTCTGTGAGGACTCATGGTTCCTCAAAAGCTTTACCTGTCATTTTAGGAGGTTCTTTTGACAAGTGATAAGGGCCTGGTGCCAATGACAGTTGTTCTGGGGATCCTTTACATTTTCCCGTTGTCTATTGTGGAGGTTTGTGATCTTTTAGAATAATGTAGTCTGACACCGAAAGAGACACACAATCGGTTCTGTGAACTTAAGACAGCAATGTGAGCTGTCGCAGTAAGTGAAGCCAGAGGAATAATACAAAATAAAATCCAGTCATGTTCCCATAGTGAAACGGAAATGTCAGGCCTCCCCGCTCTCTTCCATTTGCTTTGTGCACAGGTTTCACATTAAAAGAAAGTTTTACTACCTTCATAGAAACTGTAGTGTTAGCCACCTGTAAGTTGGTTTTTGGCAGTGGTAAGACAGAGATAAGACGCAGTGTAAATTGCTTTGAGTACCAACAGGTAGAAAAGCGCTAAATAAGTGCAGACCATTTACCATTTTGTTTGTTTCTTTGTTTTATTCCAGTTATCCTCTTATAATATTTGCAATATGTAAAAGGTAAACAGGCCTGTTAGTGATGTTTCTCTCTTTCAGTATTACAAATATTGCCCTATTTACTGAGGTACAGCACCTAGCCTATTGTTTAATTACATTTTGTGTTAACAGGATTCAACGGTCCGAAAATTGTGATGTAATGTCCCAAAAACAAGCGCTTTTGTAATTTTGAAGGTAGTAGGATCTTGGAGCTCATGCTTCACATGTTGTTTAGTCACTGGAAAGACGAACCATGCAAGTTTTTTTTTTTTTTTTTTTTTTATCAAGCAGCAAAAAAGTTGTAGCACAGTGTGCTTGAGTTCATTTGCCGTACATGAAGCCTCACATCACACATTCTATATTGTGACACATTACAGACACATGATGTGTCGGTTATTGAGATTTAGAGAGAGTTTAATTTCTAGAGTGTCAAGTTTTTAAAAAAAAGCTTAGTCTTAATACTGACACTGATTTCAACAGCAGCGAAACGACTAACCTGTTTTCCACTCAGCCCAAATGGTCAAGGCAGATGGCCGCCGACCCTGAGCCTGGTTCTGCTGGAGGTTTCTTCCATTAAAGGGAGTTTGTCCTCTCCACTGTTGCCCATAGCTGCTCAAGGGGGATTTGTTGGGTTTTCTCTACATAATAAAGTTCAGACTATACAGAAATTTAAAGATCCTTGAGATGGCATCGTTGTGAATTTGCGACATGTAAAGAAAGTGGAATTGAATTGAATTGAATAGTGTAGATATAGGCACAGACATACAGTGTATAAATATGTAGTCCACCCTGTATATCTGAGGCTTACAGGCAGCGTGTAGTCTCAGCAAGGACAGGCTGAAAAACTGGAGTCTTAAGAGGTGACTCAGTGTGAACAGAAACCCCTCACCACCCCCTCACAGCTGACTCATCACTTTGCTTGTGCAGACAACTGTCAGGAAACACCTCACTCCCTCTGCTCGAGGTTGACAGCAGCCGCAGTGTCGCTGCTGGAGGAGGTAGCACTAAATCACCTTTGCACAAATGTAGACTACTGACAGTCTCACAGGCAGCGAAACACACACATTCCCAGGGGTTGTGGACTTGAGCTGCAGCTGACAAGGCAAAAAGCTTCATAGTGTCGCATTCTAAAGTTTAACTGATTGTTTAGTGCCCGTCATCGCTGTTGCTGGTTAAAATGTCAAATGTTCAAATTCTGTTGGAATTACTAAAGTCTATTAAAGCATTTTATCATGTTCAAATTGGCTTAGATTGGCTAAAAAAGAGATTCCTTTATCATTGTGCCCTAATTGACAGTAATGTGTGACAGTGTTAAGCAATCATAATTATTATTTGTGTAGCACTGTACGTTGTTACATATTAAAATAAAATATATAACTACCTAGTCATTGGAAGTAAAGTCTTGCAGGTCAGTTAAAGGCAGATTTTAGCAGTTGTCAGTTATAAACAAACGTTTTTAACATTAACTGTAAATTGATTTAATTTGGTTAATAAGATATGACACAAATTTACCCATAAAATCTAAATTTTAACAAAATCACTTCACAGTAATAATGCAACTGATTGCGTGAGGCAGTGCATCAGAGTATCTATATTGCATAATGCATAGGAACACAAATACAGTAAACCTGCATCAAAATGTAAATGTAAGAACACAAGTCATTGTATGTGCTACACT
The DNA here is from genome assembly GCA_033026295.1 of Channa striata. Taxonomy (NCBI): domain Eukaryota; kingdom Metazoa; phylum Chordata; class Actinopteri; order Anabantiformes; family Channidae; genus Channa; species Channa striata. The sequence continues at coordinate 4,704,988 of CM065173.1, read as the reverse complement.
ACTGTTTTCATATCCAGCGTGTTAAGTGAAATCTGTGGTACTGACCAGGAATAATAATGTAATAGTAATGAAATGTTTAAAAATACCACAAGAATGTAAGTGCCTAAAACACAGTAGTCATGCAGAAAGCATTCAGTCATACTGTGATAAGCTGCCATAAACATGCTGGATATTTTGAATTTCTGTGGCAAAGTGAGATCCACAGATTCCAAGATGAGTCATCCTGAAGATTTTCAGAAGCCTTTATTTATTTCACAGATTGACTCTGATGTTAAATATGCAGACTGAGTTGTTTTAGCCAAAACAAAGGCTTTCAGTATGTTTTAACTCACTTTAGAGCCTGCCTGTGTCTGTGTTAAATGAGAGTGAATAGCAATGCCCAGCTGTTGCTGAATATATGAAGGTTGCTTCTAGATCTTTGGAGCAAGTGGATTGTGAGGTAGAATATTGGGGCTTCCACATTTCCATCCATTATCTTTAGCTCTGTCCGTCCATCTACTCTCTGCACTGCTTGTCATTTAGAGCTGCTGGGAAACAGACAGTTGCATGAATGAGAAACCTGGCAGGTAGATAAGTGTCTGCAGAAACTCGTTGGAGTTATGTATTAAAAGTGGTGGCAGTAGGGGCAATAGTAGTAGTTGTTGTTGAAACTGCAGTTGTAGTAATAGTAGTAACAGTAGCAGCAAGGATTTCATGGTGTTAGAGGAGGCAAGAGGTTTAGTAGTAATAGTAACAAGAGTTTAATAGTAAAATGTGAGATGTGTCTTCATAAGTTACATTACCAGTAGTAGCACTTTGTCATAGTAGTATAAAAATTTGTAAAAGCAGTAGCAGAATCCGTTGTAATGGAAACAGTTGCAGTAGTTGATAATAGAAATAGTACGCGTTTAGTGGTAATCAAACTTGTGATAGTAGCAATAGTGCTGTAAGTGTTACGGGTTTAGTCGTATTACAAATGAGTAGTAGCAGCAGCGTGACTTGCCAGAGTTGAAGTTGTAGTTGTGCAGCACTTCTTTGTGTTCTGTCAGTCCCATCAATAGTAGCACTATGAGAGCAATGTCAGTATCAGCTGTGTTATCGGTATCAGATGGCAGCACACGTTTCACCTGTGAGGTGAATAGACCCAGATACCCAGAATGACTGATATGGTCAGCACAATATCCCCACCCTATTCCTCCATGGTAACCATGACGATCAGTAGGAGGAGTCAGACTTGTATTTCAGGTTTATAGAGCTGAGTGAGTCACCAGCTTCCTTTTCCTCAGAGACAGAGTACTCAATCTCTGTCTGTCTCTCTTCGTCTGTCTTTGTCTTTCTCTGTCTAGCCCCAGTCTACTGCTCCCCCCAAACCACACACACACCATCCCCACCCCAGAAAGGTAACTTTTTGTCCAAATTTCAATAAAAGATTATCTAATTACAGATAGACCGTCAGTATTTAGTACTCCTGTTGAGTGTGAATATATGACAAGGAAAAGCTCATTTCATCTGTGGAGGGAGTAATGCAGAGGTTATTTAAGGTGCACATCTGTTGTAGTATTTAGGTCCTTGTGTTAAGTAAATGCACCAGTATCACAGTTTACATGTGCTCCATTACAGTCAAATCAGTTAATCACTTTATTGTGGCAGCTGATTACTTTTTATATGATTACATTTCATTCTCTTAATAAAGACCCATAATTTCTTTGATTGTACACAATTAGTTTTTTTATTAATATTAATTTGTTGCATAGATGTAGTAGAGTAAACCATATAGTATCTAAAATGTATTACTATAGCATAAAAAAACTAAATAATTTTGGTAGTAGTATCTTAAAAGTGTACACATTAATCTACTTGGTTACTTTCCACCACAGCTGCCTGTGCTTTTTCATAAGTCTGGTACGTTTTGGTTCAGGTTTGATCTCAGAAAAACAATGTGATATTAAAATGAGATGGCTGCCGATCCACTCATGAGAGAGATCACAGGCAAGTGACTAAGCAACCAAAACTGAAGCTGACTTGATAAAATTGCAGTTATGTATCTGATGGGATTTTTTTTTTGAAGGCGTCAATGGCTGAGCTTTTTAGACACTTTTTTAAAAGCCTCTGTGATGACTCTGCCACATCCTTCTTCTCAAGCATCTGCACACCCACTCTTTCTAAACCTCTGTTCCATAGCAGATATGAGATTGAAATGCTGCTACTAAACATTGTCTGTTGTAAAAATAAAAAATGAAGAGTTCTTAGTATCTGACAAACTGATCCTGCTGGTCTAAATAACTCGCCAGGATTTACAAGCTACTGGTCCAAATGTGTTGCTGACAGTTTGGCACCAGTCGGGTTCATCAGAAAATTCTCAGCATATTTTAGGGGAAGATGTCACCTCTGCTATTTTCATTTTTCTCCACCACTGATGTCTTTCTCTGAGAGCGGCATTTTTTTTCTTGTGTTAAAAACCCACTGTAGGAATGTTCTTACTGACTTTTTAAGCCAGATACTGTCAGTATTTTACCTTTTAGTGATCAATTCTTTAATATGAAGGTCAACATTTAAAGTCTTTTAGATGAGCAACATGTTATTTTATCTCATAATTTCTAGCCACCTACCATTTTCAGTTATTTTCTTCTTAAAATGGTAAATTGTCTGCACTCATATAGCACTTTTCTACCTGTTGGTAGAAAAAGTTGGTCCTCCTTTACACAGCTTCTTATCTACCCATTCACAATCACAAACACACACACACTGCTTTCAGTGAGCACTGACCAACACACTGGCCAACGCTCACCGGGAAGTGGAGGGTTCAGTGTCTTGCTCAAGGACACTTTGACATGTGAACAGTAGAAGGAGTTGGGGATCGAACCAACAACTGTAGAATTTGTGGAATACCACCAGAGGATAAGGATACAGATAAACCCAACAAAAGAATTTCAAGGGAATACACATAAGCATACCCAAAGCTGGACAAATTAATTGAACATGGAGATGCAACTATAATCTTCAAGCTGAAAAATTAGAATACTGTGTATGTACTGAGGTTATCAGGTGTGGATAAATGCAGTAGCATTTCACACCTATCAGTTGTAATATTAACAATGATGGTCTGAGTAATTTTATGGAGGACAAGGGTCAGTATTGCCCCTCTGAGCATTTAGAAGCTTCACAGCAAAATGTAATGCACTGTGTACAGAGATGGTAGAAGTAAATGGTCTGCACTTACATAGCACTTTTCTACTTATTAGTACTCTTTAGTACTAAGCGCTTCACACTGCTTCTTATTTACCCAGTCACAAACACACACTCTTACACCAGTGGTGGAGCTGCAGTGCAGCTGGCCAACACTCACTAGGAGCAGCTAAGTGGAGGTTCAGTGTTTTGCTCGAGGACAGTTAAACATGTGACCAGAAGAGCCGGGAATCTAGCCAGCAACTGTAGGATTGGTGAACGACCGCTCTACCTACTGCGCCACAGTACCAAAACTCAATACTCAACAATACTCAAGTAAAAGCGCAAGGAAAACTCTACAACTATCTACATTTTCGTACTCAACTAAGAAAATTTTATTTTAAGAAATACTGATTAAGATAATTATGGCAAGGAATGTACAGAAATTACATTTTAAAATTTAAATGTCAAAGGTCTCTCTTGCTAAAGGTGAAGCTGATTTTAAACACTTCTTGTGCTGACAGGTGGTTCCTACATCAGCATTTCTTAGTTCATCATATTTCTATATTAAATCCACCAGGTGGTGTTAATGTTGCAAATGAGTGGTGTGTGCAGTTGTGGATGCATGCATTAAATGCATCTATTGTATACACAACCTGCTTGGGTTGTATTTGTCATTTAGTTTATAGTGTCTATATATGGTATTTCATAATGGAGGTTTAACAGAAAATAAATGTAATAATTTTGGTTTTAATTTAGTAATTTTGTACATAGTGGCTGCTTTAGTGTTGTATAACTTTATATGCATAACAAAATGTTAATTTCAGTGTTATTTTATCAATTCTCAAAATGCAAGAAGATGTTGTATAATACCCATGATAAAAGGAAAAAAATAAGCAGCCAAAATAAAATATTTGCGCTGTCTGTCTTTTATACAGGATTCTCACCTGAAATATAGAATTCTTAGTTTAAAACAAACAAAAAAATGGCAGAACTAAAATGTTTTGTTGACCCTCATCCTCTTCCCTACCAACCTTATTTCAATTTGGCCTAACATGTTGTTGACATTTAGTTTACTCTCAGGTCTGACACATAAATGTGGACAAACCCTACAGTAGACAATCTGCGGCCAGGGAGTTATTGGCATTTTGCTTTTAAACATTTACTTGTCTCAGTATTTGCAAATATACCCTAATGAATAAAACTTTGAAAACACTTTTTAGAGACCAGCTTTCTTTCTGATTGGGCTCATGAGCTCAGTATTAGACTCTTGGCTGCCTATATTTACCTGCTCGGACTTTTGCAGATGATATTTGAAAACCATCCAATGAAACCGTGTGAGGATCAGATGATGTGGTTTGAGCCGAGCAGCTCAGAAAGATCAAATGTGGTGGCTTGCGCAGCAAGCAGAGTGGACAAATCAGATCTGCTGACGGCTCTAAGGAAGATCTTTGTTATGTGTGTTATGTAAGCCTGCCTGCAGCTGATTGTATTAAAGCTGGGTGGCTTTTCATTGAAACTGCTGCTGGCTGCAATTCTCACATGTCAGCTGCAGCACCCCCTGCAGCTGCAAACAACCACTGGACATACTGAAATAGAAAACCTGTCATAATTCAACAGCTGCCTTTGTTACTCAGCTCTCCTAATTAAGTTCAGTAACCTCAGTTACACATGTAAATACCTATAACAAGGCATTGTGAACTGCAGTTGGAATCTTTGCTTTGAGTACTTTTGCAGAATTGCCAAGCACCATAGTTTAAAGCTTTCAAGATGATAATTTGCTGGTTTGTATGGCAGTACCCTGACCTGTCTTTGGGTTTTGATTGGTCAAAACAAGACAAAAGACTACACAGAGGATTATTTTATGACCATAGAATAAACCTAAATTAAAATAATGTATAATACCCTTATTGCTTCTGAAAATAAGTATTAAGGGCATTTAATGTAAGCCCTGCAATTTGTATAATATTTAACCAACATATGAACATTTTTAGCAACAGCAAAATGCAGCCTTTAGTGAGTGACATATTTTATAGAGTCTGCTCTACAGTAGAATTGGGGTTTTACCCAGAGTGTCAGTATTGTATAATGTATGGGTATCACTGTTAAAATGCCTTTCTTTATTCCTTCAGTTGCAGGAGACAGTGAAGAGGAAGTTGGAGAGTGCTGGTTCTCCACTGGACAGAGATCAGGTCAATGGTTTCAGTGACAGTTTCCCCCCCAACAAGAAGGCCTGCCTGGACAATGGCACCACCAATGGCTCCCCGCTAGACTCCAAACTGGCAACCAGTGATTTGCTGAACTCTAATGGGACTCATGGTCCTGCTGGGGAACCTACTGATGTCGGCGCAGAACCAGGTTCAGATTTTCACCGGAAGGAGATGAAGCAGGAACCCGACGACATCCTGCCAATCATGCCACCACAGGGAGGGGGTAACAACAGCCTATTCCCTGACCTCAACCTGAATGAGCAGGAATGGACGGAGCTGATGGAGGAGCTGAACTGTTCTGTGGCCTACGAGGACATCCAGGATATCCTCAACGATGGCTTTGAGGATCGCAAAGACCCTCTGGAGTTGGCACCAACCCCAGTTGGTGGAGGTGCAGTGGGAGGTGGAGCAGCAGGTGGTGGGGGACCCCAGTCACAGGGTCTACTTCTTCCAGATCTGTCCAGCGTTAAAGCAGAGTTCTCACCAGCTTCAGCGGCCTTCGAGCAGGACTCGTGCACTGGCTCCCCTCACGTCAGGTCCACATCCTCTGGACCTCCTCCTCACCCCACGAGCTCCGGGCTTCCTCCTCATCCCACCAACTCACCTGTCACCTCCTCCTCTGCCTCCTCCCCAGCTCTACCACCATCCCAGCCGGCTCCTCCTGCCCGGCAGCTTCAACCTCCCCCTAACCACATCCTCCCTCCAGGCCCCCAGGTGCCGAAAGACTTGTCCCCTGCCCAGCAGCTTCAACAGCTGGCCGCCCAGCAGCAGAGAGCCCAGCACCTCCACGGCCAGATGCAGCACAAACAGCCACAGACGGCGGCCAAGTTCCACAGCCAAGGACCCCACCCCCACCCCCCACATTGGCCCCAGATGGCCAACACCTCTCAGAGCCCACTAGGGGGTGCATTTGGTATGGACAAAGCCACAAGCACTTCTCTGTACCCACAGGACTTCAACCCCAATGCCCAGAAGCAGTTGCTGATGCCTGGTCAGCCCAACAAGGGCTCTCCCAAGTCAGGGGCTGGAAGCTACATGCCAGGCCCCAGTGGTCACCCCAACATGCTGAGTCACCCAACACCAGGGCCGCCCCTCAGCCATCCTCCAGCAGCTGGAGCCCAGGCCCCAGGGTCCATGCTGAACTACAACAACACCAAACCTCTGTCTCACTTTGAGGCAGGGCCTGGGCCGCCGCGGCCCCCCAACACCCAGAGCCAGAATAAGGCAGCACTGCTGTCTCTGCTCAGACAGCAGCAGCAGAGCAGACAAAAGAACAGCATGAACTTCCGCCCGCACATACCACACACACAGGTAAGAAACAAGCTAGAGATGATGACATTCTTGGGGTCAGCTGCCTTGCTCAATTCTACCTAAACAGCAGAGTGACACAACTGCAGCTCAGCTAATGTTTAGTTAACATTATTGTGATTTCAGATGTTCATTCAAAAACAGCAGAGTTCCTTAAAGTGATTAAAATATCACAAAAAGGTAAATATAACAAAAAGCTACAGAAAGTCTGAGGCACAAAGAATGTGTTGTAACCTTTTGTAGGTAACTTAACAAAGCTATGTAGAGAAATTATAAAACAATGTTTTGACCAGGGTCCTTTCAAACATGAGGTTCACTCTTGAATTATGTTCAGATGATATGCACTCGACTAGGTCTCTGCGATTAGCCTAACTGTAAGTAATTTCACTCCCAGTTTTGGAATTGGTAATCCTGTCTTTTTCTATTTATCTGTTTTGTGTTTTTGGGTATATATCTTATAATTTAACTTGTAGCTTTCACAGAGGGTTGAATAATTATGACTATTGTGACTTTATTAGTTCTGTTTGTTGTCACATACTGTAAGTCTTTGTGAACTAGGAAGGATTATAGTTTAAGCCTTTCTCACTTTTATAACAATACAGTTTTAATACAAGCTGCAAGACGATGTTAAAATGTGTTGACCAGTGCATAATCTGGAAAAAATGATGGCTTTCCTCAGTGTGTTTGTGTTGAAATGTTTGAACTGAACTCTTAGCTGATGCTCGCTATAGCATCTGTGCTAACATCACAGTGATGCAGCAATAACATGACTAGTCATAGTGTTCTCGCTCTGCTTTCATAACCAGGTCAGCAGCACATTCCTGCACTTTAAGACACACTGACACTGCTTCATTTCTCCGATCTTAGTCAACAAGAGAATGTCTGCGGTCTTAAAACCTGTTCAGTACTGACTGCTAATCACACAGAGCACAATCTTTACCTATGATTGTTTTTTTTTGTATTTGAGGAATCGAATAAATAAACTCTCACAGCTTCAGACAACAAGCCGTCTGAAGTAATGTCTACAGGAGGCGCACAGCATGAAAGAAAAATTAGGCTATGGAAAACAGCACAGAGACATGCATCTTAAGAAAAGAAAGACATGACAGTCCACTGTTATGAACTTTTCCAACATTTGCTTGCTTTAAATCCTCCCAACGATTCGGCAGCGGGCTCTATCCGTGTCCAGGTCATCCTCATACTTGAGACTTTGTACTAGGGGGCTCACAGGATAAAGTCTGGATAATGTTGGGTGCATCCTTTTCAGATATTTACATTCTCATATATACCACCTCTGGACAATGTCAGGAATGTTACAGGATTCTAGCGCATATTTAAAAGAGGCTAATCACTCACATTAAAAGTGCATTAGAGCTGGATCTTATAAAGGCCAATATTTATAGTGGGGATAATTATAGCAAGAAATGTCAAGAAACATTTCAAATAGAAGAAGGTGACATTTCACTTCAAATGTAATCCTTGAAAGTAAAGAGTCTTGGTGAGGTGAAATCAGCATTGAGTGGTTGAAATTCACTCAGGCTTAATGAAAACTGAGAAGTTGTTGACTGCAGATACATCTGGTTTTAAAATGTAGCAATAGCAGGTGTGCAAGCGAGCAAAAAGTAGAAAGTGTTAAAATGTTCTTTGACATGAAAACATTGACAAAACATTGACAGCAGTTAGGCCAAAGTCTAGATTATTAAAGACGAAAGAGACTGTTGCAAAAGTGATTGAGTTTCAGCTACATCATCCTTTATCCAGCGAGGTCAGTAATAGTAGAAATTGTGGCCTTGGGCTGGTGCTTGAAGAAAGGTTGGAGAGTTTTCAGTATCATGAGGGGTCATCCTCTGTACACCACAGTGAATGTCAGATAAAGACCAGTACAGATCTGTGGTGGTAATTGAGGTGAAGTCAGGCTGCAGCAGGGAGGCCTTTTGTTCAGCTGCTCTGCTTCAGACCAGCCCGGGCCCCCACACTCTTAACATCCACCGACTCTGTGTCTGGGTCAAGCAGCTGGTTGCTAAGGCTTACACAGGGAGAGGGGGGTAAAGGGAGGCAATGACAAAGCAGCCTTTCATATTCTCTCTCTCTGTATTTAAATATAGCTGCTCCTGCCAGTGTTTTTCCTCTCAGCCAAGAGAACGCTCTGTTCTATTCCTGTTTCACTTTATTAACAATAATTATCACAACTGTTGGTTGCTGACCCCCTTACTGAAACCGCTTTAGAGCACCTCTTTTTTTTCCTCAGCTATACATCTCTTAACCATCTTTTCTTCAAGCGCCACCATTAGGACAAACGTTTCACATATTTAGCTCCAAAAAATGAAGGATAACAGCTTCTTTGTGCCAGTAATGAACTCTGCAGACTCTAGAGGAAATTGGAGCATCAGAAAATGTGGTTGCGGTGTTTACCGTCCATGCAGCCACTTGTTTCGGTCTATGTTTGACCAAGGGTGGGGCTGATGACTTTGATTAACCCATTACCCTAACCTCAACCAGCACCACCAAAAACATAACCCCATCCTTGGCCCTAACGTAATTTTAAACTCTTTAAAACTCTTCTATACTCTTCTCTGACCTTTGCACTTTGACCATTTGAAGAAAGGGAAGAAATTTCTTTGTGTTTTTTAGATGCCCCCACACACAAGGTATAAAAGTGCTGCATGCAATTATACAGACACTGTGGAGGCCTTATTGTAATGTCACAGAGATTACGTTTATTTAATTTAGATTTTTTTTTTTTGCAAAGAAGTATTATTGAGCCAATATTCTGACTTTACATTTTCAGATATTGCTGTTGGAGGTCTAAACATTTTGGTTTCTTTTATGAAAATATACAAATATTTAAATTGATTTATTTTTATAGCATATAAAAATTATAAATGGAAGCGGACACAAGTATCATACAAGGACTATACAGTAGGATTAGAAAAGAAGAATTTGAAAAGATGTCAACACAAATAAACCACCTGCTCTCAGGCTGCCCCAGCTGGAAACATTTTCATGTCTAAATTTTGTTATTTTCTTAACAGGAACAGAACTCCTACCCAGCTCCTCCACATGGCCCAGGTCCTGCCAACACTATGGTTTCTGCACCGGGAAATGGCGCCATGACAGCTCAACCCGGGGCCAACACCATGGCAGGTAACCATGGTAATGCAGCATACCTGAACAGCCAGGTGGCGGTGGCAGTGGCGCTGAAACAGCAACAGCAGCAGCACCAGAAGCAACAACAACAGTACATACAGAGACAGCAGCTCATGGCCGAACAGGTACGTTAACCCGTCATGACACCTGGCTTTGATATTAACACTCAGTAAAGCATGTCTTAAAATTATCTGTTTGCTCTATAAACAAGAAATTCATTTAATATAATAATAATAAAAAAAGAAGAGTTTACTCTCGAGACATGGTTTTAACAGCTCCCTACTGTAAGTGATTTGCTGGAGGAGAATAAGTATGAAGTTTTCTTTCTTTATTATAAATATATAATTTATATTTGCTTTCATCAGTTTGTAGAGACCAACCAGTAATAAGTTAGCCAGAGAGTCTCCAGCTTCTTCTTTCTCTTTCTCTCTCTCTCACAAACACACACACACACACACACACACACACACACACACAGTGCTGCAGGAAACTGAATCTGAATTATACAAATTTATGGTCATGTTTTACTTGAGACAGAACAACTTGACAGAGGCACCTTGAAACAGGCCATTCGAAAACCAGTACAGTGCAGTTTCTGTGTTACTAACTTCGCCTCTAAAGTGCATCAGTGGGTCACAGTGCAGCAGCACCCTCTAGTGTGTTTAAGTACATACCTACCAAGTCATATGCACAAACCATGTGCACACAGCTGCAGGGGGAAGAGACAAAGACAAAGGTCTTAATGCGTCTTCTTTTGATGATGATGTAAAAACATCGAACAGCCCTTCCTCACTCCTGTAAAACATTTGTAACTGATTAACAGTTGTGGTTTCTTGGGTAAATCTCAGAGTCTGATGAGATGTGCGTCTGTCTGTCTGTCCAGGAGAAGCAGCAGCGGCAGCAGCAGGACCAGCAGCTTCAGAGGCACCTGACCCGACCTCCCCCACAGTACCAAGACCAGCAAGGTCAATCAGCCAATCAGAATCCTTTTCCACAGCAGCAGGTCAACCAGTTTACAGGTATGACTACAGGAATTACTCACAGTCAACCAATCCCAGAGCGAATGTGTGGTAAAATACATATTACAGCAGTAATTTTTGAACCCCAGACAGATACTCTGCTGTTAGACATTAGCATGCTGGAGGAGGCAAACATTTTTCTGTGTGTCAGACAGTATGTAAATGATGCTCACCACTGATTTGAATAGAAAATAGGTGTAGCTGTAGAGCTCTGCGGAGTCTGTTTGTGCTTAGCTGTCCAGGCTCAATAGAGCTCCTGGTTTAATGTTACTTTTATATCTGCTGCAGTAATCCATCATCTCAGTTTAATAATCAGAGTGGTGAAATGCTCAGCTTCACCATAAATAATAGCTGATGTGGTGCACACAGCAGGACAAACACAGAAATCTGTCTGTTTCATGGTATGAACCTGTTTAAATTCTACATGTGTTAGATTGAATAGGCTTTATGTTTAGTTGTCTACCTTTGCTACTTGGACATAAGCACACAGAAATAAAATAAGAACACACTCTGATTACCTCAGACATTCAGTAACCAGGTTACACTACCTTTCAGCATAAAGCAGCGCTGACAATCGAGTGCACCCGCCTCAAATATAGCACAATCGTTGCAAAAAGATTGGTCAGAGTATGTTTTTCAAAAATTGAAACCAATGAGAGTTCATGCCTATATTTAATAAGCATTGGTTTTCAGTTGGCATGACTAATTGATCTTCTGTTCCGATTTGTAATGTTCCCTCACCACATTGCTTGTGCTCTACACTAACCCTTTCTCTATGTCCTAAAGATAGAAATATACCCCAAAGAAACTTCAAGAGACATAAATAATCGGCTTTTTAAATATTGACAGTAACCTATCAATACATAACAGAAATGTGAACTCAGAAAAAATTCCAAAAATGTATATATTTAGTTTGAATAAATACGTTTCAAAACAGAAAGAACAGCGGCAGCTACAGGAAGACTAGATGACATTACTGAACACAAATGTTCAAAACCTCGACAAAACATCCAACCTTTTATCAACAATGCACTGTTTGGTCTAACTGCTTCTGTTTCTTCACAGCTTCCTCTCAGCCACTGAGCAATGTTGGCTCCATGGGAGGCCCCAGTCCTGGGACACAGCGTATGTTTCCCCAGAACCAAGGCATGATGGGTATGAACATGGGTCAGGCTGGTGGTCCGACAGGTGGTGTAGCTCCACCCACAGCGGCGAATCAGGCTGATATTAGTTTGACGTCTTGTGGGGGCAGAACAGGCGGGGCTGGTGTAGATGTCCAGCAGGTCCTCTACAACAACATGAACCTTCACCCCAACCACCCACCCCAGCAGGCTGGCCTGCAGCGCCAGCCTCTGGGCCCCATGAGTGCCTCCTATCGGCAGAACCTTCTGGCCCAGCAGCAGCAGCAGCACCTGAAGGCGCAGCCCAATGCTGCCTTGCTCAAACAGCAGCAGCTGGCCGCCGCTGCCGCCCGCATGCCAGGCTCCATGCAGAGCAGCATGGGGGCCAACCTGCCCGGCTCAATGCCCGGCAGCATGCAGGGCGCACAGAGCACTGCCTGGCAGCAGCAGCTCGCCAGCCAGCCCCCCTCTAGTACCGCTGGACTTCCACCCAACGCCTTCAGCAACCCCCCCAATGCCTTTCACATGCAGCAACAGCCTCGCATTCCCAAAATGCAGCCGGGCACTGCACCCTTTGGTGCAAACCCAGGCGGAAGACCCATGGGAGGTCTGAACCCTGGGCAGCAGATGATGCAGACAAATATGGCTGCGGCTCAACAGAGGCCGCCACCCAACCCTCAAAGCCTTGGCCAGCCAATGGCCAATCAGCAGCAGACACAACAACAAGCCAATCAGGGTCAGGCTGTCCTTTCAGACTTGGTGGCATTTGGACAGCCACAGGGTAACGGACGCCAGGGACTGCAGTGTAATCAAGGATACCAAGTGAGCAGGACTGCCAGTCAGCAGCAGCAGGTGTCGTTTGGTTACAATGTGGCTTCAGGGAGCTTCGCCGAGGAAAGCGAGCTGGTGGATTCCCTGCTTAAGGGCCAGAACGCCCAAGAGTGGATGGCTGACCTGGACGAACTGCTCGCCAGCCATCATTAGTTATTGCACCTGGAGCGGCAGAACCTTAGAGGCTGCTCTGCTGAACCTGCTGACGGCTTTCTGCCGCAGCCATGTTGGAAAAATGTATTTCTGTTTTCAGGCCAACAGCAACTTATCTGTTGATAGAGATCCAGCCAGGAAGTTGGTATATTAGCATTAGCCACCCGCTAATGATTAGAGTCAGTCTGCAGGTGTCAGTTTACTGTCTTTGAGCTCTGCCGTCAACATCTCAATGGCTGTAAACTCATGAAATGTTGACACTACATCACATTCTTAGTTTAACTCTGTAGATGATCATAAATCTATAAGCCAGCTGCCAAATCCATTGCAATGCAATGAAGGAAAATGGGGACGTTTGGTATTCTGCTGGTTAGAGACGTATGAAAAAACAGACTAAAGGCAAAGGTCAGTTCTGTGTCGGACGCGAACTCTGGAGGTCGAACATAAATTAAATCCGCTCACCCACTGTTACCTAATAAGACCAGCTCAGTCACAGATGAGCAGAGCACTGATGTTTCATCCTCTTACATGAGGAAAACGCCACCAGATTCCATTCAGAAATCTGTCAATTCAATGATCTCTTGCTCATTGCATAACTACACACTTGGTAGAACAGGACTCTTTTTCGAAGTCCTGACGTGCTACTGGTTGTACATTTCCCACTGAGGAGGATGCTTCTGTTTACACGACTTATTCGCTGTCTTCCAAAATAGCTCAGTTTTTGATGGAAGATCTTGGCAGAAGTACTTTGTTACCAGTTTAGTTTATATTGTGTAGCGCACAACCGGTATGCAGAGCAGACACTATTCATGTTGGTGCACTATTTAAGAAGAATAATTTAAATTATCAAAAATATGTCATGAAGGCGGTTTATGCTTTTGCTCCGTATCATGACACATTGAGCTTTTCCTTCGTGCCGATGCAGAAACCCTTTAAATCCGTGAGTGATGGCTACCTCTTGTTGTGATGGCTGTCTCTTCAGAATGCAATCAAAGGGATGTTCTTCTGCACGTCACCAACACTACAGTCAAAAATCCTGCAGGTGAAACTTTGAATCAGACTCAGTGGTTTCTGTTCACTGTGAAGTTGCTGCAGACTGAAAATGTTGAAAACATTGGATCTGCTTTAGATCTCCGGGTGTTTGATCTGTTTCATTTCTTAATGAAAGTTAAAAGAATTATATTTATGTACTGTAGCTCATGTGTTCTGAGCTTTGTGGTGCTGTTCTACCTTGTGTGTAGATTTATTAATGAGCAACAAGTCTGAGCTGTTTGGCTTTAACAGTGAGTTACACACTGCAGTGTTTATTGAAGACTGGAGACTGAACCGAGGAGTCAAACTACTACTGAACCGACGGCTCGGTGCCAAACCACTGTTCCTCCCCCCGTCCCCCCTTATGAGTTGATTCTTTTATTGCTTAAAACTCACTGTTTTCTTATCTCTTCAGTGGGGAATCACTCTAATAAGGACCAGGCATGTTTTACCTTTTGAATTACTGGTGCACTTCCATCACATCCTGCTGGGGTTTGTAAAATCTCAGAGTCGGACTTTTCTCCTTTCGACAGAGCTCCTATGATCACATTACAGACAAAAATATGCAGTGGCCATGAGGCACGGAGGTGTGGGAACCAGTATTAAGGGTTCATAGTCATAGAGAAACGTCAGAGTTATGGCAATGTCACACAGTTGTTCTGTCTCACGCTGACAGAACCAGTTGTGACATTAGAAGTTCTGTCTGTTTCAGAGAAGTGTTTTCCCATTTTGGACAAAATTTAATCAAAGCAAACATCTCTTCCATTTGTCAAACTAACACACACCCAAAGTCACTAATATCTAAACCCTGTCACTACTTCTGTGTGGAGAATCTGAGAACTCACTTATAATTCTCTTGAAATTGAAAGATTCACAGGATATTTCATTCTCTCACGTGTCACCAGAGGCTCTTTGTTTCTACAGCAAAAATATCAAAATACCCCAGCAGAGATTCTCAAGTGAAAACAACCCGTCACATTGTGTTTGCCTTAAATTATTTTACCTGGCTCGGGTATTAATGTACGACAAGACGCTGTGACAGAATTACAACATGAAGCATGCACGAACGAGTTGATTTTCATACTGTAGGGAAATATCTAAAAACATACGCTCGCGTGAAGACAAAGGTAAATATTTAAATATCTGAAATAATCCAGTATGTTTTGTTTATGGAAATAACCTGCAGTATTGCTAAGTGATTTTTTTTTTCCCAGGGTTTATTTTTAGTGACCTGGTGACTGCTGCCTGGATGCACTGGCTGAATTTCTTTTGGCTTGAGATCAGCTGACAAGTTTGAGTCAGGGTTATCATAATTCCTTTAGGGGGGAAAAAAAACTTCTTCCATCGTCATATTATTCACAAATAGTTTGCGGTTATTCTCTGAGCTGTTTTGTTAACAAGAAACAGCAACAGTCGCATTGATAGTTTCGGAAATAACAAGCTCCTTACGCAAACATGTTGCCCCCGACCAATTTTAAACTTTGTCATGAACAGATCCACGGCTGCTGAAATGCAGATCCACACACTTTTGTTCTCCAACATGTAAATGTTCTCATCATTTCCTCCATCACACAAACACTTTGTGTGTGAGCAGGGAAGCTCGGTCTATAAGCCGGCATAACTGAGTAGTTGCCCAAGTGTCGTTAATGGTTACAAACATAAAACATAAAATATGACCATCTTATTAAAAAGTGGTTATGAAATCAAAAGGTCTGTCAAACTTTTGACAGATGTTGAATCTCAGTCTTTACCTGTAAGTCACTAATATTAGTGGAATGTGTCTCAGCTGTGCATGAGAACTTTGTTCTGAATCTGCCCTGATGCACACGGACAACATATTGAGTCATGAAGCATTAAAATCGTCAGGCCTCGGTTCCGCTGACAGAGTCCGGTTTGTTCTGTTTTTTCCCCCCTCAGTATTTTAAACTTTTATGTGACTTTTCTATCTGCATCACGGTGACATCACGGTGATTACATGTAAACAGCCACCAGCAGCAGCGGGCGATGAAAGATGGAGTTTTTGTTTCTGTGCAGTCAAATCCCTCTTGTTGCGTGTTGTAATGCTGTGTTCCAGCCATATTGGAAAAGTGGAAATCCCATATTAACATTTTGCCTTGAACAAATCCTGTCGGCCTGTGTAGCCGCCCTGAAACCTGCTCGTCCAAGTAAAAGCTTTAGTTTGTAGATGCTTGTGGAGTTGACTAATGTCCTGATATTGTTCAACAATAGATGCACATGTGGTATTTTTACAATATGTTTGTAGTATATTGAATATTTGCATAAGTGGACATGCAGTCGTAAGATGTGTGTCTACAGACTCTCGTACTGTCTTGTGGCCACCAGGATAATCGACTACAAAAACAGGCAAAACAACGCGGCAGGTGAAAACCTAAAACACAATCTGGTGGGTGGTTTGACTGAATGTATGTGTGAATGTACCCACACCTTCAAAATCTCATTTATAGATATTTTGCAGTTTATTAGCTTGTTAGCTAAAAGTCTTAACTATGCAAATGTTCATACAGAATTTTGCATTTTGTGATGCTGAAAACAACTGGGCTCAATGCGGTTACAAGTTAACTGACAGTTAAACTCTGAACCTTCAATATGCAGGTTGAAATACTTCATGTGATGGAACAAAATGTCTTTTATCGATCGTGAAATATTCCCTGCTTGAAATTTAGATGTTGTGATGTAATTCACGACATCTTCTGAACGCAGCATTACAGCAACTGCAGCAATAACCGGGGTAACGAGTCGTTGAATTGTTGAAATTAAACTTCTAACTGCAGACGGTGGGTTGAAGGTTCAACGTGGACGCGGTGTCCGCTCGTGTTCTTAGTCACTTTACGTCCATTTCCATGGTTACTGTTATTTATCGTCTGTAACTCCTCTGTTCTGTTTTAAGGCAGATTTGTGACCGGGTCGTCCTCTATAAGGCGGATATGTGGCCCGGTTGTTCTATCTACTGTACTGTTTGTGTCTTCTTCAAAGAACCTTGGCGTGTTTTATTTCTTGTGTAATTATTGCTAAACAATGGCTCCGGGGCTGGTTTTTACATGTTCATCCAAAACGCTGCCCGAGCCTCAGCTTCCAGCTTGGCTCAGCCTCCTCTGAGGTTTTCTGGGTTTTAACTGTTGTGAACGGGCTCTGTGTAAATGTTTATATATATATATTTTTTGTATGTATGCCTTTCCTAATGATATGGAGAAGATAGATGTTATTTTTATATATTGCTGCGGAGTTTTTGTAAGTATTTTATACTTTTGATATGGTTCTCTGTAAAACAAGAGTATTATGTAAATATAGTTCTTTAGAAACAAGTTTGTTGTACCTGTTTGTCTTTTGATGAAATCAGATAAAACTGTTTTTACACTACAGCATCACACTATTCAAAATACTTTTTTACAATTGGCGTAAAACACCTGAAATTACCAAACAAATAATTTGTAACTACAGCTGTGACTGTTAAATTCACGCTACTGGTTATTTAACAGAGGACGTCATTTTCACTTGACACAGCAGGTCACTACTTCTACGCATCCCGACTGACAAACGGCGTGTCATTCACCTAGCAGGACACCTGGCCGTCATTGACCCAGTCAGCTGTCTGCCTCGACCCCGCCCCACAGGTGTGCTCTCCCAGTGTTACCTGTTAGCATTTCCTGGATGTGTGTTGCTGTGCGTCAGTGTCCAGGATTTTTCAGTCTCGCCTGTCGCTCTGACCCATCTCTCTGCAGACATGTTGGACGAGGCGGTAGGCCTCGGTGCTGTGACTGTGCTGGGAGTCCTGGAGCAAGGTAAAACAGAATGCTAGGAATCCTGAATGAATAGGAGTTTGTCGGGTTGATCCGGTATTTCCTTTGATTTCAGATCAGTAAATTCCTAATTAAACAGACAGTTTGTCCGCATGGAACAATTAGTGATGACAGGCTGAACATTTTGTTTTCTGTCATCCAGTTTTATGGACCAGTGAATGGATGTTATGCCCAGTGCAACTAGACTCCACAAAAAGAAAAAAACAGTATTAAACTTTAAATTATTTAAAAAAACAGATGCAGATTTTTCATTCTTAGGTGTTAGCTTTTTTTCTTAGTTTGTTTAAAACTTTTTTGCCCATCACTTTTTCTTTTCTTTGCTTTTTTAAAATTTTTATTAAAATCAGATTATTTATGAATCGATTTGCATTTACTACAAAAAAAACATGAACTTTGATCTAATGGCTGCTGTATGAATAAAGCATTGACTTTATCACAAATTTTTGGACTAAATACAGGTGTGTCTGTGTGTGCGAACAGCTTATTTCACTTTGCAGGTGATTTACGCCAGGAGGAAGTACAAGGTGTCTCCGCCCGCCACGACCGGACCACCAGAGTTTGAGAGAGTCTTCAGAGCTCAGTCAGTGTGATTTCCTTTAAAGTGATTGAGATCAAGAAAACTGCAGCAGGTTTATCAGGTCTTGAGGTTGTTGTTTTCGGAGGTGATACAGCCCAGTTTCAAGGAGGGAACAAACATTCTGTGTAGCCTGGTGTACCTTATAAATTGACGAGTGTAAACGTGCAGTGCCTTATTAATGTATATATTGATTATTGGTTGTCATCTTTAAGACTGGATGTTTTTTACGTCTCGACTGTAAATGTGTTGTATTTGTTAGTTTTTTAATTTTATTTTTGTACTACTGCACACGTTGAAGGGTGTCTCTCATAGCTCTACTCCACTGCATTTATTTGATGTGCAGACTAACATCTGCCTTGACCGGTTGGGGTTAATGGAAAGTCAGAGAGAGAAAAGAGAAGAGCAACAAAAGCAAAGCCGGGGACACCTGAAGACAGGGACAGAGTGAGGGAGACAGAGAGGGAGACCCCCTATATACTCTGTGCCAAGTACTTAACCAGCAGGAAATACAAGTAGAGCTGAAATGATCAGCAGGTCAATAAAGTAATTTTCCATATAAAAATATTTCCTGGTTCCAGCTTCTGAAAAATACTGATGCTTTTCCTCCTAAGCCCTGTGAGGAAGCAAAAGCACCAGTGACCTAATGATCAGCAGCATGGAAACATTTCTCCTCATTCGGTGTTGTAAAGATGTCAATGCTCGGCTTGTAATGAAATACTCTCCCTGTGTGATGTTAGTGTGTCACTGATGTTTGTGACGTGAATCATGTTGAACCAACCTGCGCATACACACCTTAAAAGCTCAGTACAGCTGTCAGTCAGCAGTGTTGTGATGCCCCCACCTGTCCTGTGTCCTCAGAGCCAACTGTTCAGAGTATTTCCCCATCTTCATCACACTCCTGTGGACGTCCGGAGTCTTCTTCAGCCAAGGTCACAACACACTCTGCATTTAAAACGTTTAACTAGTATTTGAGTCATATTTACTCTTGTATTCAGGCAGTAACTGTAAGTCTGTGTGTTGCAGGTCTGTCTTCAGTCTGTGGTCTTCTTTATTTGTATGGACGCTTCCGTTACTTTTGTGGATATTCGGAGTCGGCACAGGGACGGTAAGAGCCATCACACATGTCCGCTTCTGCATTTTAGGCACTTCAATGAAGTACTGTGCTACTGAGTACTTCTGCCACCTTTAGTTTTACTGACATGAACATGTAATAAGATAAACCTTTATTAGTCCCACAGTGGGAGAAAGCGAGCAAATGTGCAGCAAGAATTTCTGTACAGAATGAAAAACATAAAATCAATATATATTTTAAAAAATACGCTTATAGGCGAAACAGAGTAATAAGTTCTATGAAAACTTGTGTAACTGCAGGTTTACGGTTTTTCTCATGTAGTTCTGAACACACAGGCTGAAACAGAAACATGCTAAATGTTCTCACAGTAACAAAACATTAAATACATGCATCAAAGCACATTTTTCATAAAAAAATACAACCTGATATCAAACGTTTACACTCTTTCAGTCAGTGGCTAATGAGACAATAAAATATAAAATACATCCTCTGCACCCGCACTTTTTGAAGGGCTTGTTGAAATTCTGTAAAAGAACGTTTCCCTAAATCAGAAATGATTGTTTTTTTTTTTAACTGTACTGTATGAGATTTGATTCTTTACATTTATTTTCAAACACAGAAAAGCTGAACACTGTAAAAACTAAAGTGAAAACAAAGAAACATAAAAAGAGAAACTCGTTGGTGGAAACAAAAATCAAAGCAAAGACTTAAAATTCTCTGAATTTAACATTTAGTCCTCTGTGTCCTGTCCATTAGTCCTCAGGTTCCCATGAACATCACCCTGACTGTTTTCCCTCATGTTTAATTCAGACTAACATCAGCACAGAGGAGCATCTTTTACTGATGATAAGAACTGATCCCTGATTGGAGAGCTGCACACGATTACATTAAATACATTAGACATTCAGCATTTTCCAACTCATTTTTCTTTTAGTTTGACACAGTCAATACAACAAAGTTTCATTTTGTTGAATCTGGTGTGTCACCAGAAAAAGGATGCACACACTGTGTGAAACCAGTGGAAGACGGAGGATTTCTGCTGTGCTAAGACGGTGATAATGAAGATCAAGTGGATCCAAGTTTCCTTAAACGCATCTGAGAAAAGCTGTGATGTGTGTGACACACTCTGCAAGAGAATGTTGTGTTTTTACTACATTAACGATTGTTGTACTGTCGTACCTTTGGTTAATATTTAAAACTTGTCAGGGGATTTTCTCCCAGACCGACACTGACAAACCAGAACAGCCCAAACATTGTGCCGAATTTCTGCAGCAGTGTGTCTGGTTTTTTCATTTGTGTGTGTGTTTTTTTTTTTTTTTTTTTTTGGCTGATTTTGTGTGTGTCTTCGGCCATCACTGACTTTAAACTGAGCTCCTGAGGCCTGTTCAGTGACTGAGCTATGGCTGTTTCTAATAAACTGACAACTGGCTGTAGACAGTGAACAGGAAGTGTTGACAGCAGAGAAAAACTGCTGTGGACACTGTCATGGTAAAACAGCAAACAAACCTTCTGTGTTCTGTGTGTTTTTCTCGATCACTGAGCTCATTTCCTGTCTCTGTCTTTCAGTCTGGCTCCTCTGTATTTCAGCGCTAAGGTTCTGTGGGTTCTCATCGGGTTCTCTTCCCTTGGCGTTTTCTCTCATTCCTACGAGTTCACCTGAACATGGACCTGGTTCAGGAGCTCTGCTTCGCCCTCGACGTGGCCTGAGGAAAAAGAAGCTGCTAAACCCTGTAGGTGGAGGAGACGACAAGACGAGTGTGTTTTCACTGGTGATGATATTTAATTATTAAAGCTCCTGAAAGGAACTGATGTCAAAGCTCTTTGTGTTTGTGTCCTCAGTGAGGGTTGTGTGATTCACGGAGACAGGTTGGCCAGCAGGTGGCTCTGCTCTTAAAGCACCTGAGGTTCCTGCAGGGCTGATCCATCAGTGTGTTTAGGCAGAAAGTCAGTGTTTAAAGTTCCAGACTTCGGTTTGAAAACACTAAATATGCAAAAAGAAAGAAAATGATCAGGAAAAATGGGACTGAAAGTGACCAGAATTCTGAAAAAATGACCAAATAATTTTTATAAAAGAAAAAAGCAAATTAAAAGCAAATGATGAAGAGATGGAAAATCTCTCCTTGCAGCAGAGTGTTTCTACTCTACCGTATTGCTGCTTAGTGAGTGAAGGCATTTGTCGGGCAGCGTCCTCACAAAGACAGAGGGCAGCAGGTTCTGTGGACATGTTACAGGGTCACTTCCACTTCATCAGTTCTGCTTTATTTCTACCATCTAATGCCTCATTGTGACATTTAAAGCCGCTGAAGTGGATTTAATATCGACAAAGATTCTCGTGTCCTGTCGTCATCAGACCGGCAGCCCGGGGAGACCGAACAACTGAACTCTCAGTTTCTCTCAGTAATGTGATCTGTTGCCTGCAGATCATCACTGATTTGTCTGATCTGCTCTTGGAAATGCCTCCAAAAACAGCTCCTGGATCCGGCTGCAGCTTGACGTTCAAATATCTGCTGTCAGTAGAGAATTAAAGTTCTGCACAGCTCAGAAGATTTTGATTTACTTCACGTTTGTGTCAGCTGTGTTTTAAATGACACTGTTGAGGCCATGAGCAGGGTCTGTACGCTCAGACAACAGATTAGGTTTGAAGATGTTTTGTCAGTGATAACGTGGGGAGTCTTCATGCAGCAGATCTGCTGTTTCCATGGTGAGACAGGTGAGACAGGTGAGACTGGGAGGTCTGGGTGAAGGTGGGTGTGAAGCCACGACTGCAGTGAGTCCCAGCAGCAGAGGACAGAATGCTCAGTGCTGATTGGGTGGAAATCAAGAAGGTGAGATCTCCAGCAGGTAATGAGAGACAACTGAGGTCAGAACCAGCATTGGACTGCATTCAGCCGGTAGCTGAGCTGAGCTGAGCTGAGGGTGCTCAGGAAACTGAACTGCATTCTGGGTGTCAGACACTCCACGACCTCCAGCTGTTTGTCAGAGTTTTCCCTATTTTGTAAATCTTTTCTGTTTTTAGTTTTCTAATGAGATGCTATAACAAAGTATCATTCGAATAAATTTTATGCTACTATAAACAGACCCATGGATGGACAACATCAAGATAAAGGCGGCTGATTTACAGGCTGAGCTGAAGTAATGGAGACGTTTATTAATGTACCTGGATTTAACCACAGCTACTGCAGGAAAAGCAGTAAACATCACGTCATGAAACAAAAAATACAAAAACACCAAACATCATTTAAACATATCAGATTTTAACTGAATGAATACGACATACAGTGCTCTCTGTAACTCTGAGGAGCTGCGGACTCACAGTGAATGTCGAATGATTACACTGCGTTTTACCACGTTTGCTTTGCTCCACGTTTGAGAATTGAACTGAACTTCTTGGAGTTTTCTTTTCATAAAGCCTTTGTCTAATCATTCAGCCTAAAAAAACAAAACAAAAAAGCTGAGCATCACCCAGACAGTCGTGGCCATGATGACCATCTGTAAACTTAACTGTGCGTCTAAACTTTGTGTCGGCCGGTCAGAGGTTGGTTTTCTCACGCTGATCTGTAATCTGCTCCACAATGAGCTGAACTCTATTTAAGGAGCAGCGCAAACACACACGACTCGCCCAGGTATGTACTGTATGCCCACACACACGGTGGAATGTGGAATTGTGGGTATTTTTAGCACAAACTCAACTCTCTGACAGCAGCAGTTGTTGTTTATAGCAGCTGCTTCACTTTCTGTCTCCGTCTGCAGAAGCTTCCTCCTGCCACGACACCTCTGAAGTGGTTTCTCTGGGCATCCACCCCCCCGAGCTCCTCACCAAAACAAACTACAATGAAACACATCCAGTCCAGGTTTGTTCCACATGTTCGTCACAAATAAGCTTTAATTCATGTACAGATCCAAAGAGAGAACCACTTCAAAAACCTAATTTCTAAGTAGTTACTATGGAAAACAAGCAGCATTTCTTTCATTTATTCATTTTCGTGCAAAACAACTTGCATGAAAATGAAGAACCACAGAACCAGCAGAGAACAGGTTCGGAGAAAAGATGACTTGTGGACGTCCCTGGTGAGGGCCTAGGAGTCTGAGCCAGCGTTGTTTTAATCTGCAGGCGTTTGGGTTGGTAGGACCACATGTAGACGTTGCTGCAGATAAGGACGTCTGCTTGTTGTTGGAGGCAGTTTTTGTTCCTTTCTCTCTGTTTTTCAAAAAAACATTAACGTCTCTGTCTTCTTTGACCTGCAGTAAACCTCACCCGAGTGCCGTTTTGTCCGGAGTTACATGCTGACACACGTTTGCATCAGTGCAGTACAATGGAAACACTGACACTATTGACATAGAATATGAAGTGAACAAGTCTCATGGGGGCGGTTGTGGGATTGGAACGTGTCGACAGCTTGTTTCCATGTTCGTCCACCTGCAGTCATGTGTCACCATGTTCACTTTGCAGGTATACACATCCATCCACACAGCGACTCCCTCGAAGGGCTGACGAGGTCAAAGTCTGAATGAATATGGGACCATCTGGCCAGCTGGTGTCCAGCCGTCCTTAATCTATCTCTGAGCTCTACATCCACCCTCTAAGTTCACTACACCTTCTATGAGCCCACGTGAATCTTTCCTACTCACGTTCTGCTGCGGCCTGGATTGGCTTTTTAGTCTGTGCCGTAGACCTTCAAAAACAACCGACAACACGATTCCAGGAAGACAAAAGACTTCAAACCAGTGCCGCGGCGTGTGTGTGTGTGTGTGGCCAGTGTTTTTTGGGACAACATGAATTTAATCCAGACTACAGGCACCTAACCAAACAGCGGTAGAGAAGATTGGGTGTTGGTTTAGCATCTGCACTATAACTGTGGACAATATGATTAATTTTTAAACAGATTTTTTTAATTCACGGCGACATTAAAACACTGTTGGACTGGTTCAGTCTGAGGTGGAGCCTCCTCAACAGTTGATGGGAAATGTGGTTTATAGGCAGCTGTTAATGTTTCTGATACTGTGTCACAATGTTGGTGTTGTTCTTCCTGTAAAACACAGTTCACTGCCTCCCAGGCCTCACTGCTCATTAATTGTGAATGTGCATTTCTTTATTTTTTGCAGTTTCACATCCTGCTCATGTTAATATGTATTTTCATGCCCTTAGATGCACATAAAGTGTGATGGTGTGTGTGTGCAGATGCAGGTCTGCAGTGGAACGTCCTCAGAGGTGCATTAATCTACATCCTGTGAGAGTGCGTTTTATGGGCTTTGAGTTTTGCTCATAAAACTGGGAGCAGCAGAAAAATCCAGAAACCTGCAGGGCAACAGATCAATAAATCTGCAGCGTTGTCCTCAGCAGTCACACTGACACAGTGTCCCATGGCAGCACATGTGAGAGTGCACATTATTCCGTTTTTACAAAAATATAAACCACTGACACTGATTGCTGCACTGGAAATACATGATGTGCTGCTGAATGACCCTCGATCTTAGCGTGTGACCAGTTGGTGCATCTGTCTGTTCACATGGTTTAAAAGGCCTATACAGAGTCCTCATTGTCATACAGGTCAACAGTAACTGAGGGGACAGGGCTTCAGGAACAGACTCTCCGCAGTATCTCAAAAAGACATGTTTGATTTTAAACTTCCTGCATTTCTTCTAATATGTTGTCACCTACATAAAAAAATAGTTTAATATTCATTCAAAGTGTTTAGGTAAATAAGAATACTTCTATAATTAAATGATTGTTTTGTAGTCAAGACGAAGAAATCACTTCAAGCTGTAGATGGAACCGGCAGAATAGCAGAACTAAGCAGCAGAACTGTTTTGTGGATTTGTCTGAATGAATCAAAACTAACTAGAAAGCGGTAAATAAGGAGTCGGCAGTGGAGATGAACGGTTTAAGTATCGAAGGGACGTTGAGCAGCTTCTCCCAACATTACGGTAACGTTTAAATCACAGACAATAGACGCGCTAGTGCGCATGTCACAGTTTGACACCGCGCTGCCTTCAAGCGCTGTAGGAAATCACACAAACAACGCGAGTGGCCGTGTTTCAGTTATGTTTCGTGTTTCGTTCAGTCACTGGGCAAACGCTGATAGGTAAGTTCTATAGAAGGCCAACAAAAAAGTCTACGTCAAGAAGAAAACAGTAAAGCAAAGTGCTATGAGAAAATGTTTTTTCCATATACTTAGGTCAATTTGATATTTATGCTTAATTAAATATGTTACATAGGTGAATAAATTAGCCTATTTATTATTTAAACATCAACCATTTTATGGTATAAATTAATTTTACTGTCTCTAAACAGTTCAACAGTTTATTGTAGTCATTTTAGATTTTTTCTTTAAAGAAATTATTCAGTGTTGTTACGGTAGGACAAAGATTTGTCAGTGCTATAATTGTTATTATTTTTACTATGTATTTGTGTTGTGTTGTAAAAGTAGAATTCATGGCAGAGCTGCTGTACTGGATTTTATTAAATTGCACAGGTTCTTATAATGTTGTGCCTCATCAGTGTATATACATCCGGTTTAGCTGGAGACATAATTATAAAAGGTAGATAGTATCCTAAAATCATACAGTTACTTAGATCTCTCTTCTGATTTGTTTATTATTATATATTTTTTCAGACTTATCTGCACTCTGTTTGTTTCAGATTAGATTAGATTGGTTTCGTTGTCAGTCAAACATGCCAATAATCAACATGAAGAACAAAATGCAGAACTTGGGTCTGAATTGATAAACATAGCTACAACTAACTTATAAAATAAACTACGTTTAAAATGCAAACCTGTTAAAACAGTAGTAGTTTTCTTGTTAAATTAAGGTTAACGTCATCTTTTGAATTTCTATTTAAAAAAAAAAAGATCGATGCTGTGATGTGGTTAACGAGCCTATCAACAGTCCTTGAACGCAGCACGGAAGATCCTGCCCCCTGTGGCCGGTGACCGCGGTGCGTTCAGGGAGTTTTTCCGGAGTGTTTGAAAGTTGTCAACAGAGGGAAGAAGAAGCAGAAGCAGAAGCAGAAGCGGGGCAGCGGCGACACTGAGCGGCTTCGACCTGACAGCAGAGCCGGCGGAGGAGGGATGGGCTGCAGCCACAGCAAGGTGAGAAACGCCGCCGGTAGAGTTTCACTAAAGTGTCGGTAGAAGTTCGTCAGCAGGCGGCCGGTTCCGCCGCTTAACGTGCCGGGGAAGAAGCGCGAGACACGGGGCCGTGGGCAGAAACCGAAGCGCCCGAACGGGATTTTTAGCGAGACGCACGAATCTGAAAAAAATGGCGCCAGTTTTTCGTGACAAAGAACATGCGTTAAAACCCCGCAGAAAGTTCTTGCCCCCCGCAAACATCTGTTTCCAATCTTCGCGTGCGGAGTCCGAGCCGTTTCCCACGGCGCTGCACCTTCCTCCACCTCCCTCCACCTCCGGCTGCAGACACTCAAACGCGATGGCTACAGTACGTTTCTTACACGGTGTCAAAGCCTGGCGCGTTTCCCACCGTTTTCAACTCACATGAAAGTCATTCAAGACCGTGTAGTTCAGGACCGACAGTTGTTGTAGCAACACTGTCACTTTTTACTTTGCCCAGGAGGCTGGTTTCTATGGAATCCGTGGAAATCTCAGAGTTCCTGTCACTTGATAGTGAGTTAATTCTCACTAATGTGGATAATGAAGTATTACCATATGCAGTGCTCTGCAGTGACCTTATTAGTCTCAGACTTCACACATTAATATTCATTATACAATTAGAAGGAGCCTCCTTGTTCCTCAGTTAGTGAGCAGATCATCACCGTGATACTCCTTGAATGAGCTCTTTTATTTTCTCCTGGATAAAATCAGTGTGATCTTGCACTAATGTTCCCGTATTTTGCATTAGTGTGTGTGTGTGTGTGTGTGTGTACACTGTAATTCTTCCCTTTGAGTATAAAAAGTATGTGAAGTTTGACAGCTGTTGTCTTCCTGCGGTTATTGATAGAAAATGACAGAGCAGCTCAGGCTTCATGTGGGTCAGTGGTTTCCAAAATGAGGCCTGGGGACCTGCAGTTCTTCGCTTGTTTATTTAAAGCTGTTTCTCAATAACTTAACATCAGATGTACTATTGATCAGCTTTATTAATCGAGAACTCTGCTCAGTTTAGTGTGAGTGCTGACAAGTCTTTATCTGAATCCGGATTATAAAAATGTTTATTAAATATGTTTGTGAAGCCTACTGAGTTTTGGGAAGTTGACTCAAATCTGAAAACAACTGACTTTTATGAGTTCCTGCTAATGTTTGTTTGTAGTCATTTTGGGTGTGCTTTTGGTAGTCAAGTTGTTTTTGTGTGTAGATTTATTTTGAGTTTTCTTTTTCTCACTGTGTTCATTGTGTGTTGTTTAACTGAGCTCTGATTTCCAAACAGGACATACTGACCATACTGTCCCCTGTAGGCCTGTGTGTTAACCCTCCTAGGTCGTCGCCTGAGAGGACTCCACTCTGTGTCTTGTCAAAGTACAAAAACCCAGTAGAGATTATAGTGTTGTTAATGTCTGTGTTAATCAAAATGGGACATTTATTGCTCTTAGTGATTATGATGGACAGTCCTTCAATGAACACACAAAGACAGTAGTGGACAGATAAATGGACAAAGCACTGACATGTTCTCTATGTTTGTGTGCATGCTTGATGAAATGGAACCAGCAAACTTTAGCATTTTTATTAAAAAACATGCTAGTAAACTTTCTGTCCATTGGTTAATTGATTAGCGTCACACATTTGCTGTTTAATGAAGTTGACAAACAAGCATTCTGGGAAATGTAGGAAAGCCCCACTACAAGCAGAGGAAGTGGTTTTATTGAAATAATCAGATGATCGACTGCTCCACACACTGTTTCCTCACTGAACCTGTTACATAACCTGAGATCCAGCAAATCTTTCATCAGCTCAGAATAGAATCAGATTGAGAGGCTCAGACTCTGAGCTGCTGCTGCTGAACCCGCACACGGTTTTAATGCTGTTTTTATTCAGCGTGGCTCACATGCTTATCAGATTCAACTGTGACAAAGCAAAACGACAAACTAAAATCTCAGGTCAACGTAATCAATTACAAAAATATGTCAATTTACGTATGGTGTATTGATGCGTCACAAGCAGGGCTCCAAATTAGTGATGAGTCAAAAAGAAAACTGCACCGGGGACTCAAAGATTTGGGATCTGGGACCATTTTGAGGCAATAAAGAATACAAGCTCACAATGTGTGCATTTAGCTGTTAACAGTTAACTGGAGCACAAAGAAATAAATGTTTGTGTTCTGACATCATTGTATATAAATTCTGCAAGACATCGAAGAAATTAGCAAATAAGAAAATAAACTTGCGGCGCAGCTTCTTCTCCTTATGTCTTAGCCAAGGGTCCCTGTCGGCAGCAGACAGAGAGTAGACAGCTCAGGTAAAATCAGTTACTCCTTAACTTCCAAATTCTCTGCAAATTAACAGTCAGTAAGACGAAATGATCCAACACTCATCAAACGACCAGAAACCTTTACCTAGACATAAATTTAGTACTTTATTTAAGTTTACCTAAATTTGTTGCAGGTATGACAATGCCTTGACACGTCCCAATAAGAAGGAAGTATGATAACTGTCTCTAGTAAGTCCACTGATGATCTGCATTGAAAGTATGGGAGTATTTTAAGAAGATACCAAACAACGTGGTGCTCTGGGAGATCTACTAATAGTTTTATTGATTGTGCTGTTGAACTGATTAAATGTGGGTTGAACCACATTCCTGTAACTTGAATGGAACAAGCTCTTGCTTTAATGATATTGTGGAGAGACTTTATATTAGTTTGTAAAACACAGATCACCAGTCAAGACTGGACAAGTTTTTGTTTGGGGAATAAAGCCCTGTGTGTCCTGCTTTATCATATTTCTTTGTTTAAAGAGAAGATGGTTGAATAAAATATTTAAATATAAATGATTCATGAACTCAAATATTTAAACATTACAGTGGTAGAAAAGCTTAATGAAAAATCTGTTGATTAATTGAAAAAAAAGCAATAAATGAATAGACAAAATCAGTAGTTAGTTGCAGCCCTATCAGATATACACTGTATAGGAAAGATTAACTCTATTTGATTGTTTAATTTGTAAAATATCAGCTAGTTACAACTCAAAGTAACTAGTTGTCAAATGTAAGGGAGTAAAATGCACTACTGTAATGTAGCACAAGTAAAAAGTGGCATGACAAAGATTCCAGTTCTTAAATATATAATTTGTGTAAATGTACTTAAGGCTGTTTCAGTAAAGAGCTATACAGAATATCAAGAGGATCAGGTCTAGACATTGTCTAGTTTCCCTTTCAGACATGCAGCCAACATCGGGCGATAGCCCGGGTGATATGCCTTCTCACTTGTGAAGAAATATTCCGTATAATTGGGGAGGGGTGGGGGACATAACGCAAAAAAACAGCAGAATTGACAGTGTTTTCCTTGATGGCGCTGGAGGACGACACTACCAATTTACAAAATTTATGTCTAAACTCATGTGTTATCAATAGTAAATATATTTAGATGTATTCGCAGTATTACAATAAGCTGCTTGCATATGCCTGTGTTCACGGCAGTCGCAGGACAGTTTTCCACCACTGGCTGATTTCAGTCATCCTGCATTAATTACTTTTTCATTTTTAACTCAGTCAATGAAAAGTTCTGTTTCACTGATGACTTTCAGAGAAAATAGAGGAAAAAATCTGTAAACTGAACTTTGATGAGCTAAAGTAAAATGCCTGTATTCAGGTTCAGGTTTCCTAATCCTGATTTGCCTATATTCATATTCAGTGTAATCCCCTACAACAGGCCTGTTGTTGGCTTCCTGTCTGTTAGGTCTGTTTGTTGTGGACAGTACTCTTGCATGTAGATGGTGTCCTGCGTGGTTTTTAATACATGCAGCTATCTGCCTTTTGGTTCCACTGTTTCCAGAACAGTTCTTGAGATGTTCAGTTTTGTTGTAAACGAATGGGGTGTGAGAATTGCTCAATTTCTCAAGTGCCATTTCGTAATTTCTGCTTCCTGTAAGCGTAAACCCTTTGTTACTTTTTTTTCATGTTCCTGTGGCTGATAATTAGAATTAAAAATGATGTGTAATGTTTGAGCTACAGTGGGAGAAGGTCACACAGCAAAAATCTGTTCAAATTTAAACTCTGCCCAAATCACACCAACAGAACCTCACGCTCAGGTTTTTGTCTTTTAAGCAGATTTCTCGATGCACTGACACCTTGCCTTAGCTCAGACATAAGTCCAGAGACCATCGGTTGTCTCTCAGAAATGGCTAAATGAAGGTAAGATGTGACCAGCATGCTTTTCCCTCCCGGTTGATTCATGATACATTCATACGTCCAGTAAAAAGGCTGCAGCAAACATAGCTAGACCACATCCCGTAGGACTGAGGCCATAGTTGTGTGATTTTGTGTTTTCACTGTAACGTGACATTTCAAGTCTGCATGTGGCAGTGGGATGGTTGTTGTCATGATGTTAAACAGGAAGGTAACCAGGCAACAGGAATTAGCTGCCAGCCAACAATCACTCTAATGCATTTACATGGACTCAAGTAACCAGGCTACAGTCTGCTTTCTCTGCAAAGCTGATTTCTCACTTTTTAAATGGGAAAGTTTTCCGGTTTCCTCAGGTATATTTCTTCCAGAAAACAGAGCAAGAAAAAACGTTTCTCAGCCATGTGTACTTGTAACTACGAAGGAGCAGCTGAGTAAGAGACTGCATTAAAGGAGAGATCATTAACGGCGCAACGTTGCTTTGTTTTTAAAACAGAGTCTGCTTGAAGAAAAGTCAGGAAGCAGTGTTTTCTGTGAGGCATGTAAAAGTATGAGGTGAAGGAGAAATGATATTACTCATCCTGCATTTAAACATGGATTTCCATTAACCAGGTTACTTAAGTGCATTTAAACACAGTCAGTACTGGACGACAGATGCTCAGTGCTCAGCTAATCATGCGGCTCATTGGACATTTCTCTGCACCTCAAACTCTGAATGGTTCTTACGATGCAAGGTTTCTTTTTTCCTGTCGTTCCTGTATCGTTTGACTTTGTCTGTTTGTTAAGTTGGGAAATAACACTGCAAAGGGTCTGCCGCTGTCTGAAGATGCGTTTAGGGACAGCACAGAATGTAGGTCACGATAAACGCTAGTTTACACTAAATTTAAAAAATTGAATATCAACTTTAAAAAAAAAAGGATATATCATTCAGATATTTGGCTCCAGCCCTGATTGCACATCCGGCAATGTGATTTATTCTTGATGATGATGATGATGCAGCTGTAACTCTAATGCTACTCAGATTTGAGATGAGAGAGCCTTGTGTGGCTATCATTAGTAGAGAGTTTGATGAATTTGTACGAACAAACATGAGAAAATAGTTAAAGAACTTTAGGAATAGAGGCCCCCTCATTCCCCCTCTGGTTCTAATCTAAAGAACTTGTCTAAGAAGATCTTTTTAACTGCTTTCATGGAGTTAAACTCAGCCTATAATTCTTCAAAGGAACTTTCTCTTTGATACATTGAAGGTTTTTTTTTCATCAACATCGATGACGCCACATGAAGAGTTGTTTTTGCACAGGGAGACGTTAATGACTCAGAAATGTCTCCTGCTCAATCACTGAACCACACTCTTTGTGATAAATTTCCGCTTCTTGATAAGCCGCAGGCTGTTAAAGTCGTGATTAATCTGTTTTGTGCAGGAGCTCCTTGTTGAGGTTTTCTGTTCACAGTTGTGCGTGAGACATTCCACAAGTTTAGTGGGGAATAAAAAGAGCCGCTGTCGCTTTCCATGTGTGAGTTTAACCTTTTCACAGGAAGATAAATCCTGCAGGACTTTCCATCAAGCTCAGGGGAATGTTTCCACACTGCAGCCACGTTTTGACAGGAAGTTTTGAAAATTCTCCAGACAGAAAAGAAAATTATGTGTTTGATCGTCAGATAA
This sequence comes from Channa striata, assembly GCA_033026295.1. NCBI lineage: Eukaryota > Metazoa > Chordata > Actinopteri > Anabantiformes > Channidae > Channa > Channa striata. The sequence goes on along the minus strand of CM065173.1, from coordinate 4,672,608 downwards.
AGAAATACAAGGCCTGATCCTGGTGTATACTGTAGGCCAGCACAGTTTGTGCTGAGTTGTGTTACTGATGAGGTAGAGCGATATCTGACACACAGGCTGCAGGAATGACAGGTTTGATTAGGTAGAGATAGAGAAAGTCACACTCTACCATAAACAAAGTAAGGAGGGAAATAAAAATGAAAAGAGGGAAGGACTGTTTTACACTCAATAAGGAACAGCTGAAAATGGAACAGCTTAAATTTCTAAATACGCCAATAATAAATACATATTTTAGATGCATCACCACTTCCGATCTGTGAAGATGTCATTATCTCAGATGTCCACTCTTTAAAATCACAGTAAAAAAAAGTCACCTTGTATAACTGCAGCACTTGCCTGAGAAGTTTTCTTTCTTATCACCGTAATCCGGTGATAGTACATCGATGTGTGCTGCTAACAGCTAATTTGGCTAATATCTTTCAGAACAATTTGAAAAATTCTGAAATAAAACAGGCTAAAAACTAATACACCACAGGCTCAGTATGGCATTTAAAACCCGAGAGGTTTGAATTTCTCCATTCGTGGTTCTGTTAAACCTTGTCCTTTCTTTGTCGCCTGTGGAAGACCAGTGTAGAGCTCGATTGGACAGGAATGCGTTTGCTGTTCCCAGGGACACGCCCGCTGGTCAGAGGTCACCACTTTACCCTGTGAATGTAGTGGATGACCAAGAGAAACACTTAAAGCAGTGTGTTTGGAAATGCAGAAGTGATTTGTCATCATCCTGTGTGTGTGACATCACCCTGCCGGGTGTTCAGTGCAGCAACCTAACGGCAGGCTGAACTCCAGAGTTTTACTTCAGCATCACTGATGCCAAGATGCTTTAATTAACTTGCATTTATGACATAAATCTCAGTTCATTACTTGCTCCTAACACCTCATCAGACGCTTCCTCATCAGACTATGGTTAGGCACGACACACTGCCCAGCCTTAATCCAAGATGGAAATGACTCTTCACACATTGTCTACTCAGAAGTCTGAAAGACAGGTAGAGGTAAATAGGAAGCACCTATGTGGACTTTTATGAATACATCTTTGAAACTCAATTGAATTTTCCATACCTAAATCTAATGGTGAGTTTGCTTATTGAATCCAAATCCTTTAGAATTTTGTATCAAATGTCTTAAGGTATTTTTTGGGTAAATTTCTTTTCTTACTTTCTTCCTTTGACCCCTCAAAATTATCAAAACATTTTGATAAAGGATATGATTCACCATATAGTTTGAATCCGGGTCCAACTTCCCAACTTCTCCAATCTGTAAAACTTGGAACCAACCATAAGAGGTCATGCCTAGAAAGCAGCCAACTAAACCAAGACCATGTCACGTACATAAAGACACCTCAATGTTGCATTGAGACCAGCTTGAAAAATACCAAACGGTCGATGACTCCACCAACTGCAGAGAAACCCGTGTTTACAGCAGGTGGTGGATCTTTTTAAATCTGTGTTTTAGTTGCTGCTCTTACAGTGACTACAGTTTAGTGATGTGGCAAAAACCATCAGTGTTGCAAAGCTGCACCTTCCCTGTTTTCACTGATTGTGGTTGCTCTGTAAACTGTGCATTCTTCTTGTTGATGGAGCAGCTGCATCCTGCACAACATCTCCTGACAGCTCATAACCAGTTATGGCACCTCTGCTGCGTTTTGGTAGAGATACTGTAGGAAAGATTTCCTGAGTCGGGATATTTATAACCTGCTGTAACTTCTGGTGCAGAAAGTCGGAACAAAAATGTGTCGCTCAGAGGTTTTGGCCAGTTAGGAGGGATTTCCTCCTTTTTTTGACCTTCAGTTTCTTCAGTTATGACATATCAAATCAGCCAACAAGATGATTTATGAATGGAACATCTGCAGAACCTGCAGGTCCTCCCTGAGAACTTTCTTCTCCATGAAGTGAGACGTGTAGTTTGCTGCAGCAGAGGCGTCTGCGCTTTGATTTATTGAGTTTTTATAAAAGCGGGAGCCTCTGTGATGGCTGCAGGAACACACACTTCTACCCCTCTTATTGAAACTGTGAAACACTGCATGCTGCTGGGCTGAGTCTTCCCCAACGATGTGTTTAAACCAGAGAGATTTGTTGTTTCAGCTCCCAGTTTAAATAAAGGCAGTGTCCAGTGCAGAGCAGCATTTACAAGTGTTTATACACTGTGAGGGTGTGTGTGTGTGTGTGTGTGTGTGTGTGTGTGTGTGTGAGAGAGAGAGAGCGCGCAGTGTTTTAGCTTAGGATTGTTTGGCGTCACAGTGATTGAGCAATGAGGGGGTGTGAGGCGGTACAGTAGGCATTTCAGTGTGTATTGTCTACACTTGTGAGAGTATATGCGTGCATGCGACGTGGCCTGGCCTGGAATATTGCAGCTTCAGTGCCTGTTTATTCTCAATGCATTTGTGTGTTTCCCAGAGGAAGAACCTAGACAAATGCAACATTTTGTATAAAATATCACAGATTTTCATTTATGATTCTGAGCAAAATATAATCTTCGTTTTGTCATTATTATTGCATGAAGCCTTTGTCAGGACAGAACAGACAATATGATAATTACTTAAATGTGTAAACTCTTCACCTAAGTTAAGAGGCTGAAGTTTTGCAAAAAGTCTCTCTTTCCAATAGCACAGAATAGAAGCAGAATGATTTGAATTCAGCTGTCAGTGATTATGGTGAACTTCAGGCTTCAGCTGGAGCCGCTCACACATGGTTTATGGACCCGGTGATTTGTCAGATTGCACAGCAAACTTGTCTCGAGTCAGATGGAAAACAGTCGCTTCTGCTGTGTCCTCTCATCTGCAGGAGTCTTTCTAAACTCAGATAGGTGTGTGTTCCTGTGTGTGTGTTTGAGTTCTGACGTGAAACCAAAGACATCAAAGCTGTGGAGATGTAAGACAAATATTCACATTAGACATTCAGGTAATCAGAAAGGACATTTTTTGGTAAAAATACCAATAACAACCTAAAATCTTTTGAGTCGTCTTGTCTGGTTTGTTTTTGTTTTCTATGTGCAGTTGGTAAAATTTTAAGGGCATTTCATTTCCACATCTGCATACATTTAGTTTCTTCTGGTTCAGATAGAAGAGAGAGTACATGTTCATATTTTGTGCTGATCATATTTTCCAGTGAACATACCTGTTCTACTTTGGACACCTGCATATTATTTGCAGATTTTCTGTCTGTCAGTATGATAGGAAAAAAAATTGGGTCTGCTACTTACATCTGAACACTTCTCCTTATGCTCTAAAAAATTGAGGTGACATTTTGACATTGATTAATTAGGAGTGAGCTGAAGCCTGCTCCAGATAGCAGGTAGGAGGACAATCTATTGATTCTCTAATCAGCAGCTCAAATAAACTGTTGTCCTGAGTCAGTGTTGGAGCTGCAGCTGAAGTTATGTAACATGCAAAGAAAAGAGGGAACGTTCCAGCGTCAGTCATCTGAAGACTAATGAGCGAGAAGCTGGCAGGTCAGAGTCACATCTCCACCGGCAGATTTTATAACACACCCCAGTCCAACATCAGAACTGAACCAGGACCCATCAGATTCACCAAACTCTCTCAACAACCGCATTGTAATTTGCAGGTTCCAGCCTGATGCAGAACACCTGTTTGTGTAGGAATGCACATTCCTGAGTTTTTAGCGCACTCACAATCTAAACACTGTTCACGCGACATCCATCACTTCATATCTCATGGCCAGAAACATAAACAGATCAGTCTGTAGAGCCTGTTTCACCTGGTACTAAAGACTTAGACTGTGAACTGTTTATAGATGTCTGTCAACTGCAGCATGGTCACAACGCAGCTAATATAGCAAGTGAGCATCTGCATTACTTGTAGCACAGGTGGACATTTTGAAAAGACTGAGAATAAACAGTCCCCCGATATTGAGATTTGGTGTTGGATCATTTAGAGAACAATGCAAACTAGTACTGAGTTTGTGCTAAGACACTCAAATATTTTTTTCTGCCCTGTCATGTGGCTTTTAAAAGTCACAGACCTCTGGTCTTTTGGATGTTCCAAATGTTCCTTTAGCCGAGACGCTTTTTAAATGTGCGTGTGCTGCAAACAGAGAAAAAACAGCCAGACTCTGTTTCTACTGGAGCACTAAAAGCGATGGTCACAGCTGCGACACACTTGTTGTTCCCATGAGGCAGCTGAAGTTGATTATCCTGGACAGTTAGTTACCATGTCACATGTTTTCTGATGCCAGGGTTCTGTTGTTTGTGCTTTTTGCAGCCTTTGTCTTGGATTAGGTTGTGTTTTCTTTAAATGCTGACTTTTTTTGGTTTGGTTTTCCTGTGTTTTGGTTGAGCTCTCACGGCCACCTCCTTCTCTTATCCCTGTCTTTGTTGATTCTAGAAATAAAAGTTTGTCTTCCTCTCTTCCTGTCATTAACAGAAGAAAAGCAAAGGCAAGAAGGGAGAGAAGACACGGAAGGATAAGAGCAACCAAAATGACGGAGGTGAGTGGCTTGTTTGACGCTGTGGGTTTCCTCCTCTGTCGGTTTCATTGCTTTCTCACTTCCTGTTTTTTGAAGCAAACGTCATGAGAACCTGATCAATCTGATGGTTCACTTGGGCACCAGCAGGCTGTCATCACTGTCTGCACAGCTGCCAGTGTGGCTAAAATGCCACGTCTGCTGTGGTGGAGGAGCTTCGGTTCAAGTAAAACTATCAATACCACAGTGTAGTGCACAAATTTACCAAAGTACCAAAGTATTTGCATCTATACAGTATATACCTAAAGTAAAATGACTCATGATCCTAAAGAATATTAAATAACGTGTTTACAGGTAAAAGTGGGGCTGATTGTATGACCGTTTGACCTGACAGCTGCTTCATCCAGAATAATACTTCACCATTTGTTATGCATTTAACATTTAGTCCTGACAATCAGTCATATATACATTATTGTAAAATGGTGTGTGTTCTTGCACATTCAAGCCCCCAAAGATTTTCAGTTATTATAGGTGTAAAAACATGATGGGACTAGTGCTGGCATTCAGTTTTCAAAATCAAAAAAGAGAAAATCCAGCCAAGAAACTCCACAAACTCTTTCACACTGTACAAAAGTGAGTAAAATGTGTTTCATACTAGATTTCTTAGATATTTACTGTGTTATGAAAACCAAAACACACACACAAATCTAAATGTTAGATTACATGCCTCGATTAAAAACAGCCTAATAATCTTGGATCTTGGAGAGATGTTGGGCTTCATTTCATGGCTTTTCTATTGGTTGATGGAGAAAATCATCAACAGATTAACTGATAACAAATGATCAGTAGTAAAGCTTTAGTCAATTAGTCATATGTTAAATGTGAAATAGTCTCGTTTCACATGATCCTCATCAGCAGAGAAATTAAGCCTACCTGTCACAAATCTGTCTTATCAGTCATAGCTTTGTAAAAGGATTTTTCCGTGACTTAATGACCACCACTGGTCACCACTTTCTCTCTTGTCAGACTGACTTCCATGCACACCCACTAATCTGTAATGGTGCTCATTTAAAAACTGGTTTATTTTAAATTATTTTGCTGTTATGTTCACTTTCAGGAATGTTTCTCTTCCCTTTTAAACAACTTTCCGAATGGCCCTTAAGCTCTGACAGTTGTGTCTCAACAACAACTGAATAAAACTAAATCAATCAGTCCATCTTCAGACAGGCTCAAACCTGCATCCAGCTCAATTTCAACTATGGATTGTTAATAAAATCCATTGTAAATTCCCCCCACGGCCATGGCACTTTTTAATATCCACTGTTACATTCTGGATATTTTCTGACAGGTTTAGAAAAGTTTAAAAGGGGCTCAGTAACACACAATGTAGGTCTTTACATGTTAATAATGAAGCTGCAGATGCTTGTGTTAAGGGTTGCAGCCCTGCAGACATCATGATCTAAACTGATGTCACTGAAGTCCTGTGTCTACATGCCTATGATGTAATTGATAGTTTTATAGTGAGAAACACTTTGTGTGTGTGTGTCTGTGTGTGTGTGTGTCTGTCTGTGTGTGTGTGACCCAGCAAACTTTAGTCAGTGAGCTAAACTGAAAAAAATATATAAAAGTGAAACCTGGCATTTACAAAAGTATTGACACTTTTGAATCAGTAGAATGTGCAGAAGCCTTTTTGGCAGCTGAAGGTCTTTACACTAAACTCTGGAACGTGAAACGGAAAAAGCTGTGTTATTTTATACAGCTGTCGGCTGGTGTTACAGACCAGATGCCCAATGAGACGTCCACATACTGTTTCTTTAAAATGGTAAAGAAAGATGAATTGTATGTTAATGTGCTTTTAAATGTTAAAACATTTAGGTTAGGCTTTAAACTCAGATTAAGTTTTCCTGCATTAAGTGCATCATCAGTAAATTGTTTAGGAGGAAGGGGTTGGAGAAGACACTCTTGACAACATCTTCAACATACAGCTCAAGAACATTCAAAGAAAACTGGTCAGCGTTGGGGTACGATTGTGGTAAGGTTAAGCATCTTCTTTAGCTGCTTTTGTCAAGCGTGTTGTAGCAGTCCTTTGTGAGTTTCCTTGTTCCTCCTCCGGCGCAGCGAAATGTTTGCTCCAAGAAATCTGACTATAATCACTAACATGCATATGATGCACAACACCTCGAATGTTCCATAAATGTTGGACATTTGGCTCAAATATCCAGTTTAAGCAGGTTGTGTAAAGGGGTTGCAGCTTTATGATCTCTACAGGCTTTGCACACCTGGATTTGTGGAGTTCAACCCATTCTGCCTGACACATCCTCTCAAGCTCTCCTCATTTTGCAATTCCTTTTTAAGCTACTGTTATTATCTAATTCCTTTGATTCCAAGGGTAAATCCTTTAAGCCCAATTTTTTGGGGGGGAATTTACGCCTGAAGAAACATTCCACCGATTAGTGAGGGACCAACAGCCTTATAACAATAAGGCATTGACACTGCTGCTGTTGAACCTTTCCTAAAAAGCTCTGAACACCTCCTGACTGATCCCTCTCCCTCATATTTTTTTTCTTGATGTGACATTTAGACACAGGCAAAGGAAATAAGAAGTCAAAGAGAAGCTGGTGGGAAGAACCAGCGCTTCTGGGCTACAGTTAACTTAACTCTGTGCGTGACTGAAAAAATGGAATGTGGCAACTCTGTAGTTGAAAAGATATTATAGTAAAAGTATTCGATCCAATTAAAAACAACCATGTTAATCAATGTGCTTTATTGTGCAGTTAAGAAAATCTGTAAAACTATGCAAGTATGTAGAAACAGAAACAGATTTTCACCACATTAATAATCTCTAGTTACCTGTATATTTTCATTTAACCAAATGTCCTGGTTCAGTCAGTGTTGTGCTCTCAGGTCGGTCTGGGTTTCTGTATTTCTATTCCCTGTTTGGTAATGCATGCATTCTGTTAATTGGCGTGTTGGCAGGTAAACGTCTGTCAGGTGAGCAGGACGCCTGCCTGGAGAAGCAGGTGGAGCGGTTTGAGTGGCAGCTGAGGATTTTAAAGGAGGTGCTGTCAGCCAACGGGAACCTAGAGAGGGCCGAGCTTCTGAAAGAACACGCTGATGAAGACGTGTGCGCCCTGGTCCTGAGCATCCTTGATAAGGTGAGGACATCACTCGTGATTGATTGAACCTGACCTTATGGTCACATCGCAGGTTGTGTGATGTCAAGGCAAATCAACGTTGTACCAGTTTTATTTTATTTTGGAACAACTCCACTTCAGGACCTTTCTTTAGAATGTGCAGCTCTATTAAACTATATGGTTCCTTCGAGGAACCTTAGATTACTTGGAAATAAATTAGATTTTATGGACATAACTGGAAGTGAATTGTCAAAATTGTAAACAAATTTCCCGAAAGAAAAAATCTGTTTAGTCATTAGAAATAGTTTTGCTTTTTATTATTTGTATTTAATTCATATCAGTTCATCTGTTTGCTGCTGCACATGCAGAGTTCTGGTGGCTGCAGAGTGAACAGGTGGTGGACTAATGAAGCCTGTAAAAAGCTGTTTACTATCAGGCAGAGGCGGAGCTGGGGACTCACCTGACTCATCTGTTTTAGCTATGCACCAATAATGACAGTCGAAGGACCAAAATCATTGAATTAATCTGAAATGTTTTATTATGGTGATGTTATTTTATGTAAGCATACAGATATCAAAGATGTGGAATAAATCACACAAATAGATATGGCTTTATCATTTAAAGCCCGTGTAATATATAATTTTTCTGTGACTGAATTGTGAAATATATGTGGCATAGGATAGATTGATTACTTATCCTGGTTCAATAATACTAACTCTTAAATTATCAGTATATATTTAAAAGAAGCAGAAAAACTACAACATTTCAATATTTATTGTACCCAGTGGCTCCAAGTGACGCCACACTGTTTCTTCAGGGCAGAATCAAAGCAGATGGTTTCATAAATGATTTCAAATCCCTGCAGCAGTTTTAACATCTGGCAGAAAGACTGGAACAAGGAGTGTGTAGTCTGTCAGGGCTGCGGGGTCACACTCACATGTCCTAGTATCACATTTAAAGGTAATTTCATCAGCAGATACAGTAAACGTTTGCTTCATGATCAGAAACTCAGCCAGGGTTATTCATAGATAGTGGCTTGGCAGCCTGCTCCTGGTCTGGCTCATGTAACCATGTGAACCTGTAGTCCGCATTACGATCTATGTGAATGTGCTCTCCGGGCTCTGATCCTGTGGTAGTCTTTGCAGAGACCTTCACAGGTGCTTTGCTACACGTGATGTTTTTTAATGAACTCCTATTTGCAGATTTTCCATTTTTGCAATTTAAATGTATTGTTTTTATTCAAAGTTGGGAGCTGGAGTCACAGTTTAATACTGTTGATTTAAATGATCATTTCCCACTGTCCAGTTTTTCCACAGATGTCATGGATCTTTAATCACAATCTCCCTCTGGGGATCAGTGAAGTTTGAATATTTTCATCAAACTGAAACCAGGATTTTGTGATCTGCTTTTTAGGTGAAAACTGAGACGACAGCTGATTTAAACATTGTGCATGAACAGAAGAGTAGAACTGCAACTGAGGAACACGACAGACATGTGGAAGGTGAATATTCGTGCTATGATCATGTAATAAAACATTACACGTTACATCAGTAGCATTTTGCATTAGATATCACATGGACTCACATTTGACAGACAAATATGCCACATGATGGTTACAAAAAGCGCTTCCTGTAATTTGGGGCTCCAAAATGAGCAATCATCGGAATCTGAACATCATCGGTTTTCTGACAAAGCAGTTTTTGCTGCTCTGAGCTTTGTGTACCTAATAAACTGGACACCGGGTGGGTGGGTGTGTTTAATGACTAGCTGTCAGAGCATCAGCTGGACTTTTCGGACCAGGTCTGTTTCTTTTAACAGGGACTCCTGACACGTGTGAATAATATTGTTTTTAAAGCCCCTTTTTCTCAGGTTTAGTTAGTGTTATTTTTATCTTCATACACATAATCTGTTGGTGGAGGTCGCACTGTCCTTTTTTTATATACAACTGAAGATGTGTGTTTATGCTTTTCAGCAGAAGACACTGTAACTTTGAAAAGTTGTTATTGTTTCCCTGGGATAAAAAAGTTGTGTGAAGCATGAAATGACACAGTAGATGAATTAGGAAACCTGTGGCGTGAACCCAACGTTGGGTCTGACAGTTTCAACGGGATAAAACGACCTTTTCTCTGGCACCGCCTTCCGGACAAACATAACACCTCCGCTAGTGATAAACATGTTCTGATGGTTTATTTTACTGACAATGCAAGTAGAGCATAACATAAAACAGACATAAGACAGAATTTACAAAATATTATTTTTATTATAATAAAATGGCTTAACATTTTACTCATCACAAAATACATTTTTTTGTTATGACAATAACCATTTCTAAAAAGTTCAGTGTTGGAGATTTATGATTAGGAAAGAATGTAGAGAATCTAGCTTCATCTTTATGTGGACAGTGTAACACACACTGACTACTGTGTCTGTTGGTGGAAACATTTTAAAATGTATATTTCCTGTGTGCACGTGTGTGTATTCTCTCGCACGGTAACCTGTGTGTCACCTGTTGCCGCATCTTTAAATGTCTGTCATCTCTGCTGTCTCCATCTGATGAGCTTCTCTGATTTCCTGCAGCACTGCAGAAACAACACCTGCAAGAGAAAACTGAGCTGACAGAAACGTTTGATGCTGCTGAGAAAATCCTCAAGGTTAGAACTTAGAACGTCACATTTTGTTTGTGTTAGTTTTTTTTTTTTTTTTTTCAAATCTCAAATCTTTGTTCAAACTTTTTATTTTCTCTAAATCAGAGCAGATTTGTTTTTTACCGGCTTCATTTAGATTAAGCAGGCGGAGCAGTTTGGTATATAATCAAATGGTGAGTTTTTACTTTGTCTCTGCGTTACCAATGAAGGGTAAAGTGGAGGAGCAGGCCGCGGAGCTGCAGGTTTACAACAAGCTGAAGAGGAGAGTTGACGAATCTACGTTTAAGGAGGATCTGCACAGGAATATACAGGTGTGTGTATAAGATCATATTAATTAGGTTCACCGTTGGACATTTACAAGCAGCTTAAGTAATGAAAAACTAAAACTTTTCTGGGTCTGACTGATAGTTTGAACCTGAAGGTAAGCAGCAGAGGAAGAACGGTTGACTTAATGTCGAGCTGGGGGTTCCTTTAATCCAGTTTTAGAGCTTATATGAAAATCTGATAAAGACTTAGTTTGTACTGATGCAGAATTAGAGAAAATACTGAATGGTTCAAAAACTAGTTGCAGATTTTAATTGTGATTCGTCACCCTGTAGTAAGCTCGGCAGTACTGTGGTGCTTAATAAGGATTTTTTTCCAAAATAGTGACCAGTGAATCGTTTTCAATATCAACACAGTGTAAACATCTAAAACTTGACTATATGATTCGAGTCAGACCTCCACACTGATGTGATCTGGAAAAGAGTGTGAGCCCAGTTTCACATAATAAGAGTCCAGGTTAATGAAGCTACATTTTTTCCAGGCCCATGGCAGCCCAGGTGCATTCTGGGAGTCGGAGCAGGAGTCTCTGCTGTTCGTCATCGAGATGAAGAGTGAGCGTGTGCAGGAGCAGAGCAGGAAGCTGCAGCAGATGGAGGCTCTGGTAGGTACACTGAGAAAAACTGTTCATGTGATCTCAGGTGCTCTGTTTGTGAAGCAAATGTTTCATTTTCCATCTTTTTAATCTGCTGCTTCTGCTTCACTTTTGGTTTTTACTTGTATTTGTCCACCCTGTCGTTCACCTGGTCTTTCCTTTTTTTGTCTTTTACACTCAGGTGGAGAAGAACTTGTCTTTGGAGGATCAGATCATCCACGTCTTGCAGCAGAATGAGGATCTGAGAGTTCGAATCGACAACTGCCAGACTCTCATTCAGTAAGTTAACAAAAAGAAATAAAAAATCTGTAGACTAATCTCTCCGTGCCTCACAGCTGCTCATAGTGTGTGAATGTGGCGCCCCCTGCTGAGAAGTATTCATCCATTCATTAACTTAACTGATCCAGTTCAGGCTCACTGTTGGGCTGGAGTCTATTCCAGGCATCATTGGGGGAAGGCCGGGGTACGCTCTGGACAGGTCCCCAGTCTGTCTCAGTGCAAACACACAGAGACATGCACAGACCGACAAACATTCACACCTACAGGCAATTTAGATTTGCCAGTTAACCTAACAAACATGTGTTTTGACTGTGGGAGGAAACTGGAGGAAACGCATAATACGAGCACAGGGTTGTATTATAATGAGCAAATCCTTGCAACATTTGGACAAGTATAAATAGGCTTTTGTTGGTTTCACAGAACAAAGATCCCTATCTGCCAAAACCTAATATTTTATTACAATTTGTTAACCTCTTATCCCCATACTCAGGTTTGTGGTACGATTGAGATGAAGTTGTTACTGCACTGAGGTCAGCTTACTTGTGTCTTTTTCTCAACAGCTAATTTATCCCCAAATCTACTCCCAAGTGATACCAACCCAAAATTACACAGGCATCAAAGTAGTGAAAAGATTTTCCTCTGCTTTTACATTTTTGTATTTTATTCTCTTTGGCATGCACTCAAATAACTATCTCATATAGGGAATGTGTTACATCACGTCGTGTCAAGGATGGAGACAGCATCTGCTGTTTTGTTTGACTAAAAAGGTTTAAATTTGGTGGCGAGAGACAGTCTCCGGGAGCATTAATAGGCTCCAGACTGAAGGTTGTTATTTGAAATGGAAGATGATTATGTTTACAATGTAAAAGATACCAAAAAACTGTTGTATAACAGTACATGCTTCTCCACTTTTCTAACTTTAATATGCTTCTAAAATAATCTTGTAACTGCTTTTTTTTTCAGGCAGTTATCAAAGGAGCAACAGGACCTGAAGGTGGCGCTGGAGAGGCAGGCAGCACTAAACCAGAAGCTTTCTCAGGAAAAAGAGCAGTTGATGTTCAAGCTGAGGAACAGAGACTCGTGTCCGACAATTCACTTGCCTGCCATGATGCCAGAGATCACACAGAGTTGACTGATCTCATGAGCCGCAGCATGGATCCGATCTGTCCTTCGTGTAGGTGGACAGTGGCAGTACAGCTGCTCCTAACTGCTCACAAGGTAACATGCAGTCAGGCTGCTCCTGGGTTCCCATTCAAAGGCTCTAAGCTGGAACCTTGGAACTATAACCACTGAGAAATCAGTGCAGCGGGTACAAGGACTCTCCGCTGGATCCCGTGTGTAAATACTGACCTGTGCCCGAAAACAGTTTGGACCTCTGTTCATCCTTAGCGAAGAGGCAGCTGCACTGATTTGCATATAGTTATTTAGGTTTTTAAATTTTTTTTACAGGGAGAAGAGTGTGTTTACTGATCGATAACTGTGTGTTATATGTTCTTGAAAGGCCAGATATGAAATTCCTCTCACAGTCGAGTTTCATCAGTTCAGCCAAGAGACAGTTTCACTTTAGTGCAGAAAAGAGACTGACAGGGACAGATTTGATAAACTGATGATGCTGTTACCTACACTGGTAATTGCTGAACTTATTAACCCATGAAAATATCTAATGCAGAAACTTAAAATTTGAAATTCTCCCAGTGCCGCTTCCTACCTGGTGGATATTTGGCTTGGGAGCAGATAGTGAGATATTTGTCTGAAGAAAAATGTTTTGTCTAAATAAATTACATTTTGTTGTGAAATCAGGAAGAGAAGTTAAGAACTGAACTAAGTGTTTGAGTTTTAATAATGTATTTCTGCAAAGTTTGTGGTTACAATCAGATCCCAAAGCTCAGGCCTATGCAGTGGAAACCAGTTATGGTTAAGTTCAGGTTCAGGGCAAGTTAAGCATCACATGACACTATCGGTTAAGGTTGGATTACATATATATGAAAAAGTATATTTTTCTTTCACTAGACTTGGCTCTTACGTTTGTGGGATCTTGATGCCAATCTAACGTTGACTCTGTGCCCCCTGTTCTCCTGCTCTCGAGGTCCTTAATAGCCCAGGTTTACCCTGAACCTTCACTTGTAATAAATTGTGTATCCGTGTGCAGTCAAACCTGTTGTTTAGCTTGACAACAAACTACAAAATCAGTTTATTCAGTTGAGATTTATCTCATGACTGCAAACTGTCAGTTTTTAAAATGACACAAAACAATTAAGAACTTCAGGTCTTCTTCAGGTGTTGTTGCGGCTTACTCTACTTTGGACTTTGAGGCTTACCATTCAGTCAAAAGTCCACATTGTCTACTTGTTTTCCAATGTGCCTGAGACCAACATATTGACGCCCACATGTGGACTACATGGATGTCAAACACTTGTTGATAGTCACAGTTTGAGCTTTTTTGTTTTTGCCACTCTGCATCACTGGTTAAACTATTGGACACGGTTTATTGCAAAACGAGATTTCAAACCCTCCAAAGAACACACTGACTAAACCACCTTCGCTGTGTAGACTCCAGCTTTGTAGTTCATGCCGGGTTGAAAAACTGTCTGAAACACCAGCCTTTGAGAGCTGCAGTCTTCTGCTGTTTGACGCTAAACTACACCACATGACAAATGATTAGTACAGTGAGATCAGAAGGTGTCACTGATGCAGTTTTTAATAACATCTACACCTGTGTCAACATGCAGTGGACGTCATTTGTTTAGAAACCTCTTTCATTTCCAGAGGTTAAAGTGGTTTCCGGTGCTTGCAGTATTAGGTTTTACATATTCCCACAAGGGCTGAAGCCTCAGTATTGCAGATCCTCACAGGCCATGTGACTGATTTGTAAATTAACCTCTCAGGTTTCCCACTGACTGCACATTAATCAGAACATTCCAAAACCCACCACACCTGGAGCTCCTGCTTGAAGGATATAATACAAATACTGTGCTTTCTCAAAGCTGTTAACATACTGAACAAACATGGATTGTAGTTGTTGTAATGTGGTACTTCTTTGGTTTCAGGTTGTTTCCATTTATGCCTTCTCCCAAACATCTTGATGTGAGCCATCGTCTTTCTGTGCACTTTCATCTACGGTTCTACGGTTTTCAAATGAGCCTCAAAATCAAAAGGTTTCTGTGACAAATCACTGACCAAAAAAATGACATCAGTGATCATAGAGAGGCTAATGTCACTTTTTATATTAGAATTGTCATTTTAAGACAATCAGAGGACTAACCATCTCTATTTTTCTAATGTGCTTGTTAATAATTGAAGCCAAGAGATTTTTAGCCCCCAGGATCTAATGTCAGCCCCCTCTTTTGGGGGGTTCAGTGTTCACATGTAAACAGTATCTGTAAACATGCAAAATAATGTGTTTACGTGTAGCTCTGCATTTTACAAGCCGAGTGTGATACTGTAAATATCTATAAAATATCAGATCTCAGCATGTCAGCATCCACCAGGATGTAAAGTGCTAACATGCTAAAGTTAGCAAATTAGCATTCAGTGCAAATCACAGCTAAAGTACAGCCAAGTATGGCAAAAATCCTACAATACAGAATTGTTTAAATTTTCTCTCTCTGACAGTTTTGTTCTCACCTCTGTATTTAAACCCAGTAAATCTTCACAGATACTGACGAAGCTTTGGGCTCCACGTCACAGTCGCTTGGCTAAGACACCAGAGAAAGGAGTTTGTGGACGCGTCTGTCCTTGGTCTTCATTTAAATAACGTCCTTGTTAAATCTCAGACTCAGAATCACGAGTCCTGAGCCTGACTTTAAAGGTTTTTCCTCTTCAGCTGCTTGTGATTACGGTTTAAATGATGAGGCACGAATGCAGGATCAATAGCAGTTAGGAGTCCAGCTAACCCAGCTGCTAACCAGCCATCAGTGAGTCAGTCGTTGACCTGTCGATGATCCACTTTGGACTTTTTGGTTCTGTATCCCTTCAAACTTTGACACAATTCTTCATTTTCTACAAGAGCCAGTTAGTGTTCACCAAATCTTATTCTCTGCTAAATCTGAGTGTGAGTTTACTGTTTGGCAGTGGATGAGTTTCCCCTTAAGTCACTGTCGCAGACTTTATCATAGTCTGATGTTTGAAGAATAATTTTGGATTAACCTCAAGAACAAAACAATAATCACTGTATTACTCTTGGTTTTGAAAAGCTTGATGTTGGTATTTTTGATGTGAAAAATGTAACCTGTTTTTTTCTCTTTTTCTGAACATGACAGTTTATTGGATTTATGGATGTTTGTAATTGCCAAAAACCGTTTGTCAGTGTTGACAATTCTTTCTCCTTATGCACTAGCACTTTGACCAGTATTTTCCCAGGAGTTTGTATAAGAGAGATGTTTTCTTTCATCTTGTATAGTTTTGAATTTTCTCAGCTCCTCACTTGTAAAAACATATATTTTTATCTTTTCTAGCTTGTATTGAAGTCAGCATGCTTTAGGCACACTGAAATAATTCCCCTTTTCTGTTTTTTGTCTTGACTAAATAAAAAGCTGCGGCTGACTTGAGCATTGTGAGTTTTGTGTCTGTATTTGTGGGAGCCAGTGTGTGCAATACTTTTATGTCATACTTTTGAACAATATTAGTTATACACTTCAAAAAGATCAAGAAGTTGTTGGTCCTCAAAGTCCTTTACACTGCTTTTACCCATTCGCACACGGATGAGGGAGCTGGCGGCCAACACTCACTAAGCAGGTTCAGTGTCTTGCTCAAGGGCACTTTGACATGTGACCCGAGGAGCCGGGGATCAAACCAGCAACTTTGGGATTGGTTACAACATTTCTACCTACTGTGCCACAATCACCCCGTGTTGCCAGGTTGCATTCAGTTGAACTTAATAAAATGCTTAGTGACACCACGTAAAATAAAGTGATATAAATTTCCTATTTATATTTCAGTTAATTGAGCTTGTACGACGTGTGTTCCACGTGCCTTTTCAGCGATGTAATACACACGTGTGGACAGAAGAGGGCGGCAGATACGTGTTTGGTTTTGACACCTGCTGCAGGTAGGACGCGAGGTTTCAAGCTTTGATTTTTTTAGCTTCAGATTTCTATCATCAAATGTAGCCAGAATTTGAGCAAAAATCCCTCGTGATTGTTCCCATCTGAGCTTTGACATCACGTGACTCTGGTGTCGCGTTTGATGTGATGATGGCGGAAGCTGTGACCAAACAACGCACATGGCAACAAAGTGGGATCAGCTGCACGAAATCTGAACCGAAACCTGATGCTGGTCTCTGGCTGTGGGGGGCGCCGCAGCCCACCAGCACGAAGCATCACATCCGAGTTGTGTGAGTACTTGTCCATGTCTCTGCTTTTGATTATTCCCGGTATTTGTTTGGTGTCTCAAATGTGTGTGCGAACTCTGCTGATCTCCTCCCACTGCAGAACAAACCGAACCACTGGTATGAGTAAAGGAACCTGAACCTGAACCCTAAAGGGTAAAGTTGGTCTTAAATTGGCTAAATCCACAACATACTGCTTATTACAATATATTCAAATTCTACATGTAATACCACATGGAAACAATTAGACATTATTGTAAATAAAACAAATACTCTAGACCAACTAATAAAATATCTATATTATATTATATTATATTATGTTATACACACCA